>CM042152.1:15895915-15983415 GCA_023376005.1 Doryteuthis pealeii
AACAATGTCCTACATAAAAATATTAAAATAACTTTGATAAAATAATGACATTTTTCAATAAATTTCATAGTGTTTTTTACATTGCAAAATTTATTTAAATATGTCATTAAAGTCATGGAAAAAAGTCTAAAAAAAATCTGACAAAATATTGATATTGATTTTAAAAGAATTCTTAATAAATGATATTGTCCTTTAATTTTAAGGTGTAAAATATAAAAAGATAAGAACTATGTTGAAAATCAATATAGACTTTTGCTTGTTAAAAATAAATACAGATTACACTTAATGATTAACTTGAATTTTTTTTTGCCTCACACAGCTGACAGTTTAAAATGTAAAAGGTTTTTTTCTGCCACACCCTATTTATACATTGAAGTCTTATTAGTGAAAATCTTCTTTCAAAATGATAAATTCAAATATGTAAAAATAAAATTCTATAAGGATAAATATATGAATAAATATTTAACAATGAATTTTTCTTTGTACTTATCTCATGTCAATGCTGTACATTTTTGAAAGACAATTTAATTTTCTTCTTCTTAAATAATAACATTTTCTTAAATCTAATATGGAAAGTATTTTTGATAAATTTTCATCAAATTACATTTTAGATTTATAAAACATATTTTCTAATATAGAAAAAATAAGACCAGCAGAAGAAATACGTTCCAATTGGACACATGGCATAGTGGTTATTGGCGTTGAGTTAATACAGTTATAAATGACAGTTACCTCTAGGCTGCAGGTTCAATCCTGGTCAAGGTCAACAGTTACATAGAATAGTAATTAACACAGCTTCACACTTGTGCCCAGTCATGGTTAGCAGAATGAGAACAGTATCCCTTGGATTGAATAAGGGTTGGGTTCAAAGTTCAGTGAAGGCTCTCGATTATGACAAGAAAGTCCCCAAGTCCAACAAGAAATACCTGAAGAAGGCCGGAGGGCACATCAGCTGAAATGTTGTACAGATAACAATGAATATGAGACAATAGTCCAAATAATACAAATGTTGTTTTTAGTTGGTTAAGTATCCTTCATGGGAATAAACTAATGTCAAAACAATATTTAAAATTTTTATCAGTAAATAAATATACAAATTATAATGGGGTTTTTAAGCAAAGAATTTGTCAATCATGTCAGTGTGAAAGTTTTAATGGATAACTGCACAGAAAAATGGAATTATTGGACCAAATTATGGCTGGGATAATTTTGGATAACTTGGCACCTTTCATTTGAAAAGCAAAATGCCAGCGAAGATTGCATTCTCATTGTTAGCAAACAATCTAGGAAAAATACAAAGGGCATCCAGCAAGGAACAAACTTACTACTCAATAGTAATGAACATGTGAAACTAGCTTGCTAACCATTGCACCACAATGGGATGCCTTCAGAGAAAACTGAGGACAAATCTTGAAGTGGAGTCACTAAGAATACAATGTGGTCTTTATTCTTATTCTGGCTACCATTTCGATCATACAGGTGCCAAGCTGTATTGACCATTCGTCTTCTTTTTGAGACTATCAGTGGTGTGGAAAGAGGAGACAATGCATGGGCAACTATATATCATTCATCCAGCTTAGCCCAATTCTACCTCCTGGAGATGAAAGAAAAATTTCCAGGTGCTAATATATAATCTTGTGTGACTATCAGGTGCCACACAGAAGTCTGGCCCATTATCTTGGAGATTGTTAGTTGGTCAAATGGGTTTCCTTGGCAGTACCCATCTCCTCTCCAGGTCATACCAATTTACATGGGTTATTTAATGCCAAAGCCACCCTTTTAGAAGAATATTAGTGGTACTATTTAACCCTTAACTGGAAAGATGAGGGGGTTCATACCTTTCCCTTGAGTATTAGCCTGAAAGTGAACATAATAGAACAACTGGAATTTGCTTACTATGATGTTGCAGTCCAGCACTGTGTCCACTTCACCATGGAGACTCCCATTTGTCTGCTTGAGAGGACTGTATACTTTGCTATCAATCACCCTTACTTAAGAGACAGTATTTTTCTGATAGAATGTAAGTTGAATATTTACCTCGTACCCCATGTGTATGGGTCAGGCACAAAGGCCCTATTAATGTGGGACCACCCACAAACCAAAGCTCATGGGTGGCGGGTGGAAAAATTGTGTTGATCCCATTGACATTCCCCTTCACGGGGGGCGCCTCAGGCACTGAGCATTAAACCCAACCCTTCCCCTTTAAATCAAGGGGGCAAGTGTTGCCTGGGGGTATGGCCCCCTGCGATCAACACTGTTAATTTACTCAGTAGATCCAGCAGCCAAGCTCACTGGACCCCCAGCTTGGGGTGGTGACTTTATTATTTGTATAAAGTGAACACATGCAATTTCAACAAGAATTTACCTTAGGTTTGTTGATGTTTTTTTTTAATAACTAATTTTTTTTCTGGCTGAGAACAACATTGCTTTCTATTGTTCAGCCTGTTAGTTGACCTTAAACTTGGTACAAAATGGAAGTGACTTGATTAGGTGATTGTGTTTTGTTCACTATGGCATGACCTTATATTTGCCATATGATTTTATGTTTCTTTGTGAAATTGCATGTTGATTAGCTGATTTAGCATTATTACTGAGATGGGCATCTTACCATTATTGCCAGTCTTAGTAGAGTATAATTAACCAGCAAGAATTCTCATGTTTGTTAAATTCAAATATTATATACCCATTCAACATCATTATTAGCATTTCAGTCTCGGAAGACTATAAAATAGTTTTTTGCCCCTGAAGTAACAGCGCCTCCTGTGACTGTATAGTCCAATGCTAGAAAAACATCTCGACCACAGATGTCGCATGTGATGGCTGTCCCTGAAGATGTTGATGTGCTAGTGTCTTGTTGCTGCTGCTTTCTTCTGGACCTCCTAGCTACATGGTGTTGTGCCAGGGTGACCTCAGACATGAATAGTCCTCTACAAAGAACCTGCCACCACTGAAGGTGGTCCTGAGTCAAAATTTCCCAGCTAGAACAATGAATGGAATGTTAATTTTTTCAGAATACAAGGTATGTCAAAAAGTTAAAAAAATCTTTTTTGACACACCTTGTATATCACCCTGTTGACTGCTGCTGTATGCCAACTGTACCTCTGCAAAGGGGCAAGACCCTATCCATCTGGTAAGCTGTTGGCTGTGGGTGGCAACCCGTAATGCCTGAGGGGTTTGTGACCTGGGTACTATATTGTTCCATGATACACTTCACTTTGGCCCTTACTAGGGCTAGACGGGTGGGTGGAAGAAGCTTCATCCAATCAACTGGTTTGTCATGTCAAGCCCTAGCACCTATATGATTGTCCTGACTGTATTTTGACCATTGCTTTTATGGCAAATACCTCTTTTTAATATCTGAGATAATATATGAATATCTGCATAAATAATAGCCATACACCAACAAAGAAAGAAGAAAACAAAAACATTGTAGAATAATCAAACTAGGTTCAATTACCGTTGAATTGGTAAAACAAGTAGTTGTAACTGAATATGAACTTATCTTACTGCAATACTACTGCAAAATGCCAGGGTATTTATGAAGCCCCACAACACCATAGAAACCAAGCAGCCAATGAATGGAATCACCCAAATACATGAATGAACTCTTCCTGATTTCAATAAATACAAACTGTCTTGGGCACTACTTCAGTTGTCCTTAGCCAGTTGCTGTTATTCAAACCAACAGTTTACTGACTGACTGGCTGGTTCAGTTGTGCTTAGCCAGTTGCTGTTGTTCAAACCAACAGTATGCTGACTGACCGGCTGGTTCAGTTGTGCTTAGCCATTTGTTGTTGTTCAAACCAACAGTATACTGACTGACTGACTGACTTCAATAAACATCGTTAACATAAAATAACCCAAGGGTTGACGTGCTGTAAAACCAACCAACCAACCAACTATGAATGCCTACCTGCACTGAAAAACGGGCCGTTTAAATTTCATTATAATTTCTTCATTTCTATTTGTTTTGGCCATCAAAGTCCATTCTTTTTCTTTATATCTTGTTTGGATCAGTATAATCAATCTTCACTCTGTATATGTTTCATCTCTTTAGAAATCATCAATTACATTTCTTTTCTGTTTTCTTTTACTAAACTCTAACATGATTCTAACAGTCACATGACTATTATTATGAGAAGAAATGAAGAAAGCTAAAAGCAAATTCTAAAGACCAACAGGTTCGGCATTCACTTGATGAACATTGGGGAATATATCAGCTGTTTATTGTGCTAAAAACAACAAAGATGTAGATAATAGTCTGAAAAACACTTAGAATAATGAAAATCTGAACTTAAGGTTCTTATAGAAATTACATTTTCAAAAGTCTTTATTTTAGGATGTATAACATTCATTTTGACAGTATATAATTTTAATTTCATCCATTGTACAGCATTACTTTGCTTTGATTTTTGTCTTTAATGTAACCAAACTTTTAAAAAAATGCTTTTAACTGCATAAAAACATTTCCTTATCTTTTTTTGATACACTTCTTTTCTTTTTTTTCTTTTTGTCGTTGTTGTCCATTACTCTTTCCTCACCCCAACTTTCTCCATCTTTTCTCACCCCACCACCCCTCCATCTCTTCTCACCCTGTTTGTGTAATTTATTTGATTCTATTCTGACATGACCCCCACCCCCCGACTCCATCTACTCTGTACATTTACTTTCCAGCCTCAATGTATATCTTAAAATTAAATCAATGTTGTCTGGGTTCTTTTGAAAATCTGCTCCATTTGTAATTCACTGGCACGCTACGAGAACTCTTTAAGAGTTGAGAATTCAAGAAGAATTGGTCTCTATGAATTTCTGCCTGTGGATGTCTGTTAACTTTTTCAGTTTGTCAGTCTGTCTTGATCATTCAAAAACCATCTTCACCAGTAGAGAAGGAACAAAAAAATATGGTAAGTCAGAATGAAATGGATACTGTCCTAAAAGGCCAGCAGGCATGTCTTATTAATTATCTATCAAGGCAGCATGAAAAAAATGTTGAAATTTGAGTCAGTTTTATCAAAAGAAATTTTTCTTTTTTGTGACAGGTAAAATTTTAAATTATTGTACGCTTGGAAATATCATAATTGACTTTGGATTTGTTTTTTGTTTTTTTTCTTTCATCTTATTTTTGTGCTTCTTACCTCAATGCTTAGTTGTTTATTTATTTTCTTTTTTATATTTTATGACCACTAAGTAAGCAGCTGCATGAATTGGAAATAATAAATTTCAATTTGTGGCTCATGTGTCAAGGAATTGTGAATTAGCGTAGGTCGATACTGGAACTGTAATGTCTCCCATGTGGTGAAAGTTGCAAATTAATATAGAGAATTACCACACAAAATGTTTTTCTTCAAATCTATTTCCTCAAACTAAGGCAAAGATTTGAAGAAAAACATTTTGTGTGGTAAATCTTTGCCTTCGTTTGAGGAAATAGATTTCAATCTTTTAAAATGTTATCACTGTTATAGCTTAATTATTAGGTAAAAGCAGAATATCGAAGGTGTCGGTGGTGATATTTTCAATTTGAATTCTAGATATATTATTTTATTTGTTTCATTTAAAATCTTTTCTGTTTAAATATTGAAATTGCTAAATTTTCTAACCAATTTCTAGGCTAAATGTTGTGAAAATGATGATTTTGTAGCATTTTAGTAGATGATCTTTGATGCTATTTCCTCAAACAATGGTGCAAGTAAGAGATCTAGTTTTTAGTATCAGTATCCATTATGCCAACACACAACTTTTTCTGTTTGAGAGAATTTTATATATTTTTTAAAAAGGGAAAAATCAACCCATACTATTGTGCATGTCAGAATTTCCAAGATTTTAATCCAAATTGGAGGTTTTATTTTTATTTCTAAATCATACTACTTGATTGTTACAGAATGTAAATTGATTTATTTCAAAAGAAGGCAACAAAAATGAAGTGATTAAAAAAAAAAAAAAAAAAAAAAAAAACTATTATCTTATACTAGAAGTTGCAACCTGGTGTCGCCTGAGTAGAGGGGGGGGATTAAAAAATAGTTAGTCTCACATATCCATTATTACTAATCACAAGTTGGATCCTTGCTGAATGCCCCATAAAAATCCCCAATGTAAAAAACACCAGGTGGAATGTCAGGAATGTTTTCACAAATATATATATATAAAATCTTCAATATTTTTGCACAAAAAAGCAAGCTCTGGTGTTAGTGAATATGTATATATATTTACTCTGTCATTAATTGTTTTATTTTCATAGTTTCCTCCAGACATACATACATACACACAACTGCCCTTTATATATGTATAGATAGATAAACCTGCTTTGAAGAGATTTTTTTAAAAAGAATAGTGAGCAAATATTAGGTTGAGTCCCATTTAATTCTCTTGTTTGATGGACAAGAAGTCAACCAGTTCTGAACTGAAAGCTTTTAATATAAAGAAGCCAAGGATAAATTGAAATAAGTAACAATCCAAAATAATTATGTGTAAGTAATCTTATTAACTGTCCGCCCTGTTGGCTGGGGCGTTAGAATGCACTGACTGCACCTCTGCATAGGGGTAAGACTCCCCCAATGGGGCCACTTGTTGGCTGTGGGTGGCGACCCGTGATGCTTAAGGATAGAACCCAAGTGGCTGAGCAGTCCATGACTTGCAATATTCCACTTTAGGCTTTTCTTGGGCTAGACGGGCGGTCGGAGAGGCCCCCTCCGATAATCGGCTGGCCACATCAAGCCCTAGCACCTATATGATTGCCCCAACCCTATTGTCCTTATGGCAACCCCCAATCCTTCTTATCATATGGATGCTAGAAGGCAGTGGCTGAGGGTCTACATATCCTGGGAATGATGTTAAACTCTATCTCATGGTGAGGTTCCAGTTTTGGAGGTTTGGGGAATGTGGAGCACCCTTCATCACCATTGCTCCCTGGTCCACTCTGACCCGGAGTGTAGTACCTGTTAGGGTCCCATCTATGGGTTAAATAGAAAACATGAGTTTATAAACAAAATTGTATTATGCATTAAGAATGAATTTATTTCACAACTTTGCAGCCTTAAATGACCCACCGAGGTTGATATGCTGTAAAACAAAACAAACAAACCAAACCAAATTTGACTCTACTGATGATCTGTACACACAGGGACAAGGATTGGGGTTAATTTCTATAACTCCAACATAAACAAAGGTGAACCACTCTTGACTGATAAATTTATTCATTTATTTTACCATTAAACTAACCCTAAACCCTAACCCTAAACCAGTATACTGTATATTAGATTAGATTAGATTATCTGTATTCTTAAATATGACTAGATTTCCTTTCATTTTGAATGGGTTTATTTACATATGGATTGACACTTCTGTTACTTGTGGCTAACATCAGAGTGTGGAATATGTACTTATTTAAGAAATACTCTAATATATAATGGCAAGCCCCAACCCCTTTTTATCATATGGGTGCTAGAAGGCGGTGACTGCGGGTCTACATGTCCTGGGAATGACGTTAAACTCTATCTGATGGTGAGGTTCCAGTTTTGGAGGTCTGGGGAATGTGGAGCACCCCTTCATCACCATTGCTCCCTGGCCCACTCTGACCCGGAGTGGTAGTACCTGTTATGGTCCCATCTATGGGTTAAATAGAAAAATGTATTTATAAAAAAAATGTATTATCCATTAAGAATTGATTTATTTCAAAACTTTATCGGCATTAAATGACCCACTGAGGTTGATATGCCGTAAAACAAACCAAACCAATCAAATATATAAGCAGATAGAAACTGTTATTATTTCAAAGTGTATAAAATTTAATGCAACTTCAAATACAAAATAAGAAAAATACACATAAATATATGGTGATGATTATTTTAATTTTGTTTTTGTAATGTATCAGATTTAATTATATTTCTGTGAATACAGATACTATACTTTGGGGATTGAGACTGATAAGAGTGTAATATCTGTATCTGGGGACATCTTATCAATCTATCTCACTTTGTCTCCTTTGTAATATATATATATATATATATATATATATATATATATAACAGGCAAGAAACTGACAATTACCAGACTTTATGTCTATGCTACCATAACTTACAGGATAAAAGTAACTCTTAAAAATATATTTGTAGTTTATCAATATTAATACAGCAGTAATATTTGTTTTTTTCAAATTTCTGTCTTAAAATTATCTGATATACAAGGGGTGTTCCAAAAGTAATGCCTCCTATCTATTTCTATGGAAATTACAACAGAAATACATAGTAGAATAAAATCATTCAACTTAAAGAAATTATCTTTCTACACAGTCATCAGCACCATCACTGACTATGCTTTTTCACCAGTGATGAACAAGAGTCTGCTGTATTATTTGGATTATTGTCCCCATCTTTATTGTTATCTGTACAACGTTTCAGTTAATGTGCCCTCCTGCCTTCTTCAGGTATTTCTTGTCAGACTTGGGAACCTTCTGTTCAAACTTGATAACCTTCTGTTCAAACTCAGTAATCTTCTGTTCAAACTCAGTAACCTTCTGTTCAAACTCTGGAACCTTCTCTTCAAACTCTGGAACCTTCTTTTTGAACTCTGGAACCTTCTCTTCAAACTCTGGAACCTTCTCTACAAACTCTGGAACTTTCTCTTCAAACTCTGGAACCTTCTCTTCAAACTCACAGAACTTTGAATGAATGTTCCCAAGTCTGATGAGAAATATCTGAAGAAGATCGAAGGGTACATCAGCCAAAACGTTGTACAGATAACAATAAAGTTAAGGACAATAGTCTGAATAATCCAGATAATATAAATTATCAAACCTCATTTCAGAAATTCAGAGAAAGAGTCTGCTGGTGTGGATCATCTTTACAAGAATGGCATACAGTGATGGCTTACTTTTTCCTAGCAGCAATGACTTTGGTTTTGTTGTCTAGAAAATATTGCCTGTGTAATGCATAACATATTGGCTCAATTTGCAATGAATAAACTGATCAAAATAGTATTCATTGTTTAGGTTGACAGCTTTGTCACTCACACCACAGTTCTTTACTGCTGAAACACATTGCCCATCACCTCACTGTGATCAGTGTTGGTCACTGTAGACATTTGCAAGTGTTGATGAATGTCAGTGGATGCAAATTTTGACAGGATGAAAAAATTCAATGGCACATTTCAGCTTCCATATTGTCAGATGTCATTTTGACAGACTCTCACTCAGTAACTGTATGTAATAAGGAAAGTAATACTATTTCTCCAAATCTTGGAGATGTGGCTTGATAATTTATATTATTTGGATTACTCAGACTATTGTTCTCATTTTTATTGTTATCTGTACAATGTAAATATTCTAGGTAAAACAAGACATTAGGTTTATAAGTTCCCAAAATTCACCTGAATTGTCTAATTGGACATATGGCCTAGTGGATATAGGCATTAAGTTAATACAGTTTTAAGTGACAGTAATTCTAGGCTGCAGATTCAATCCTGCTCAAGGGTGACAGTAACATAGAATAATAATTAACATGTTGTTTAGTGGAATGAGGAGAGTATACCCAAGTGTTCCATGAAGGTTCCCGATTATGACAAGAGGATTCCTGAGTTTGAAAATAAGGTTCCTGAGTCCGATAAGAAACACCTGAAGAAGGCCAGAGGGCACAGTGGCTGAAACATTGTATAGATATCAATAAAGATGAAAATGATAGTCCAAATAATACAAGGAAAGTAATGTATGCATTATCAGTGAGAATGTTCAAACTCTTATTGTTATCTGCTTCTAATGTTGTGGGACAATATAAGAAGGTAAGAGGTATGACTTTCTGAGTAACCCATGCAAAATACACCATGCAGATTCTGGTTTATTGCTGATGAAAAATGCTGTCTCGTAGCTGGAAACTTGCTTTATCTAAAGGTGTTATTGTGTTTCTTAGCTTGTAGTTGTTATGACAATAATGGGAGAAGTTATCTTTTGGAGCACCCATCCAATAAGTTATCCCAGTATGACTTGTTTGCTTTTTTTTAATCTTCTTTTAAGTAAAGCTGAAATCATGTTAAAAATAAAAATAAGCCTCAGTTTTCTTTTCTTTCTTAAATACGTTTTTCATGCAAAGTTGATTTATTTTCTTACAAGAAAAAAACAAATCAACAGAAACTTTGCATTAAAAAACAAAAACATCTTTGATATCAACTTCAATTTTGTGTCTGAGGTAACATAAAAAAAACCCTGCCCCCTGCTATTTTACAAAATACTCACATTTATCTTGATAGATAAAGTTAAAATATCAACTGTCACACGAAAACCTTACAAACATTAGACACTGTCCTCTCACAGACACACACAGACATTGTCATTGGTATGAATAATTGAAGTTATAGGAATTTTGATAAAGTTCTTTCTGTTAAATTTTGACAGCACTTAATAACACAGATTCAAAGATGTTACAACTTTATTTGATGTCAACTAAGTTGCATCAAACTCTTTTGTTATCCATCATCCATTTTTGTTTCGGATGAATCTACTCAATCATGGATCTGTCACTTTTAGTTGAATTTCCTGTTCCTATCACACAAATCATTTCCTGTTCCTATCACACAAACCATCAAAATAAGACGAACACTGCTGGAGAAGCAGGGACGAACTCATAAGTGAGGGCGAGTAAAATATTAACACCACACATTTAAAAAATAATTTGGTATTAATGTACGATGGGTGTATGTGTCACATACAAGGTATGTCAAAAAGGTTCCAGGACAGGTGTCACAAAAAAAATATTTCAAATCCAAACTACAAATTATCTCCTTCAAAGTAATCCCCCTGGAGTCAAATGCACTTTTCCATCCTTCTCTGCCACACTTGCATGCAGTCCTGGAAGATTCTTTTGGGATTCTCCATAGCTCTGTAGTCACAGCATTTTTGATGTCGTGCACATCCTGAAAACATGTTTTGATGACCCCCTTGAGCTTTGGGAAGAGGAAAAATCACATGGAACCAGGTCAGCGAGTAGGGAGGTCGCTCCAGCACAGTGATGTTCTTCTAGGCCAGGAACTTTCTGTTCCAATTTCTGTTCACCTTGGAAAAAACTTTCAAACTTAACAATTCATGATTCCAATTGATAGATTTTCTTTTCAATCTGCTCATAAATAGAAAGTAATGTATTCTCAGCTGAGAATTGAACCCTTTGTGTGTGGAAAAGGTGGGACATTAATCTCCATCAATAGCAGCATAGACAGAATTAATCTGGCATTAATAGCCACTTGGCTTCAACTCCTCTAACTCTGACTCTATTTTCCCAGAGTTGCCTGGTCATGTGAATCTCTAAGCTTCACTCCAGATGAACTTGGATTCAAGATCTGTCAATTTAAATCTTGTGATTTTTCCACAGTGTTACCATTAATTTAAAAATCTATACTACACTTCCTTAGAAAAATGATAGGTTCAGTTGGTAAAGCGTCTGACTTGGAACCATAAGGTTCCTGGTTCGATACTGGCCCTCACCAACTCAGCATATGAATAGCACAGAGATCTGTGTGGTAAAGTGAGGAGCTGATGGTAGGTGTGGCGTTCCACCTCATATGCATTGAAAAGGGGATAGATTCCCTCACTGTCTGGCTGATACTGACTTTAGGCCACCCTGACAACTTTTTTTTACATTACCCAGTTGCAAATAAGGGGGAGCCATTAGGATCAGAGCAAAGGTGGAAATTATTGACTGCTTACTTTGCTCAATTCTCTGCTGACTGAAGTTACTCTAGACTTTCTAGAATCATTCGATCATGTGACTTTCTTGTCCAATGAAAGCCAAGCTTTCAAATGACCTTAAATTATTACATTCTGTGACCTCAGTTCTGCATTGAGAAGAATTCTTGAATTGTTTGATTTTGTTATAAAGTCATGGTTAACAAATAAGTCTTTTTTAAAAGTGAAAAATAAAAAGTGAAAAATGTGACAAATTTACCAGCTACTGGGTCAACCTAACGTTTCTTTAAAAGAATAATTTTATTTTTATTTCCTACTTTTGATCAGCTTTTTCTAATAGAAAACTTCTTGAATTAAATTGTTTTCTTTTTTTCTTTTGATTTCAATAAATTTTGTTATCCATCTTCAAGATTAAATTTTGTGTGTGTGTGTGCATTTAGTATTGTAATATTAAATTTCAGATATCTTTGTTATTTTAATTGGTTCCTTTATTGATACACATATTTAATATTGTTATAATTAATTTTAATACAGATTTATTATCTTAATTTTCTCATTGATTAATTTTTATTATTAGCTTAATTAATTTCAGGAACAATAAACTGTGAGTGGACTTGAATTCAGACTAAAACTATAACAATTTGGCTTGGATTTGATCAGCTTGGCCTAACTAACTTGCAACTTGTAATCTAAATATTTAAATACATATATGTGTATTTGATACAGAAGTTTAATTTTAGTAAATCACATGATATGTCTATAAGCCTTTTCTTATATGTGTATTTGATACAGAAGTTTGATTTTAGTAAATCACATGATATGTCTATAGCCTTTTCTCTACACAAGTTGTTTAAGAATGTGCATTTGATATTTTTCTATAAAACCAAAAAGATCTTTTTTCAGCTTATATATATATATATATATATATATATATATATATATATAGTGAATTACTACTGATATATTATAAAAAATATATAATAGATAAAGTAAAATCTAAAATTTTATATAAAAATTTTATAATTCAGATATGTTTTTATTATATTGAGAATAATCTTTTGGGAAAAATTGTTTTAAAAAAATTAGAAAATATTTTTATAAAATGTGTACAAATGACCAAGAATAATATTGACTCTTTACAAAAAAAAAAAAAAAACTAAAAAAAAAAAGAAAAGAAAAATAATTTTATGAGAATTCCATCAAATACTCTGGACATTTATTTTGTCTGACAGTTTGGATGTTTTTCTGGCAAATCACTTCTGTCCCTTTGAACAATGTTGAGTCACTCTTTTCTAGAAAGACACAAAAAGGTGCTGAATAAGATTATGATGATGATAATCAAACATTTAAAAAAAAAATGTCAGTTGTCAATTTTCATAAGAGTTATTTCTCAAAACATATCTTTTCATAAACAACAGACCTCCATTTTTTTCTTTCCTTTGGCAGGAGATAGAATAATTCATCTTTGCACTAAAATGGATTCTACTAACAGGAGACATTGACCAATCTATTCAGAAAGAACATTTATACGACAAATGATTAGATTTATCATATGCAGAAAAATATTTGAATGTTAGCATATTGTGGAAATTCTTTTGAGTATATTAATGTTTTTTTTATCTTTTATTGGACACATGATATAGTAGATATAGGCGTTGAGTTAATACAGTTCTAAGTGACAGTTATCTCTAGGCTGCAGGTTCAATCCTAGTCAAGGGCAACAGTAACATAGAATATTAATTAACACGGCTTAACACTTGTACCCAGTCATGGTTAATGGAATGAGAACAGTCTACCTCCATGGATTGAATAAAGGGTTAGGTTCAAAGTTCCATGAAGGCTCCTGATTATGATAAAAAGTTTCTCGAGTTCAACAAGAACTACCTGAAGAAGGCTGGAGGGCACATCAGCCGAAATATTGTACAGATAACAATAAAGATAAAGACAATAGTCCGAATAATCCAAATAATCAAGCCTCATCTCAAAAATTCAGAGAAAGACTCTTATTCCTTTAAAAAAATTGTTGCTGTATATATTTTGACAGCATGAAAATCAAACAGTAAAAAAGTATACCATTCAAGATGTGAAATCATAAATATGATCAGGTTGTGAATATAAATTTGATGTTATCAAGGCCTTTGTTATGAAGACCTAACAAAAATAGAGTTGCTCCCCTTTGATTAGTAGAGGACTGATGGGAAACCCGGAAATGGGGTTTCTGCCATGTTACTTTGGATTGGGGTTTGGACTGTGTGGACGCAGCTGACCACGTGTGTCAGCACGGTTGGGCTAGTTAAGTCACTATTAGGGTAGAACCATTCTCTACCATGTGTTAAATTAAACCTTGTTAATTTTCCAACGACCTGGTCTTGCATTATCATTTTAGTCTTCTGTACTTTATCTGTATGTAAAAAACATAACAAGCTTTTTACACAAGTGTATTGATGTGGTTATTACAGGCTTTGTGACTTTGTTTATTGACTGTGTGACTTAAAACTGAGAGAAAATAACTGATTAATTCTGCTCACTTGTAACCATAATCCATTATATGTTGTGTTCAGTGGGAGAATCTGTTTTTTAATAAAATGTAGTTATTTTCCATGCATCCCACATATGTGGGTCAGGCACAAGGCCCTATTAATATGGGACCGCTTACAAACTGAAGCTAATGGGATGGCAGGCACAAAAAATGCGTGTATCCCCTCGGCATTCCCCCTCAAGAGGGGCGTCTCTGGCACTGGGTAATAAACCCAGCCCCGCCCCTTTAAATCAAAGGGGCTGGTGTTGCCTGGAGGGATGGCCTCCTGGGATAACACTGTTAATTATCATTCTGGTCCGATGACTGAAACTGCTAGTTGTGAAATAATTTAAAAATCTTATTTCCTAAACTGAAGATCTTATTAAACTTGATGATTCTTGATGTTTAGATAATGGCCATAATGTGAAGTTTAAAATTTAAAAAAAAAAAAGAATGAATATCATCTTTCATTCTTCTTTGATCTTGATAATGGCAGAAGAATGATTGAAGAAGGTGCTAAATTCAGAATATTTATACAATACTTGCACTCAGTGAACTCAGACAGGTTTCATTGTATGCAAAAAAAAAAAAAAAAATAAATAAATGAATGAAATAAATAAACACTATTTTTCTTTGTCTACAGTCTTTAAGCAAACTTGTATATTTTCATTTTTTTTATGTAGCACCAGAATTTTTTTTGTTGATATTTCCATTGATGGCCAAATCAATAAACAGTTCCACTTGAGATGAAAAGGATTGGGTGGTATCTTTTAAGTGTTCCTCAGATGCCACCCATTCCTTGAAAAAGGAATGGGTGGCATCATGACTTAAAAAAGGATTGGTTGACACTTAAAGCCAACTAGTTAACAATCCGGTTTAGCTCAGTTGGTAGAGCATCTGCCTAAGAATTGCAAGGTTCTGGGTTTGATACCAGTTCCCACCAACTGACCGCATTAGTAGCACAGTTTGGGTAATCTTGTCTGTGTAGTAAAGTGGGGAGCTGATGGTAGGTATGGCGCTCTGCCTCAGCAAAACCAATCTCCCTGGTCTAGTGCTAGCAAAAAAGAGATAGACTCTCTTGCTGTCCAGTCACTTCAACTTTTACTTTAGTTAACAATCAGCTGAGGAAGGTTTGAGAACATAACTGGCTTTGCTGAGATTTAAAACAATGTAAAATTCTCTCTGTAAGGATAAAGCTCCAATGGTAAAAATGATTTTAATGACAATTATAAAGTTTATTAGAATAAAAAGGATATTACTCCAACAGTTAATGTGAAAGATATTGTTCCAACAGCTAATGCATAATCAGGAGTAAAAGAAGTGATGTTTAAAAATGTCCAGTATTTTTTTAGAATTCAAAAATGAGATTACTACAGTAGCTTGAGTCTAATCAAAGGTGAAAGAAAATACATCATGAAAATTTAATGAGGAAATAAGAATCAAGTTCTGAATATTTTTAGCTTAATAAAAAAAATAGAAAAGATGTCAATAAATTGGATTTGTTTAAAAAAAAAAATACTGAAATTGATTTTGATATTTCATCTTCCTTTTGAGTTAAGTTTTAATTTTTATTTATAAACAACCCCTCCCTTTAGCTAAATTTGAAACCCATATTCTCCCTTTTGATTGTGGCAATATTTATATGAATAAATATTTTTTGTTTGTTTATATTTTCCCCTGAAAATACCAAATCGATCCTTCAATGGAAATAAAAAGAAAAAAAAAAACTTTTCTTTTTTTGTTTGTTTATTTCTCTTGGTGGAATCATTATAAACAAATTTACACAGAGAAAAAGTAAAGAATATCTTGTTTTTGCTTTCTTTGGATTGCTGCTAGTTTTAAGAAATCTGTTTAAAGATTTTCTGAAAGAAAAACAAAAATAAAAGGATTTACATAAACTAATCAAGTTTAGATTTTATGTGTTTTGTTTTTATGTCTTTGATGGAGGGTAGAATATATATTGCTTTTGATTTTGTTTTGATTTTGTCTTTTTGGTTTTCTGGGTGGAGCAAGAATTTGCTAATGAGTTTTTCAAAGCCAAGGGAATTTTTATTTTCGCTCCAAGTGGGTGAGGCAAAATAATGTTTCATCCCATTTTGCTGTTGTCTAGACATGACTGCACTTTTTTCTTCTGTGATTATTTTGCACACTCTTGACCTTCTTTGCAATCTCCGTTAGGCACACTTCGTTGCATTTGGCTCAGCAAGAATGATTATTACCAAATTGCAGAGCACAAACAGAGAAAAAGAAAAAAAAATCATTGAAACTATAAATAAATAGGAATCAAGTTGGTAGATTTTTTGTAAATAAATCAATTCTACATCATTTTTATTCTTTCTGATTGTTGGTTCAGCAGTAAGATCAATATTAAGGGTAGCAGAGTTTATGATGTAATATCTGCAATAAAATAAAGGTTAGAGTTATTTGGAAAAGTGTGCAATAAAAATGATACACATTCTACAAGATGTCTTAAAAGTCAGGAAAGGTTGTCAGGTTCAGCTGACATGACAGCTGATTTTTCTCTGTAGTTACCTATATAATATATATATATATATATATATATTATATATATATGTCATCAAACTCCAAATAATCAACATCTTAAAGAAAATTTCTGTACAGAAATTTAAGACTTTAACATCTGTTATAAAAAAAAACCAAAACCCCCATTCAAATATGTTTTCTTTACAAAGCCCAAAATGAGTATCATAAAGGTTATATTAATATTCATACATAATTAAGATTTATCTCAATTTGGATTAATTTCTTTTGAAAAATGACTTTAGGCCACCCCACTGATGACAGATGGAAAAAAAGGGTTAAATCAAACTTAACTGACATAAATTCCACAATCGTACATCACCTGCCGAAAGAAAGAAAAAATACCAAAAATTAGGGAATTAACCAAATTTAATGAAATTTTCAGTGTTGATATATTAAATGAATAACAGATATAATGCACAAGTTATTTTATTTAAAAACTTTTACATTTTCTCAGGTCAGTTAACTTTGAACCATGTATCTTTGAGGCATAACACAGATTCTCAGAGTTATCACCCTTTACCCTTTACTTTCTTGTCATTTACTAAGCTTAGAGGGGTAGTCCTGTAGTTTAGTGGGTAACATACTAGACAGCAACATGATAGTGAGTTTAGACTCCAGTCATGGTATTTTGTTCACTTTTTGACTAATACCCTTGGAAAAGGTATGAACTCTCTCATACCCCCAGCTATGGGTTATATACTGTTACAACTGTTCTTCTGCAAGTATGGCTTTGGCATAAAATAACCCACAATGGTTGATATGCCATTAGACAAAGGAACCAAACTTAGCTTAGAGCAATGTTACAATAGTCTGTGTGTTAATCATTACTCTATCCTAAAATAATCCTCTGTTATCTTTCTCATTGTAATTGCAGAGAAATGAAAAAAAAGTCATTTTTGAAACAATGTTTTTCTACCTTTCATGAGTATATAGGCATTTGAAGGATTGACAACCAACAATATTTTTTATTGTATTTTTGTTATTGGAATGTTTCAGCATTAAAATAACGGGACTAAAATTGTTAAAAAATGTTCTTCATGGTTTCAGTTTATTCAGTATACTGTTAATCCTTTTTAAAGTGTGGCAAAAATTGTTTTTCTATTTAAAACAGGCTCTTCATGTAGAGGCATTGATTGAAAAGAATAAAAAAAAAAGTTGATGACAAAGGAATGAGTCTTTTTATGTTTATAAAATCCAAGAATTCATTGTAAAATGTTTTTAAAAAAATCTATGAACAATTTGGCAGTTTGTGACATAAAATTTTAAAGGAAACATTCAAATTTTCAAAATCTATTTTGAATAAAAATAATTTTTCTGTGTAAAAAAAAAGTTCATTGAACAAACAGATTTTATTAGCAGAAAAACTTTTTTGTCGTTAGAAGATAGATTGTATTTTAGCCATTTTAATAAGACCTACCTACCCAAACATACACCAGTATTTGTTAATAAATTCAGCAACAAGAAAATTTAAGGAAGAAAACCATTTACCAGTGTATAATGTTTAAGGTTTATTTATGTGCATAAGCAAATTTTTTATTTGATATTGGAAATTATAAACAAAGTGAGTCAAAAGTTTTGCAATATTTTGATACATGCTAGCTTGAAGCCATAATAGTACCCTTTGTAGTGTGGTAGTTGGTGTGCTAACCTGTTGTGCATTGCTTCATTCTGCAAGTATTTCAAAATTGCACAGATGAATGTTTAAAGTCTTAATTGGGAACTTATGCTTTACAAGTTGGAACTGGGCGATAATGCTGAGGAAGCAACCAAAAACATTTGTTGTGCAAAAGGTAAAGGTGCATTTGATCACAGTACAGTGACCAGAGGATTTGAGAAATTTTGTTTGGGTTACAAGAACAGACAAGATCAGGTAGGACTAAAACCATGTGTAGTCCTATGCTAGTCTTGGTAGTTGATGAGATGACTTAGTTCCTTGACTACTACATGTGTCTCTGGTTTGTTGCTCTGTTAATGTTTCTTTCCCCCCATCATCAGAGTTATTAAAAGTACTAGGTTTTCTTATCTGATGTAATCATCTGTTGTTCGCCGTATTTAATGTTCGGCTAATGTTAAGTCGAGATTGTTCGAGACTTTGTGGAGATGATCCACAGAATTTGAATCGACACAACTTGATTGGAGTGTCTTTGTGACTGGTCAGGAGATTAGTAAAAATTAACTGCCATAGTTGTTGGTAACTCTAAGAACGAGACAACACTCCATTGACAATAAGAATGGTTTTATTATTTTATGTAATGGTGAGGAGCTTATCTGGCGTTTTGTTCTATGATAATATAGTTTTGAATCAATTCTCAGTCTTCTCACAAGTCAGACCCTCTGTTGGTCAACACATTCTTCGTCTAGCAGCTAAAAAAATCTGTCGTTGTAGTTGAAATAATCTTTAGCAGTTAAAAATCACATATCCTTACTGAAAAGCGCTTCGTCGTCGACTGCCCAACGCTTGACTCACTTGTTATTTTATGTTTAAGCAGTCTTGGATAATTAGCATTGAGTAATTCAGCAAAAGTGGACTGGATAGTGTCAGTTCTTTTATCAGAGTTTTTCTTGGTGGCAAGGTCTATTTCTTCTAGTGGCAAAGATTTCTTATTTCAGCAATTTGAAGTCTTGTGGTTCTTCCCTCTGGCTCTCTAGTCTGATTGATATTTTTAACAACTCAGACCGTTCTTTATATAAAAAGATTTGTAGCTGTTTAGTAATTGTCAACCAGGGTCAACTGGTGCTATTCTCTGGTCCCAGAAATCAAATCCAAAACTGGGAACTTCTGACAGTTTTGATAAACATGTCAATTTAGTTGTTTGCAGTGACCTTTGATTGAATCTGTAAACACTCAGTGGAATCAAACTTTATACAATATTTTGATTTTAATGTTTCACATTTTAAACAAAACCATTTCCTATGACTAACAAAAATAATCTTTTTTTGCACTTTTCCTCTTTCGTTAAAAATGAGTAAATGCCAAAAAAAAAAAAAGAACCATGCCATGTCAGTCATGTGCTTCAAACCATAGAGGTAAATCTGGAAAGTAGCATTTGGAGAGTATCAGGCAAACTTGGCATCTCACAGTCCAGTGGGGTCTGTTACCTTCACAACATCATTAAAAGCATCTGAACTTGCAAAATTGTGTCTCACATTACCAAAATATGACAAAAATTTCCACTCACACTTGTATTTTTTTTTTTCTGCTTGAATATTTTGAAATTTTGTTCTTGGGTTAAAAAACAAAAAAAAACAACCAAAAAGTAGTTTAAAAGAAATGAAAATGATGCAAACTGGAGTTGAGGTTAATTTTCCATTGTTTAATTAAATCAGTTTTTGTTAAATGTTAAAGAATTGTGAGAATTAACTTTAAGATTTACTCAGCTCTTGAATTCTTGCATGTGATGAATATTCTATAAGAGTGATTTGATTAAAAGGGATAATTTTATCTTTTTTGGTGGGAATCATGACTGAATGCACATTCAGTTTTTTTGTTTTTGATATTCATTTTCTATTTTCACATTCAAGAACTTTCTACTGACTGTGACACATAATAGTCTGTTTTAGATTTAACTCTTTTTTTATGGACTTATATAAGTTATTTTTAACAGAGATTCTGAAAACTCAGAAACACTTGGCAAAGTTTGATGTAGATATTCTTGTCATATGCGGAGGTGTATAGACATCTCATGAGAATTTATATTCACATATTTATAAGATGGCTATGCATCTTATATGACATAAATATCTACCTTAGTTGTGCGTGCATGTGCATGTGTGTGCTTTACAAAGGAGTTAATACAAGTTTTACAAACATGTTAAAGCAGGTAAAATCTAGGCAGTTTTGTACCTTTAAAAAAAAAAAGAAAAACAAAACAAATTTCATTTTTTCTTTTTTCCCTTTCCTTTTTATTAGCTTTGATTGTGAGAGCTGAAAAAAAAATCTGCAGTCATACAGATTTTGCTTTATTCAAGAATTGAAATGTATATCAAGAATGATCTTGTATTTTGCTAGGATATCTAAGACATAAACTTTAAATCATTGGAAGATAATTTTTTTTTTCATTCAGAGATAACGATTAACTTAAACTGAAGATTTTCAGAAGTTAACTCTTTATTTCTGAAGTGACATGTTTTAAAATCTATTCAGCCCATAGAGTAGACCGGGAGGGGTTGACAATAAAGGGATACTCCACACTCCTTAGATCTCCAAAATGGGAACCTCACCACTCATCACCATACCCAGGACCCTCCCTTCGCTGGCGCAGGAGTAACAATCCGACTGTGTTGCCATTAAGGGAGACGAGTTTTCAAAAATTATTAAAAATGGCGATTAATTTTTGTTATTGAATTTTAAATTATCAATTTTAAATGTTTAATTGTTAATTATTGAGCTTTTTTTCATGTCAGTTACGGTGTTGTTATAACAGGAATATTAAGATCGTATTTTCATAAATGTTGATGGTTCACTTTGCTTCATTTGTCGAAATTTGTGAGAAATAAAAAGGGAGATTGAAAACTTTAATTTTCAAATTATTAAATCTGAATGAAGGCATATGTGATCATTACCTAAATTTTGGCCCTTCCTCTGCTGATCAGTTTCTATAATAAAGTGATGATTTGATGTGCTGACTTTTGTCTAGACAAGTCAGTGCCGATTCTCAATACTTTTTTATGAGGAGTTTTTAGTGAAACTCAGTATTGTGCAAGTGCAACGGTCTCATATTCATTAAACATCACTTCATGACACTTTTCTTGTTTCCTTAACTAAAAATCCTGTTAAGATTCTTGTGGCCATTATTAGGCTGCAGTTGAGAGCCCTTTACAGTGGAGATCCCTTGTGGCATTAAGTTTGATCTGTTTTGAGTGGAATCTTATGATCTTTGTGTTCCTCAGTGTTGGGCAGAATCCTTGTTTGTTGGTCTGTTTGTCCGTGTTAAGCATGAGCAACTGAACACCTTTCCACCAAGGCCTCTAAATAGTTAACCAACCACGTATTCGAGCATGTTGATTGGCTGATTGAATCCATGCAGCCACGAAGAGTCTATAAATTCAAGTTGTGACCTCCAGCACACCTTATATATACAAAATATTCCAACAAATCCATCATAAGTGTAAGAGATTTAAGAATGTGGAGGATATTAAAAGAAATATGATGGCATAGCTTCATAACATATCAAAATAGGAAGTTTCAAAGAAAGACTTTTTAGAATCAGTGTACCGAATGCCAAGAGAATTAACTTTTCATTCATTGTTCATTTCTTTCTTTTTGAATATACTAAAAATATGAGATTATTTTTAAGGTTATTATTTTGTTTCCTGTTGTGTAGATAGAATTATACAATGACATCCTTTAAATAGAACTTTTGCTTAATGGAAGTGATATTATTTTGCCTGTTTTATTGTTTATTGAAATTAAATTCTAGAAAGATAAATAGCCAAAGGGATATTAAAAAAGAATAGATGACATCATTTTGATTTTAATGAGTAGCAAAGGATTTTATTTCTTGTCAGGAAATTTAGAAATAAGACACACAAATCTATTAATAATGGAGATTCGTTGTCTCTCTGTCTGTAACGAAAATTATGTCATTGCTTACGTTAAACAAACCTTCAGAGATTGTGTAAGTTTATCAATGAGTATTTAATTTATATTTAAACTCCATAATACGTAGCATTTTAGTATGCAGCATTAAACGGTTGACATTGTTTTTTAAAACAAGTTTTAATAAATACATGTCCAGTAGCTCAGTCGGTAGAGTGTGCGGCTAGGAATCACAAGGTTCTTGGTTCAATAGCAGCCCTTGCCAACTCAGCATATGAGTAGCACAGGGATCTGTGCGGTAATGTAAGGAGCTGATGGTAAGTGTTGCGCTCCACCTCGGACACAAAAAAAACTCCTTGTATAGCACTAGTTACTTTAATATAAAAAGATAAACAAATTCTGCCATTTATGGTTTTAAATACTGAAATTACCAATTACAAATTATACAAAAAAACTATGATTAATCTTTCAAGAACTTTTTTAAATATTAGTATTATTTGTATTATTCGGACTATTGTCCTCATTTTCATTGTTATCTGTACAACGTTTTGGCTGATGTGCCCTCCGGCCTTCTTCAGGTATTTTTTGTCGGACTTGGGAACCTTCTTTTCAAACTCAGGAACCTTCTTGTCATAACCGGGAACTTTCTTGTCATAATCGGGAGCCATCATGGAACTTTGAACCCAACCCTTTATTCAGTCCACGGGGGTATCCTGTTCTCATTCCACTAATATTTTTTAATATTCTTTGTAAAACAATGTTCTTCCTCTTTGTTTTGTTTTAGGTGATAATCTTTAACTCTTTTGTTTTATCTCATGTGACAATGTTTCTAACAAGTCTGTTTCAAATGTATTCTTGAAAGTTTGTCATTGGCTGTTAATTGTTAGTAAAATAAATGTTTTGTATCTCAACAGGATCAGTCAAATAGATCTGTTTAAAAATCATTCATATATGATAGGAATACTTGATATCATGTAACTGTAAATTGTTTATATTATGAATAGTTACTTGAAACTATAATTATTTACTAAGGATTATTTTTAGTTACTTGAACTATGTGCAAAGAAATAACTATTATTAAATAGAAATAATGACTTCAAATAATATAGTTATTGGTATTAGATAGAAATACTTGAAACCATACAGCTTTGTGAAAATTATTTGTATTAAATAGGAATGCTTGATATCATATAACTTTGTAGAAAGAGCTGGCCTGGTGAGTTATCTGAGAAAACACAAGGATAGAGTGTCAAATGCTACTGGCATCTAACTATGATGATAAAAAAAATGGTCTTACTCAAACACGAGTTGACAGCCATTATATTAATATATGTGTGTAGAAAAGACTTTTAAGAAACTGCAAAAAATGTAAATATAAAAGTTAGGAGGTTGATTTAGAAGGCTATCACAATGCAGGTGTAAAGAAAAAAAAATAATAATACAGTAACAATGATGTTGTGTGTTAACCTGTATTTAATTTTGAATTTTCGAGATAATATCTCTTTTTCAAAAGATCACTGGAACTGAAGCAGTCTAGTTATGGCATTTCTTTTTTAAAATATAAATATAAAAGTACAAAGAATATGATTCCCTTACCTTGGGGCATAAAATAACCCTAGATGGGTTGACATACCATTAAAATTGAATCCATCAATCAATTACTTAAATTCTCACTATGAATTTTAATAAGATTTAGATCAGGTGATTATGAAGACCAAGGTAAAACATTGATCTTTTTTTTCTATTTAAAACACTCTACTGCATAGATTCAAGCTATGATACGCCTGTACAGAGTTGGCGAGGGCAGGTATATAACCCAGAACCTCGTGGTTATCAAAGTCACTTTATGATTAAAAAAAAAAAAAATAGAAAAGTAAAATAGGTGCAGTGACCTATTGTCTGTATCAGCCATTAAGGGAGTATATCCCCCTTTCACTAGTGACCCCCACCCACAACTAAAATGCTTATGTGTGCGCATCCAGCAGCTTCTATTACTATCCCTGTAGAGGTGTCTGGATCTCCTGTCATTATAGCTGTGACCATGCATGCCTAATAACACTTCCATGCCTTTATGGAGAGACCCTTACCATATAGCTCCTGTACGAAGTAACTAGGGACTGGCAAAAAATTTTCTATTCCATCAGATTTTACTTATATTTGAGATTATTGTCTTGTAGGAATATCCAATTTAAACTTAGGCAAAGATTTTAAGCCAAAAACTCTTAAGAAACAACTACACAAGAGATGTAAATGTACACTGAATGCAATTCTATAAGCTTTACACATAAAATAACCCGAGATGGGTTGACATGATGTTAAAATCAGTCAATCAACCAACAGGATCATTTAAGCATTCTGTAAGGATCAGTTTATCTTGTAGTATATTACATCTTGATTATAATTAGATTTGAATTACTAATTATTAAAAATAATTTATGTAATTTCCTTGTAAATGGAAATCTCCTCTTGTTTGTTTGACCCATAGATGGTAACCCTAACTCAGTAGTTCCCAACCTATGGCCAAAATGGGCCACAGCAAATTTCAGGTGGGCCAAGGAAATATTATAATTCTATATGGTTTCAGAGCATACTTTTTATATACAAAATCCAATCATATATGTGGGAAATTTATATTTTCTAGAAAGTAAGATATCAACTAATTCATGGTAGAGGAGAGTGGGGAGACATTTACACCCTTGGTTTATACCTGTTAGGGCCTAACAGTTACTACTATTCTGGGTCAGAGTGGAAATGACATTACCCAGAGCTCAAGAACTAGAGCCTTACCGTCTGATGTATTTTAGTGTCATACTCAGGACCCTTCTGTTTTGGGAGGGGGTCTTATCCCTCTACAAAGGATATAGTCAGCATATCTTAAACCCAGCTGCATTCTATTTTGAATGAAATTATGTTACAAAATGCTAATAACATTTTGAAATCTAAAGATCATCTGATTTGTTTTAAAGAAAGTTTTTTTTGGTCTGAGACTTTCAATTGAGTTGTTAATATTTCAATGATTTTTGGTAGATTGTCTGATCTTACTGTCAAGTCACATTGAAAGCACTGGTTCCTGCTAGAATCTAGCAGGAACCAGTGATTTCAAGATGCTAAAATGTTCACCATAGCAGCTAGATCATCAAAGTTAAGCAGTGATGAGCCTGTTCAATACTAAGATGGGTGACCATTTTAGCATCTTTTTTCTTTTGCTTTTGGAAAATTCTATGTTGTGCTAAATTTGTCATTTTTCATTAAGTGCATTGCATTGTGGGATATTTTGAAATATTTTGAATTATGGTCTTGCTTTCTTTCTTTTTCAATAAGTTTTATATCTTTTTTCATTATTGGCTTCCTTATTTTTTGTGAGAGTATTTTGTAGAAGTTTTGACAAATAATATACTAGAAATCAGAGGAAGAATTGAGACTATCCAGACGACACCATTGTTGAAATCGGCTAGAATACTCAGATAAACATAAATTAATCTAAAGAAAAATAAATATAAAAATTTTTGTGAAAATTTTATTATTAATTGATTTTTCATAGAATTTTAACATTTTTATGTAGTAATGATACTGACTATAAATTAAATACTTATTGATAAACTTAGTTAATTCCTGAAATGACTGTGTACGTAAGCAGTGACATAGTTTCGGTTACAGACAAATAGAGACCGAATCTCTATTATTAATAGATAATAAAAGATCAGAAGAATTGGTTCCTAAAAGCAAAATTTATTGCATCTTGTAAATGCAAAATTTTATTTAAAAATTAATTGCTGTGTGCTAGAGTTGTACTCAAAAATATTATATTTTCTGAATTCTTCATTTAAAAATGAAAGAAAAGAATAACTTAACCAGCATTGGTATTGCTCATTCCTTCTGTGACTTTTTTGGGTTTTTTTGTGCTTACAAATCACAATTGTAATCTATATAATAATAATACCCTCTCTTCACATATTGCAGTATGTATTGGGCACACCCACATTACCCATTTGTACCTGTTAAAAGGGGAGGATGCCCCAGTGTGCCCAGCATGCAAAGTACAACTTACAACCAAGCATATCCTTCTAAATTATAACAGACTTAAACATATCCGCACCAATTACTATCAAGCAAGAAACCTGAGAGACATCTTTAAGAATACAAACCCTGAAAACATTTTAAATTTTATAAAAAAAAAAGCAACCTTTTCAACAAGATATAACAGAGCATAACCGAATATCTCCATAGAACCACTACTTTAAATACTGAAATCCAAAATAACCTTTTTGGCATTAAATGACCCACAGAGGTTGATATGCAGTTAAACAAAACTCAAACTCAAACATTTTTCTTCTGATCACTAAAAAATAGTTTCTTTTTGTTGTCTGAAGTGTGTTAGTATAAACACACAAGTTTTTAACTTTTAACTAACAACAGAATGAGGTAACCATTTCAAAAAGGGGAAAATAAGAATTACACACCTACTCCTAAAAGAAAAAGAATAAATAGACAAACCAAATAAAATTCCAAATCCACTTTTCATAGTGTGGAAAAAAAATAACAGTGGTGCCAATAAGTAATGTGTAAAGAGAGTCAACGTTTGTTATTTAGGTTTTGTTCCCTTTTAATTGTTTTTTTTTTTTAATGTTGTTGTTTTTCTATCATTGCATATTGGGGAAAAATAAGAAGACAATAATTAAGTTTTGTAGAATATTTGGAATGGGATTTTTGTTTAGATTTTATTGTTGTAAAATTAAGTTTCTTGTTCAACTCAGCTTAGAAAAAATAAAATTAGGTGCAAAAAAAAAAAAAAAAAAAAAAGAATTGCTGTCTGGTAGATGCACATAAATTGTAAGAAAACTGACAACACATAAAAAAAAAGAAAGCACTTCTCTCCCCACCCCCTTGCAACAAGTTAATAGCAGTCTGGTTATCAAACTGGACAGATGTGAATTTTTTTTTAGTTCCCATGCAAAAGAAAAAAGAGATTGACCAAATTGTTATTCCATGGAGATTAACATTTTCTGGTTAAAAAAAAAGAGGGTTTCTACTTTATAAAGAAAAGAAATAGATTAATGATGAAAAATAAGAAGATTCTTTTCTTTTTATAAAAGAAGGGGAAAAAAGACAATAAGAAGAAAAAAAGAAAGAAAAAAGACGATTAAGAATTGAACTATTTGACTCCACAACATAAGAGTAAAAGTTTTGGTTATATGTAATTCTCTCATCAGACTCTGGCCAAATAGTTGAATAGTGTACAAAAGAATGAGGCTTGAAGAAAAAAGATATTTCTATTTTTTTTTTTTTTTTAATAAATATTAGATTTATCTTTACTTTACAACTGCTATGCAAGTTGATAACTTTTGAGGAGAACAATCACCAGTCTTTCAGGCATTTGTTTTCTTATATTATTTGTATTATTTGGACTATTGTTTTCATCTTTATTGTTATCTGTACAACATTTCGGCCAATGTGCCCTCTGGCCTTCTTCAGGTGTTTCTTGTCAGACTCAAGAACCTTATTTTCAAACTCGGGAACCCTCTTGTCATAATCAGGAACCTTCACAGAACACTGGGGTATACTGTTCTCATTCCACTAACTATGACTGGGTACAAGTGTTAATTATCATTCTATGTTACTGTCACCCTTGACCAGGATTGAAAGAACATTCTTTTAATAAATATTGGATTTATCTTTACTCTACAACTGCTATGCAAATTGATAACTTTTGAGAAGACCAATCACCAGTCTTTCAGGCATTCAATTAATATCAATGTGTTCCTGACAACCATTGGAACAAATGCTCAAATCTTTCCTTCATCGTCCTTATTATTCAGAACCTGATCAGAGATGCTACTCTGGTCTCTACCTTTTAAAATCTCCAATACATCACCCCTACACTCTAAGGGCACCACATAAATGACCATTTGACTACAAATATGCTATACACCCTGTTGGCAGGGCTTAGAATATACTGTAGACCACTGCAGAGAGTTAAGAACTTCTTCAATAATAGGCATACTAAACTGTCAGATGGTGAGGCTCCAATTTCGGAGATATGGGGAGTGTGAAGTATTTATTCAATGCTATTACTCCCGGGGTTCACTCTGACTTGGGGTGGTAGTACCTGTTAAGGTCCCATCTATGGGTCAAATAGATCTGTTTAAAAATTATTTGAATTAGATAGGAATACTTGATACAATATAACCATCTACAAAAAACTCTTAAACAACTCACAAACTGTAAATGTATGCAGTTCACTAATATCTAGGCATAAAATAACCCTAGACATGTTGACATGCCATTAAAATCAACTGATTATGTTTTACTAGTCCCCTGTACAGAGCTGATCAATGTACGTTTTTGCTGGTCGGCCCACACTGGCTTGTCCATGTGCTGGCTTCCACAGAAGGACGTCGCTTATGAGTTCGTCCTTTCTTCTCCAGCAGTGTCTTGTCCATCTTACTCGGATGGTTTGGGTGATATGTGGTAGGTGGCCGTACAGCTGTTTTCTCGTAGGGTGTTGTTTCCATGTCTTGTTCAGGATCAGCCGCAGCATTCTTGTGCAGCTCCCATCTAGTTTATTCTCTAGTCGCTTAGTTAGGGTCCAGGTGGTGCAGTCATACAGCAGTACTGACATGACAACGAGATGTAAGAACTGTCTCTTTAACTTGTCTGTGAGATTAGCTCTGTGTGAATGCAGGATGCTGCATAAAGGACCTCCCGAGAATGATGAGCGATAGGGACGGATGGAGAGAGATTGTCATGGATGTCCGCGCTGAAAGCGTGATATGATGATGATGATGATGAGTCCCCTGTACTACAACAACCAATCACTTTCTTTTTATGTTCTCTGTGAATATTTCTGCATTAACTTTTTAATTGTTCATTCAAAAATGCATAAAAGTTGAATATTATTCTGAATTGAACGGATCAGAACAAATTAATGTTTGCTAAGATTATCCTGACTTGATGTCTGCAATTTTAGAATTAAAGATTACGAAGGGATTTCTGGAAAACTGTTGACTTTAAAAAAAAAAAATTAAAGAAGACACTCAGGATAAAAATGTTGAAAATAAGACAATTATTTAAGAACTGGACATTTCTCTAAAACTTCAATTAATGATGGTCCATAGAATATGAAAAAGTGTAAAGAATTTTGATTTAGTTGAAGAATGATCAACTTTATCTGGAAAATTATCAACATAATCTCAAAGACAGAGTATTAGAAAAAGACATATAATGTTTAAGTCTTGTTCAATGTTGCTCATTCTGTTAAATCTGAAGGAATATTAATGAAATAATGACATAAATATCTGTTTTCTCTGAATTTTTGAGATGTGGCTTGATGATTAGTATTATCTGTGTTATTCGGACTATTGTCCTCATCTTAATTGTTATCTGAAACAACGTTTCGGACGATGTGCCCTCCGGCCTTCTTCAGATATTTCTTGTCGGATTCGGGAACCTTCTTGGACTCGGGAAATTTCTTTGACTAGGAACCTTCTTTTTGAACTCAGGAACCTTCTTGTCGTAATTGGGAACTTTCTTGTCGTAATCAAGAGCCATCACACTATGGTTAGCAGAATGAGAACAGGATAACCCTGTGGACTGAATAAAGGGTTAGGTTCAAAGTTGCCTGATGGCTCCCGATTACGACAAGAAAGTTTCCGAGTCTGAGAAGTTTCCCGAGTCCGACAAAAAATACTTGAAGAAGGCCAGAGGGCACATCGATCGAAACGTTGTACAGATAACAATGAAGATAAGGACAATAGTCCAAATAATACTAATATCTGTTTTATTTTAAACATATTTAATGGGATTACTTCTTTTTCTTTTCTGTTGGTCATTTTCTATGATTGACATAATATCAAACCATTTAAATTAACATAAGAAAATAAAGATTGATTCAAATTTTTACTTAGTAAAGAATAAAAAGAGAAAAGTTGGCAAGTTTATCGTGAGTGAAAAATGCAACTCGTGAACCAGAAAATGAGGAATAGCACCACTTTTTGTATATGGTTGTTATAGTTAGTAGTCAGAAATGAATAAATAGTGATAGAATAAGGTTATTATACCTACTATAAAAAAGGTTATTATATCTACTATAAAAAAAAAAAATGCGCCTTCCAGGCACAAGTATTTATATTTTAATATAACTAAATATTATATTGAATTAGAAAAAAACTAATGAAATTCAATATGAACCAAAAAGATTACACTTATTCTAATTATTTTTTTAATTGGTTTCTATATAAAAATCATTCATAGGATTGCATTTAATACATTTGAGAATAAAACAAAAGTATCAAAAATCAATAAAATCAAGGAATTATTTATCAAACCTGGTTTTGTTAAAACCAGAATGCAAAATTAAAGAGATTAGAAGACTCACAGATCCAGGAAGAATTGGAAACATGTAAAATATTGTGCTGTTAAGTTCAGAGATTAGGATTAGGAGTGTATTGGAGATATGAAAGGACTTATTGTCACTTGATCTCCAGCAATTACTAAGAATTTTTTTGTAAAGATATGAATAACAATAAAAGATGAGATGAGGAATTAAAATGAGACAATAGACATTGTTGTTATAATAACAATACTGAAAATTTAATGATATTTTCTCTCAGTCAGTGAGGGTCACCAGATAATGTTTCTGATTCATATAAAAATACTTGATATATTTTTAATCTATATATTAATACGCTTGTTTCTAAATTCCTTCTATCTGTTATCATCTTGCACCACCCTATGGTTAAAAATGAAACTGTCCAAATTGTCCAAGATGAAATGCACAAATATAAATCTGAATTATCTGGAGTCACTTAATTGCCAAATCCTTATTTCTTCCATTTTTTCACCCAATTTCAACCTGTCCAAATGGTCTTTAAATGAGACCGTCCAAATCATCCAAGAAAAAATATAAGACGGAAATAAATAAAAGAGGAGGGAAAAGATAAAAAAAAGGGGTTAAAAAATGAGTGAGGGAGTTAAATCAAGATTATTATATTTTTTACATATTGAACTATTTGGTAATAGCTCTTAAGTAAACATATCAAACATTGTAATAATTAAATTATCAGACTGTGGTATATCCACAGGTCCAGCTAGTAATTTAAAAAAGCAATTGAATAAATTTGTAATGAACTCAAGATATTTAGGGAAGAGTAAATACCAAGATCTTGCTTGAGTGCTTTAGAAATGATTCCAATATAAATCTGACCAGTTATTTCCTATAAGTCTAACATAAACAAAGGGAAACCACTCTTGACTGATAAATTATTTATTTTCCCATTAAACTAACCCTAAACCCTAACCCTAACTTCTTTTTTCCTAGTTGATCAATAAATAAATGAATAATTTATCAGTCAAGAGTGTTTCCCCTTTGTTTATGTTAGACTTATAGGAAATAACCATCTGACCTTCATAAATCTAATTAGAGCAGAACTAAAACTGGTCCTAAAGATTTTCTATGAAAACATCTTTGACTAGTTATGTGCCAAAAACTATAAAGAATTCAAATGTTGTTATAAAAAAAATTAAGATGCATAGGAAAAACAAAAATGATTGAATCTCTTAAAAAATTATTTTATTTTTATCACCAGAGAAACTTGGCATGGAAAAAAAAAGAGAAAAAATGATACGATCATGTTAGTTTTGTTTGGAAGGTTAATTAGTGTTAATAAAGTTGCAATTATTTTAGATCATGAAGTGAATTGTTTTTACAATATCTCTGAAAATGATTATTGATGAAATGATTAAGACAATATCTCATCTGACTGAAACAAATTTGATACTTGATAAATGATCAAGCATTTGGGTTTTAGCTGTTCAAATGCCACATAATAACAATAATATTTGCTGACCCACAAGACAAATACATCTGAGACTCATCGCTTTATCTTGACAGCCTTTTACTTGGCTGCATCGCTCAGGCTTCCTGTGTCCAGCTTCCCATTTACTGACAAGTTTGGTAGAATTTGAATACTTTTATTATTATTATCAAAAACACACAGGGAAGATCAAGCAAGCTTTAAATCTTTTTTAATTTTAAAAGTTATGAAGAAAAAAATTAATACAGGGGAAATAAATTAAAACTCTCTAAAAAGACTTTGCTAAACAAATGTAAGGCAAATTATTTTAGTAGCAGGGAGGTGAATTCATGGAATGAACTACCATCATCAGTAATGAATCCCCATCTCCGAACTCCTTTAAGGCAAGATAAGATGAACTATGGAAAGAATATAAATATTCAGTGCAAATAAGATTAATGTTTTTAATATATGGAACAGCTGACAGGTCTCAGACCTAATATACTTGTTTTAAAAGATATTATTATTATTATTATTATTATATGATGTGGACACAGATATAAAGTTATCATGTGAAGATAAGAAGCTAGTCTCAATACTTTTTGAACAGGAGTTTTTGACAAAACACATAATTGTACAAGGGCAGTATCCTCTATACTCACCTGACTGAGTACCTTAAGACTTTTTTTAAATTTCTCAAACTGAAAATTCATGTCAAATATAAAATTGTGGATGTGGAAGACATTAAAAGAAATACAATATATATATATATATATATATATATATATATATATTACCAACCCCTCCACACAAACGGGATGTGACACAAGGTCAATTTCTTAAGCAGTGTTTAACAGGTTTGAATTGAGTTTTCCTTCTTCTAGACTGGTTACTTAGCCAAAATTAAAGAGCCCAATCTTTACTACTATTTACCCATAGCTGGAGGGAGAGTAGTTGGATGCATACTTTTCCCAAGGGTATTAGCACAATGTGAAATGCAAAAGAGCCTCGTCCAGGATTTGAACTCAGGTTGACGAGTCCATTTTTTATGGCTCTAACCATTACACCACACGCCTCTATACAATCTATATCTCACTATATCAAATGAGAAATTTCAGAGATGGAAAACCTGCCTGAATAAACTTGTTGAATGCCAAGAGGAGTATTTTAAAGAAAATTAACATTTCATTGTTCATTTCTGTCTTATTAGATAAAGACTGTCTTTATACTTTTAGAATATGCATGCATGCACATACACAAACATATATATATATATATATATATATATTATATATATATATTATGGACTCTCTTGTCGATTTTCAACGCATGAGGGTTCACACACACAATGAACACCCACACAGTGATTTGTTTATAGTGGTGAAGGATTGTATTGGACCATCCACACTTTTTGGCACAGTCGATAGGAAAGAATTGGTGCATCAAGGGTTGCCACAAACCCAATCAACGACCGACCTCAGGAATTTTTAATTCAGAGTTATCCCTCTCCTAGACTGGTTACCTACCCAAGGCTGAAGGGCCCAGTCTGCCCTACTATTTAACCCATAGGTGGATGGAGAATATATGGATTCATACCTTTCCCAAGGGTATTAGCGCTATGTGAAATGCCAACAGCTTCGTCTAGGAATTGAACTAGAATCGACGAGTCCATTTCCCACGACTCTAACCACTAGCCCACGCGCTTCCATATATATATATATATATATATATATATATAAAAATATAAATAAAAGAGAGAGAGAGCAAGCGCACTTCCTCTTAATACAATGAATAACAAGCTAGTTTCCCATATCATTCACAGTGACCATGTGTCGTACTCAGTTTGATAAGTAGTAATACCTGCTAAATGGCCTACGGTCAGTATCTGCCAAACAGTTTTTTTTTGTGCTAGTCCTAGGAGATTGTTTTGCTGAGGTGGAGCGCCACACATGCTGTCAGCTCCCAGATGCTTAACCACACCAGATCAGATTACCCAAGCTGTGCAACTCATGTTTAACCCAGACCCTTGTGATTCCAAGGTGAATGTTCTACTGACTGAGCTAACTAGCCTAATTCAAACATTTCAATGATTGGTGCTACACACTCTTCCTCACAAGTGACCTTGTACTGAATGAATCTATATATAACAAGAGGTATAAGTTAATATCATAGTTATCATCAGCATGTAAGCCAAAATCAGCTGACCAGGTTCAAATCTTGGGTGAATGTGTTTATATTCTCATAGTGTTTTGAAAAATTAATAAATTCACATCTCAACACACTGTTCCATGGCCCTATCTTGGGCTAGACGGGCGGTCAGAGAGGCCCCCTCCGATCAATCAGCTGGTCACATCAAGCCCTAGCACCTATATGATTTTCCCAACCCTATTGCCCTTATGGCAAGCCCCAACCCTTTTTATCATATGGGTGCTAGAAGGCAGTGGCTGCGGGTCTACATGTCCTGGGAATGACGTTAAACTCTATCTGATGGTGAGGTTCCAGTTCTGGAGGTTTGGAAAATGTGGAGCACCCCTTCATCACCATTGCTCCCTGGTCCACTCTGACCCGGAATGGTAGTACCTGTTAGGGTCCCATCAATGGGTTAAATAGAAAAATGTATTTATAAAAAAATTGTATTATCCATTAAGAATGAATTTATTTCAAAACTTTATCAGCATTAAATGACCCACCGAGGTTGATATGCCGTAAAACAAAACAAACCAAAATATTACATTAAGCTCAAACATTGACCATACAAAATCATCATGCACTTGCCAATTTAACTGGAAATTGCTTTATTCTCTAAGTTAAAATATTCCAAATTAATATATCCGGGTAAGGGATATATTAGTAGTAGGGTGGTACACTCGAGCAGGTAAGCTGGTGCGATATCATCGTAGGCAATTTTACCTCTACATTGTTCAGTATTTATGGATGACAGTAGCCAATCATATTACTGTAAGGGGGAACCCAGGTATATGCATATTCATTACATCACAAATGTATTGTTCTAGTAAAAAATCTTTCTATGTACAGTCTTTTCCTGGCTTACAATTATATAGGTATTCAAAGATAATGTCAATTTAGTATTATGTATTATATAAGTCGATAGGGTGGCCTAAAGCCAGTATCAGCCAAAACAGCAAGGGAGTCTATCCCTTTTTCACTAGCACTAGAGGTAAGAGGTTTTTTTTTGGTGTCCTACCATCAGCTCCTTACTTTACCGCACAGATCACTGTGCTACTCATATGCTGAGTTGGCGATGGCCGGTATCGAACCCAGAACCTTGTGATTCCTAGTCGGATGCTCTACCGACTAAGCTAAACCGGACCTATAGTATTATATAAGTCGTAAAGTAAAGTCGTCAGGGCGGCCTAAAGTTGTTATCAGCCAGTCACCGAGGGAGTCTATCCCCTTTTGAATAGCACTAGACCAAGGAGATTGTTTTTAGCATCCGAGGTGGAGCACCACACCTACCATCAGCTCCTTACTTTACCGCACAGATCCCCATGCTACTCATATGCTGAGTTGGTGAGGACCGGTATCGAACTAGGAACCTTGTGGTTTCTAGCTGAACGTTCTACCGACTGAGCTAACCCGGCCCAGTATTATATAGATGATGAAAAATTTAAAATATTTCAGAATCTCTAATGAAGTGTGTAAACATATTTGGCAACATCTTGTATTAAAAGAAAGAAAAAAAAACTGTCAAATAAATTAGATTTAGTCATATTGAAAACAATGAATTTTATGCAAGTTATTAATTAGTGAGATGTCTAAGATTTTAGCATCAAATCCACTTAGTAACAATTGGTTTGAAGAATAGCATAAATAAATTGATTATTTTATTGATATTTACTAAACTTTGCTCAACATGATACACAATCACATGAGTCTAATCAGGAGAACTAACAGTTGGAAGATTGTGAAGTGCCAACTTAGGTGAACCTGTTTTGCCTTAAAAATCAGCTTTCAAAATACGAGAGTGAGACATTATGTTATGCTATTTTGTTTAGGACAGGTATAATTACCAGCACAGAAACATACATCAAAATGATGGTGGTCCTCTGTGGATCACATCTCTACTTCTCCACATAGTCACTGTTTCTCACAATAGCAATGTTCCACCTTCAAATGAGAGTATGAATCCCTGCCCCGTAAAATTCTGTTGACTGTTCTTTGAGCCACTTCTTCACTACAGATTTCACTTCCTCGTTACTGGAATAATGTTTGCCTCTCAAATCCTCTTTCATGGGACTGAAGAAATGATAGCCTGAAAGCACTAAATCTGATATGAGTATGGAGGATGTGGTAAAGTTGTCCACCCGAATGAGGTGATTTTCTCCCTTCTCCCTTGTCCTGATGCTTGTTTGTGGTAGAGCATTGTCATGCAGAAGGAGGACATTGTCGATTGGCAAGTTGGGTCTTACTCATTGGATTCTTGCTTTAAGCCTCACTAGGATCTCTATGTAGTTTTTTTTTAATCTTAGTTTTATAAAAAAAACAAAAAAAACAACTTCACATGTAATAAAGAAAATGGCATTACTTTTTGATTCATCCTCGATTTTTCCCCCCTTAATTAACTTAATAAAACTCCTTTTATGGGAAGTGTTTCCAGTATATTTGTGTCAAATTTCTTCACCAAATACAAATGAGAAAATCCTTATTGTAAATAAATGAATCTAAAAGCACTGAATCAGAAATTATATGACCATTGAGGCCAAATAATTTTCAATTGAGTGTGTTGACTCATTTCTTATCTATTCTTGTATTAAATATGCATAAGTAAAGATTAACTTATCAGAGCAGTGTTAAGATGTAACAGTTTCTGCACGGATAAATACAGGTGTGTATCTGACTGAAATCCCACTTATAATTAAATTTGGCTCATTAGATTCCTCTTTCTCTTTCTCTTTTTCTTCCTCTCCTCCTCCTTCTTAAGAATAAGAATAAGAATTCTTCTTCCTCTTCTCCTTTTTCTTCTTCTTCCTCTTCCTCTTCCTTTTCTTACTCTCCTTCTTCTAACTTCCTCCGCTCCTTCCTCTGCTCCTTTTTCTTCTTCTATGGCCAATGCCTTGGAACCTGTACTGGAATGTTCCTGGAATTAAGGAAAGCTACTTTTCTGCTTGACTACTTCTGAAACACTTTTCCCCTAAAGGTATCATTGAAATATCCTCTGTTCGCAAAGGCTAGTTGATTGCAAATTCTAATTGGATATTAGAAAATGTTTAGCTTTTGTTTCAAAATCAGATTAAACATTTGTAATATGAACATGCACCTTCTGCTTCACTGTCCACAAATATCTGGCTTTAAAGAAATACTTTCTTTAAGGCACGTTTTGTCTAATTGTTGTTGTTGTTTTCAAGTTTGTGATTAAAACAAATAATTTCTTCAGGGAAGAATTTCCCTCCATTTTAATGAGATTGGCTCTTCATTCTTTTGCTGTTTATGACATTTTCCACATATTTAGAGACACTTTTTTTTTTCGTTTAAATTTAGATTTTTTTTCCATTCTTTATATAGTTTTTTTTTAATTACCCATTTCTGTTTTTATTTTTTTCGGATATTTTTTTCTAGTTCCTGTTATTTATTTTTTTTTAACTTTGATCTTTGTTTATATTTCTCTTCTGCTTCTCTTTCTGAATTAGAAAATTTTTCTTTGCTGTTTTGACTTTTGATTTTTATTTCTTTTCTGTTTTTTTTTTTATTAGTTCCTGTTATTTATTGTTTTTAACTTTGATTTTTTTATTTAATATATAATATATATATATATATATATATATATATATATATATATATATATATATATATTTCTCTTCTGTTTCTCTTTCTGAATTAGAAATTTTTTCTTTACTATTTTTACTTTTAATTTTTATTTCTTTACTATTTTTTTCTCTAATATAAAATGAAATTTTGGGGTGATTATTTTACAATTTTTAACTGAAAATATTTTTGTAATTAAATTTCATCCCTTACTTTTTCAAATTGAATTTACGTTGAAGTCTTATCTTGTAAAAAAAAAAAAAATGGAAAAACAAAATAACTAATGAGAACAAAATTATTGGTTTCCAGCAAAATAACTACATCAGTATTTTGACCTTGAACAAGTTTTTGGTCTCCTGGGTGGGAGTTCACTTGGTTAGGACTATTGTTATTGAGCTTGTACAACTGATACACACAAGATGAAAAAAAATGAAAGAAATAAAAGTATTGAAAAAGAAACATCTGAAAAACTAACACTTGCACGAAGATGAACTTTCTTACACAGAAGGTTAACATAAAACTATACAAACATTGTTTACACTTTTTGATATTATTATATAAAAAATGAATATTTTGGTGATGCAATGCACCTATTTTACAATGTTTCCTTTCACTGAAATTAATGGTTGAGAAAATAGTTGACTGAGTTCAGATTTCTATCACTATTGTTCTTGGGGAAAGGCATGAATCCAACTCTTTTTACATTCTGTCTTGTTGATGATCATCTTGATTTTAATCTTATTTTTGCCTGACAATAAAGATAGACAGAAAAGGTTGGTTGGTTGGATTTTACAGCATGTCAACCCTTGTTGGGTTATTTTATGCCAAAGACATTTTGTTTGATTCATTCTTGTGTTGGGTATTCAATTTTATTTTTTTTTAAGCTCAATTTTTTTAAAACACATTTTTTCAAAACTCATTTTTTATCTATTTAACCCATAGATGGGATCCTAACAGGTATTACCATTTCGGGGGGTCAGAGTGGACCTGAGAGTAATGGCGATGAAGGGGTACTCCATACTCCTCAGAGCTCCAAAATTGGAACTTCACCCTTAGATGCAGTTTAATGTCATACTCACACTAAAACCCTAAGCCACTGCTTTTCTAGCATATTTATGATAAAAAATGGGTTGGGGGGGGGGTAGCCACAAGGGCAATAGGGTCAGGACAATCATATTAGGGGGTAGGGCTTGACATGACCTGCTGATTGATCAGAGGGTGTCTCTCCGATCGCTTGCCTAGCCTAAATAAGGCCTGGCAGCCCTATTGGAGGGATTTTACCCTTCTGCAGATGTGCAGTCGATGTATGCTACTAAATGTAGAATAGAAGAGTCACTTACTGTAAGGAGCCACATAGTTTGGGTCTAGAAATGGCTATATACACACATGAGCAAGGCCCTCTCAAGCCTTAATAGACTGAAACACAACTTGTCAAGTGCATCTTTGTGGATGCCAGATAAAAGAGAGAGAAATAGCTTCCCAGGCTGTATTTAAATAGCCAGGTAGTAATGCAAGTCCTGGTGGCAAGGGAAGATAACCCTTTTCCTCTCAGCTCCATCCCAACAAGGAAAGACAATCACTACAGAGAGATTTAAATACCAAAGATACCAGTTCAAATTACTTGTAAACTAATGACAATACTTAATCTTGAAAATTCATAGAATATTTATAAAAAGGACCATATGACCTTTAGGCACCCCTTTTGTGTACTCAATTCGTGGGGCATTTTTCTCATTTACACAGTTAAAATCTGGTTGTTTGTTAGGGGTTAGGGTTAGGGGTTAGTTTTATAATTTGAAAAAAAAAAACAAACTAAAAATCGTCTGTTAACAATTAACCGGATTTTGATGGTGTAAATGGAAAAAAAGTCCTCACGAATCGAGATCACAAAAGGGGTGCCTAAAGGTTATATGGTCCTAAAAATGTCAACAGATGATAGGAATTGATCCGTTTTTCTTCTGATTAATTTGGTAATTATCTTGGAGAAATTTCTTTAACCCAATAATCTGCTACTGGATAAAATTTTCTTGCATAAAAATTGCATTTTCAAATTGTCTGAGACAATAGGCTTCAAATTATATTTTCCAAAGAAATTTTTTTTTCTACTATGAATTGGATTGTTTGATGGTTTTAGTTTTTTTTATCTTCCTAATTATATTTGATCCTCTGCTTGAACCCCCCCCCTTACTTCTAACCCTAGTTGAATGAGCAGAATTTAAATTTAATTTTTCTCAACAAGTAATAGAAAAGATCTTTGTCTCATGCAGATATCTTTAATCAAATCTTCAAATCCTGAAAAGAAGTTTGTTTAAATTCTTTCCAGAGTTTTGATGCTAAGTAATTTTTATCATTTCATGAATAATTTGGACTAGTATCCTCATCTTTGTAGTTTTTATTGTATTTTGTGGGGTGGCAAAGAGGTTTAATATTTTAGGTTTAAAAGGTAGTTCGTTATTCTTGGTGCATGTTCCTAGGGTTTTTTTTCTTTTAACCCCATCTTATTTGGTAGTCGTGCTGAAAAGGAATTCAAGGAAAGAAAAGGAAGAGACAAAGAGAAAAGGTAGTTTTAGGATTTTAGGCTTTATTCATGGGTCATAGCTACCACATGGTAAGGAAATTCCTTCCTGGCCAGTTGTAGTGTCTAGACCCAGTTACGGCCTAATCTTGGGCTAGACGAGCGGTCAGAGAGGCCCCCTCTGATCAATCGGCTGGTCACGTCAAGCCCTAGCACCTATATGATTTTCCCAACCCTATTGCCCTTATGGCAAGCCCCAATCCCTTTTTATCATATGAGTGCTAGAAGGCAGTGGCTGCAGGTCTACATGTCCTGGGAATGACATTAAACTCTATCTGATGGTGAGGTTCCAGTTTTGGAGGTTTGGGGAATGTGGAGCACCCCTTCATCACCATTGCTCCCTGGTCCACTCTGACCCGGAGTGGTAGTACCTATTAGGGTCCCATCTATGGGTTAAATAGAAAAATGTATTTATAAAAAAATTGTATTATCCATTAAGGATTGATTTATTTCAAAACTTTATCGGCATTAAATGACCCACTGAGGTTGATATGCCGTAAAACAAAACAAACCAAACCAGTTACGGTTTTAAGTCGCAATGGCCAAGAGATTATCTTGGGGATTGGAAGTGAGTCCGTTTTCTACCCATGTTCAGAGGGCTCTTTCGGTATGAAGGCTCATAGGAGTTTGTTATTTTTAATTTTTTAATTTTAATTTTATCTTAATCCTCACAATTTTAGCTGATGTAGTCTTCAGTATTCCTCCAGTGTATTTTTCATCTGCTTCTCCTTAAGTGTCATTGTATGCATAATTACTTTGAATCCAAATTAAGCAGACTTGTCATCACACAGAGAAAATTTTGAACCAAACTTTAAAAAAATATAATGATGATATATTCACAGTTAACATATGAGCAAGTTTTTGTTACAGTTGCTTTTTAACCTATTAAACAACTGAGACAAACAGGAAGTTCCATAAACTGCTGCAATGTGTCTAAAATAGAATTTGCAGGTTGTAAATATCTTGACCTTATTTTCTTATTTTGTCTCTAATGGTTCATGACTCATTTGAGAAATGAAAGTGAACAAAAATCTGAAATTTTCTGCAACTGATAAGGACAGAGCCAAGTAATTTTATCCCAATTAATAAGGAATCTCACATGAATGAACTTCCTTGTTTGTGAGGTTTAGAATATGTTGTGTCTTCTGCAGAGGAACAAGACCCCCACACTCACACTTCAAAAAAGACTTATTATGGGCATTACACTAAACTGTATCTGGTGGTGAGGCTCCTGTTTTGAAAATCAGGAGAGTATGGAATATCCTCTATTGACATTACTACCAGTTCCTCTCTTAAGAAATTACACAAAAAATGTGAATATAAACAATTCCCTAACCTCCATAAACCCAAATGGGTTGACATGTTATTAAAATCAATCAATTAATCAATACACACACACACACACACAGTTTCATTATTCCCCCCCAACCCCTCCAAAAAAAAATTTGTTTTGTTTTACGGCATATCAACCTCAGTGGGTCATTTAATGCCGATAAAGTTTTGAAATAAATCAATTCTTAATGGATAATACAATTTTTTTATAAATACATTTTTCTATTTAACCCATAGATGGGACCCTAACAGATAATACCACTCCGGGTCAGAGTGGACCAGGGAGCAATGGTGATGAAGGGGTGCTCCACATTCCCCAAACCTCCAAAACTGGAACCTCACCATCAGATAGAGTTTAACGTCATTCCCAGGACATGTAGACCTGCAGCCACTGCCTTCTAGCACCCATATGATAAAAAGGGGTTGGAGCTTGCCATAAGGCAATAGGGTTGGGAAAATCATATAGGTGCATAAAAACAAGAACAAAGACAGATAATTAGACATATGCAACATTCACTTTGTATTTGAAATGCTATATTTGATATTTCATCATGGACTATTTAAAAATATTTTAGAATATTTCACTTGAATTATTTTCCATTTTCTTTAGCAAGTTTCTATTGAAGTCAGTTAGTCTACTGTTGGTTTGAATAACAGCAGCTAAGTGCAACTCAAGCAGTGTCCAAGACAGTTGGTATAAATAGGACTCAAGAATGATCCATCCATGAATCTGGGTGATTTGGGTGATTCCATTCCTTGAGTTCTGATTGGCTGCTTGACTGCTTGATTTGAATGACATTGTGGAGTCTTATATATACTCTGTCATTTTGCAGTGGACCTTGTGGCTTTCGGGTTTGTATTGAGTTACAACCGTTTGCTGCCTTGTCTTCCCAGTTCGACGGTAATTGGAACTTTAATTATTCTTCAGTTTCTAACAGTAACATGAATTTTTAGATTTTCACAGTTGCATCACCTGTTATATTTTCTCTTTAGAAAACAAATGGTTGCAAATATATGCTCGCTCACTCTCTTGCTCTCTGTATAATAATTCAATAATATAAAAAAAAAATGACCTACTTCACCTTCAGAACATGAACATATCTTGTCTGAATTTTGTTGTTAGATAAAATCTTTTGATTATTGCATCTAGTTGAAAGAATTGCTCAAATCTAAAACTGCGGCAAACTCAAGATGTATAGTTGAACTATGAAAAAAACAAAACAAACAACTGATGTTTATGTAATATCTATAAAAAAAACTTGTGTTGATAGATGATGTGAACTGATTCCCACTTTATCTTTTGCTTCATTTGGATAAATTTCTTTATTAAGAGGGAAATTGATCCCAAACAATCAAGTACAATGATAAGAGTATCTGCTAACTCAGAACTGATGATTTTGGATTATTTGAAATCTTTTCTTTATATGATATCAGCTAACAACACCTGACTGAGGATTAAATTGGCATTACTTTAATTTTACTAGCAGATATATGCACCCTCCGGGTGCAAGTATTTAAGTTTTAATGTAATGAAATATCATATTAAATTAGAAAGTCTAATAAGAATGCAGATAAAAAGATTTGAAACAGAGTGCGGGTATAATAGAAAAATAGAAATGAAACTTACTCTTCCATCACTGCTGTCTTTCATTGCTGAATTTTACTTATTTAACTATTTAGTTAAATTAGGAAATAAAGAATAAAATTACACTTATTTTTTCTTGTTAATGGATTTCATTTAAGATTCATTGGAGAGATTTTTGCTTATATTCATTAAAATAAAATCAAACACATAGAAATCAATAATACTAAGCACATATTTAATAAAATCACATTTTTAATATCAATATGCAAATTAGCCTTCCTGTTCACACTGTAAACCGCTAGTTTTTGTATATATAAATACAATAGCATGTTATTAGTATGCATATATGGACAACACTAATAAAAAGGTGAAGCAATTTTATTAATAATTGAGGTTTAAATTTAAATATAAATAAAATCATGAAGAATGTGATGTAAATAACTATGTTAATTGTGACTCGATTAGTAGTATAGTTTCGGTTACAGACAGAAAAACACACAATCTCCATTATAATAAGATTTGTCTCAAATGTGCAAAATTGTTAGAGGAAAGGAGTTAAGAGTAAACAAGCTAAGTTAAAGGTTAAACTTACTGAAAAGAAATGTTCACTTGTCTTCTATAGCGAAACTACTTTAATTCATCCTATCTTTCTGCCAAGTGACTAATTTCCATCTTTATTTTCCGTCTTCTGCAGAGCCTCATTTTGTCTTTTGGACTCACCCAGTCTTGTTCAACCCTACCATTGCCCTATCAAGTGATGGGAAAGTGATTTCACTTTTAGCATTGTCCCTCGTCACTCACTTTACTTAGACAGGTATTTAATTAGCTGTGTTGTGGGTGGCAACACCTTGGCCCAATCAGCAGTCTTTGAGCTGGCAACAAATACTGAAAGAAAGAGAAAAAAAAATTGGAAGTATATAAGTGACAAACAATGAGCTAAATAAGAAAGATTACCTAATAAATAATTTAAAAAAACAATTCAAGAAGATGGGTTGGGATTTAGAATAAAAAAATTTTATGCTGGCTTTTGAAATATATGCATTAAGATATCATAGAGATTTTTATTATAGTTGAGAGATCAATATGTAAAATATTTTTAAAGAATATATAAAATTTTCTTAAAAAAACTAGCAAATATATGCACCCTCTGGATGCAAATATCAAAGTTTTAATGTAATAAAATATATCAAATTAGAAATACTAATGAAACTAAATAATATTGCAGATAAAAAGATTTTAAACAGAGGGTGGTATAATAAAAAAAAAATAGAACAATTTTGAAATTAACTCTTCCATCATTTTCCATCACTCCTGTTTTTCATTGCTAAATTTTCCTAATTTAGTTAAATTAGGAAGTAAAGAATAAAATTACAGTTATTTCTTCTTGTAAATGGATTTCTTTTAAGATTTATCCCCAAATTTTTTTCTCATATTTATTAAAATAAAACCAAAAAATTAGAAATCAATAATACCAAGCACATATTTATGAAAATCAATTTTTTAAATCAATATGCAAATTAGCCTTCCTGTTCACACTGTAAACTGCTATTTTGTTGAATATATAAATACACTTGCATGTTATAAGTATGTAGATAATGCCAATAGAATTAATGATGTAAAACAATTTTATTAATAACTGAGGTTTAAATAAAAATAAAATCATGGAGAATGTGTCATAAATAACTAAGGGATTGTGACTTGAGTAGTTTTGATTACAGACAGAGCAACACACAATCTCCATTATAATAAGATATAATCTGTAAATGTAAATAGGTTTTCTAAATAATAATAATAATAGAATGAACAGTTTTACTTTTCAAGAACCTCATTTAAAAATAATTTTCAATAAAATTGCATTAAAAAAACCCAAAATGGCCGTGTTTTTAAGCATTTCAAAAGGTAATGATTGGTGATTAGAGAGAATTGATCTTTATATTAGAACACTTCATAATCCTTTGACCAGGTCATCAACTTTTGCAAGAATAAATCTCTAAAATTTGAATAAAAATTTAATTTTATTGAGATGAATTGATAATCAGGCAATTTGATAATGTTACTGATGAATATAAATTGAAAAAGGCTGTTCTTAGGTCATCTTGATAGTTAAATCTATTAATATTTCAGTGTTTGATTACATCTTCATTAGATGCAAATAAATATTAAAATATTACCAAAATTATCATTACCATCATTATCATCAAGGCATACTGACAGCATGGATTCCTTTGATTCTAATTTTCACCATCTGTTCTTTCGGTCATCACTCTTGGTAGGTCCTCTAGACAGCATCCAGTATCCTCACAGAGCCGGTGAATGTATGTTTTTGCTGGTTGGCCAAAATTAGTGTGCGTATGTGAAAACATGACTTATGAGTTTGTCCTTACTTCTCCAATAGTGTTCAGCATATCTTGGATAGTTTGTGAGATGGGAGGTAAGTTGCCATACATCTGCTGTTTTGTAGGGTTTTGTTTCCAGGATTTGCCACCCTGTCAACTGGGGCATTAGAATGCACTGAATGCACCTTTGCAAAGGGGTAAGACTCCCTCAATGGGGCCACTTGTTGACCATGGGTGGTGACCCGTGATGCTTAAGAATAGAATCCAGGTGGTTGAGCAGTCCATGACTTGCAATACTCCACTTTGGCCCTTACTTAGGTGAGATGGGTGGTCGGGGAGGCCCCCTTCGATCAATCGGCTGGTCATGTCAAGCCCTAGCACCTATATGATTGCCTCAATCCTATTGCCCTTATGGCAAGCCACAACGCTTTTTATCATGGGTGCTAGAAGGTGGTAGCTGAGGGTCTACATGTCCTGGGAATGACGTTAAACTCTATCTGATGGTGTGGTTCCAGTTCTGGAGGTTTGGGGAATGTGGAGCACCCCTTCATCACCATTGCTCCCTGGTCCACTCTGACCTGGAGTGGTAGTACCTGTTAGGGTCCCATCTATGGGTTAAATAGAAAAATGTATTTATAAAAAAAATTGTGTATCCATTAAGAATGAATTTATTTCAAAACTTTATCGGCATTAAATGACCCACTGAGGTTGATATGCCATAAAACAAACCAAACCAAACCAAACCAGGATTTGTTCAAAATAGCATGCATCATCCTTATGTTGTTTCCATCGAGCTTTTTCTCCAAGTATTTCAGCAATGCTGATATGGCTACAGCATGGAAAAATTCTTGTTTTATCTTATCAAAGACATCAGATTTCCATATGGTCATTAACCTGTCAATAGCAGTCTATGCTTTACCTGTGCATATGTTGACATTGATTTCAGTAGATGAGATATTGCTATCAAGGTATTATTAATTTCAGAGGCTTATTTGAATATTAAGTTGTAAAAGTAAAGTAAAGTCAATATCACCCAGACAGTGAGGGAGTCTATCCCCTTTTCAATAGCGCTAGACCAAGGAGATTGTTTTGGCATCTAAGGTGGAGCGTTACACCTACCATCAGCTCCTCACTTTACCATATGGTCATTAACCTGTCAATAGCAGTCTATGCTTTACCTATGCATATGTTGACATTGATTTCAGTAGATGAGATATTGCTATCAAGGTATTATCAATTTCAGAGGCTTATTTGAATATTAAGTTGTAAAAGTAAAGTAAAGTAAAGTAAAATCAATGGGGTGGCCTAAAGTCAGTATCACCCAGACAGTGAGGGAGTCTATCCCCTTTTCAATAGCGCTAGACCAAGAACATTGTTTTGGCATCTAAGGTGGAGCGCCACACCTACCATCAGCTTTTTACTTTACCGTACAAATTCCTGTGCTACTCATACTCTGAGTTAGTGAGGACCGGTATCGAACCCGGAACCTCGAGGTTCCTAGTCTGAGGCTCTACCGACTGAGCTAAACCAACCCTTAATATTAATTAATTACAAGTAAATTTTATTCTTTATCCACAAAGACATTGGAAAATGCAAAATAGAAAAGATATTGAAAAATGGGGGAGAAAAAAAGAAGTAAAAGATGACTAATACTAATATATCTGCTGTCTTTACGCAATTCCCATCTATAATTGTTCTTTTTATAAAGAACCGTTTTTCCTAGAATATTGGATAATGCAAACTGTTATGAAAAAATCAAGGATAAAGCAATTTAAATTATTTATATTAAAGTGTTATCTTCTATTAATAACAGAGATTTGGTCTCTATTTGTCTGTAACCAAAACTATGTCACTATTACCAAAATTATCAAGCATAGAATGAAAACAATTAATATTAATAAAATAAATACAAGCTGTTTCTTATGATTCAACATTAGAATCCTTTCCGTTGTAATAAATAAACTATATATTATTTAAATAAATAAACTATATGGAATATTAAATTAATTAAAAAATTGTATTACTTTAAATGGAAAAAATTATTTGTAATCAATTTTTTAAATTATTTTTTATTCTCACCATTTTTTCAGTAACAAGTAGTTAACTAAAAGTTTACAAATAAACAAATAATGTGTAAAATATTTAAAATGATTATTTAATTAATAATTAATAGATGCATGCAACATTTTATCTGAGGGAAACCAAATTAAGTTTCATTTCAAATTGTTTTATTTTTTTTGTTTTTGTTTTTTTACTCCTTTAAAAAATTTGATGATTTTACTTACTTAAGATAAAAACCCTCTGACATTGAATTTTTAACTCCATCCGACTCAGGCAATATCTTTCAAAAATAAACTTTTACACTGTCTGGAGGTTGTTTTTTTTTTTTTTTTTTTTTTTGCTAGTTTATCTAAAGATGATAATTATTTATTTCAATCCATATAAACAGATTGAAAAAAAGTATTTTGTTATTAATAGCAATAAAGTGATCATTTGCTTCATAATTGTCACTTAATGATTGCATACCATAGTTATAAGTATATGTCTTGCACAAATTCACTCACTGTAGTGAGATTAATCCTCCTTGGGGATCTCACTATTATGTCTATACTATGTTAAGCTTAATAGATAATAATAATTTTGTGCTTACCATACCACAATGGTTAGCAAATTCTCATACCAATTCACTGGCTGAAAGCACTGATTCCCACTAGATCCCTGAAGTTAAGCAGTGATTAATCTATTCAATACTTTATTGGGTAACCACTTAAGCAAGTGCAGGTACTGTAAGCAACCTACGTCCTTTGTTTATCAAAATGACTTAATTCTGCATTAAAAACATGAAGAGGGTTGATATCCTGTAGATTAAAACAATCAAACAACCATTTCACTGGCCCAGCCATTGTTTAAATAGTACCACTACTGTTCCTCTACAAGGATGGCTTTGGTATTAAATAACCCACAAAGGTTGATATGCCATTAAACAGAGAAACAAAACAAAACTAATTCACTGGTGCAGGTGATATTTTACAATGAATTGCTGTTTCATAATAAAGGGTTTGTGATGGGGTGGGGTGGAGTGGGGTGGTTTTCATTTTCCCCCTTAGTAGTAACAAACAAACATCAGATTCAGAACCAAAAAAGAAAAAAAAAATCACCTGAAGATGAATGGAGAACTAAGAGCATAAAATATTCTGAAGGAAAGGAAAAAAAAAAACAAAAAACAAAAAAAAAAAAAAAACATAAAACATGGATGTTGTAGAATGTTTTGATATTTTTTGACATATTGGCCAGAAAATATTCTACTTGGTATTATATGACCCATATACTTGTCAGCGTGATAGAAAGTTGTTCCATATTCACATAATAACATAAATATATTTTTGTTTGTTTGCTTGTCATGAAGCCAAAGAAAATTCAGATGAAATGGATGAGCCTCACCTGTCCAGTCTGTTCCGCTGAACTGAATGATTCTTTGGAGGAGCAGGTAAAAAAAGAAAAAAAAAGAAAAAGTTAGGTAGATGAAGAAGTATCAAAGTATATTTCTGTCAAGATTCAATTATTTGCTAAATATACTTGTCTTTAGCTTGAAGCCCTTTGAGTCATTAGAATGCTATAACATTTGGTGAAATGGTTTGTTTATTTTCATATTATTTTTATCTTTTCTTGTTTTGTCCCTTGGAGGACCCCCACCCTATGGCATATGACCTGCATGGCTGGCTGTTTGGCAAGTCGCTTGCATCTTCCTGTCCTTTAATTTGGTGGGGTGGGTTCTTCCCCTTCTCTCCCAACCCCTTGGGTCTTATAAGCAAAACTGATTTGTACAGAACATATAGGCTTGCCAATATTGTCTAATATAGAAACAGCATTTTCTGTTTGTAGTTTTGCCTCGAGAAAGCAAAAATAAATCAATTGGAAATTGCTAGGCCAGTTTTCATGATATTTCAAATATCAAATTACTCGAGTTTTGGATTTTTTCAAAATGGACATCTTTTGTTTATTTATTTTTAATTCAAAAGTCCTAAAAATAAATTAATAAATTAGTAAGTTACTAATTAGACAAGCCATCAATTATTCTCCTACCTCCCCTTCTTAAGTACTACTTTCTCTCTCTTCAGTCACCATCATGAATTTCATATTATGATTTGAATTAATGTTTTAACTTTAGCATTTCTTATTTAATCCATTTTATCTTGTATTTTGTTCTGTTCAATGTTTGGAATGTTAAGTACTGACTATACATAGTGTGTTTCATACAAATTCAAAGTTTATATTTGTAATTTTTTTATTCTACATATTTTTTTTATTTAAAAAAAAAAATTTCTTTTTAACTTTCTATTCTTTTTTTTTAGCTAATTTTTTTTATTTATTGAACAAAATAAGAATAAATTCAACTAAAGTCATCGTTCTTAGATAAGAATTAGATTTACATCATAAACCTTGTTCTATGGCAGTGCCTTACCATTTTGGCTATCAAAGCTGTTTTTCTCTGAATGTTTGAGATGAGGCTTGAAGATTAGTAATATTAGCATTAATCAGACTACTGTCCCCATCTTTATTGTTATTTGTACAACGTTTCGGACAATATACCCTCCGGCCTTCTTCAGGTATTTCTTGTCGCACTCGGGAACCTTCTTTTCGAACTCGGCTCCCGAATATGACAAGAAAGTTCCCGAGTTCGAAAAGAAGGTTCCCGAGTCCGACAAGAAATACCTGAAGAAGCCCGGAGGGTATATCGGCTGAAACATTGTACAAATAACAATGAAGATGGGGACAGTAGTCCGATTAACGCTAATAATACTAAAGCTGTTTTTGTCTTAACTCTTTCTGCAACTGATTTTCACTCTGATTTTATTCCATGCTCTATTGCTGATTGATGGAAAAAAAAGAAAGAAAAAAGATTTAACATAACTAGCCGGACCTGCAAATATATCATAGTATGATAATTCAATTATTACACTAGCTCAGTCGGTAGAGTGTTTGGCTAGGAATCACAAGGTTCCTAGTTCGATACTGACCCCCGCCAACTCAGCGCATGAGTAGCAAAGGGATCTCTGCAGTAAAGTAAGGAGGTGACGGTAGGTGTGGCGCTCCACCTCAGACACAAAATTTCTTAAAGTAGGGGTTGTAAAATATTTACATTATTTACCAATAAAAATCTGGGGGGAAGTGTTTGAAATATCTACATTAATTTGCCAACAAAAATGTGACAAAAACACAACTCGGAAAATATCTAAGTCTAGAAATTCGCCTGACACTGACTTGCTAAAACATAGCATGAATTAAGACATAAGATCAAAAATACGAAAATATATTCCGTAATTCACAATTTCAATATTACAAGTAGAACAAACCTGTAACATCTTTTTTTTTTTTTTCAATTCCTTTTAATTTTACATTGGGCATTTAAGCAACGCAAGACCATTTGGAATGTTTCATTTTTAAAATTGGGTGAAATAAAATGGGACAAATAAGAAATCTGTGATTAAGTGACACCAGATAATGCATTTACATTTTTGCACTGTATCTTGAACAATTTGGACGGTCATATTCTTAACTGGAGGGTGTTGCATGATGATAAAAATTTCTCTGAATTTTTAAGATGAGGCTTGATAATTTGTATTATTTGTATTATTTGGACTATTGTCCTCATTTTTATTATTATCTGTACAACGTTTCGGCTGATGTGCCCTCCAGCCTTCTTCAGAAGTTTCTTGTTGAACTCTGGAACCTTCTTGGACTCCGGAGCCTTCATGTTGTAATCAGGAGCCTTCATGGAACTTCGAACAAGAAACACTTGAAGAAGGCTGGATGGCACATCAGCTGAAATGTTGTACAGATAACAATAAAGATGAGGACAATAGCCTGAATAATCCAAATAAACATAATTGGTGTAGCGGTTATGAAGATGCTCATGGTGTAACAGTTATTGTTGTAGGAAATGGACATGGTGACTTGAGTTCAAATCCTGGATGAAACTATTTGCATTTCATATAGCACTTGAAAAAGTTATGCATACAACTATTCTCCCTCTAGCTATGGGTAAATAGTAAGGCAGACTGGGCTCTTTAACCTTGGTAAGGCAACCGGTCTAGGAGAAAGAAAACAATTCAAACCAAAAGGGCTCTCTTCTCATTAGTCAAACTACTTTAAGAGCTCTTTCTTCTACTTCACCAAATTGATACCCACCCTATCGGTTGGGGCTGTAAAATACGCCAACTCCAGGGGTGTAGAAAAATGGAGTCCCTGGTTAGCCATAGGTTGCAACCTGTAAGGCCTGAATTCAGCATAATGGTGACCTGGTGGTCCGTGAACAGGATACTAAGTGAACCCATGACATGTAACTCTCCACCTAGCCCTTTACTTGGGCTAGACAGCATTAGGAAGGGACTAATCTGAGCAATCGGCTGTTCATATGAAACCTTAGCACCATATTAGTGGCTGTATTCTTCAAATTGCTCTTATGGCAAACATCCAACCCTTTTTATCATATATGCTAGAAGGTGGTGGCTGGGGTCAATCACCATTAATTCTTCCAATTCATTAAAACACATGAAGTTACCTTGTTTATCATATGGGTGCTAGAGGGTGCTGGGTGGTGGCTGAGGGTCAACCAACAGTTTATTAATTCTTCCAATTCATTAAAACACATGAAGTTACCTTGTTTATCATATGGGTGCTAGAAGGTGGTGGCTGAGGGTCAACCAACAGTTTATTAATACACATGAAGCTAATGAAAATTATTTCTACTAATTTGTTGATATACATAAAGTAAATTAAAAATCTAATACACATTCAGTTAATGTTACCTAGAAATTATTTGCTTTCAAATAAAATATACAAAAAATTTAAAAAAAACAACAAGATTTGGCATTGAATAGCTCACAAGGGTTGATATGCCATTAAATAAATTAACCAATTGACACAGAAAAATATGAATATTCATGTGCACTACATAAGTTATCAAGCTATTCTCTGTTGCAGACTAAAACTTTTTTTGGTAATAAATTCATTTGAATTCTGATTAGACAACAAATAAAACATGTTGATTTGATTTTCCAAACTATTAACTTCTGTCTCATTTTTTACAAACAAGAAGTAATATTAGTTTAATAATACTTTAAGATATTTCAAATTCAGAAATGGAGTATTTTCTATTGCTTGATATTTTCTCCTCTTTTAAAAAAATTTTTTGAGCAGAAACCGTTACTTTAATGCAAACAATATGAAAGATCTATTTGAAAATGTCAACATGGAGGATATTCTCTCCTTTTTGAGGGAAATAAAATTATACCATAGAATATAGACATGAACCTAATCAGTACCATACAACATGATCCCCAATGGTGCTAACACATTGTTAAAACCAATTACTAAAAAGTATAAATATAAATACACAACATGTATTACTTCCTAACTGTTAGGCATGACATAACCCCAGACAGGTTGATATGCCATTAATCAATAAACCAACCAACCAACATTTTATTGGTTTTCATCATAATTTTCCTAGTTGAAATTACAGGATATTTTGATAAAGATGGAATTTCAAAATCAAATACTTAAGTGGGTAAAAAGTGTATTAAAATTCAACAAATAAAGATAAAGAAACTACTTTTAAAAGATAGAATAAGGAAATTCTTTTGTCTTTGCAATTTCATCACAGCAATCATGAATATAACTACTTATAATTTCCTGTGATAAATTTCCCCTGTGACATTATTAGATGAGTATAATTATTAACAATTAAAAAAAATATATATCTAATTTTTATTTTCATTGGCCAAGTGGTTCAGTATTACCAATGAAAAGTTCCATTATATGTTAAAACTTACTTCATAGTGAAAAGGGGTCTCTAAATAATGTAATTCCCAGTGAGGAGCAAACTCACTTACAATGGTTTACAAAGTCATGTTGTTAATCATTGCTCTAGAGCAGGTGCCCAACCCACATATTTATTAAAGTTTGCATAGTTTGGCTCATAGCCACAATAATGTGTCTGTGGGGGTGAGGGTAGCCCCTGGGGTATCAAATTCACTACATTAGTGAGTTAGTCTGTGAGACAATCTTGCTAACCGTTATGGTACAATTGGCACTCAATCAACTAATCTACATATTTTTCTAGTGTGTGTGTGTGTGTGTTTACACACTTGGATGCTGAAAGTTCTCTGCCTAACCAAGAATGGAATGGTAGTCATAAAACATTTTCTCCTACAGTTCAACACACATTGGCACATCATTTCTTAAGTTTGTTTAACCCTTAAAGCCTGGACAGTATACAAAGTGGATGCCCACAGACTACATGTCTACTACATGTGTCACTTGTGCAGTATATCAAATTTCAAGTGGTGGTGGCATGTTTCAAACAGGACCATCTTGAAGAGAACTGGACTCTCTGGCATGCATGGCATACTTGTCCAGTGCAACATGAGATGGGCTGGCCACTTAAACAGACTTAGGGATGACAGACTACCAAAGCAGATTCTGTACTCTCAACTGAGAGAGGGATCATGTGGAATTGGTAAACCAAAGCTCAGGTACAAAGACAATATCAAGAGAAACCTAGAGGATTTGAACATCTCTATAGGTAGTTGGCAAGACGCAACCAGAAATCAAATGGAGAAAACAGATTCACATGGCGTCATCCTCTGAATGTGTTCTTTCTTAAAGAAGAAAGCTTTGATTAAAAGTTCTACCTCAAAGAAAATTATGCACTGCATCATTCCATTGTTTTGTTGTCTAGACATGTGAGATTTTTATTTTTACATGTAATTCATTTTTGGTCTTGGATTTTAATATTTAAAAAAAAATTTGTAGATAGAGATAGATTTCTTTATATGCAATAAAACTTTGAATTATGTTTTTGTTTTAATAATAGTTATAGCAAAATTCATTGCAATTTTCTCATAAAATATTATAAGAATGGAAAAAAAAAAAACAGGATTCACCAAAAGTGAAAACGGAAATAAACAGAATTTACTAAAAGTGGAAACTGAATTAAGAAAAATTTGAAACAGAAAATTGGGGGCTCTACACATTCAACAAATTCCCAAAAAAAAAACCCCAACAAATCTTTTATATTTGTGTGAGGTGGGTAAATGACATTTTAAATCTTAACATCCTGTTGAAAATTTTCTAAGTCCAGAGCAATCCTATAAGAATGTATTAAAAAAATGTCTAAAAATGACCTTTTCATTTAAACTTACCTGTTATTTCCTTTAAATCAAAGACTTCTAAATATGTTTAATATTACATTTAAACAAAGGCTATCATTTGGGGTGGATTAGATCAATGAATGAGATCTGGCCGGGTAGAATGAGGTGGTATAGGACTTTAAGAGTTAATGGTAGAATGAACCATTTGGGATTTTATATTCCTCCTATTTCACCAATCAAGAAATCTTTTAGAATTCAAAAATTTGATGAACAACTTCTATGAATTTAACAACTTCTTCATATGAAAAACTTGACATTAAAAAAAAAAAAGATATTACCAACATCAATATAATTTGCTATTAGAAATTCTGTATTTTGTAAAACTAGATTTTAATTGCTTTCTAAGAATTTTGATGCCATTATGCAACTAAGGGAAGTAACTGGAAAAAAAAATGTCTGGTCCTGTTTACAATGATTTTCTCGTGCTAAAATGTTTGGCAAAAAATAATAATTAATAAAACTTGAACTGGTAACAATTTAGATTATTAGAAGATTTTACTGTTAATTTTGGGTTAGCTTTTTATTTAACAATCACTAAGATGAAGAAAAGACTAACTCATAATTAATAATGGCAACAGCTTGTTAAAGTGGCTTGTGAATAATACGTCTCATTTACTTTAAAGTTTTCAAAAAATGTTCAGAGATTCCTTAGCAACTCAGAGAGAGGGGCATGAGGTGCTTCAGTACAGAGAAAGGGGTGCATGAGGTGCTTGGTGGCATAGAAAAGGATGCATTAAGTACTTGGGTGAACAGAAGGAGGTGCATAAGGTGCTTTGTAGCACAGAAAGAAGTGCATCAGGTGCTTTGTGGTTCAGAAAGGGGTGCATCAGGTGCTTTTTGGTACAGAAAGGGGTCATCAGTGCTTTGTGGTTCAGAAAGGGGTGCATCAGCTTTGTGGCTCAGAAAGGGGTGCATTTGTGGTTCAGAAAGGGTGCATCAGGTGCTTTGTGGCACAGAAAGGGGTGCATCAGGTGCTTTGTGGCTCAGAAAGGGTGCATCAGGTGCAGGTGCTTTGCATCAGCAGAGCTCAGAAAGGGGTGCATTTTGTGGTTCAGAAAGGGGTGCATGCACAGAAAGGGGTGCATCAGGTGCTTTGTGGCTCAGAAGGGGTGCATCAGGTGCTTTGTGGCACAGAAAGGGTGCATTCAGTGGGGTGCTTTGTGGCTCAGAAAGGGGTGCATCAGGTGCTTTGTGCACAGAAAGGGGTGCATCAGGTGCTTTGTGGCTCAGAAAGGGGTGCATTAGGTGCTTTGTGGCTCAGAAAGGGGTGCATTAAGAAAGGGGTGCATCAGGTGCTTTGTGGCACAGAAAGGGGTGCATCAGGTGCTTTGTGGCCAGAAAGGGGTTGCATCAGGTGCTTTGTGGCTCAGAAAGGGGTGCATAGGTGCTTTGTGGCTCAGGTGCTTTGTGTGCATCAGGTGCTTTGTGGCTCAGAAGGGGTGCATCAGGTGCTTTGTGGCACAGAAAGGGTGCATCAGGTGCTTTGTGCTCAGAAAGGGGTGCATCAGGTGCTTTGTGCCAGAAAGGGGTGCATCAGGTGCTTTGTGGCTCAGAAAGGGTGCATCAGGTGCTTTGTGGCACAGAAAGGGTGCATCAGGTGCTTTGTGGCTCAGAAAGGGGTGCAGGCTTTGTGCACAGAAAGGGGTGCATCAGGTGCTTTGTGGCTCAGAAAGGGGGGCATCAGGTGCTTTGTGGCTCAGAAGGGGGTGCATCACGTACTTTGTGGCTCAGAAAGGAGGCAGGGTGTTCAGCAGCTGAAAAGGGCAGCTGAAAAGTAGTATGAGAAACTGATGACATTAGTTTTATTGAACAAATATATTTTCTTGTTTATTTCATGTTTTGTTTTTTTATCTATATATATAAGAATGGATCAATAAGTCTGCAACCTGACAGAAAATTATTAACTGAATTGTTATCTAAAATATAATGCGCAGTAAAATAACTGTTTTGACAAAGAACGGTATTATAGTTAACAAAACATATTTGTTGTGAAAAATAAATGCTTTGTTTATCATAAATCTATAGACATATTGATTTACCTGCGTGCATACTTGTATATATATATATATATATGTGTCTCTGTGTCTATATCTTTTCTTTCTTTTGGAAGTCCATCGCAGATGACGATGACGTCACTCCATCTCTTCAACAGTTGTGGACCCTTTGGTTGCTTGTTAGTCCAATTCTGGACCTGCAGATGCAGTCACACACATTGCAGGGGAAATTCCCATCTACATTCGGTTGTTCATGACGACGAAGATGTCACCACTCTGCAATCCCACCAATCTCGATATTGAGCTGCTTAGCTCCTGTGCGGCAGGCGTCTCACCAACCCTGTCTGTTAAAGGCCAGATCTTCCAAGTTTGAAGGTGTGATAGTAAATTTCTTCAGCATTGTCTTAATATGGTCTTTGAACTGCTTTTGGGGAGATCCTATCCTCCGTGTGCCATCTAGGAGTTCACTGTAAAGTATTTTACAAGGGAGTCTGTCTGCAGGCATGCGGATGGTGTGACCCAACCATCACAGTTGGTGTTGCGATAGAATGGTCTCAATTGGGTCAATGTGTGCTCTGCTTCTAATTTCTAAGTGGGGGTTTTTATGCCACTACTTTACACCCAGTATGCGTTGGAGACAGTTGATGTGGAATGCCTCCAGTTTTTTTCAGGTGTCTGCAATATAACACGCACGACTCACTTCCATATAAGAATATGGATAGGCATATAGCTTTATATACAGAGATCTTAGTATTGATGGTGAGAACTCTGTTCATGAACGCTCTGTGAGATAGCTTACCAAAAGATGCTGAAGCCAGACCAATCCACCATTGCACTTCATTTGTGAGATCGTTTATGTTATTTAAAACCGATCCTAGGTAAGTGAACTTCTCTACATTTTTCAGTGGCTGGTGGTTAATGAGGAGTTCAGAAATCGGAGGTTGACACATGTTGAGAACTTCTATTTTCTGAACATTGATGGCAAGCCCTGATTGATAGTCCATCTGGGGAAGAACTGACAAAAGCTGTATCATCTGCATACTGCAGTTCATGTATTGCTTCTACAGTGACAAGTGTTTTGGATATATAGAATATATACCCTACTATAGAACTATATATATATATATATATATATATATATATATATATGTTGAAAGGAAAAATAAACAAAGGAAAGCAAATGCTGAATGGATAAAATAGATTTTATTTTACTGACACGTTTCAGCCAGGAGTTTATCCATGCACACATGCACTCTATTGTTATTTTAAATACAAGATAAAATAATAATAATAGGAAACTACAAAGTCTTTTAGTTTTCAAGGAATAACTGCCTTTGTCAAAGTAAACTCTTTGGTGTTTTAAATCAAAGCAGTTAAAATATGGATAATTTCTGAAATGTTTGAAAACAACACCAAAGAATTTACTCTGATGAAGTTCATTATAGGAAATAAAAAAGAGGAACTCTTCAATATCAGTATTTAGCACACTTTATATGTCATATTCATTTTTGTTTTCTACCAGCAATGATACAGGTTCATCTAAATTTCATTTATTTCTGTAATCAAATGAGAGTCTCTCCCCTCTCGTCCAACACTGAAACACCAGAATACCAGTCCACAGGAGATAAATTCTTGTCCAACACAAAAAAATCACATTCGAACACATCCATTTCTCATATCTGTGCATGCTCGATCAACTATGTAAAGTGTGAAAAAAACAGTCTCCTCAGCTCAAAATTTCCACAAGTTCAAATCCTGTAAGATGCTGTTTGCATTTCACTTGGGAAAAGCACAAATCTTTTCCTTTTCCCTTCCTAGCTATGCTGTAGAATGGACTAGAAAAAAAATTCTAAATTCAAAACCAGTATGATATGGTGCTAACAGTTTCACCCCATAAAAACCGGCATATTTGGATTAGAAATCAAGCAGAATAGAAAACAGCTGATTGCCAACTTTATCTCCCCGTGAAGAAGGGGTTAGAAAAACAAAAAAACAAATGAGCAAACATATTTAGAGGTTTGTACATTTTTAAAGCCAAGTTTGTGAGGTGACATTGTTTTTAAAAACATTGGACAATCACACTTGTTGTTCATGGCTTAAGAAAATCGTCTGTTACTAAATCAAAAGCTGATTAAATATTGATTGAGTTTCAACATAGATTTCAACATCTTAAAATATTCAAGTTGAAAAAGAAAGGTTAATTTCTAGTTTCTCAATTAATCAAGATCTAATATTTAATAAGGATTTGGCATTGTCATTTCTCAAATTATGTTGAAAGGTATTTTGGAAAAAAAGGCATTTATATAATAAAAAACAAAGGAAGTGAATTATATAATACCTATTAATATCAACAAGTGTTTGGAATTGAGTATATCAATACATACTGATTTGAAAGTGTAGTGAAGAATTACCTAGGGTGTTTAAATAAGTTAGAGTGGTTTGCACCTGGTATAAAATGTCAAGTAAAATAACAGCTTTCTTACCTCAGAATACACAGCATGCAACAACAGCAACAGAATTCTTTTGTCAAAGAAAGCTAAAATAATCTGGTTTTCATTTTTAAAGGAAGCCACATATATTGATTGGCCAATCAACTGTGGCATGCCATAATAAAAGACTGGTGGAAATTTTGAGCTGAGGAGACTGTCTTTTTCACACTTTACATAGTTGATCGAGCATGCACTGATATGAGAAATGGATATGTTCGAATGTGATTTTTTTGTGTTGGACAAGAATTTGTCTCCTGTGGACTGGTATTCTGGCATTTCAGTGTTGGACGAGTGGGGAGAGACTCTCATTTGATTACAGAAATAAATGAAATTTTGTGTTACACTGTTAAATAACAAATTTAGATGAACTTGTATCATTGCTGGTAGAAAACAAAAACGAATATGACATTTAAAGTGTGCTAAATACTGACATTGAAGTGTTCCTCTTTTTTTCTTCTAAACAGTTTAATCTGTAACTCAGTCAAATAAAATTGAAAGAAAAAAGATAGGAATGAGCCTGCCTGTTTTGAAAACCATCATTTCAAATCTTTGTTTTATGTTGGCTCCAATCTTGTCCATTGGCAGCAATCATAAAATAAGAGAAATATCTAAACCATGAAAAAGGGTTAAAGAATTTATTTTCTCAATTAGTTTGTCCCAAAACACAAAATCTGTTTCCTCTTAATCTTCCTCTTTCTGTTCATCCACTCTTTCCTGTTTTAACTTCTATTTTCAAAGTTGATCTAACAAAGTAAAATTAGATGATAACATTTTATCTGGATTGTTATTTTATCCTAAAGTTTCTCAGATTTTCTTTACGATTTTATAAGAAGAAAAAAGAGAAATTGATTAGTTATCCTTAATTCACTTGAGGTTGAGGAAAAAAATTTTTAATCTCAAATTATTTTTGTTAGAATTGTCAATAATTTTTCCATTCAATTTTGGAACTAAGGCAAAAAAAAAGTTACCTTTAGGAATTCTTTGTCTCATGAGTAGAGATGAACCAAATTGATTCCAGCAAATATCAAATGTTTTGAAAGGGAAATGAAAAATCCATTTTGGACATGTCAGTCTATCTTTGCCAAGGGAGATAAAAAAGGAGAGGGAATTGAATGAATTTAATAAATTTTCTCTATCAACTTCTCAACTTTATCACCATTTTTTCTGAAGGTGTTGGATTTTATCATTTTGCAAAAAACACATGGGTGCATATATATATATATATATATAAAATGGAAAAAGTGACTTACCGGTGAATATGGTCATGATGGTTAGATGATGCAAAATTCAGGAAGGTAAGTCAGCGATATAACAAATGCAAAGTGCTCAATACGTTAGTAGAGCAAATTTATTACAATATAGGTACAAGTGATAACCTACTCGAGTTTCACCATAAGGATCTTCAGGGTTAAATCCACTGAATTAATCAAGATATTGATTAATTGTAGTCGACTACACGTGTGTGTCCTTCGTGATAAACGGTTCGTTATGAGGTTATCACTTGTACCTATATTGTAAAATATATATATATATATATATATATATATATATATATATATATATACATGTGTGGGTAATTCATTTCCTTTCACTTTTTAAAAAAGTTAACTTATCAATTTTGACACTTTAGACATTTTTAAATGATTAAAATTGCCAAGAATTAGGCATAAAGTTTTATTGAAATTCTGAAAATAAAAAGATTTCTGACGATATTAATAGACAAGCAGAGATAATCAACATTGCCCATGTATCATATCAAAATACTCATTCTTCTATTTTTTTTCTCTCATTTGTTTTGCTTAGTGAGAGCACTTCATTTGCATGGCTAAAACCATCCTCAGTTATATTTCAGATATAACTTTCTTAAAAGACTTATTTATAGAATTGATATTATAATTAATTACAAAGGATTAAGGGAAAGTCCTCTGTTAGTTGCATTTAATAGTGTTGTGGGGTTGTTAAGGGTCACAAATAAAGACAAAAACTGGTGAAAGTTGACACAAGTCTATTGAACAGAGAAAGTAGAATTTACAGAAGGAATGTGAAGTCACATCCGACAATACAGTCTAGAACTGAATCGCGTCGCTTATCCCAAGCTACAATTGTCTTTGCTACTTATAGTAGTAGTAAGATCATTCCATTGTGTAGATAGGTTATATCACCTATAACAAATATTTTTCTTCTTTAAATAATGATTTAAATGATCTGCAGACAAGTTTCAAATTGAATTGATAATTGCTTTATTCTCTAAGTTAGAACATTTTAACACTATTTGATATTCACAAAAATTTAGATCTTTATAGTAAATACTAACTTATCAAAATAATATCATGCAGTCATATACAAATTTGATACACATTACAAATAGGACTGCTGTTTTGTTTTTTTATTGCCATAAGAATTATAACATTTTGTTTATTTACTTACTTGAGAATCAAGCTTACTCAGTAGTATGATCATATCCCCAAACTTCAGTCACAGCAGTTCCTATTGGTTCAAGGTTATTGAGAAACTCAGTTGAATAATTAACAACATGGTCCTGGAAACTGATTCATAGGATCTTTCTTTTCCAGGGAGCATATCCAGAAACATTACATTTATTTCTTTTACTGAAATATGCTTTGGTGCTGAAATTTTTTGATAACAAAGCCATTTGGTATCAAAATGTTGAATATGAAACGTCATTCTTAGAATTTTCCTTGATCCAAAATCTTTAATTTATATAGACATCTGATTCATTGATTTGTTTACTTACTTTTTTTCATCTTTCCATTTCAATTTAATTCAAATCTAAAACAGTTTTTTAAATATTTTTTATAAAAAAAAGTAACAAACAATGTTTTTTTTATTTTTTATTTTAAAAACAATCCAATTAAATAGGTACAGTATAAATTTTTTGGACCATATGACCTTTAAGCACCCCTTTTGCGATCTCGATTTATAAGGACATTTTTTCATTTACACCATCAAAATTCGTTAATTTGTTAACAGATGATTTTTTAGAGGATTTTTTTTTTAATTATAAAACTAACCCCTAACAAACAACCGGATTTTGACGGTGTAAATGAAAAAAAATGTCCTTATGAATCGAGATCGCAAAAGGAGTGCCTAAAGGTGATGTCCAATTTTTCTTCTTTTTTATATTTCAATATTTCACCCCACTACTAAGATATTATCAAAACCTCCATGCTTGATGCTTAACTGTTTAAGTTGAAGTTTTACAATTAAATTCAGACACACAAAAACTAACCTGATCATTATTTGAGTGATTTAGAAATATTTTTACAAAGTTTTCATTCATAAATAAGTCCTGTATTTCATTAAAATTTAACAATTAGTTGATTTTAGAGAAATTTTTAAAAAAACAAAGTTTTTGCCTTATATTTTTGGTTGGAATGTGGTTAATCTCTTTGGTGTTAGATGCCTTATATATCTGTGAAATGAACTATAACTTAGGTGTACTATCATTGTGTAATGGTTAGCAAGCTAGTCTCGCATATTTATTACTATTGAATAGCAAGTTTGATCCTCGCTGGATGCCTTATACTTGTGGCCTTGCAGAGATGCTGATAAGTACGCGTCCTGCATCCCTGACGCATAAAAATCTAAAAGGATGCAGTAAAATCATATCCATGTGTCCCAGTGTTTTTCTTTTTTCTTCCCTTACCATTTCAAACTAACTGTAAATACATTTCAATATTTTCTTAGAAACAAATTACATAGGATAGGTTACAAGTTAGGAGTTGGATGGCTTTAGTTGTTTCTCCAGATCATAAATGAAAACCCTACAATTTATTAAGAAACTTCAGTAGTTGGGACCCATCAAATTTTCAGGAACTCATTCAAAGCAAATATGTGTCCCCTAGGATGCACTAAATCAAAGAGCTATCGGCACCACTGCCTTGTGTCACCCTACTTGTTGCAAAAAAAATACTTACCCTTTAATGAAAGATGAAGCAAAATTCAAGTCACTATTGCTATCAGAAGAATTATTGTATTTGTATTTTTACTTGTTTGTTTATTATAGTTTAATCTGTGTTAATGTTGTTGTTGTTGTTTTAATCTCTGAATTTGCATCTTGTATAATGGCTTAAAGAAATTCTTATGATCTTGCAAAGATTAGTGAATGATTGAAGGCTGGGCTATTTTTCTTTAATAAAAACATATTGACATTATTTGAATTAGTATTCATCACTTGAAGTGATTTATTTCACATAATTGCAGCTTCTCATAAGATTTGTTTCACTCTTTATTCAATGTCAAAATATTTAGACAAACTCAATGCATAATTAGCATCAGGCAACAAAATGGCCAATTAGAGGTGCAATTTTCTTCAAAATGCCCTATTTTGGGTAGTTGAAGAAATTGACTTTTTCATTTTCTTTCTTTCGTGGAAATTATTCCTCCTTTCTTCATATTTTTCTATTTACTCATTCTTCTCTTTTTATTTATCTTTATTTATTTATTTATTTTTTTTACCTTCTCTATTGGTATTTTTCTTCCTAATTTTTTTCCTTTTTTCCATAATTATTTCGTTCATTTTTTTTCCTTCGTTATGTTTCTTTTATTTTTTACTTTTGTCTCATCTTTCATTACCATTTTTTTTCACTTTTCTTTAGCAGACCTTTTTTTTCTTCTTAAATGTTTAATCTTTTTCTCTCTATTTCCTTTTCTCTCTTTTCTTTCTTAAATTTACCTTTCTCTCTCTCTCCCCAATTTTCTTTTCTCTCTCTTTCCTTTTTTAAATTTCCCTCTCTTTCTCTCTCTCCTTTCTTAAATCTCTCTTCCTCTCTCCAATTTTCTTCTCTAAATCCCCCTCTATCTCTCTCCAATTTTATTTCCCTCTCTCTTTCCTTTCTTCCTTAGTTTCAATTTCCTTCTCTCTCTCTCTCTCTCTCTCTCTCTCTCTCTCTCCCTCTCCCTTCCTTTCTTCTTTTTTCATTTTCCTTTTTCTCTCTCTCTCCCTCTCTTTTCCATTTCTCTCTCCTTTTTTCTCTATTGAATTTCTCTCTCTCTCTCTCTCTCTCTCTCTCTCTCTCTCTCTCTCTCTCATTTTCCTTTTTTCTCTCTTTCCCTCTCTCCTTTGCTCAATTTCCGTTTCTCTCTCTCTCCTTTTTTCTCTATGAATTTCCTTCTCTCTCTCTCTCCTTCCTTTTCTCTCTTTAGTTCACTTCCAATAATGTCTGTTAGTGAATCATTAATCTATTTGAAGAACAAAATATTTTTTCCTATCAATTTTTCTACATAATAAAATCATTATGAAGTTGAATTATTGTCTGATATTTCATTTGCTTCACTTTTTGTTCTTCTCTTGAATTTTGTTGTGTGGATTTGTTTCTGATAGTTCCATTATTTCCCATAATCTTCTTTCGATTATTCAATATGAACTTACTTAATATTGAATTGTTGAAATTGGCAATCATCTGCTTGAGTGCTTGTTAGTTGGGCTCAGGGGTTAGAACTTTGGGCTGATTTCTTAAAGGTTTTATTTTTCTACTACTAGGGTGAGTCAAAAGTTTTGCAATATTTTGGTATGTGTTAGTTTGCAGTGCATGTGTATTAAAGTTGGGTGGTTTGGTAATTTTGGTTTTGGTAGCGATTTGTTTTTTTCCTTGGTACCTCAGTTTCCAGTTCATTTTTAAATTTTGTATTTTTTCTTTCTAAGAAAAGCCATTCATTCTCGTGTAATGATGATTACCAAAAATCAGGGAATTGTCCAATTTTAATAAAATTTTCAGCACTTTATTCATTAGTAACTTAATTTTATAATGTATAGCTTATTTAAAAAAGAAAACTTGTAAAAGTTATGTAATTAATCATGGTTTTTTTTTTAATTAAAAAAAAAATTTGTTTTAATTCTTTCAAAACTTGTTAAGAAAATTTGGGTTATATTATCTGTGTTATTCGGACTATTGTCCCCATCTTCATTGTTATTTGTACAACGTTTCGGCCGATATGCCCTCCAGCCTTCTTCAGGTATTTCTTGTCGGACTCGGGAACCTTCTTTTCGAACTCGGGAACTTTCTTGTCGTAATTGGGAGCCATCATGGAACGTTGAACCTAACCCTTTATTTATTCCACGGCGGTATCCTGTTCTCATTCTGCTAACCATAGCTGGGGTAGGAGTTGTGTTAATTATTTTTCTAACTGCCTCTACTCAGGATTGAACTCGGGATCCAGAGATAACTGTCACTTAGAACTGTCTTAACCTAACTACCTTATCCACTAGGCCATGTGTCCAATTGGACCTGAAGAAGGCCAGAGGGCATATCGGCCAAAACGTTATACAAATAACAATGAAGATGGGGAAAATAGTCCGAATAACGCAGATAATACTAATCTTCAAGCCTCATCTCAAACATTCAAGAAATAAAATTTGGGTTATTCAACATTTAGTTGGATTATGCCATTATTTTTATAATGATGGGGTCAACTTTGTGACTCAATCATATAAGTTTTAAGGAGTTGTCTGTTTGAAATCAAACTTGATTTGTATTCAACATTTAACTCCTTAAAACAAAGACCAGAGATTCATGAAAGATTTCTGAAGAACTAAAATACAACTCTTTACAGATTACCAGACTCATGAAAGATTTCTGAAGAACTAAAACAACTCAGAAGTTGACTTTTACAGAGATTCATGAAAGAAGAAGTTGACTTTACATTCATGAAAGATTTCTGAAGAACTAAAATACAACTCAGAAGTTGACTTTACAGATTACCAGAGATTCATGAAAGATTTCTGAAGAACTAAAATACAACTCAGAAGTTGACTTTACAGATTACCAGAGATTCATGAAAGATTTCTGAAGAACTAAAATACAACTCAGAAGCTGACTTTACAGATTACTTGTTTCCATGACATGCTACCACATTGTGTTTATAAATATGACAATTAAATGTTTATATCATATTTTTGTTCAGTCTTTTCCTCTTGAAATAGTGCAAATGTTAATAAAATTAATCTCAGAATTAGAGAAAGTTTATTAATAGCCAAATTAGGTCCCAGTATAAACAATAGATTAGAGCTAAACACTGAATACATAATTAATTAAAATACATGTTCCTCATAGTATATAGTACATAGTATGTACATTTCATTATACATATATCAAATGAATAATACATAAATATATAAATAGATGTAAATAATAAAATTGAAATTGAATGAACGGCTAAATGACTATCACGGCTTTCCACGTGGCATTTAAAAAAAAGAACACCACGAGACGCGTGTTTATAGCATAAAAAAAATAACGACATAAAAAAAAAACACGTCTATTTCTTGAATTCATCTCTGAAGATAAAGTTATACTTTGAAATCGATAAGACAAAAAATAACATCTTTTTAAAAAAATTTTTTATGTGCATTGTAATTGCTTTCAAATTATTAATATTTAATAAAATTTAATTTTATTAAAATCTGATAGTTTTTTTTTTTCAAGTGTGTTTCCTTGGATATGGTCACTCAGTAGTAATAGCACTGAACTATTTGGTTTTGGTTTTGTAAAAAAATGTCAGAGCAGTTTTCAGTTTGCAGATGAAACCTGAAAAAAAAAGTTTTTTCAGTTAAACTGCTAAATCTCAAGTGTGTATATATCATGACCAAAGAAGTTCAAGCCATGGAAGGTACCTGCCAGGGTTGGTTGGTTGGTTGGTAATATCATTGATTGGTGTGCTGACATGTTGTGCATTGCTTCACTTCATTATTTGAAAGCCACACAGATGAACAACACAATGTAGTCTAATTTGGAATTTATACTTTACAGGTTCAAACTGGCCATAACACTTAAGAAGCAAACAAAAACATTTGTTGTGCAAAAATTTTAGGCACAGTTGATTATAGTGTTGAGTTGTCTTTCCTTTGACCTGGAAGAGTTATCTTCCCTCTGGGTTCCCGTTTTTGACCACCAGGGTTTTTCAGTATTTAAGCGCCTGTTTTGAACTCTTGTTCTCTTCTTCTTCTTCTCACCTCAGCACATGGGTTAGAATTTTATGTCTACACCCTTCTCGGGTGGGGCTTCTGCCCCCAAGGCAACGCTAGTAACTTTACTTGAAATTATGGACTCTCCGGTCCTATATCTCTATTTTGTATGTTCTTATAGTGAACTAATGTATACGTTTTTTATTGTATATCATTCCTCTTCTTTTATGTATATTTCATGACTTAAATGTTCTCCATGTGCATATATAAAGAAATCCATGTTCTGTGTAACACCCTTGTCAGAGTTGCTTGTTTCAACCAATTATAATTTATATTATAACCTTGAACCTTACAATAGTATAGTAACCAGATCCTGCAAGAAACTTGACAGGCAAAATCAGGTAGGCCTAAACCATGGATTCCAAGGCCGTGCTCCAAGCCATAGGGACAAATCTGGTCAATAGTACTTGGAGAGTATCTGGTAAACTCAGTATCTCACATTCTAGTGTGGTTTATCACCTTTCACTACCTCGATTAAAAAAACATCCGGAGCTGTTGAATTGTGAATATTTTTATCAAAATATTGCAAAACTTTAAACTCACCCGACTAAAAACATTGTTTTAAGTGAAAAAAGATTCTTGTTTTTTAACTAAATGAATTTTATCTCTGAATACTTCATTGTTGCATCTGTTAAAATTCTGATATTCCAATTATGTAAGTATTGTTTGTTTACTTCAGTAAAATGTTCTTTTCTTTTAGTATATCTCTGATCTCCATAAATGTATGTATGTGTGTGTTTTATTGGCACAAGACCACAAATGGTGGCACTCAGTGAGGATCAAACTCACTACACAATAGAAGTGGTCTGGTAGAGATGTTCAGTAAGCATAATCTTCATGGCAAGATTCTTAGATGACACTATGAGTGCCCAGACAGTACGCCTAGGGAGCAAACATTTGATGAGCTATAGAAAAGACATATATATGAGTTATAGAAGTAGATATTTAGCTATATGCTTTATACTATCAAAGAGATAATAAAATAAGTAGGTAATAAAATTTATGGAAAGGGCAAATAGTCTTTTTTACCTAAGAGTGATAGAATCTAATTTATTTAATCATGGTTTTAATTAGTAATTTCTTAAAAATCATGGCTTATTATGTGGGTGGAATAAAAGCTTTTTCTGACCTAAGTTTGATGTATATTTCGGTCATGCTTGTTTGGCAAGTTAAGTTAAGAGTCGACCTGTTAAGAGTTTTAACTTAAGAAGTTAAGCACTGAGTCAGTTGAAGTGAGTGTCATCCATTCAGTGAAGTTGTTGGTAGAAGGGCTATTGTCACTAAGGCCCAGAGAAAACAAAGCGAGTCAAGGAGGACAGTGTGTTGCAAGGTGATAGCATTGAGGTGTGAACAAAGACGTAAACAGATGTGAATAAAAGCATCTTATACATCAACACAGCCATTTTCATTCATATCTTGCTGTCGAGATGATCCACTCATTTTTCTCACTTTCTTCCTTGATGAAATGAAATTAACCCCCCCCCCCCCATAATATTGCAGTTTCAACATACACTAATGAACCAACATCTTGTTCAAGAAAACCATTGACAACCTGGAAGAATTCAGTGAGTCAATGACAGACTAATGGGGATAGGTTCATGCATATACAAATATGTCAAAATTATATATAAAAGTAAAGTAAGCTGTCGGGGTGGCCAAAGTCGGTATTAGCTAATCGGCGAGGGAGTCTATCCCCTTTTCACTAGCGCTAGATCAAGGAGATTGTTTTTTTTTGCGTCTGATGTGGAGCGCCACACCTACCATCAACTCCTTACTTTACTGCTCAGATCCCTGTGCTACTAATACGCTGAGTTGGTGAGGGCTGGTATCGAACTAGGAACTTTGTAGTTTCTCGCCGAATGCTCTACCGACTGAGCTAACCCGGCCCTTGTATAAACTTTGTTCTTGTCAATGTTGTTTTTTTTTTTTTGTTGGTATTTTGAAGCATTGGAAAAAACAGAACAAAAACAAAAAACAAAACAAAAAACAGAATTTAATATTTAACTGTTTTGATTAATTCCAATATTTCGGGTGAACCTTCACTCTTTTTCAAGGTATAGGGAATAGAGACTATCTGGAGAAAAATGAAATACTGTATATGAGAGAAAAAAATGAATGAAGTGAAACGATTTGGCATTGTTTAGCCGTTATTTTTCTTTCGAAATATATATTTATATATATATATATATATAAATAAATAGAGCTCAATATCAATGATAGAGCATATATATCTACATTAGGATTGCATAGACAGTCAATGGTACTTTGTGACTATCATTTTCTCACCTATGTGATATTGGACCAAGTTAGTCTTGTGGTGGCATAAGAGAGAAACTGACAGTCAGCAAGCACTATGTTGTGGCCTGGTTAGGAGCCAGAATAAAGACACAAAGAGGAAATAATTTAAACAAATATATTAACAAAGAACAGTAGTACAAACATATACAAATGAGAAGATCACTCGCGAGGCGGTCTATCAACTGTCCGAGCATACCACTGGAATATTGACTCTTGCTTAAGAGCAGTACCTGCTGCTATTTATAGTTTGAAGAGTTCATGCGTCTGTGGTAAATTACCATAACACACCATCTGTTTATGCTATCTTAACTTATATATGTTTTGAGTGATTTGTAGTATCAATCAAAGCAGTTATTATTAGGTATTATTTATTACCAAACTCTACAGCATTGAAACTCTGTAACCAAAAATATGAATATCTAATAGTCTAAAATAAGTATATATATATATATATATATATATATATAGTATCCAGTTGCCGGTTTAACTTTTCCGTCGCAGTGGCATCAGTAAATAATCCAAAGTGCTCAATATATTAAACACACAGAGCAGTAATAATACTAATAATATTATTATTGAAATTGATTGAAATCATGGTAGACCCTTTATTTTTTCTCTAATAATAATATCATTAGTATTATTGTGTGTGTGTGTATATATATATATATATATATATTATTATAAAAATGGATATAAAAAAACCTACTCGAGTTTCACCATAAGGATCTTCAGGGTTAAATCCACTAAATTAATCGAGGTACCGATTAATTGCAGCCGATTTCACGTGTGTTCACTGAATAAGATGTTAGGTTGTATGAGACCCCTGAATTTTGCACCTTCAATGATCGTGCCCATTTTCACCGGTAAGCAACCTTTATCTTTATAATATATATATATATATATAATATACCAAGCATGTTGGTAGATCCTTGCGGAGAGAAAAAACCGGCAGAGAGTTTGATTGTAAAAATATACTACCAAACATCAACCAGGAAGAAAAAAATTTTTGAAAAAAAGAAAAGACCAAGATATTCGTACCAACAAAAAATAATCTATTGGTATAGTATTTGGCCAAAAGAAGAATATATATATATATATATATATATATATGAGAGAGAGAGAGAGAGAGAGAGAGAGAGAGAGGAGAGGGATGATATAGTTTGCTATAGTCATAAATAAAGAGTGCTTAATATTAGTAATAAGAGTGCATATATGCCTTTCTTCAGAAACCTCATTTTTTTTGTAAATTCAACTTGGTAATTAATCGTAGAGAGATCAAATCAAATTGGGTGTCAGCAAATTATTTTTGCTACTTATTTATTTGAAGAAATTGCTAATATAAAATCAAAGAGAGATTTAATTTTGAACATGTTGAAGAGCAGCATTAATAACTTAGAGTATCTTCTTTCAGACATTTCTTTGATTTGAAGCTCAATTTATTCTAAAGATCCTGATAAATATCTTATTATAATGGAGATTGTGTGTTTTCTGTCTGTAACCGAAACTATATTCCTACTCAAGTCACAATTCTCTTAGTTATTGACATCACATTCTCCATGATTTTATTTTTATCTAAACCTCAATTATTAATAAAATTGTCTTACATTATTAATACTGTTAACTATGTCTACATACTGACAACATGCAATTATATTTATATATACAACAAAATAGCGGTTTACAGTGTGAACGGGAAGGCTAATTTGCATATTAATATTAAAAAATCGAATTTAATAAATATGTGCTTAGTATTATTGATTTCTAACTGTTTGGTTTTATTTTAATGAATATAAGAAAAAGTCTCTTCAATAAATCTTAAATGAAATCCATTAACAAGATAAAATAACTGTCATTTTATTCTTTACTTCCTCTTATAACTATATACTTAAATTAGAAAAAAATAACAATGAAAGACGAGAGTGATGGAAGGGTAAGTTTCAGTTGTTCTATTTTTTATTATACTACGTCTGTTTCAAATCTTTTATTATACCCACCTCTGTTTCAAATCTTTTTATCTGTATTCTTATTTAGTTTCATTAGCCTTTCTAATTTAATACAATATTTTATTACATTAAAACTTAAATACTTGCACCCAGAGGGTGCATATATTTGCTAGTGTTAATAATTTATTAAAATGTTAACTCTTCTTTTTTTTTTTTTAAAGTTTACAAGAATTTATTTTTAGATGAAGTTGTTTAGTCAGCTTTATAGACTGAGAATCTAAAAATTGTTTTTTGATGAGGGTCTCACCTTCATCGCCGATTCAATATCTGATAACTTTAAAGCTTGAAAATTACAAGTGATTTATTTTTAATATTTTAATATGAGAAATTCTTCATGTAAAAGCAATTATCTTTAAATACATGAACTGTTTTGGAGGTTCACATTTAGAATATTCATTTAAAAATCGATTGAAAATTATTTCAAATCATCAGGAAATATTTTTATTTGCTTCTCTCATCAAGAACAAGAATTTTAATTCTCTTCTCCAACATGCTAAATGTCAAAGTTCAAAATTTTAGCTGAACAAGGTTTAAAAACACAAATGTTCACAATCCTTTTGGAAATTGTTTTTTCTATGTTTATCATAAAAAAATGGTGGCAGAGTGGCCTATTGTTGGTATCAGCCAGCAGCTAGGGGGTCTATCCCCTTTTTGCTAGCACTAGACCAGGGGGATTGTTTTTGCTCTGGTGGAGTGTCACACCTACCATCAGCTCTCCATTTTACCACACAGATCAGATTACCCAATCTGTTCTACTCATACGCTGAGTTGGCGGGGACTGGTATCGAACTTGGAACCATGAGATTCCTAGTCGAGTGCTCTACCAACTGAGCTAAACCACCCTGTTCATTATAGAAAGTATAATTTTCTTTGTCTATGTAATAGTCATTTGTTTGGTTTGGTTTGGGTTTTTTTTACGGCATATCAACTTCGGTGGGTCATTTAATGCCGACAAAGTTGTGAAATGAATTCATTCTTAATGCATAATAAAATTTTGTTTATCAAGTCATGTTTTTCTATTCAACCCATAGATGGGACATAGTCATTTGTGTCTATTTTCAATGTGTGCCTCTCTCGGGATTCTTTCTGGATAAATATAAACCGACAAGAAAGATTTTCATAGAATTTGTCACTTTTAAAGCAGATGTTTATTTTAAAGGTTTTGGATTTGTATCCCTAAATTTTGAAAACTTGCTCTGTCAGCAGGGTTTATATCCCCTGCTAATGAGTAAGACCCCCCCCCCCAAAAAAAAAGTGTAAGTACCTGTTAGGGTAAAATTTGGGTCAAATAAATTTGTATAAAAATGATTAATAGGACCGTGTGCAAAAAAAAAAACTCTAAAGAAACAACTACACAAAAATGTAAGGTTATTTCCTATAACTCCAACTAAAAAAGGGGAACCACTCTGAATGAATTTTATCTGTTAATTAATCTACCTGTAATTTTCCCATTAAACTAACCCGAAACCCTAACCCTGTCTTCTTTTTTCTTAGTAGATCAATAAATAAATAAATAATTTATCAGTTAATCAGAGTGGTTCCCCTTTTATTAGGTTGGAGTTATAGGAAATAACTAAATGTAAATATGAAGATACAATGAACACAATTCTCTAACCTCTAGGCATAAAATAAAATAACCCTAGATGGGTTGATATACCATTGAAATAAATCAATCAGTTTAAATTGTAAGGAATCATGGGGAGACACAATTAAGAGGAACAAACACAGAAAAATGTGTTGGACAATATAATAACTCCTCCACAAAAGAAAAAGAAATCAGGGGGAGGAAACAAGGAACATGATTTATTTGAGAATCAAAACCTTCAATTAGTTTTCATTTTTGTTTATTTGAAATTGATTGAATTACATTTTTTTTAATGATTTTATAGAGAAATATGTATAAAAATAGAAACACCTTTTTTCTTTTTCTTTTTTTGCCTGATAAAAATTTTAATGATATTTTTTGTCTGAATTTTGTAAAAAAAGAAAGTCGTAATTTTCCATCTCATTAATTTTTGTCAGGTGGTATCATAAAAAATTAAAATCAATGTTATTGATAAAAAAAACAAACTTTTTTTTTTTTTTAATTGAAATTCTTATAATTTTCAAAATATCTATTATTAACACATAATGATGTTTCATCAATTAAAATGATTACCTCACATGAAATCCTTTTTTTTATTTCTCTTTTTGAGATTTGTCAAATAGGAACAATTTATGTTGAATATTTTGTCATTAAAAAAAAAAAAGACAAATTTAAAAAAATTTTTTTTTTACTCTGAGATTTTTGACAGAGGAAAAAAAAAAATCACAAAAACAAAATATTTATCTGATTGAAATAGGAAAATTATTTTGCGGATTTTAATTGATTTTCCTATTAGCATTTCATAGAAAGTTTCAATAATTAGTAAAACTGTTTGCACTGGGAGCAATATTGACAATTAGGAAGAAAATCATTTTTATTATTATTTTCATTTTAAAAAGATTATTTATTTAGTTTTAATGAAAAAAACAGAAAACATGTGAGAAAAGGGCAGTGAATGATGAAGAAGCCTTTGAAAATCTAGAATACTTAATGTGATATTTTTAACAAATTTTTGACTTTTTAGATTTTTGAACTGTTGTTTTCATCTTTATTGTTATATACACAACATATTGTTTGATGTGCCCTCCGGCCTTCTTCAGTTGTTACTTGTTGAACTCGGAAACCTTCATGGGACTTTGAACTGAAACCTTTATTTAATCTATTGGGGTAGATTGTTCTCATTCTGTTAACCATGACCAGGTAGAAGTGATAAGCAATGTGAAATATTCTATATTGTTTTCACCTGTAGTTGGGATTGAACCTGCAACCACCAGATAATTGTGATTAGGACTTTATTAATTCAACCCTTATATCCATTGTGCTATATATGCATAACAATAAAGATGAGGAAAACATCAAATAAATCTAAATAATACAAATTATCAAGCCTCATCTCAAAATTTTTTGAGTTTTGTTTGTAAGTTTCTAATTTGCATGACAAAATGCCAGTATGTATGTCTTTTAGGTCAGTAAAGTAATGTTTTACCAGAGAGGATACCTTAATGATAATTTCTATCAATTAAAAATTACTTTTTGTTTTATAGATTTGAGCTATTGACTTCTTATAGAATTTTACAATCATAAAACAATTGCATTTTTTTTTAAGTAAGTGTGTAAGTCGGTATCAGTCAGACAGCGAGGGAGTCTATCCCCTTTTTGCTAGTGCTAGACTGAGGGGATTGTTTTTTGCATCTGAGGTGGAGCGCCACACCTACCATCAGCTCTTACTTTACCACACAGATCCCTTTGCTACTCATTCACTGAGTTGGCGAGGGCAGGTATCAAACAAGAACCTTGTGATTCCTAGGCAAGTGCTCTACAGACTGAGATTATTTAGTTGTGTTAGATTAAAATCTCTTTTTTTCTTGCTTTTTTATTAATCATTAGAAAGTTTGATATTCGTTACCTTGTATGATACTAGCTTAATTACTTAAGATGGACATTTTTGTTCCTCTTTGTGACCTAGGCAGTTTTTTTTTTTAGGTGAAAAAGAATTTCACTTTATTTATGCAATTTCCTCCTATTGTTAACTACTCTCCTTTTTAACTATTATAAAATCTGTTAAAAAAATGGAGTATCATATCATGGATTTGCTTTGTTAATGAAGATTCCTGTTGATTGCAGGCATGATCATGGCTGATAATGCAGGACAGACAGATACAGTTGCAGTAGCTGCAGCTGAAGATCTGGTCAGGGTTTGATGATATTGTGTTGTGGTTTCTTCCTCCAGTGTCTTGTGATAGTAGTTGGCAGGAAAGGCTGTATTCATTTGATCCATCAATAAATTTTGGTTACCTCATGCCTTGTTGATGATTTTTTTTTCTCTCCTTAGAAAATAAATACCAATAGGTTCGCATGTGACAATTTTTACTTACCTGAAGCAAATAGGTCACACTTGTGGTTTCTTCCTCCAGTGCCTTTTTGTCCTTGAGGGTAGCCCTGTGGGTGTTTTCAAAGGAGGAGACAACATTATTAGTGGCAAGATGCCAGGCATCATGGTTCTCCAAATGGATGGACCATTGATGATAGTTGATGTAACAGGCACCAAGAGATTTTTTCAAGCAGTCTTTGTGTCACTTCTTTGGTGCCTGTCTGTCACAATGGTCAGTAGAGAGTTTGCCAGTGTAATCTTGGCAAAGGAGTATGAGTATGTTAACTGTTCTCTTTTTTTTATTTATCATTGTCTATTATTGCACCTAAACACTCTTTGATATAAGATTATGATGTAGATGGTATTTAAAGTGGAAGTAATCGTCCATTATATTCTATAAACAATTATAAGAATTAGATTTAGGGAAGATGACAATATTTTTACATGGTATTTAATACATTGATATTAAGTGTTTGCTATCAATGTCATCATATCAGCAAAATATATCCTCAGCTTTCTCTAGGACAGTCATTGCTTTTATTACCTTCATTAATAAATTATCTTGAATCACTCTTCATTTTACAACCAGATTAAAAAGATGCTGGACAAATAAATTTGTTGTATCTTGTCAGCCATTCCCAAATGTTTCAATAAAGTCATAAAGAGCATTGTGAACATTGGCAAAATTTCCAGTTTTCATTTTTATTACAATCTAACATTAGAAATTGGCATTGACTGGGGTAAAAAAATATTATCTGAAAACACAGTCCCATCTATGGGTTAAATAGAAAAATGTATCTATAAAAAATATTATCTGAAAACACAGTCCCATCTATGGGTTAAATAGAAAAATGTATCTGTAGCTGTCGCCTTTGAGTGCGCCTAATAGTTAGATATATTTATTTTCTACCCTCAAAATATACCCTTAAATTTGGACAGTGTAAGGGAAACAACTCTGTTAAGGTCTGATAATCAAGTGGACCCACAGGGCTAAAATGGCATTGTGGGAAGATCAACATATATCCTTAGGGCAAAATAGGGACTTCCACCAGGCTGATGCAGCAAAAAGGTTGTGTGGAAAATATTGTCCTAAAATTAGAATTTTAGTCTTTAGTTAGTTCTCGGTATTGTAATGGCGCACAGGTATGTTTATTTCCAATTTTCCCGTGAAGTTGCTGGCATTTGTTAAAGACCCTTTTTGTAAATTAGTAATTGTTTTATACCCCATTTTATTTCAGTATTTCAGTGTTTGGAAGTAAATAAAATCTTCTACATTCAACATCAGTCAGTCTACGTGTCATCATTACATCACCAGAAAATATTACCAGGGAACTGCTACAGTATCTATAAATTAAAAAATTGAGTATCCATTAAGAATGATTTTATTTCAAAACTTTATCGGCATTAAATGACACACTGAGGTTGATATGCCACAAAACAAACCTGAAAACACATTTTGTTAAATAGAAATTAATTCTATTTGCTTTCTGTATGTATTAGTCCTGTTTTATTGATTTTCATTTAAAATAAATTTTGGACCTCTTCAAGTGGTGGGATGGAGCTCCTGTTTTCTCGATTAGAATTAAACCATCATGATTAAAGACATCTAAACAATTCCTATTTGTATTACGAAGTATTTACAGTAGGGATGATAGCAGATTTTTAAAAAATAGACCTGTTGGTTGGGCATAGAATATGCTGACAATCTTCTACAGAGGGGTACCCCCACCAAAAAGGTGTCCTGGGTATGACACTAAAGTGCAGCTGATGGTGAGGCTCCGGTTTTGGAGATCTGGGGTGTGTGGAGTACCTCTTCATTGCAATTACTCCCAGGTAAACTCTGCTCCAGATTTATGAGTCAAATAGATCTGCTTAAAAATGATTCATATTCAGTATAAATACATAATGCCATAAAACTGTAAATTATTTGTATGAAGAATTGTTACCTGAAGCTATAATTGTTTACTAAGGATTATTATTATTATTATTAGTTACTTGAAACCATATAACTGTGCAAATAAATGACTATTATTAAATAGAAATAATTACTTGAGACTAATTGTGTATAAAAGATTAGTATTAGATCGGAATACTTGAAACCATATGACTGTGTGTAGATTTTTGTATTAGGAATATTTAAATATCATATAACTGTGTGGGGGGGGACTGTTAAGAAAAAACTGCACAAAAAATGTCAATGGGAATGTAGAATAAATGGGATTCCCTAACCCATCAATCAGGTATTTTTTTTTTTCAAACATTTTTCAACTGTGAGTTTTAGTAAAATAAATCACTGGCTGTAATTTCATCTCTAAATCATTATTGCTGTCATTTTGAAATACAAATCATCATCAGGTCAGGCTAACAATATAGATACCCTAAACTCTCTCTTGCCAACCATCCCTATAGGTCATCACCCTAGCAGGTTTTCCACATGGCAGGCAGAGTCCATGCAGAGCTGGTTTTCCTAATTCTCTTTCTCCTTTGCTTTTCCTTCTCTCTCTCTCTCTTTCTCCTTTGCTTTTTCTTCTCTCTCTCTGTCTCTCCTTTGCTTTTCCTTCTCTCTCTCTCTCTCCTTTGCTTTTCCTTCTCTCTCTTTCTCCTTTGCTTTCGTTCTCTCTCTTTCTCCTTTGCTTTTCCTTCTCTTCTTTCTCCTTTGATTTTCCTTTCTCTCTCTTCTCCTTGCTTTTCTTCTCTCTCTTTCTCCTTTGCTTTTCTTCTCTCTCTTTCTCTTTGCTTTTCCTTCTCTCTCTCTTTCTCTTTGCTTTTTCCTTCTCTCCTTTCTCCTTTGCTTTTCATTCTCTCTCTTTCTCCTTTGCTTTTCCTTCTCTCTCTTTCTCCTTTGCTTTTCTTTCTCTCTCTCTTTTCCTTTGCTTTTCCTTCTCTCTCTTTCTCCTTTGCTTTTCATTCTCTCTCTTTCTCCTTTGCTTTTTTCTCTCTCTTTCTCCTTCTTTTCCTTCTCTCTCTCTTCTCCTTTCTCTCTCTCTCTCTTTCTCCTTTGCTTTTTCTTCTCTCTCTCTTTCTCCTTTGCTTTTCTTCTCTCTCTCTCTTTTCTTTCTCTCTTCTTTTCTTCTCTCTCTTTCTCCTTTGCTTTTTCTTCTCTCTCTCTTCTCCTTTGCTTTTTCTTCTCTCTCTCTTTCTCTTTGCTTTTCTTCTCTCTCTTTCTCCTTTGCTTTTCTTCTCTCTCTTCTCCTTTGCTTTTCCTTCTCTCTCTTTCCCTTTGCTTTCCTCTCTCTCTTTCTCCTTTGCTTTTCCTTCTCTCTCTTTCTCTTGCTTTTCCTTCTCTCCTTTCTTCTTTGCTTTTCATCTCTCTCTTTCTCCTTTGCTTTTCTTCTCTCTCTTTTCTCCTTTGCTTTTCCTTCTCTCTCTTTCTCCTTTGCTTTTCTTCTCTCTCTTTCTTCTTTGCTTTTCATTCTCTCTCTTTCTCCTTTGCTTTTCTTCTCTCTTCTTTTCTTCTTTGCTTGTCTCTCTCCCTCTTCTTTTCTTTTCCTTCTCTCTTTCCTTTGCTCTTTTTAATAAAATAAAAAAAACATTCCAAAATGAATCAAGATAAAACATAATCCTATTGAAACCCATGGAATATTTGCACATCTATATCCACCAAATGAATATGCAACATGCCACAATACCTACATGTGCTTCTTCAGATGGCAGTAAAACTTGTTAAATGAGACAGTTCCAGCAGGAATATAGAATTAGTTTTATTTATTTATTTTTTTCAATTTTCCAAAGAAGATTTTTCTTTTGTCCGCAGTGATGATAATTTATGCTTTATAATATGGCATTTTTATTTTTGTTTTAAAATTTTGTGACAAAATATTTTTCTTTTTTCTTTTGTATTTGGTTTCATATTTGATTCATCAATATTTTTTTACTTTTAATCTTTTGGTTTGAGAATATTTTGAAAATGTACAAATGTTGAGAAATGAACAATTTTGGTAATTTTCAAAATATCTAAAACTTTTTTTTTGAGATGAAAAAAAAAAATTAAGCAAATAAATATGGGTTTACAGATCACCTTTCTGGAGAATCCAAGATGGATAAGGTATCTATAAATTATTTGGATGAGTATCTTCATCTTTGTTGTATTGATTATTATATTTCCTCAAGTGTATAATATCATCATCAGATCACACTGACAGCACAGATATCCATAACTCTCTCTCTCTCTCTCTCTATCATTTCTATCCAGAATCTGCAGAGAGCTGATTAATGTTAGTTTTTGCTGGTCAGCCTACACTGGTGTGTCCATCTGTAGGTGTCCACAGGAGAGCGTCATTTATGAGTTCATCTCCAACAGTTTCAGGCATATTTTTGATTATTTGTGTGCATAATAGGAGGCAAGTGGCCATTCAGTTCCTCTTTAGTGGGGAGAGCTGATTAATGTCGGTTTTTGCTGGTCAGCCTACACTGGTGTGTCCATGGGTAAGTGTCCACAGAACAATGTTATTTTTGAGTTCATCATTGGATGTCTAGCATGTCATGTTCATTTTACTTTAATGGTTTGTGTAATAGTTAGCAACTGGCCATACATCTACTATTTTGTGGGGTGCTGCTTCTAGGATATGTTCAAGATAGCACTCAGCATCAATGTGTAGTCCCCATGTAGCCTTTTCAAGAAAATGCGAGAAATACCAATAATTATAATACATATAAATATCAGTACAATTTTAGCTGATATATATATATATACCCCTCAAGTTGGATGTGACACAAGGTCAATTTCTTAAGTAGAGTTTAATATGTTTGAATTCAGAGTTTTTCTTCTCCTAGACTGGTTGGTAACCATGGTCAAAGAGCCCAGGCTGCCCTATTTACTTATAGCTGGAGGGAAAATAGTTTGATTCCTACCTTTCCCAAAGGTATTAGTGCTGTGGCAAATGCAAACAGCCTCATCCAGGATTTGAATTTGTCTCACCATATCTGTTTCTATGACAATAACCATTACAATATGCACCTCTGCTATGCATGCACACACACACATTCTTTTCTAACCAAGAATAAACTTTGTATACGATGAGAAAAAAATAATCTGAAGAATAAACTGTTGGGAGAAACAAAGAATTTAGTGTTAACACTTTTCTGATAAAAATCACTTTGAATTTGTCAAATGTCTGTAATATGAATCTTTCAAAACAGAAAATCTTCTATTATGTAAGGAAAGAAAAAATGGCTGAAGATCTTTGAATCAATATGGAAATAAATATTTTCTTTTATTTGATAATTACTTTCTTCATTGGAATCTTTGACTTGAATTCCTTGGCTTTTTACTTCTTCAAATTATTCTACCTTTCTTTTTCTTTCTTTATTCAATTAGTCTTTTTTTATTTCTTAATATTTTTTTCATCTTTTTTCCCTTTAATCCTTTTTTTTCTTTCTTCTCTTCCTTTCTCACTTCTTCATTTTTCACTCTCACTTCTTCATTTCTCTCTCTCACTTCTTCATTTTTCACTCTCACTTCTTCATTTCTCTCTCTCATTCTTCATTTTCATTCTCACTTCTTCATTTTCACTCTCACTTCTTCACTTCTTACTTCTCATTCTTCACATTTTTTCACTCTCACTTCTTCATTTTTCACTCTCACTTCTTCATTTCTCTCTCTCACTTCTTCATTTTTCACTCTCACTTCTTCATTTCTCTTTCTCACTTCTTCATTTCTCTCTCTCACTTCTTCATTTCTTCTCTCTCTCACTTCTTCATTTTTCTCACACTCTCACTTCTTCATCTCTCTCTCTCACTTATTCATTTCGCTCTTTCATTCTTTCTTTTTAATTTCTCTCTTCGGTTTTCTCTTTATTCTCTTTTTCTGTTTTACTGTCAGTTTCATGAAATATTCTCTGTCATCAAATGTGTGATGATTAAGATTGAAACTAGTGGCAATAATGCAAAGAAAATGTTTGTGTATGAAATCCTCTTTTCATTTGTTTTTATTGATAGTTTTAACAGGACACACACACACACACACACATATATATATATATATATATATATATATGATATACTTACTTTTAAACTATTAAATATTCATATTTTTGGTTGGAGAGTTTCAATGCTTAATATTCTTCTTTTGACTTCTTTTGTTTTTCAATAATATTTTCTAAAATTTTAGTTTCTTTGCTTTTCAAAAAAAAAAAAAAATTAACAACTCATTTTCTTTTTCTTTTCCTTTGAGAATTTTAAGAGGAAAATTATTTTTTTTAATAATACCATTGAATCAAGAAAATTGACTGCTAATAATATTCAACCAGATTTGAAACTGGTTATAAAATTTAATTCATGAATTCTTATAGCTAATAAGCTATAAGAATATTTTAAACAAATAAAAATAATGTGTCACCATAAAATCAACTCAATCACTATTTCTTCTTTAATTTCCTGTGTCTTAATATATTTCCTAGTTCATAAGATACAGAGCAATTCCCCCCTCCCACAAAAAAAAGAAATTATATACTTATAATTTTGTTATCCAACAGTTTACTACACAATATCCAATTTTTCTTTTCCATAATTGTGACTCATTTTCATTACTTTTAGTTTTAGATATAAAAAAAAATGTCCCTTCATATGAAACATATTTCAACACTATCATTTTCAATAATGCCCATTTAGTGTGTGTGTGTGAGAGAGAGAGAGAGAAAGAGAAAGAAAGAGAGAGAGAGAGAGGGGGGGAAACATCCCCCTACCACTTCCTGGAGAGATGACAGTATTCACACTTATTCTTAGCTGTTATGAAACCAAAGATGCCTGGCATTTATGAACTTCAATATATCAGATGCTGGCGAGAATTTTGAACCTGTTTTTTTTGCAGTGACAGAGGATGTGAGTTTAGAGACTGAAAAATATCTTAAATTCTTTCTTAGTTTTTTTCTAATCCCTTTTATGTCACTTGAATTATTTTCCTAACCAAAACTAGTTGGTTCTTTTCTTTTTCTTAAAATCTTTTCCTTCTTTTACAAATCATTTCCTTCCCTTTTCTGAAGTTTCTTTCCTTTATTGATTTTCTCTCTCTCTCTCTCTTTCTCTCTCTCCTTCATTCATAAATTTATTCCCAATTTCATTTAAAACCTATTTCCTTCCAATCTTTTTATTTCTTCCTTCCTCTCAGACATTTTCCTTGCAATCTTTTAACTCATTTCTTCCCTTCTCTTTCTCATTGCTTTTCCTTCTCTTTCTCTCCATTGTTTTTCCTTCTTTTCTCTTCTTTTCCTTCTCTTTCTCTCTTTATTGCTTTTCCTTCTCTTTCTCTCTTATTGCTTTTCCTTCTTTTCTCTTCTTTTCTCTCTTTCATTCTTTTCCTTCTTTTTTCTCTTCATTGCTTTTCCATCGCTTTCTCTCTTATTGCTTTTCCTTCTCTTTCTCTCTTTATTGCTTTTCCTTCTCTTTCTCTCTCCATTGCTTGCCTACTCTTTCTCTCTCCATTGCTTTGCCTTCTCTTTCTCTCTTCATTGCTTTGCTTTCTCTTTCTCTCTCCATTGTTTTCTCTTCTCTTTCTCTCTTCACTGCTTTTCCTTCTCTTTCTCTCTCCATCGTTTTCCCTTCTCTTTCTATTTCTCTTTTTCTCTTCATGGCTTTTCCTTTTCCTTTCCTTTCTTTCTCTCTTCATTGCTTTTCCTTTTCCTTTTCTCTGCTGTCTTTCTTTCTCTCTGTTGCTTCTCCTCCAATGCTTTTTCTTCTTCTTTGCTTCACCTTCTCTTTCTTCCCTTCCCTCCTCTTCTCTTTCTTCCCTTTCCCTCCTCTTCTCTTTCTTCCCTTTCCTTCCTCTTCTCTTTCTCTCCTTTGATTTCCCTTTTCTTTCCATCTCCATTGTTTCCTTTCTCTTTCTTCTAATTTAAAGATTTCTAGATCAAGCATTGGAATTTGAACTGTCAAATCAAGATTTATATGTAACCCTTCATTCAAGGAAAGAATAAACAAATTCAAGGAAAATTGTGTAGACTCAGAATTAAAAAAGAAAAAAAATTGAAAATGATTCTAGAATTTTGTCTACTGTTTATGGAAATAAAAATAATAGACTCCTCTCACCTCTTTGTTTTTTTAAAAAATATTATCATTTATCTCCCAGACATGAAATTAAATACACATAAGGGAAATAGGTTATTTTCATGAAACATTTGAGATATTCAAGATTTAAGTCTGGGTGGATTAAGGAAAAACTTTCAAGCACATGATAAATTCAAATTATGTATTTAACATCTTGTGCCCATGAGAATAGACCACTTAAGGGAAATATATATATATATATATATATATATATATAGAGAGAGAGAGAGAGAGAGAAGTGATGATGTACAAATGCAACTAAGGAACTGTGTAAATGATATTACATTACAAATAAGCAATTTAAAGCAAATTCAATATTCAAAAGTATTATCTATGTCTGAATTTATTTATGTACTTTGTTCAAATTGATTCTAATAAAGTGTTCAGTTTAATATTTAGCGTTCGGAGAGGCCCCCTTCGATCAATCGGCTGGTCATGTCAAGCCCTAGCACCTATATGATTTTCCCAACCCTATTGCCCTTATGGCAAGCCCCAATCCCTTTTTATCATATGGGTGCTAGAAAGCGGTGGCTGCGGGTCTACATGTCCTGGGAATGACGTTAAACTCTATCTGATGGTGAGGTTCCAGTTTTGGAGGTTTGGGGAATGTGGAGCACCCCTTCATCACCATTGCTCCCTGGTCCACTCTCACTGGAGTGGTAGTACCTGTTAGGGTTCCATCTATGGGTTAAATAGAAAAACATGAGTTTATAAACAAAATTGTATTATGCATTAAGAATGAATTTATTTCACAACTTTGTCAGCATTAAATGACCCACCGAGGTTGATATGCCGTAAACCAAAACAAAACAAAACAAACAAATATTTAGCTTATATCATAGCATTTCGAGGTGTTAAAAAACGTATAAGAAAGTATATAGCATTTTAATTTCAATAATTATCTGGACTTTATTGATATTCAGTCATTCATATAAAAATATAAAATAGCTTTTCCTTTAATCTAAAAATAAAACAAGAATGTTTTTGTTTATTGCTTTCCCTTCATAGATTTTTTGTTTAATAAATAATACACCTAAGACAAGTGACGATTTATGACATGTGCATGCCACGTTCTCCCAGGTAAAAAGTTGGTGGAAAGGGATGAATCAAAGATGGAGGACATTAAAATTGTTTTGAAGAGAATTCAACTGACTCTAATGATTTTTCTCTGCTGTTTATTCTCTTGAGTTCATTTTTTTTTATTTTGTTTCATTGAAAGTGTGTGTTTATGCAAATCACTATACTTGTGAAATTATCTATTTCTGTGTACACATATTTGTTCATATGTGTGGCTATCTTTTTATCTGTCTCTGTATTTATGTATGTATGTGTCTCGCTTTCACATATATATATATATGAGAAGGTGAGTGAAAGAGAGAGATTTATGTAAATTGTATATTGTGGATGTTTTTCTCTATATGCTATGTCTGTAGAGATTACAAAAATCTATTTTTCTGTTTTCTGTTTAAAGGGACAATTCGTGGTTTTGAACAGAGGGAAAAGGGTTGTCATAAAACAGTAAGGATAGCGGTATTAATTAAAATTCAGTTAAAGAAAAAATGAAATGGGGAAAAATATCAAAGGTGCTGTTTATAAATGTTGTATTTTATTATCAATTAACTGAGTTTCTCTAACTCTCATTCTTTTTTCTTTGTTGTGTTTCCTTTTGCAATGATGAAAGATTTAAAACATTTGACTTTGATGGTATTAAAAAAAACCTACTGTGATGTTTCCGGAATTAAAATAAGGCACACTTTGTCAGTGGATGAAAAATGGATGCTGCAATGATTCACATATTTTTCTAACATCTGTTTTTTTTTGTTTTTTTTCTTTCTTTTTTCTAAAGTTTATTCAGTATGTAAATCCTCTTGGGGGATCATGTTTTCTACTCATGTTTTATTATCAGGAATAAAACTTGCACAGCATCACTTATGGGGCTAAGTTAAGTTAAATTGTACTGGTATCTTGTCCCCATATAAAGCTGGTTCTTTGTTCTTGTGGCTGGTCAGCTGAAATGGAACTTAAGGAATGAAAAGGAAGGAGACAAAGGCAAGAGGTAGTTTTACGACTTAGGCTTTATTGAACAGGACATAGTCAGCTGTAGTAAGGGGTAATGCCCCCTGGCTAGGAAACGACTGCCCTCTGTTGTGGCCTAAGTTTAAAGGACCTCGGTATCCTTTTTGGGGTAGGGAGTCATTCCTTTTTGTCGGACATACGCAAAGGGGTCCTTCCGGTCAAGGCCCCATGGGAGTCTATTGTTTTTATTTTATTTTTATTTTATTTTTGTATTTTTTAATCCCCGCACACTTTCATTTTATTTTCCTCTTTCTGACTGCAATATTTGATTATAGTATTATATTCATAATGAAACATAGGAAGGGTCACTCACTGAAGTTATTTCATGTAAGTACTCCCATCTCAATCCATAGAGCATTCCGACTAGGAACCACAAAGTTCTGGGATCAATACCAGCCCTCACCATCTCAGCGTATGAGTAGCACAAGAATATGTGCGGTAAAGTGAGGAACTGATGGCAGGTGGTGGTCCACCTCAGACATAAAAAAAAAATCCTTGTTCTAGCACTAGTGAAAAGGAGATAGACTCCCTCGCTGTTGGGCTGATACTGACTTTAGGCCACCCTGTCGACTTTACTTCCTCTCATAAAAGGTATGAGTACTAGAACCATGGCCAGAAAATAACTTAGAGACAAAATAGCAGTGTACAGTGGAGGGCAAAATAAAGGCAAGATGTGAAGTAGCAAAAATAATTTTTGATTAATCACAATTTAACCATTTTTGAATGTACAAGAGTTCTATTCTTTGTGATATCTAGGTAAGAATATTGGCAAGGTCACAACAAGCATATAGTTATTTGCTTAGCTTAGATGGGGCAGAAGTATGGGGCATCTAATGAGAATCAAACTCATTAACAATGGTCTGCCAATCTTGCTTTCTAACCATTACACCACGTGAGGTACCCACAACAAGGACATAAGTAGTAAAGTCTGCAGAGTGACCTATTGTTGGTATCAGCTAAACAGCGATGGAGTCTATCCCATTTTGCTAGTGCTAAACCAGGGAGATTGTTTTATTAGGGTGGAGTGCTACACATACCTTCAGCTACCCATTTTATCACATAAATGAGATTATCCAAGCTGTGTGACTCATGTGCTGAGGACTAGTATTAAACCCAGAATCTTGCAATTCCTAGACAAATGCTCTACTGACTGAGCTAAACTGGCCCTATAACAAACTGAAACTGAGCTAAACTGGCCCTATAAAACTGAGCTAAACTGGCCTATAACAAACCGACTGAGCTAAACTGGCCCTATAACAAACCGACTGAGCTAACTGGCCCTATAACAAACCGACTGAGCTAACTGGCCCTATAACAAACATCTAAACTGGCCTATATCTATTATTTATCTATCTATCTCTACATATATAAAGAGCAGTTGTGTGTGTGTATGTATGTATGTATGTATGTATGGAGGAAACTATGAAAATAAAACAATTAATGACAAAGTAAATATATATACACATTCACTATCACCAGAGCTTGCTTTTTGTGCAAAAATAATAAAGATTTTATTTATTTCTGGAAAGATATTTAAAAATTAGAATTTGAATAGTAAGAAAGGGAAAAGTTATTAATTGCATTTGTGATTAAAACAAAATTAATTATGTAAGACCAAAACAATCAATGGATCTGCGAGACTAACTTTTTATTATACCCTCTCTACCCAGGCAACGGCCGGGTAGCCGATTCTAGTTACATATAAGGGAAGATTTGATATATCATTAGACACTGTTTTTCCGCCCTGTCGGCTGGGGCGTTAGAATGCACCGACTGCACCTCTGCAGAGGGGTAAGACTC
>CM042152.1:15988415-16000915 GCA_023376005.1 Doryteuthis pealeii
GTCTAACTAGTACTATTGTTTTTGCGTCTGAGGTGGATATCATCAGTTACTTTACTGCACAGATCCTGTGCTATTCATAAGGGCCAGTATCAAACTAGGAACCTTGTCGTTCTAGCCAAACGCTGACTGAGCTAACGCGAATTCTAGTTATGTTTTTATGTAATCATAACCAAGTAAGAAAGCACACAATATATGTATATTTTAAAGTCCTTGTCTGTCATTTTTTTAATGAAATTTCTATAAGGGAAAAATTCCTCTTCAGGTACAAATTTAAAATAAATTACATATATAATAATAACTAATCAAAAAGCGTCCGACTAGGAACCGCAAGGTTCTGGTCGATACCAGCTCTCACCATCCCAGTGTATGAGTAGCCACAGGGATCTGTGCAGTAAAGTAAGGAACTGATGGTAGGTGTGATGCACCACATCAAAAACAATCTCCTTGGTCTAGCGCAAGTGAAAAGGGGATAGACTCACTTGCTATCTGGCTGATACGACACCCTGATGACTTTACTTTTTTTTTACTTTACCTTAGAGAATAAAGCAATTTCCAGTCCAATTTGCAACTTTAATAAATCAGCTGAAGATAATTTTGTGGAGTCATCCAAATTCTTGATATAATGAGGTAACTATGAAATACTAATTAGAATTCTTCCCTTCTTCCTCAATTTTATCATAGACTGCTGTAACCCAATAGGTTGGTAATCTCGTTGAATTTTAAAATGCTTCTTTTTTTTTTTAAACTAGCTTTGTTATTCAGGTTTATATTTTAGTCATTTGATGGTTGGTATTTGGGGAAACCAAATCTAATGGATGAAACAAAAAAAGGTAACAATTTAAAAATTAAAGTAAATTATCCACTGTGAAATGGTTGCATTGATTTGGTGGTTGTTGCTATTAGTAACAAACATTAGAAAATATGAAAATCCTGAGATTAATTTTCTATTCTAATTATTAAGTTTTTCTGATGAATTAAATTTTTTTAATCATAAGCAACAAAGAAGAAAAAAAAAAATATAATTTATGAATTGTTAATAGTCATTTTGAAGTCTCATCTTGAAAATCATTTTCTTTCAAAGATGTCTCAACTGATTTCATCAACTAATTTGTATGCTAAACATACATTTCTTCAAGAATTTTGAAATTAGATAATCTTGTAAAAAAAACTGATTAAAAAGAAATTCTGATTTCTCATTAGATTGAAACTATAAATTCATGAAAAACAAAAGATTGAGTTGAATAAATTAGTTTAAATATATATATATATATATATATATATATATATATATATATATATTTATTTTTACTTTTTGCCTTATATTGCATTTTGGTTTAGTCAACTTTTTCCTTTTTAACTTGGTTAATAGATACATGAGTTTATGGTTCAAATCTTACTGGTACAAATTTTCATTTTTGAAAGTTCGGACCATATTACCTTTAGGCACCCCTTTTTGATCTCGATTAAGAAAGGACATGTTTTTCATTTACACCGTCAATATCCAGTTGTTTGTTAGGGATTAGTTTTATAATTTTTTTTTTAAATCTAAAAATCGTCTGTTAAAACAACCGGATATTGATGGTGTAAATGAAAAACGTCCTTTCTTAATCGAGATCAAAAAGGGGTGCCTAAAGGTCATATGGTTCGAAAGTTCTTTAGTTTCTTTAGTCATTTTATGTTCAACTAGTTGTTAATAGTTGCTTGTGGTATAATGGTTAAAAATGTAGGAAATTGACAGGTCAACTCAAATTCTAATTATGAATGTAGCTGCTTGCATTTCACATGGCACTAATACCCTTTGTATTTATAATACAGTTAATTCTGAAAAAGCTAAAATTAGTGCCTATAAGTATTGGCTCAGACTCCTCAAGCGCTATCTCCACACCATTCTCAACATCCACTGGAGCGACATCATCACCAATATTGAAGTCCTTGGACAAGCAAAGATCATCAGCATTGAGGCCATGCTACTAAAGTTGTAGCTACACTGGGCAGGACATGTCTCCAAGATGAGGAATTATCTCCTGCTCAAGATCACGCTATACAGCAAACTCTCTACTGCTGATTGCAGAGAAGCACCAAAGAGTAATGATGATGGTGCACCCTAGCTGAGAACCATGTTGCCTAGTATCTCACCACTAATCATGTTCTTTCATCTTTTGAAAACAGCTGCTGGGCCATCCTCAAGGACAAAAGGCACGGGAGGAAGAATCACAATGCCATCAAACACTGACTGGATCTTCATCAGCTGCAACCACTGTGACCATAACTGCTTGTGCTTATCAGCCATGAACATGCCTGCACTCAATGTGGACCACCCTCTTAATCTTTGTTCATGAAGCCGAGAGGTGCAACATAGTATATTTGGCCTCAAAGATGTAGAGTAAACTTTTATTGAAGTTTATTTTATAAGAAAACTAGCAACAGCAATCCGGCATCGCCTGGTTAGAGCGGAATTTTTAAAGTTAGTCCGCAAATCCATTAATACTGAATTGTGAGTTGAATCCTCGTGGGATGCTCATTTAAATCCCTATGTAAAAAAATAGACCTTGTATTGATCCAGCTACTCTGAAAAGAAATGTTAATATCTACTATCTAAAATATTAAATGAAAAAAAATCCATGCTCTTATTATTTAAATTTTATCTTTTAATTATCTTCAAGAACATAAATCAAATCTCTATTATTTTTGCTCAAAAAACAAGCCCTGGTGATATTTAATGTGTATATATATATTTACTTTGTCATTAATTGTTTTATTTTCGAAATTTCCTCCGGACATAAACGTACACACAACTGCCCTTTATATATGTATAGATGTCCAATTTTTAATAACAGGATGTATGTTGTATTTATGTGTATGTGTGTGTGTGTGTGTGTGTGTGTGTGTGTGTGTACAAGTTGTTAGTCAGAATTTGAGAAGTTTGAAATGACTTCCTCAAATATGATGAGCTGTTACCCAAAAGATTGATCATAAAGCAAATGCAAATAATTTAGAAAAAAATAAGAAGAAAGTAAAGTTGTCAGTGCGGTCTGATTTCAGTATCAGCCAGACAGCGAGGGAGTCTATCCTCTTTTCACTAGCGCTAGACCAAGTAGATTATTTTAGCATCTGAGGTGGAGCACCACACCTACCATCAGCTCCTCACTTTACTGCACAGATTTCTGTGCAACTCATATGCTGAGTTGGCAAGGGCCGGTATTGAACCAGGAACCTTGTGATTCCTAGCCGAACGCTCTACCGACTGAGCTAAACAAAGTTCTTTATTTTCTAATAAAATGATTTCAGATGTTTATAATGTCTGGTAAAACACAGGGAAATAATTGGTAATTAGACTGATAAACAGACGAATTAAATGTGTTTAAATTCCTTGAACAGTTAAGTAGCATCTGCAATCCTGCACACCCACACACTCACACATAGTTTCCTTGTTTTGACAGCTTCAAGATGACTTTTAAATTATAAAACAATGTCTATATTATGAGAGCTGTTAATTTTTTAAAGTATAATAATAGAAAATACAATATCAGTGTAGAATCAACATCATACTCACCTTCACAAGAAGGCTGTGACTAGCATCCAGTCACCAGACAAAAAAAAACGACAGTATAACCGAATACAGGATCTGTACAAACTGCTAGAACACAGTCAAGTATTGGGTATATATGGATAAAAGTATCCACACTAAAACCAACAGCCAATGAGAATCCTAGGAATGAACTTGGCCAAGATATACAGTGGAATAGCTCGACCTGCTATTTAAGCCACCTACCATGTCTGGATTCTCAGAGCGGATTCAACTTGCAGCACAGCTGAATACTGGTCACTTACTACGATTCTCTACTATCAGTTGTCAAACTGTACCATGAATGCTCTTGATCCTAACATATGTAAAGGACGGGCCATTAACTCTGCTTGTTACAATAACTAGGATTATTAGTCTAGGCTAAAAATTAAAAATTTGGGAGAATTTTTTGATAGTTTATTATGTAAACTACTAAAATTTGAATTTCACTAATTTTGATATTTTAGGTTAATTTTGAAATAAACTGAGTCAAACTTGGTTTTTAACATGAAGTCTATTATTTATGCATTTATAATAATGATAACTATTATTACATTGGTATATCCACAGGTCTCACACCTGTAGATATAGCACTGTATGATAATTTAACTATTACAACATTTGATATGTATACTTATTAAACTATTTTGAGTCTTGTGGATGAGCAGCCCATGACCTGCAACACTCCACTTAGACCCTTACTTAAGCTAGACGGGCGGTCAGAGAGGCCCCCTCCGATCAATCGGCTGATCACGTCAAGCCCTAGCATTAATATGATTGCCCTAACCCTATGGCAACCCCCAACCCTTTTTATCATATGGGTGCAAGAAGGCAGTGGCTGAGTGTGTACAGGTCTTGGGAATTACATTAAACTCTCTGATGGTGAGGTTCCAATTTTTGAGGTTTGAGGAATGTGGAGTACCCCTTCATCACAATTGCTCCCTTATCCACTCTGACCCGGAGTGGTAGTACCTGTTAGGGTCCCATCTATGGGTTAAATAAAAAAAACTGTATTTATAAAAAAAATTGTGTATCCATTAAGAAATAATTTATTTCAAAACTTTATTAGCATTAAATGACCCACTGTGGCTGATATGCTGTAAAACAAAACAAAACAAAACAAACTATAGCAATAGCTCTTCAGTAAAAAAAAAAAAGTATGATAATCTTGAATTATATTTATCTCTGTTTTTCTTTCTCAGTTTTTTACTTCCATCTTTCCATTCCATTTAAACTGACTATCGTCCACACACACAATATCCCCAGCCCCTCTTTATATTTCCACCTTTCTTTTTCTTTCTTTTTTATTATATATTTTGTTCTTTGCTTTCTTTCATCACAATTAAAACGGAAGGGTCCATTATTTATCTGAGGTGTTGACAGCATATATAATATTCAAACACATGCATTCATTTGTCTTGCATTCTTTTTCTTTTTTTTACTTCCTTCCATTGAAACAGATGATAGAATACTAGCATTATGCTCTCTCTCTCTCTCTCTCTCTCTCTCTCTCTCTCTCTCTCTCTTCTTCCTCTTCCCTCTGCCTTCCCTGTGTCTCATTACCCCTATCTTTATCTCTCTCTACCTCCCCTTATTTTTTACCCCTCCATCTCTCCCCTTTCTCTACCCCCTCTCTATTCTTCCTCTTCACCCTCTCTATTCTTCCTCTTCACCCTTCTCTTTTCCCCCTCTTCCCCCTTCTCTTTTCCCCCTCCCTCCCGCCTCTCTTTCCTCTCAGTCAAAACAGAATGGTCCATTATTTATCTATGGTGTGACACACAAGCATGTTAATATATAGATAATTTACAATATTTACAATTTAGATAAAGACATTTACAACTTATCCTATTATGAAAGTTTTTATTATTAAATTCATGAACTGATATTAACAAAATCAAAATCTTGTGGTGTACTATGTGTATGTTTACTCTGAAAAGTATATCAGGCTACTTTCATTATAAATTCAATACTTTGTGTATTTGAGCTACTTTCAACAATTCTGATTTATCAGATACATGTGAAAATAATATGCTTGTGTTGTCTTCACTGACAATTTAGCATGACCTATTGCACTTCTGGTATCAAAAAGCATGTCTCAGTCCATCACATAGTTATTCTGTTTATTTAGTCTGGACACACATGTACAGTTTTATTTAAGACATTAGTCTCAAAACCTTTAAATATGGAGGGTCATATCTTGTATTTTACACATTTTCATGGACAAAAATCAGTTTTATTAACAAAGGGATTAATAAATTATTGGATCTTTTCTTGTTTAAAAAAAAAATTAGTTTGGTATAATTATTCAAGAAGAAATATGTGACAATTATAAAGAAACAATGCAAACTTCCAAGTGAGAAATTTAAGATATATGTAAACATATATACACATATATTCAGTTAATACTTCTTTTTATAAAAAGAGTTTGATCCTCACTAGGTGCATCTCTAATATATACCAGGCTATGGTTTATAAATATCATTATTTTATTTTTGTTTTTGTAGGTGTAGATCTGAAGTAGGGCAATATTTTCAAATTCAAAAAAGATTTGTGTCTAGTGGAGACACCACGCTTATATTTTATTTTTGCATTGGAGTAATATATATATATATATATATATATATATATATATATATATATATATATATATATATATAGTTGGTTGGTTTGTTTTGAAGACTATCACAATGCAAGTGTAAAGAAAAAATGAGGTAACTGTGCTGTTGTTTGTTAACCTGTGATTAATTGTGAATATTTTAAGATAAAAATCCCTTCTACAGAAGATCACCAGAACTGAAGTTGTTGCTAGTGGCTGTTCATTTGTTCTGTCTCATGTCTTCCAAATTCTGTGTGTGTGTGGGGGGGTTGCTTGTTTATGTGTGTGTTTGTGTGTGTGCACGCGCTTATGTCTGTGTGTCTGTTCATTTCCTTTTTTTTTTTCTTTTTAAAAAAATTATTATTCCAGATTTGGCTCGCCCTCTAAGCATGTTTTTTTTTGTTTACTAACAGGACCATCTGATCCCTTTTTTAAATTTTTTATTAATATATGTCTGAGATTAACATTCCGAAATATTAAGAATTAATCACAGGTTAACAAACAACACCACAGTTACCTTCTTTTTTTCTTTACACTTGCATTGTGATAGCCTTCAAAACCAACCAACAAACCAATATAAACACAATGCTTCAAGCAAATTACAAAACCCTTTTATATATATATATATATATATATATATATATATATGATTTTTAAATTCTGATTTTCAGTGTTGAATTTTGGTTGGATTATTAATATGTATTTACTTACTGAACATCCTGAAGAGATTTGTCAAAATCTTTTCATCATGTTTTTTTCTATGGAAGGAAAAGAAATTCTTGAGACATAAAAAAAAAATTAATATGCTGTCTTCTCATAACATCTGTAATAAATTAAAATTTTTTGGCTTGCCTTTATAAAAACAAATAATTTCTGACTATATTCTTGTAGGTTGATTTTCATTTCTCAAAATGAATAAACAAGTCTTAAAGAATAATTTATCAAAATAACATCTTAGATATTCAAATGGAAACACATTCTGCTTCAAATTATAAACATAGCAAATCTAAAATCCCATCACTAAGAAATACTGATGTAATGAAATTTTGCTTAAGATGTGGATCAAACTGTTCTGAAGCTATTGTTATATCATGAATAGGCATAGCTTATTATTTTTAACAAGTTGTGTAGGGTAATTGAATAATGGTATACAGTGGAAAATTACTCCTAGTTTGATTGATAGGTCTTGATCCCTGGCTCACCTGTAATGGGGATCTCATTGGCCTAGAGAGTCATATGATCAGATGAGGCTGGGAAAGTATAATTAAAAGTTAGTGGAGTTGACTTTGTTCTGTCTCTACTACTCTCCCATGTGAATGAGGGTTGAGAATGTATCAGGAGAATAAAAAAAAATGTGTAGACAAAATGTGTTATGATTAAAGAACACAAAAGGGAACTTAGAGAGACAGATAGCCCCAGCTAAAGGAAGCAGATATCCGACCTGATTCAAGATGAAACTCTTAATATGAAAAACAAAGAGACCACAATGGAAGAATAAACAGTAATGCAATAGTGATATTAGAATAACTTAAGAAAAGGGCTATGTAACATGATCTTGCTTGCATAATTCCTAAAACCTTATTCCCTCTGTTTTGAGTACCGAACATTTTTGAGAAGATCAATATTTTCTGGTTTATCAAAAATTACCCTATTTTCTGGTGCATAGGATGCAGAAATTTCAATGGTATTTGGATGACTATTGTCCAGTGTAACTTAGTCACATTCCATAAATGTCCTTATTGAACTTCAGTAGATGGTGCCCTATGCATAATAGCAGAATATTAGATGCAATGCAATATTTGCATAATTTCTTTTATTGGCAAATATGATTACAAAAAATTATATACAAAACCTGGAAATTAAAGAGTATGAAAATAAATGAAAAAAAAAAATCCTTCTAATTAATATATTTTGAATGCAATTAAAAGAAATAATAGTTTTCTGAATCAATTAAACATTATTATCAAACAACATACAAATTGAATGAAAACTGAATTAACTTGGTTTCATAAGATTCAATGAGGTAAATTATTTATCTTATGGATTTAAACTAAGATAATATTCTGTGTTTATAAGAATGTTTCATTAATCAAAACTGCACATATAATAAATCCCCCCCCCCTGTACTAAATGCTTTCATTTGAAAAACAATGTTATTAGATTAATTTTTTGTGAGTGTCCTTTTTAGTCTTTTCTCTTTACTGTCTTATAAATATATATATAAAATATATATATATATATATATATATATATATATATGTATATAATCAGGAACTGTTAAAACTTTTCATGTCTAATTTTATTATCTCTCTCTTATTTCTTTTTTATTATTATTATTATTATTCAGAGAGAGAAGCAAAAAGTTGTGCAGGAAGTTTCTTTCCGACCCCCCCCCCCAAAAAAAAAGAAGAAATCTGGATGTGTGCCAGTGCCTCTAGTCTGATGATGTAGCTGACTGAAGAAAGTTTATTGCTCTCATTTTGTTCTTTTTAAAAATATATATTGTTAGTTGTATCTATAAACCAAAACAGCGTGTTGGGTTGTTCTTGTGAAGATACCTCTCTGTGTTTCTGTGTGTGTGTGTGTGTACACTGATGGGCCAAAAGATTATGACTAATACCTAATAAAGTATTTGTCCTTCATGCAACCTAGAAAACAGCTCTTCCTTGATCAGTTATAGAACCTGTGAGACCTCCAAAAAGGTTTCCTTTTGTATCTGGTGCAAGGATATTAATAGCAATTAACTATTCCAAGTAAGATGTTAAACTCCGCTTAAGAAATTGACCTTGTGTTGCATCCTGCTCGTGCAGAGGGGTTGGATAATATATATATATATGCAACAAATGTTTATGTATTGTGTGTTGTGACCCCTTCCTTCCCTTTTCATTAATACTATCTGTAACTTCTTCTCCACTAGATCTTCTGTTTGTTTAAATTTGATGGGAAAGCCTTTGCTAACTTCTCTTATTGGTAAGTTGCAGCTGCCCAATATTTTGTCAGTAGTTGATGATTTTTTTCCCCTTTATCAAACAACTGTAAATAGATACTCATTGCAACAGAGCACTCCACATGTTATATCATTTCATAAATACTTTGATCCAAAGTTCTCTCTCTTTCTCTTATATGTATTCACAAAAACCTTTCTCTTGACGACAACCTAAGGTTGAAACTAGTTGAAAACAATCAAACAAGAAATATTCCTATTTGTTTTATCATTTTGATCTTTATATTGATATTGTAGTTTGCTATATTTATAAGTAAAGAGTGCTCAATATCATTAATAGAGCATGTATATCTGATTTAGGGCAGAAAAGACATGACATCAATGGTGCTTGGTAACTGACTGTTTCTTGTGATTTTTAAACCAATACACACACAGACACACACACACACACACACACACACACACATATATATATATGTTGAAAAGAGAAATAAAGGAAAGAAAGTATAGAATGGCTAAAATAGGATTATTTTAATTAATTTAACTTAGACGTGTTTCAGTCAGGAGTTTATCCATGTGTACATTATTATGTTCCAACAAATTTTATTTAAAAAAATAAGGATTTACTCTGAGGAAGGTCGATATTTCTCTGTGTGCGGAACACTTCTACATTTTTTCTATTATTATTATTTCATTTTATTTTGTTATTTAGAAATAATAATAGATAGAATAATGTACACATGGATAAACTCCTGACCAAAACACATGTAAGTTAAATTAATTAAAATAATCCTATTTTAGCCATTCTATACTTTCTTTCCTTTATTTCTCTTTTCAACATACCGTCGGATTAACTTCCATTTTCATTTTACATATATATATATACTTACCTACCTTTCAATCTGATATGAAGAGTTGTCATGAAACAGCTGTTATTTTTGCCACTTATTGCTGGTCACAATGTGTTTACTCTTTAGTGTGTGTATGTTTATGTAGGTGGATGGTCCTCACTCTCGTCTTCTATTGGTTCCTCAGAGAGTCCAGCTTAAGAGAATATTTTTTGAGGGACCCTAGAAAACATGGAGAAATAAGAAGACCCTAAAAAAAATAGGGGAAATAGAGATGAATGAATTCCCCCTTTATGACTGTTACCTTGTAAGTATCAAGTGATAAATTATTAGATGTTTGGTTTGAGTTGATTTTCTGAGGAACTTCGGAAGCAGTAGTACTATTTTTTTTTCATGTGTCAAGCTATCTTTTCTGATTGTTATAGATTTTAAGTCTTCACTACACATTCCTTGAACAGTGACATTTCAAGTATGTCGATTCCTTTCTAGACAGTCTGACACTTTGACATCACTTACCCAACCCAGATTAAAAGTGTTATCAAGGTTGCACCCCATGACACAATGACCACACCTCTTCCTGCTGGTGAAAGTTGTTGATGCAGTACTGGATTTTTTTGTATGCAAGGAGACAGCAAAAAAGATATTAAACTTTCAAAATGTTTTGTGATATTCTGAATTAGGCATATGTGTATGTACATGTGCTTTTGTATATATAGATATTTACCAAGCTTATTTAAGTATGTCGTGAGGATACATAACTAAAATATTGGGACCATATGACCTTTAGGCACCCCTTTTTGATCTCGATTAAGAAAGGACATGTTTTTTATTTACACCGTCAATATCCGGTTGTTTTAACAGAAGATTTTTAGATGTTTTTTTTTTTAAATTATAAAGTAAAAAAGTAAAGTCGACGGGGCGGCCTAAAGTCGGTATCAGCCAGTCAGCAAAGGAGTCTATCTCCTTTTCAATAGCAATAGACCAAGGAGATTGTTTTAGCATCTGAGCTACTGTCAGCTCCTTACTTTACTGCACAGATCCCTGTGCTACTCATACGCTGAGTTGGTGAGGACCGGTATCAAACTAGGAACCTTGTGGTTTCTAGCCGAACGCTCTACCGACTGAGCTAACACGGCCCCTAACCCCTAACAAACAACCAGATATTGACAGTGTAAATGAAAAACATGTCCTTTCTTAATCGAGATCAAAAAGGGGTGCCTAAAGGTAATATGGTACAAATATTGCCCCAGTTTCTAATATATAGAGGGCCATGAAAATCAATGTTTAAAATCCTAGCATTCATCTAGGCTTGAATACAGACTACCTGTACAGCCAGTAGACAATTATCTTACTTTCCAAATAGGCTGCACACTTGAGTATGCATGTATGCACATACATATTTGCACATTAAAAAAATCTGTGAAGACACTAATTCCCCCTTCCCTCACACACACACACCAAGCTTATTTGATGGGAAGAATGGCTTGACACCCAGCAGGTTGAAAAAGACAAAAAATATCAAGGGCAGTTGGAGCTGTGTGTAGGGCCTGTGGTTATTTAGGGCAGGGGTTCCCAACCTTTTTCAGCTCATGGCCCACTTTGAAACCAGAATTTTTTTGTGGCCTATGAAATTATTATAATAGAAAAAATATTTCCATTTTACATAAGATATTTATTCAATCAAGATACAACCATGAATTAGTTGACATCTTACTTTCTAGAAAATATAAATTTCCCACATATATGATTGGATTTTGTATATGAAAAGTGAATGCTCTGAAATCACATAGAATTATAATATTTCCTTGGCCCACCTGTGGCCCATTTTGGGAACCACTGATTTAGGTCACTCTCTAATGGCTACTGTGTCAGAAACACTCCAAAAGGGATATACAGAGACCCTTGTATTTCACTACATAGCAATAGCATTGAAAAAAAAAACAGGAATCCATCTCATCTTCCCCTTTTAAGCTATGTATAAATAGTAAAGCAGATTTGATTTTCTAGGGTAACCGGTCTAGGAGAAGAAAAAACTCAAACCTACTGCTAAATGTAATAGGCTAGGATGGCAGGTCCATTATGCTCCATGTCTTGAGGAAGGCCAGAATACACTGTATTGAGAAAAAGGCTGATGGTGTGTGCATATACATACATACAAATATATATAGTAAAAAGCATAAAGTCGGCAGAGTGGCCTGTTGTTGGTATTAGCCAAACAGCAAGGGAGTCTATCCCCTTTTCATTAGTACTCAACCAGGTAGATTGTTTTTGCATCTGAGGTAGAGCACCTCACTTATCATCAGCTTTCCACTTTGCCGCACAGCTCAAAGCCGTGCTACTCATTTGCTAAGTTGTTGAGGGCTGGTATCAAGCCTGGAACCTTGTGGTTCCTAGATGGATGCCCTATCAACTGAGATATATATATATATTTATTTATTATTAATTAATTAATTAATTAACTAATTATATTATGCCCTATCAACTGAGATATATATATATATATTTATTTATTATTAATTATTAATTAATTAACTTTCATAAATTAGG
>CM042152.1:16003415-16108415 GCA_023376005.1 Doryteuthis pealeii
GAAAAGAAGAAGAGAGGAGTAAGAGAGGAAAATAATTTAGCAAATTCTCATCAAATTAAAAAAAGATTGTTAAGAATTCATATATTACAATGTTTGCTTATGTTAGGTAAACCTAACAAAAATAGAGTTGCTCCCTTTTGATCAGTAACAGAGTGATCGGAACCTGGATATGGGAATTCCGCCATGTCACTTTGGACTGGGGTTTGGGACTGTACTGACGTGCGTCATCATAGTTGAACTAGTGACCACATGGTGTCAGCATGGTTGGGCTAGTTAAGTCATTTTTAGTGTAGAAGCATTTTCTACCCTGTGTTAAATAAAGACTGACAAGCAGAGAGTCAGCAGACAAGAACTGGCCACATGTGTGACCACACACATGATACAGACAATTTGAATTCTATACAAAACCATCCACTGTATTTGCTGTCAGTGAGAATAAATAAAACAAATATTGTTATATGTTAAACATATTTCACTGTTTTTATTATTGTTTTGTTATTCCTACATCTCGGGATATAACAGTTTATTTAAGGAAATGTTTTGTTTTTTACATTCAAAATATTAGAGGCATCCCATTGTGGCTGAGCCACGGATAAGCATTTACAATGAATCACCGCAGAAGGCTGGATCAAAGAGCTTTTTGCCAATGGCTAGCTGTTTGTGGGGTTAAGCCTGCTCAACTTTCGGTAAGATGCTGAACGAGGAGCAAGAAAAACCATCAATCAAGTAATCTACAGCAGCATTACATGGAATTGGCCGTTAGGGTTTCTGTGAGAGCTGGACCATAGAATTAGCATGGCTGGACTCAAGAGCTGAACTAACTTGCAGCATTATTGGACAGACCGAATTCCATGCAAAGGCTGAGGTGAGCTTGAATGTATGACCCTGCAACCTGTCCACAAAAAGGGGAAAACCTCTCAAAAATGCTGCTTAACTGAAAAAAAATTAAACTGGGACTAAAATGTCACAATATAAAATTAGGAGCTACAACAGAATCTCCTAAAAAGAGAAATATCAGTGGAGAATAGCATTATAAATAGTTTTATGAAGATGTAATATTCATTAAAAAAGTCAAAATGCTTTGAGTTGGAGAAATAGAATAATGTTTACTATTTTAGGAAGTTCAAGGTTGAAGTAATAGCCATTTTGAATAGCTGCTGCTATAATATTTACAAAAAAAGGTTAGTAGCAGCAGCAGCCATTTTGTGTTGCAGCTGGTTAATGATATTAGACAAAGATTAATAGTAGCATAACAGCTGCGACAAGTTTCACAAATTGATTGATTTTTGTTATATCCCTTAATCAGTAAAAATAATATAACTAAATTTTATGTTTATTAATTATAAACATATTAAGGTGTATGTCAGATTTCGAATCTGAATGACATCTCTTTTTGGAGTTATACGATGACATGCACATACAACATTCCTTTCTGTGTGTCAGTGTGTATGTATATATGTATGTATGTGTGTGTGTGTGTATATATATATATATATATATAATAAGTAATCCACAGACACGTGTTTCGAGGTTTCACCTCTCATCAGTGTGGTTATACCTTAACAGCTACCCCTGGCCGGGTTTGAGACCCGAATGAACTTTTGTTCGCCAAATCTCTTACTCATGTGGCCAACAGGAGAATATTTAATTGATACATTTCTAAGCGGAAATGAATTCAGTAGAGTCCTCAAAATTTGTAAGCAAAGCGAGGGTTAGCTACATGCCAGAACGGTGAATTTTACAATTATATAATGATAATATTGATATTTGATTTTATGCATTTATATGTAAAATATACATATTTATATTTCTATATTTCTATAGATTTGTTTAATGGCTTTACAAATATTTGTGTATGTTTACATCCAACAATTATATATTGTGTTTTGATGGCTTTTATGCTTAAGTGTTATTTTCTTTTCCTTGCTGCCTTATATAATATACATATTACACACATACATATATGTCCTTATATCAATATTCCTTAGAAAGCGCGTGGTGTAATGGTTAAAGTCATGGGAAATGGACTCATCGCCCCGAGTTCAAATCCTGGATGTGGTAATTGCATTTCATTTAGCGCTAATATCCTTGGGAAAGGTATGAATCCTACTCTCCCTCCAGCTATGGGTAAATAGTAGGGCAGACTGGGCTCTTTAACCTTGGTTAGGCCACCGGTCTAGGAGAAGGAAAACTCTGAATTCAAACCTGCTGAACTCCGCTTAAGAAATTGACCTTGTGTCGCATCCTGCTCGTGCGGAGGGGTTGGTTTGGTAAATATATATATCAATATTCCTTATGTGCAATTCTGCAATGTCTGACTGATTTCCACTGTTGCTTTGGCCAATTAATTACAGCATCAAAAAATGGCAGTGGTCGGCAAATGAAAATCATTGATTCTGTTTGCAACAAAACAAAAATAAAGAACAAAAAAAAAAAAAACATGGCTAAAGAGTTAATATTCACCAAGTTTGCTTTGATCAATTCTTTTGAAGAGAAAGAAAAGGTTAATGGAATACTTTTTTCCGACACCAAATGTAAAACATTTATGATTAACAAATATATGTGTATACAAAGGCCCATATCTAAATGTGTATAGTTATTTATGTAACTTAGCTTAGTCTGGCACAAGACCAAAGAAATGGGGGCAACCAGTAATGATTACAGACACTACATTGACTAATCAGTCTATGAAACAAGCCACTAACCATTTTTTTTACAAGAGATGCTTAGAATAAGATATTTACAGACAAATGAATACATGTACAAAAAACAAAAGGAACAAGTATGTATACAAAGAGTCAGGTATGTAAAGACAAGTATAAATACAATAGTAAGTCGTCAGGGCGGTCTAATGTCGGTATCAGCTATGCAGCGAGGGAGTCTATCCCCTTTTCACTAGCGCTAGACCAAGGAGATTGTTTTAGCGTCTGAGGTGGAGCGCCACACCTACCATCAGCTCCTTACTTTACCACACAGATCCCTGTGCTACTCATATGCTGAGTTGGTGAGGGCCTTTATCGAACCAGGAACCTTGTGGTTTCTAGCCGAATGCTCTACCGACTGAGCTACAATAAATAAGTGGAATTTTAAAAAAAGATATCAAAATAAATGGATTTTGTTTTCAGAATTTTTTTTTACATAAATGTAAACTCTGCATTATTAGGAATTGGTTTGTTAACTATTGGTTAATGGACTAAACACCTCCTCAACTTAGTGGACTGTTCCTAGCAGTAGTAGCAACAACTACTTAATCTGTTGCAGTTTGTCCATTGGGACAGAACTAGTGAATACCTGGAGGAATTATACCATTCAAAAACTTGACATTTATTAGGTTTATAGCAAAAATTATTTTAATCTTCCAAAAATATTTGTTTTGAGGATATTCACTATGGCAGCAAATCAAACTGGGCTCCAGGCTTAAACAGAGGTCTGTCATGAAACTTTTGGTGACTGAGAAGTGCAAATTATGTGAAATTTATAGAAGAATGTGTGAAGTACATGAAAAAGCATGTTTTAGTCAAATGTTTAAAAATGGGCTAAACATGGATTTGACACAACAATCGTGAGACAAAAATATAGCACATTGAGGGAAAACAAACTGATTCTCTGGTAAAGAAAAAAATCTGACTTTCAACCATCAGTAAAGAAGGTCATACTGACAGTTTTCTGGGACATAAAAAGACCCATCACTATTGATTTATTTGAAAAGGGTACAACTGTAAATAGTGCTTCCTATTGCTAACTTCTTAGGCAAAATTTACCACATTTTTTAAATGACCTTTGTAAATGCATTCTTATAGTAAAACCCTTTCCAATGCATTCCTATAGTAAATAGTGCTTCCTATTGCCAACTTCTTAGGCAAGATTGTGTTTAAATTTTCAGGATTTTTTTACTATAATTTTGATAGACACCTTATTTGTATGAAAATAAATCTACGAATAACCTGAAAGTATTAACTGGGAAATCTGGATGTGAATGTTTAGAAGGTATTTTAATTAGATAATTTTAATAGATAAATTCTGTTTGTTTAATTTCAGGTGCTCCTCAGCCAATTCAAAGTTTAGCAAGGACCTATCACTATTGATTTCCTTGAAAAAGGTGCAACTGTAAATAATACTTCTTATTACCAACTCCTTGGGCAAAATTCATCTTAATTATTGAATGATCTTTGCATATATATAAGTTCAGAAAAGCATGCGTATTTGGATATTAGTCTGTGTAAAGATAGAAGAAGCAGTGAAACAAAAAGATTTTGACTTTTTGCCTGCATCAAATAATAAAATCCTTCCAATGATTGAAGCATTTTTAATGATTGCTTTTAGTGTCAGAAATGTCCTGTAAAAATGGATGAAAGATTAGAAAATATATTTTGAGAAAAAATGTGCGAGTTTGTGTGGATGGTTTCTTGATACTACATTTGATGAGTGCATCATAACATGAGTAATACAGTGATTAAAAAAAATACTCTTTCCTGTTTTAGGCTTGAAATAGAATCTTATTTTTGTATAGAATTGTATCACTTTCTTCTCATTAGTCATGAATGATGATTTAGGCTTGTCTATTCCATGTTAAATTTCTCAAAACTCTAAGAATATTGATGGAGAAATAATCAAGATTATGTTATATTATTGCAAAATTGTATGGATTTGCTAAAGTTGACAAAAACCAAAAATTGTGTGACTTTGTACAAGATGAATGACCAACATAGTATGATTTGTTGTCTAATTCTAACTGGACCATTATGCCGCAGAAAACAACCAAGAACATTTGTAGTGTGAAAGGTAAAGCTGCAATTGATTAGAGTACAGTAAGAAAATGGTTCAAGAAATTTTGCTCGGTTTTCAAGAATATCAACAATTGGGCAAAGTCAGGTAGGCCTAAAAGCATCAATTTTTGTAACATTTAATATATTAGTAACATTTAATATATAAGAATATATATAAGAAATTTTAATATATTAGTAACATTTAATATATAAGAATATATGTAAGAAATTTTAATATATTAGTAACATTTAATATATATAATAATATATAAGAATATATTATAAGAAATTTTAATATATTAGTAACATTTAATATATGAGAATATATATAAGAAATTTTAATATATTAGTAACATTTAATATATAAGAATATATTTAAGAAATTTTAATATATTAGTAACATTTAATATATAAGAATATATTTAAGAAATTTTAATATATTAGTAACATTTAATATATAAGAATATATATAAGAAATTTTAATATATTAGTAACATTTAATATATAAGAATATATATAAGAAATTTTAATATATTTGTTATATATAAGAAATTTTGATATATTAGTAACATTTAATATATAAGAATATATATAAGAAATTTTGCTCGGTTTTCAAGAATCTCAACAATTAGGCAAGGTCAGATAGGCCTAAAAGCATCGATTTTAGTAACATTTAATATATTAGTAACATTTAATATATAAGAATGTATGTAAGAAATTTTAATATATTTGTTATATATAAGAAATTTTAATATATTAGTAACATTTAATATATAAGAATATATATAAGAAATTTTGCTCGGTTTTCAAGAATCTCAACAATTAGGCAAGGTCAGGTAGGCCTAAAAGCATCGATTTTAGTAACATTTAATATATTAGTAACATTTAATATATAAGAATGTATGTAAGAAATTTTAATATATTTGTTATATATAAGAAATTTTAATATATTAGTAACATTTATTATATAAGAATATATATAAGAAATTTTAATATATTTGTTATATATAAGAAATTTTAATATATTAGTAACATTTAATATATAAGAATATATATAAGAAATTTTGCTTGGTTTTCAAGAATCTCAACAATCAGGCGAGGTCAGGTAGACCATTCTCCAAGCCATACAAGCAAATCTGGCAAGTAGCACTCAGAGAATATCAGGAAAGCTTGACATTTCTCCATCCAATGTGGTTCATCACCTTCATGACTTCAGCAGAAGCATCCTGAGCTAAATTTTGCAAAACTTATATAAAATAGTCAATGGGGTGGCCTAATGTCGGTTATCAGCTAGACAGTGAGGGAGTCTATCCCTGTCTCACTAGTGCTAGACCTTGGAGATTGTTTTTAGCGTCTGAGGTGGAGCACCACACCTACCATCAGCTCCTCACTTTACCACACAGATCCATGTGCTACTCATATGCTGAGTTGGTGAGGGCCTGTATCGAACCAGGAACCTTGCGATTTCTAGGCAAGTGCTCTACCAACTGAGATGCACTAGTATTTTTTTTTTCAAGAAAATAAGGTCCAGTGATAAACCTTTCAACAACTTTTTTGTTTCCAAAATGATAGTGTTAAAGAGAATAAAAAAGAAAAACAGAAATAGTTTTGTTGTTTTAAGTCTTTTTTTTTTTCCAGAAAAATTCTAAAAAATAAACAATAATTTCATTTTAATGAATATTCAAATTTGTGAATAGAAAATATACAATTAAAAATGTAAATAAAACTATTAAATATTATTTTTCCTTTTTTATTAAGAAAAATAACTTTTATATTTTATTTCTTATTTTTCAAGATGCACTGTAAATTTTTCAGCAATTCTTCCTAAAAATGACGCTGCTATTTAAAAATGTAAACAATAGAATTTCTTTTCTTTATATCTAAATATATGATATTGTATTTTCTCTAGAAATTGTAAAGATGCACTGTGGAATTCAACCAAGTCCAACTAATAATGGATAGGTGGCTATTAAAAGTATAAATAATGTTTCCTTTTACTGAATGCTTATTGTTGAATTTTTTTAGAAATGGATTTATAAGATCTTAATAATAAGTAAATGATACTGATGCATCTGTTTAGGAACGAGAGAAGCTTTCTAATTTATATTTCATATTTATCTCTTTTATATAAAAAAAAACTTATGTCAGTGCAAGTAAGCCCTCACAAAATCATAATTCAGTTACAAATTAGACTGGAAATTGTCTTATTCTCAAATCTATTACTTTGATAAAAAAAATCTTGCTGTGATGTGTGGCTTTTCCTGGGTTATGATTACCTATATATTAATATTTGTACTAGAAAAATTATGGTTACCTATATATTAATATTTGTGCTAGAAAAATTATGGTTACCTATATATTAATATTTGTGCTAGAAAAATTATGGTTATCAATATATTAATATTTGTGCTAGAAAAATTATGGTTACCTATATATTAATATTTGTGCTAGAAAAATTATGGTTACCTATATATTAATATTTGTGCTAGAAAAATTATGGTTACCTATATATTAATATTTGTACTAGAAAAATTAATATCTTTTATTTAAGATATTAGATTCCATGCTGTTACTATATAAATATTATTTTTTAATTATCTTCACAAATTTAAATAAAATCTTCATTATTTTTGCTCAAAAAGCAAGATCAGATGATTGTGAATGTATATATTTATTTACTTTGTCGCTAATTGTTTTATTTTCATAGTTTCCCCCAGACATACATATATAGATACAAACACACAACTGCCCTTTATATATGTATAGATGTGACATACATGCACCCACAAACACAAAAATGTTCATAATTTATAAGATAGAAGATAGATAAGATTTAATGATTAAACCAGCTATGTTTGTTTGAGTAGTACGAGAAGCACAATGTCTTTCTATACAAATATGTTTTGTTAGTGTCTCACAATGAATGTGGAAGGTTTTCTATTTTATTCATGGCAAATATTCAAAAACAGTTTATACATACATATATATATATATATATATATATGGCTTTGTTCAGAATTTTGAATTTAATAGAATATCTATATCTGGCTATTTTGGGCAGCTGACCAACATTCACCACTATTGACAGTTTTTGCTTGTGATCAGGTTGTAAATGCTGTGGATAAATATACATTTTTATTTTGATTTGGCTTCCTGTCTGAAGTAAAAGCATATTTGTATTTTATGTATTTATTTTTATTGGCCGATAAAGATATTTTCTATGTTTTGTAGGCAGATCAGAAAGAAAAGAAAATATGTTATTCAATATTTTCCCACTGTTTATATTTTTTTGTTGTTGTTGATCTTGTTAAAACTAAATTTAAACAAAGCATACTTTTAAAAAAGAGAAACTTGGCATTTTTTTAAAAAGATAAAAATGATCTGAATCATAAAAAAAAAATCATTTGGATATTTTTACATGATAAATCTTTCTCATTGTAATCATTGGTAACTAGAAACATATTTTATATCTCCAAATATTTGAGAGTATCAGATGAAAAGTTTAATCTCTATTATAAACCCATTTGAAATGACTTATCACAAAAAAGAAGGAAATAAAACCTAAGATAATATTTTTCAATGAAATATAAATATATACTAGCAAAAGTACCCAGTCCATGACCGGACTATATATAAAGATTGGACCATAAATAGGCGAGAGATTCTGAGCTGAATGGCTTAGACTGCGATTTTTTTCACTAAAATCAAACTAAACTGCTGGTATAGCTATAATAGAAAGCAGGCAGTGAACAATATTTTAATCTCTATTATAAACCAATTTGAAATTATTTATCACAAAAAAGAAGGAAATATAACCCAAGATAATATTTTTCAATGAAATATAGAAAACAACGTTAATGTACGTATAGGAAAGGCATGGTCCACTGTTAATAAATTATCGGTCATATGGAAATCCAATCTCACAGACAAGTTAAAGAGACAGTTCTTCCAGGCTGTTGTCGTATCAGTACTGCTGTATGGCTGCACCTCCTGGACCCTAACGAAGCGACTAGAGAATAAACTAGATGGGAGCTGCACAAGAATGCTGCGGGTGATCCTGAACAAAACGTGGAAACAACACCCCATGAGAAAACAGCTATATGGCCACCTGCCACATCACCCAAACCATCCAAATAAGATGGAAAAGACACGCAGGACACTGCTGGAGAAGCAAGGACAAACTCATATGCGATGTCCTTCTGTGGAAGCCAGCACATGGGCACACTAGTGTGGGCCAGCAAAGACATACATTGATCAGCTCTGTGCGGATACAAGATGCTGCATAGAGGACCTCCGAGAATGATGAGCGATAGTGACGGATGGAGAGAGATTGTCATGGATATCCGTGCTAACAACGCGACATGATGATGATGATATTGATATATATATATATATATATATACATATGTGTGTATCTGCTACTCATCTCTAAATGTGGCACCTATTGATGAGCAAAAACAGCCAATGCATGATAATCCTGACAGTATGGCAAGCTAAACCTACAAGCTGCATTGCTCTTAATGCAGGAAACTTTCTGGTTCCACCTGAGCAAAAACAATCTCTCTGGTCTAGTGCTAGCAAAAAGGGGATAAACTCCATCACTATTTGGCTGATACTGACAATAGGACACTTTTCAAGCTTTACTTATTTTCAAATAGATTTGTACACATATTCAACTTGAAAAAAAAAACAAAAAAAAAAACAGGAAAAAAGTCTTAATTTTTGTGATGAGGTTTGATAATTTGTATTATTTGGATTTTTTCAGATGGTTGTTCTCATGTTTATTGTTATATACACAACGTTTCAGCCAATGTGACCTCTGGCCTTCTTCAGGTGTTTCTTGTCAAACTCTGGAAACTTCTTGTCATAATCGGGTTTATAAGTTCCCAAAATTCACTCTGGATTGTCCAGTTGGACACATGGCCCAATGAGTATAAAGGTTGAGTTAATACAGTTCTAAGTAACAATCATCTGTAAGTTGTAGGATGTAACACAAGGTCAATTTTTAAGCAGAGTAAAGCTGTTTTTTCCTTCTTTGAGACTGGTTGCCCTACCAAAGTGAAAAAACCCAGTCTGCCCTACTATTTACCTATAGTTGGGGGGAGGTGAACAAATGGATTCAATCCTTTCCCAAAGGTATTAATGTGTGAAGTGAAACATAAGCTGACTCTTGTCACCAATTTTCTGGAACGCTACAGTCGATCTGATCGGACGTCTTTTTTCGTGCTCTAAGAAAGCTTAACATTTCTACCGTTTTTTAAAAGTAAACAAGGGAAGTGATGATTTCTTTTTCTTCTCCTTTTAAAAAAATCTATTTCTTCATTATTATTGTTGTTATTGTTGAATTGTTTTATTATTGTTATTATTATCTATTGCATAAATCTAACAAATTTCATATTTAAATCGCATACGCTTAGATATGTCCAATTCTTGTTTACTATTTATCTACGCTTTTTTTTTTTTTTTTTTTTTGCTTAAACTGATTTACTCTGAAATAAGTTCATTCATAAATTGCGTAAATACTTCGTATCTTAACCTAGTATAGATGTCTTTATTATCAACTAATTTATTTGTTCAGTTTGTATATACACACACATATATATGTATGTTTTTATTTATTTATTTTATTTTATTTTTAAGTTACGTTAATCCATTTCTACGAGTGACGTTTAAATTCATTTCTATTTGTCGCGTCTCGGATTTTAACGTATATTACTATCATTTTTCTGTCACCAATTCCAATTCTTATGACAATAACCATTACTCTAAGTATGCCTCTTTCTGAAAACCTGTATTTAAAACCTACTTTGTAGCCTTGAAAATAGTAGTTGCTTTTCTTTTTCTGTCAAAATGTTAGTTAAGGATGCTTATACAAATCTGTTTGTTTCAAAGAATTTCAGTTTCCTGCAAGACTTTCATTTATGTCTTTAGTATAAGCAACAGATTATTGTCAATCCCCTGTATTTCTGCAGGGATGGCCTTTTCATATCACGGGCTGGACTTTCCATGGAATATTACAGAAAGCCCGCGAAATATGTGATGTCACGTAGGACCTGATTGGGTCTTCAGTTTCAGCTTGGACGTCAGGCAGATAAGATGATACTGCTTTAGTTGAGACTCACTACACATGCGCGCTGTGATTAGTTAGAGAAATATGTTTAGTTAAGAAATAAAAGTTTAACTAAATATTATGGTTTTTTGGTTGATGAATGTCTTGGCAACAAGACTGACCTAGAAGACCAGACACAAAGTCTCCAAGACTAGGTCCAGATGCTGGAAGAAGAACGTAAGATACCAGAGATGAACAGAAGAAAAATAGAAGTAAGGAAAGAAAGAGTATACAACAATAGTATGGGGCCTACCAGGTTATGAGTGGTGACTCTTAGTAAGCATTCTGTCACCCCTGTTGGTTTGAGTTCGGTGGAAGGATTTACTGTTCTTAAATTTACTGTTCAACAAGAGAAATATCTGCAGATCTCCTCGATGGATTGGTTGGTCTTTATTTTCATGTTAATATGTTGTGGGCTTTGTGAAATGATGTTCTTTACAACAATTACATATTAAATTCAGAATACATTTTTTAATAAACCTTGTCAATTAGGTAAGTACATGTAAAGATTGTCTGTAGAAAACATGATGATCGAGTAACTTGCGTAACAATCATTTAAGTATGGTACCTTTAACTTGAACCATTTTACGACGGCTTTGAGCAAAATGAACCAATGGTTACCTGACACAATATGAGAGAACATTTTGATTATAGGTGTTGTTATATCCATTAAACTCTTTTATGTTACAACTAGCAAAACCAGATTCTTACAGCACTTTAGGCAGACACTTGATGCCATTCAGTCTTTGAGGTGTCTCAATTACCATTTGAAATTGGTATGTATAACAGCAAGAGCCATGTTATATGCCTGGAAACAAATTCTTTTCTATAGGACTTTTCACTTAATTCAAATAGAATGTGTCTTAATTCTTAGTTGAATGAGTTAAAGAAATAAAGATTTTTCTCAAGATGAGACCAGAGAACTACTAATTCCTGCTTGGCAATCAAGTTATCTGAGCTGGACCTGATGGTGTCTGCCAAAACTGACATGGAGGATCTTTGGGGAAATGTTGACACATTTGAAAGCAGATGGAGTAAAGTTGTCTTGTCAAAACTGATTTCAGCTTAGTCACTCAATTTCCTGCCAAGTGTCTAAAACACAAACATATATGCATCTATACATGTACAAATACACTGATAATTATGCATGTGTGCATATGGTGTACAGTGAAAAGTTCTAAGCCCAACCAATACATAGAATGTACATGCTGTTCCACATATTAATCCCACAATTGGCACATCATTTCTCAGGCTTCTCTCACCCTTCCCTAAAAATTGATAAAAGTCTTTATACACACACACACACACACACACACACACACACATATATATTATGGAATCTCCCGTCGATTTTCGACATATGAGGGTTCATACACACAATGAACACCCACACAGTGATTTGTTTATAGTGGTGAGGGCTTGTGTTGGACCATCCACACTTTTTGGCACAGTCGATAGGAAAGAATTGATGCATCAAGGGTTGCCACAAACCCAATCAACGACCGACCTCAGGAATTTTTAATTCAGAGTTATCCCTCTCCTAGACTGGTTACCTACCCAAGGCTGAAGGGCCCAGTCTGCCTTACTATTTAACCCATAGCTGGAGGGAGAAATATGGATTCATACCTTTCCCAAGGGTATTAGCACTAGATTCCATAATATATATGTGTGTGTGTGTGTGAAATGCCAGCAGCTTCGTCTTGGAATTGAACTCGAATCGACGAGTCCATTTCCCACGACTCTAACCACTAGCCCACATGCCTCCATATTTATATATATATATTTAGCAAAGAAAAATGTTTAAATATCAGTCATATTAGCTGCTATGAATTTATTTCTACCAATATATAATATGTATTGGTTTGGTGGTTGGTTTTGAAGGCTATCACAATGCAAGTGTAAAGAAAAATAAGGTAACATTGGTGTTGTTTGTTAACCTTTAATTTATTCTTAATATATGCATCTATACATGTACAAATACACTGATGATTATGCATGTGTGCTTATGGTGTACAGTGGAGGGTACTGAAAAGTTCTAAGCCCAACCAATAAAGGCATAACCTAAAGCCATAAAATGTACATGCTGTTCCACATGTTTATCCCACACTTGGCACAGGCTTCTTTCACTCTTCCCTAAAAATTGATAAAAGTCTTTATATATTTAGCAAAGAAAAATGCTTAAATACCAGTCATATTAGCAGTTATGAATTTATTTCTACCTATATATATATATATATATATATATATATTATTATTATTATTATTATTATCTATTATTAAAAAGCATATATCATATAGAATTCGATAATTATTGAAATAATCATGACAAGCAAACTCGACGAATAACGCGTGTGACGCCTAATTTGCGATTCTCTCAATGCTCACTGTACTAAGTTCTGTATAGTAGTGGCGTGTGTTTATCATTGACAGGTTAATTTGGCATGTTTCATATGTGGTATGCCGGTAGCCCAGGGGTAGGGTCTCTGACTCTGTGTGCTGGGTTCTCCAGTTTGATCTCTGTTGAGGAAGATCGTAGGTATACACTGCTGATGAGACCTAATAAGAGTGAAACAACTGTACAATGTTCCACACATCACATGCGTTATTTGCCAAGTTTGCTTGTCATGATTATTTCAATAATTATCAAATTCTATATGATATACACATTGTTATTGCCTTCAAAAATATAAATAATAATATACTTTACTTAATGCTTCAAAAAGCAAAATTATCAAAATACTATTATATATATATATATATATATATATATATATATATATATATATATTGGTTTGCTGGTTGGTTTTGAAGGCTATCACAAGTGAAAAGAAGAATAAGGTAACTATGGTCTTGTTTGTTAACCTTTAATTTATTCTTGATATTTTGAGATAAAAATCTCTTCAACAGAAGATTTCTGAAACTGAACCTGTTGTTAGGGATTGTTCATTCTGCTTTGTGTCTTATATCTTCCAAATTCTCTGCTTCATTATCATTTCTAATTTAATATAATATTTTATTACATTAAATTTTAATACTTGCACCTGTGGGGTGCATATATTTGCTAGTATATATAATTAACAGAAATCTTGCTATAATGTGCTGTTTTTACTGTCTCACAATAAACTTGCAATGATATATAAATTGGAACGTCATTATTATATAGAATTGTAAAAAAAAATAGTTTTTCCTTTCCAAAATAAAAGTATTTTCTGCAGCAATTATAGGACAATAATATCAATAAACAAAGTAAAAAAAGATTGCAACAAAAATGTTTTTTACCATATATTTTCATAATGTCTTTATTTAGACATATTTAAAGTCTACATAAATCAACCCATGGCAAAAATGAAAAATCTACAATTTTTGATATATGGTACGAATGTGTCAAAATCGGTTATGACATTGAAGTAATATACACAACTTCAACACAATGAATATTGGAACCATCTAAAAAAAAAAAGAAAAAAAATTTTTCAGGGAAGAAATTTTATATCTTTATAAACCTATTCAATGTCTATTAAAAATTTTTAGTGATAAGAGTGCAAGTATGTAAATATTCTGTCAAAATATTTACACACTTTTTTTTCCATTGAAAAAAGCATTTATTCAAGATCAGTGTTATATTTATTAGACTTATGAGAAATATTTTAGAGAAATATTTAAGTAATACTTATTGAATTTAATTCATTCATTTTTTTTATATTATAATTATACATACAAATCTTGTACATAAAAAAAAAAGATGAAAAGTTAAACAACCAGCCTTGTTTTGATTTTCTATTGATTTGACCATAAAGTTGAATTTTTACTCAATTCAAGGTTTGTTAATTTGATGTCTCTAAACTGCAATAGCTTTCTTATTTTGGACACTAAATAGTTAGTCATGATATCATCAGAAAATTCAGAGTAAGAGTTTTCTAGAAATACTAATTTTATTGGAATCCATTTTTTTTCATTACTAAATACAGAGTCAATATTTAAAAAAATGCATATTATTTCTGCTATTGGATGGGTATAGGGTACTTGCTCCCAGAGTAATGTGAATTTTGCAATTATGTGTAATGAGTAAGTGTAACAAAATGAAAGTTCTGCTGCTTGCTCCCAGAGTAATGTAAATTTGCAAATTATGTGTAATGAGTAAGTGTAACTAAATGAAAGTTCTGCCTTGCTCCCAGAGTAATGTGAATTTTGCAAATTATGTGTAATGAGTAAGTGTAACAAAATGAAAGTTCTGCTGTTGGATGGTTATAGGGTACTTGCTCCCAGAGTAATGTAAATTTTGCAAATTATGTGTAATGAGTAAGTGTAACAAAATGAAAGTTCTGCTGTTGGATGGTTATAGGGTACTTGCTCCAGAGTAATGTGAATTTTGCAAATTATGTGTAATGAGTAAGTGTAACAAAATGAAAGTTCTGCTGTTGGATGGTATAGGGTACTTGCTCCCAGAGTAATGTAAATTTTGCAAATTATGTGTAATGAGTAAGTGTAACAAAATGAAAGTTCTGCTGTTGGATGGTATAGGGTACTTGCTCCCAGAGTAATGTGAATTTTGCAAATTATGTGTAATGAGTAAGTGTAACAAAATGAAAGTTCTGCTGTTGGATGTATAGGGTACTAGGGTAATGTAATTTTGCAAATTATGTGTAATGAGTAAGTGTAACTAAATAAAAGTTCTGCTGTTGGATGGAACTAAAAAAAAAACTACACCACAGAGGGTATAAAGTGTAAAATAGTTCCCAAATAAATGTCTAGTCTAACACAATATGCTATATATTTAGAGAGTCAAAGAAAGTTGTTATTGTCAATGTTTTTGTCTTCAAGATTGAATAAGGATTGATACAAGAGACATTTGCATGCTTTTGTAAACACTATTTTAATACCTAACACTAGTGGCTACAAAGGAAAACTTTGGATGCACATGATCTATGTAGTTATCTTACATCATTTTTTGCCTCCTACTAGTTCTTCCAGATTTGCAAACAAAGCAACTCTGGGAAGTTCACTTTGTGACCATTTCCACTGCAAAGAATGCACGCTTCCCAGTGATGGACTCTGTTTTGGATGGAGAAGCTTTCATATATTAGATAATTTGGCATCCTGGTCTTACATTTAAAGATATCATTCAATATTTAATATGTATTATGCAAGTATGGAAAATGCCTCTTTGTATTTGGCAGTTACAATATGGAGCCTTCAGTAAAAGATACCTCATTTAAGGAGAGGGAATAAACCCTGTGGCTATACACTGAGACTCCAACAGTGAAAAAAGGTCTTCCTGGCAAATAAGTCAAATAAACATAGATTTATTCACATGTCATCTGAGGTTTTGGAACAATCCGGTTTTCTATGCCAATGGTGATACTATCTTATCGCCAAAATTGCTGTCAATGCTACAATTTATACGGCCCTGTCAGCTTGGACATTAAAATACACTGACTGCACCTCTGCAGAGGAGTCAGACTCCTCCAATGGGGTGACCTGTTGGCTGTGGGTGGCAACTCATGATACTTAAGGATGGAATCCAGATGGCTGAGCAGTTCATGACATGCACCACTCCACTTTGGCCCTTACTTGGGCTAGACGGGCATTCAGAGAGACCCCTTTGATTAGTCGGCTGGTCATGTCAAGCCCTAGCACCTATATGATTGCCCCAGGAAGCGCGTGGTGTAATCGTTAAAGTCATAGGAAATGGACTTGTCGCCCCGAGTTCAAATCCTGGACGCGGTAATTGCATTTCACTTAGCACTAATACCCTTGGGAAAGGTATGAATTCTACTCTCCCTCCAGCTATGGGTAAATAGTAGGCAGACTGGGCTCTTTAACCTTGGTTAGGTAACCGGTCTAGGAGAAGGAAAACTCTGAATTCAAACCTGTTGAACTCCGCTTAAGAAATTGACCTTGTGTCACATCCTGCTCGTGCGGAGGGTTTGGTAAATATATATATGATTGCCCCAATCCAATTGCCCTTATGGCAAGCCACAACCCTTTTTATCATCTGGGTGCTAGAAAGTGGTAGCTGAGGGTCTTCATGTCCTGGGAATGATGTTAAACTATCTGATGGTGAGGTTCCAGTTTTGGTGGTCTGGGGAATGTGGAGCACCCCTTCATCACCATTTCTCCCTGGTCCACTCTGTGGTAGTACATGTTAGGGTCCCATCTATTGGTTAAATAGGAAAATATGAGTTTATAAAACAAATTGAGTATCCATTAAGAATGAATTTATTTCAAAACTTTGTCGGTATTAAATGACCCGCTGAGGTTGATATGTCGTAAAACAAAACAAAACAAACCAAACCAAAAAAAGCTGCTGTTTATAGAGAAATGGTTATTGTTGCTCATGATGCAGAGATGTTTGTTCTCCTTTGTTATCATGTTGATTCAAGTAACAAATCTTTCTTAATGTTGCATGAGCCAAAACAAGAAACTTTAAAAGGAATCTGGAATATACACTGTTTGAAGTCTGCACTTGACGCAAGTTTGTGTTTACACTTGCCATTTCTGCATGTTTTACTTGACACAACATCACATTTATTCAATGTAGGCAAAGAAATTGTAATTAAAAAAATAAAGTGACATACAGCATTGTGCAGAGATCTTCTGTCTGACTGTTGCATAAAAAAAAAGCATCTAGTTGCTGTATATGGAGAACTTAAAAAAATTGTGCTACCATTGGTTTTAATATTATCTGTGTTATTCGGACTATTGTCCTCATCTTCATTGTACAATGTTTCGGCCGATGTGCCCTCCGGCCTTCTTCAGGTATTTCTTGTCATAATCGGGAACCTTCTTGTCATAATCAGGAGCGATCACGGAACTTTGAACCTAACCCTTTATTCAATCCACGGGGGTATCCTGTTCTCATTCCACTCACCATAGCTGGGGTAGAGGCGTTAAGCTCTGTTTATTATTATTCTATGTTACTGCTGCCCTTGCCCAGGATTGAACCTGCAGTCCAAAGATAACTGTCACTTAGAACTGTCTTAACCTAACTCCTTTATCCACTAGGCCATGTGTCCAATTGGTTTTCTCAAAAGATTACCAAAAACACCATTACAGTGGACTTGAATGTCCTACTTCCAACATCAGCTGCTGTGAAATACTATTCTATACATGTATACTTCTAAGTACAGGTATGGTTAGGTAATGTTTTTTTTTTACGGCATATTGAATAAGGGTGGCAGATGGTCAGTCACTTCTGAAATTGATCTGGTGAAAATGCAAAATGGAGTGTAATACAACATGGTGCATCTGCAAAATGCAGAGTCTTGATTGTTCAACAGCATGTGGCAGGCTGTGCGAATTTATCAATGTTAAAAGATGACATGTGTTTTCTGTCTCTGTTCCCCCCCCTCCCCTCCAAGAACTCATTAGACAAATGTATCAGGTGAAATAAAACTCATACCGGTAAAAATATGGGTTATTTCCTATAACTCCAACATAAACAAAGGGAACCACCTTGACTGATAAATTATTTATTTATTTATTAATCTATTAGGAAAAAAAAAAGATGGGGTTAGGGTTAGGTTTAGGGTTAGTTTAATGCAAAAATAGATAAATAATTTATAACCCAAGAGTGGTTCCCCTTTGTTTATGTTAAACTTATAGGAAATAACAAAAATATATCTGTATTGTTACTAAAAGAACACGATAAGACCCAGGACAAGACATTCCAACCAGTGGAGATGATATGACTCCAAGGAGAAGCAGCAACTTTGATTAAACGCCATGCCCACTTGGTGGATGACAGGCCAAATGTATCAATGAATTGCAGTGACCATGTTACATATATTGAAGTAATACTGCACTATATATGATACTAGAAGTGGCTACCCGGCATTGCCTGGTTAGAGGGGGGATTTTTTAAAAGTTAGTCTCGCAGATCCATTATTACTTATCACAAGTTAGATCCTGACTGGATGCCCCATAAAATCCCCATGTAAATATATAATAATATATAAGAAATTTTAATTCAATAATTTACAATTAAAAATAAATATATACAATATAAATGAGGCGTTTAATTCAATCAATCAACATCATATTTCAATTACCTTCTGTTACTATACAAATTTAAATTTTTAAATATCTTCCCAAATATAAATAAAATCTCCATTATTTTTTCTCACAAACCATGATAGTGAATGTATATATATATATTTACTTTGTCATTAATTGTTTTATTTTTGAAGTTTGCTCTGGACATACACATATACACAACTGCCCTTTATATATGTATAGAAGATATATGGATTTTGGCTATACAACATATAATGATTTGATTATACAACATTTTGAACTTTTGCCATTTTTAAAGCTATTTTTACTAGCCTATTAGTAATCTTTTCATTTCTTTTCAATTTTGCAAAAATCACATTGATATAATCAGGGTGAATATTATGCACTATTATTTTGCAAATTGAACTGGAAATTGATATATTCCTTAGGGCAATGCTCTTTAAATGCTCTAACAAGAATTTTACTACAAACAATGTGTTATTTTTGCTATATTATGGCAACAAATCTATAAATATAAATTGGATCATTATGATAGGGATATACATATAAACATGTATAGTTTTGTTCAGATATCACCCTAACTACATGTAATGATATCATCAGTAATGTCATTATATATATATATATATATATATATATAAAGTCAGAGAACCTACTATTAATTTTGCTTAATGCTCTTCAGGCTAAGATCTTAGCCCTGAAGAGCATTAAGCGAAACTTTTAGTAGGTTCGTCTGACTCATTAGATTTATCTTTATTATTTACTCTACTTAGGTATTGAGCACTTTTACTTATTAATATTATAGAAATAACCAATAGATCTATTTTAATTAAAAGGACTTTAGGATCTTATATGATGTCACTATTTGTCTTAGTCAATGGAATCCAATTCTGCAACACTGATGGAAGAAGTGGGACTGCAATGAGGCCTATGTTGAAAAAAAAATTTGATCTCATTCCATGAGGTATCTTTGACAGCCTATAAACATTTCATCTGACCCTTGTATATAGGTGTGTTCATCACAAAATCAACTTTAATGCAAATATGACTTGCTTTTAACAATTAAATTTGACAATAGAAATTTTGCAAGTAGAAAAAAAAAAGTTTAAAGTAAATATAAATTAGGATTTTTTTAACACCATTTTGTAGAAAATTAGAGATACCATAAAATTTAGAGCTCATTTTGAAAGTCTCTAAATTTTCCAAATTGGAGAGAAAGTGAAATGAGGTTCTTTCTGAGTTATACATGAGTGTGTAGACATTTTTCAACATTCATTTGTATGTATATTATTCAAGTTTTTCTTTGTGCTAATCTCTGTATGTAGTCTTCCGTGTTGTTTAATGTATGTATGTTTGCATCTATTATTTCCAAGTTAGAAATTATCTGTGTCCTAATCAGTGGTTTTTCTTCTCATTTGGTTCACTTGAGGCTATTATGTTTTTGCTTCTAGTTTTTTTTTTAAAGAAAGAATGCAAGATTATTGCTGTGTGAATTGAGGCTAAAAATGCAGCCGTCAACTAATTACTGTTTATGAGAGAATTTCAAGTTTTAAATGGTGGGAGCTGACAGAGGAAACAATACCCAGGGTACAAGCAATAAGGAGGGTACTTTTTTTTACCTTGCCTTATATTACAAGTGTGTTTTCTTTTTAGATTGTCTTTTGCAACCTGTATTGCTGATGTCCTGAACTGAAGCATGTTTGTAATTCCACACTTGCTTTTATGCTAGTATCTTCATATTTGTTGTTTTCAGTATATCTTTTGAATAGAACTTTAACTATATACAGATATAAATATGGATGCATTTGTATATGATATATACTTATTTTAAAAGTAAACTTCTGCAATGTTGTATTTTCTTTTTTTTCACATTTGAAAACATTATTTGCTAAAATATGAAATAGATTTCCAAAGTGTCATAACTATTGTATTTCCTTTATTTTTTTTTTCATTTCTTTTGTTTCATATTTTTGTTCAATCTTTTCTCCTTACAATAATACTAATGTTGATAAAATTTAATTTCCTCTTGTTACATAATTATTGGATCCTTAATGCTTTTATAAGGTATTGTAGAAATAATGGCGATTAGTATAGCTGATGGCCTTGAGAGTGAGTGACAGCGCTTGACCTCACTCTGACCTTGCCTTGCGGGGATGAATCGTGAGAACCGGAACCCCATAGAAGGCCCTCTTCCGGTTTAAGGAGTAAGCAACTCAGTTAGTCAGTTAGCAGGTAGGAACTCGAAGGTGTAAGTCGCATTTCTATGCGCATCCTGTCATCTGCGCAGATTGTTTGGTTTGGGGATTTACAAATAAAGTAACATCAACGTAAATCGAAGTCTTGTGTTTATTACCTAAAAACTAACAATAACACAGGGCTTCTGATAACAAGAAATCCCAACAGAAACCAGACCCGAAGTCTCCAAGAAACACCACGACAAGACCAGACCAAGATGTTAGAAGATAGACGATCAGAATAGCAAAGCCGGCCAGAAGAAGATACGACCAGAGTAAGAAGTAAGAAAAGGGTATACAACATTATATGCTGATTGGGTAACGTGAAAACCCCAGTATGCAACACTCTTACAATAATACTAATGTTGATAAAATTTAATTTTCTCTTACAATAATACTAATGTTGATAAAATATAATTTCCTCTTACAATAATACTAATGATGAGTACTCTTACAATAATACTAATGTTGATAAAATTTAATTTTCTCTTACAATAATACTAATAGTTGATAAAATCAATAATACTAATGTTTGATAAAATTTAATTTCCTCTTACAATAATACTAATGTTGATAAACCTCTTACAATAATACTAATGTTGATAAAATATAATTTCCTCTTACAATAATACTAATGTATAAAAATTAATTCATTAAACCCAAAAGTCTTTTTCAACCGTGTTTCCTTGAATATGGTCGCTCAGTAGTAACAGCACTACACTGATTGTATCCCCTGCTGAGGGGTAAGACCCCATCCCAAAAGAGGTGTGTCCTGGGTATAACACTAAACGTTATTTGATAGTGAGGCTTGAGATCACGGGAGTGTAGAGTACCCTTTCATTGCTAATAATCTCATATTCACTCTGATCTGGAGTGTCTTTTAGTATCCTATCTTTGGGTCAAATAGATCCGTTTAAAAATTATTTAATAGGACCATGTGCAAAAAACATCTTAAGAAACAACTACACAAAATGTAACTAAGAATGCAGTTCCCTAACGTCTAGAAATAAGATAAGACTAGATGGGTTGATATGCCATTAAAATCAATCAAAATAGTCTTCTATAACCACAACTCATACACACATGATCATAATCACTTTGTGAAACACTCAGCAGGGAAATATTTGTAGGCATCAAGATGGTATATTAAAAGCAATGGAACTGAAGCTGATATTCAGAAAAATGTTAGTATTATTATTTGTATTATTGTCCTCATCTTCATTGTTATCTGTTCAGCGTTTTGGCAATGCGCCCTCAGGCCTTTTTCAGGTATTTCTTGTTAGACTCGAGGACCTTCTCAGACTCTGGAACTATCTTTTCAAACTCGTGAACCTTCTTGTCGTAATCAGGAGCCATCATGCAACTTGAACCTAACCCTTTATTCAGTCCACAGGGGTATCCTGTTCTCATTCCACTAACCATGGCTGGGGCAGAGGCGTTAAGCTGTGTTAATTATTATTCTATGTAGAGATAACAATGAAGATGAGGACAATAGTCCGAATAATACAAATAATAATACTAATCATCAAGCCTCATCTCAAAAATTCAGAGAAATCAGAAAAATGTTTTCTGGTTTTCAAGATGTTATATTAAAAGCAATGGAACTGAAGCTGATATTCAAAAAAATGTGTTCAGGTTTATTTTTGCATTATCGACAGAGGTTAATGTTTAAGTTGAATGAAATCAGCAGATGTAAAGATAATTCTGTGTATAAATATAACCTTTTTTTCAACTCTTTGTTTTATCATAAAATCTATGTACAATATTTCACTATTATTCATCTTAGAAATTTATTTATAAATTCATACTTCAGTTCCCTAAACAATATCAATATGCTTAATTTTCAGTTAAGAAATTATAAGATCTGGTAATTTTAATCTTTTCATCTTTGTGATTCTTTTTCTTTTTGCAATTGTTAGTTAATTTCTGTTTTAACAACACCAGGTAATGACTGGATCTGGTTTTCAGCAATTCCGAGTAATTCATCTCTGCATTCTATTTTCTTATTTATAAAAATCAAATTGAATTTCCTTATCATTTTCCAAATATGTTTATAGTTATATATGTGTGTAAACATTTCAGACCAGATATAGAAATTCAAAAGAATAAATTTGTCCAAATATTTACTATATTCATTTTATTCTGAGCAAAATTCCGTGCAATATTTATATACAACAGAGAATTGAATATAAACTTCTGACTTTAAAAAATTAGAGTTTAGCATCTAAAAAAAGTAAAAATAAAAAATAAAAATTAGTGAAATAGATCACTAATTAGGACTGAGCCTATTCTAGTAGTGACCACCCTAAGTGGAGTTTAACAGGTTTGAATTCAAAGTTTTCCTTCTCCTAGACTGGTTGCCTAACCAAGGTTAAAGAGGCCAATCTGCTCTACTATTTACCCATAGTTGGAAGGAGAGTAGTTGGATTCATACCTTTCCTAAGGGTATTAGTACTATGTGAACTATAGCTTTGTCCAGGATTTGAATTCAGCTTGACATATCCATTTCCTATGACTATAACCATTACACCACGTGCCCCTAACTATCGGTTTTTCTTTAAGAATATCAAGTGACAAGATTAGTTGAATATTACTTTCATAAAACCTGTTTTTAAGTTTTTTTCTAAATTTGAAAAACTGAGGAAAATCATCCTTTAAAACATTTAAAAGAAATTCATGTAAAAATTTCATGATAGAATAATTGTCAGTCTTTCAAACTGAACTCTATTCTAATCAAAATGATTTTCTATTCAAATTTGTATTAATTAAGAAATAATGACATTTTTCCCTACGGTCTCTACTAATTAAGAATCACTTAACATTTTCATTAGTTTATTTTGCTTAATATTGGCATTTACTCTTAAGAAAATTAAAAATGGCCCAACACTCAAATTTTAGCAATTTCTTTTATTGTTTAATTTGTAGTAAAAAAGAAAAAGTGTTTTCTTTTTTTACCATTACAACTTTTGCAAATTTGTTTTTATGATTTAAAGTTTTAATAATTATAATAAAATGACCATCACTGGAAAGAGAAAAAAGATGCTTTTGAGGATTTTAGATATTGTAAATTTAAAATTCATTACTGGCTAATTATGTTGAACATTTTTGTTTATCATCTGAATACATTTCTTTAATTGATGCCACCACTGATATGCTTTCTTTGCGTCTGCCTCATTCTTGAATTCTTTTAATTTTATTTTCTTAGAATATTATGAATTAATTTTAATTTTGTTTGACATAAAAAATATTTAGTCAAAAATTAAAAATCTTTTAAAATGATAACGATTATAATTTATGTTTCTGATTAGAATTGTTTTTAACTAATTTTTGTTTTTTCATTCATTATTTTCTTCTTTGAGTATTTCTTTTTATCTGATTAAAATAAAAGTTTCATGACTGGGAATTACAAAATATGAATAGTTTGATCAACTTCTGAGACAATGTATTTTCATTCTTCCATAAAATTTATTTTTTAGGATTGTTCTTATTATCATTGTTAATTTTAGCTCCAAATTTCAGTCAATGTATTCGCGTATATATGCTGCGTCTGGTGTTTTTGAGAATTCTTCTTTGTTTTCTACTCCGACCCTTATAAGAAATGAGAATATTAGAGTCCATGATACAAAAGAGAGACAGTACAAAGTGACTTTTAAAGAGGAAGATCGGAGAATACATTGACTGATGGAGGTGTGTCATGTAATGGTTAGAGTTGTAGGAAATGGACTCGTCTACCAGCTACAATTCACATAAGCTAATACCCTTGGGAAAGTTATGAATCCAACTATGATTGTTGTGGAGATTCTTCCAAGGATTAAACTCACCATGCTTGGCTAGCAAATATTGTTGAATCACCCTGTCTCACCAGTTGATTAGAAGTGGACTCACTCTTTTCTATTAAAGCTGCTAGTGGTTTGTTCACAGGGGACACAATTTACTTACCACTTGAATCCATGTTGGACAATTTCATGACTTGAACAGTTTGAATTCTCTTGGTTTTACACACAAAAAGTAGATTTTCATAATTGGAAAAACAAAAAATTTGAACTTGTCTAAATTTCAAGATCATCATTAACTCTGGTCGACCTGTTGCAAAGTACAACTTACAACCAAGCATATCCTTTTAAATTGTAACATACTCAAACATATCCGCGCCAATTACTATCAAGCAAGAAACCTGAGGGACATCTTTAAGAATACAAACCCTGAAAGCATTTTAAATTTTATAAAAAAAGGCAACCTTTTCAACAAAATATAACAGAACATAACCAATTATCTCCATAGAACCACTACTTTAAAGACTGAAATCCAAAATAAACTTTTTGGCATTAAATGACCCACAGAGGTTGATATGCTGTTAAACAAAACTCAAACTCGACCTGTTGATATTTAAGGCAATACATATTTGATAAAATAAAATCAGTTGAGAAAGTATTTAATATGTCTGTATTTATGCAAGGAATTTGCTTATGATCTTTTTAAGAAAACTCTGGGCTCAAATTTTCCAAAATAAAATATTTACACACACTACTCTCCTTTGGGATACTCACAAAGATTGAAGCAATTGATAATGCAATGTGAGGTATCCAAATTGTTATTCATACTCTTCTACCTTTCATGTGACTGTTGTGGAGATTGTTTATGCTGATCCTCCCAAGGATTGAACTTGGCTAGCAAATGTTGAATCACTCTGTCCCATTTGCTGATTAGAAGTGGGCTCACCCTTTTCTATAAAAGTTGCTAGTGGTTTGTTCACAGGGGACACAATTCACTTACCACTTGAATCCAGGCTGGACAACTTTGCAATTTGAACATTTTGATTCTCTGGACAGAGACCATAAAAGACACTTTGGTAAAATATTCACTTTTTATTACTTTTTTCAAAATGGCATTCACAAATTTGGTTTAGTAGGATTTTTTATTTTTCTTGTTCAATTTATGTGGAGTTATCAACAAAAATATCAATCTCACATTGTATTTCTCTGAAAAAAAAAAAAAACTCCAGCAGGAAACCACTTTCAAAGAAGAAGGACAAGAAATATTTCATTTAATATAAAAATAAAATACAAAATTCAACCACCTTAAGGTGCCCGGGATCTTATCTATAGTATAAAAGGTACTCTTTTTGTCAACTCCCCAAATTGACATGTTCAATTATTTGTGGTTACTTCTCTATAAACTGTATATTCCCATTTTAGTTTGAGTCATGTTTTTATCAGTTTAAAATGAAAAATACTAAATATTGCTAAACATTGCTTATATTCTTCCATATGCTAATTTTTACAATTTTTTAATATGCACATTGGAATGACAAGTTACAAGGCAATCAAAAGTGAAATTTTTTTTTAATGATGTTATTTAAATTTAGTTAAAGCTAAATACTCCTCATGCTATCTAACAAAAAAAAAAAAAGAAAGAAAGAAAAAAAATTAAACTTTTTAGCTAATCAAATACTTTGTCACAGAAATTCAAATAATACAGAAGATTAACGAATATATCAGCCAAAATGTTAAACACAACAAACATGAAGATATTAATTCCAAAATTAAATGGAAAACCATTTGACAAAACTTTTATCATAGACTTAAAGAGTCATACATTTTTATTTCTATTATTTTATCAAATAAAAATATTCTCTTTGATTTATAAAGTTAATAAGTTTCATAAAGAATTTTATCAGAAACATTAAGTGAATTTCTAATTTTAAGAATAGTCATTGAGGACTCCTTCCTTCCCTCTCTTGATAGTATTAATTTGAGTTTTTTTTTAATAATATTGTGATAAATCACCACTCTTCCAAAATTTGATGATCCTAAATATAAATCATAAATGATCTTGCTACTTAATTGTTGTTCTAAATCTTTGAATAGAAAGTGTGGATAATCTTTGAAGGCATCTTTGAAAGTGTGGATAATCTTTGAAGGTATAAGAAAGTGTGGATAATCTTTGAAGGCATAGAAAGTGTGGATAATTTGCCAGAAATTTTGGGAGATGAGAGCAGAGACAATGAAGGGAAAAATGTTTCTATCCATTTTGAAAATACAAATGTTTTAGGTGAAATAAGCCAGACAGTGAGGGAGTCTATCCCTTTTCACTAACGCTAGGCTAAGGAGATTTATTTTGGGACCTGAGGTGGAGCGCCACACATATTCCTGTGCTACTCATACGCTGAGTTGGCAAGGAAATAGAAACCTTGTGGTTCCTAGTAAGACTCTACCGACTGAGCTATTAACCAAATATTACTTTAGGCAAAGCTTTCTTTTATCTCTTTTAGACAGTTTTACAGTACCCTATCTCTTGACAAGAAATATTGATAAATAATATCAGTGTTGATGATGGCAGTAACCTTGAGATAATGATAAAATCATGAAGTTTTACTTTGCTTCCTGGCGATTACAGATTTTCTCTCTGATGATTTTAGCTGACTTCTGCCTTTTTTTTATGCTCTTAGGTGAAAATTCTTGGATTCTCTTACTTCACTGTGACGATCAGTGACTTGGTTATTTTTATAGGAATGAAGCTTTTTGGAAAGCGTGAGAAAATAGGGTTGTCAAAGAGGATGTTCTAAACCCTTTAAGTACAACATTTAAATTGAGGAACTCAACTATAAATGAGTTCATAAACACACACACACACACACTAACATTTTTTTTTTTTTAGTGTGGGGGTGTAGACCCATATATAGTACTACACTTGTTTAACTTATTTTTAACCTACTTCCTTGCCTTGCGTGGTGTTTGCAGGAAAATACTATTTTTAAGGCATTACCATTTTTACAATTACCAGCTCTAAGGGAATAGTTGATTGAAGCAAAAAAAAAAAAAAGAGGAAAAAGAAAAACATATAATGTGTATGTATATAAGTATGTGCATGTAATACAAACAGGTCTATGCATATATATATATATAATATATATATATGTGTGTGTGTGTGTGTATATATATATATATATATGGAATACAAACATATCTATGTATGTATATATATATATATATATATATGTGTGTGTGTGTATGTGTATGCATGCATATACAAGTAATACAAACACATTTGTGGATATATACACATACATGTGTCTGCTCATATATATATATATATATATATATATAAAATTGTGTGTGTGTCCACTGATATCTTTGTATGTACAGACAATTTTCCACTCTTTGTATGTATATATATATATATATGCACCTGTGTATACATATGCACACATGAATATATATATATATATATATATATATATATATATACAGTGAAAAATTGTGTTTATATATGTTTCTATATGTATGAATAGATTTTAGTCTCTTATATACACACATGTAGATGTACATTTAGAAGTATTAGAATGTGGGCGTAAAAGAATGCAGTGCTCTAATTGTATTTATTTGAAAATATCTCAATTTCTTTGCATGTAAAGAAGAAGTCAATGATCCTTGTCTATTTTGAAGTCAGCTCAAGGCAGTCAAATAAATAATAGCAGCTGCCTCTATAATCAGTCAACCTGAAGTTTGTTTAATACACAGTCTAATCTTAGTGAGGAAGCTTCACTAAGTCAAAATTTATCTGTTTCTTTCTATTTCATTTCTTTATTTCTTTTTTTTTTTTTGGGGGGGGGTATAGTATTATTTTTGTGGGGATCCTGGCAAGAAAACACACATTTATGAAGGATGGAAGTGGAGGGTGGCTTTTTCATTCACTATTATCTGGCAATTATATTTAATCAGTGTCAGAAGATTTTCATTCTTTTAAATTTTTTTTTTTTTTTTAGATTTTTCTTCTAATGATGAAAGAATTTCACTGTTTACTTTTTTCTATATTTCCAATTCTTTACCAACTAAAAAAGTAAATTGAATTTTCTTATAATTTTCCAAATATTTTTACAGTTATATATTTTCAAACCTTTCAGATCAGATAGAGAAATGCAAAAAAATAAAATTGTGCAAATTATTATCGCAGTCATTTTGTTTTGAGCACTGTTCGGTGCAATATTTATATGCAACTAGGAATTAAATATGAAAATAAAAAATATTCTAAAGAAAAGGTGAAGATTTTTCTTAGCTTTTTATTTGTCTTCTCAAGATTAGAATATATTTATTTTTATAGTCAGATAGAAAGGACAAGGTTAGTTCAATATTTCCTTTACTAAACCTGATTTTAAGATTTTTATTTAAAAAAAAAAAAAAATTTGTGAAAATATTCTTTAAAATATTTCATAGATGTTTATATAACATTTCAGGATAAAATAATCTTTAATCTTTCAAAAATTTCATCTATTCTTGAAAAAATTTCCTATTCAAATTTGTATTGATAAAAAAATCTATGGCATTTTTGTTCACATGGCTTGTACAAATAAAAGGTTGCTTAGACATTTTCTTTTGTCAGAATTCTGAATTTCTCAATTTATGAATTCTTAGAAAATCTAACAATAGTCGGTACAAGAATAAATAAATTGATATTTACATTCAGACAGAATGCAAAGAGTCAAACTTATAATAAAATAATAACAAGAATGAAGACTCTATCTAACCAGTGTGTTAGAATTTTTTAAAAATACAATGATTATAAAAATGGACTAAAAATAAGTGTGACATTGGGAAATAGAATAAAGATTTGTAATATATAATTCACTTCTTTTTTTCTTTTTTAATATGATAGAACTTTTTCTCTGAATTTTTGAGATGAGGCTTGATAATTAGTATTATCTGCATTATTCGGACTATTGTTCTGAAGAAGACCGGAGGGCACATCGGCCGAAATGTTGTACAGATGAGAACAATAGTCCAAATAATGCAGATTATACTAATGATAGAACTTATCAATCTCTTTTTTAAAATGATCATCTGATATGTTCTTTTGTTTTTTTATTACCAGTTGTGATTTAACTTATGGGATATTATTACATTATTTTATTTTTCATTTGTTACTTATACAAATCTTGAAGATATTAGTTAATTTTGTTTGTCAATACTTCCTACTTAAAAGAAGAAAAAAATAAGGTGTAAAACTACTTTTGGTATACTATGTATATTTACAAAGATATAAAGTGGGTATCTTTTTCATAATGTATTTTTACTTTGAATAACTGGATGCCTTAACAATAAATTCTGATTGAAACAGAAGGCAATATCCCTGCCCATCAGTGAATATAAAGACATTATTCAACTGCACTTTTATGACATAAACAGTTCATTAGTTTTTACTTTTGTTTTAAGCAGAAGAAAAAAAAAAAGGAACCAAAAAAAAAAAAAAAGAAATTAGAATTTTCATTAAATTCAACTTTAGAAGAGTTAAAGGTTTTTTTTCTTTTTTCACTTTTGTCTCTTGGGAGAAAAATACTTTCTTTTTGAAAGCACTTAAATTCTTAAACAAAAAGATTTTTTTTCTTTTTTCAATGCTGATGTGAATAAAGAGAGAGAACTTTGGACATTTCTTTACACAGTTTACTTTTTGTGTTATTGTTTGTTTTTGTTTTAATTAAATTTTGAAAAAGAATTTTAAAGTTTGAATATTGACTACTTATATCTTTAATGCAGTTACCTATTGATGCAATACCAAATGAAACAAATTTATTCAAGTACCAACTGTTTTAAAACCATGGCATAAAAATATTTATTTTTTTATTAACTAATCTGGATATATTTCTTTTTTTGGGGGGGGGTGATAGGTCATAAGTTCATGCAGTGGGCAAAAGATCCACAATTCACAATTACATTTCCAGTCTTTGATCCAGGGAATCACACTTTTTGAATAATAAAAAAATTTTTTTTTGTCTTATAATTATCTATCATCATCATGTCGCGCATGCAGCATGGGTATCTATGACAATCTTTCGCCAACCTTCCCTATCATTCATTGCACCTGAAAGCTCCTCTGCGGAGCAGCCAACATCTTCACATAGCTCATCAATGTAGATTCTTGCTGAGCGCCCCACTCTTGCATATCCATGTGTTGGCTTCCACAGGAGAACGTCACTTATGAGTTCATCCTTGTTTCTCCAGCAGTGTCCTGCATGACTTGTCCGTCTAACTCGGATAGTTTGTGAGATGGGGGGCAGGTGACCGTACAGCTGTTTCCTTGTGGGGTGCTGTTTCCACGACTTATTCAAGACTGCACGCAGCATTCTTGTGCAGCTCCCATCTAGCTTATTCTCAAGACGCTTTGTTAGGGTCCAGGTGGTGCAGCCATACAGCAGCACCAACACAACCACAGCCTGGAAGAACTGTCGTTTCAACTTGCCAGGGTGATCGGACCTCCATATGACTGATAAACTATTTGTGGCTGACCATGCCTTTGCTATCCGTGTATTAACATCGCTATCTGAAATCTATAAATGTTGAAAATGCCCTGTTGGTGGGGCTTAGAATACACAAACTGTATCCCCCTACAGCTGGGTTAAGCCCCCCCCCCCTAAAAAATGTGATGTGTGTCCTATGTATGACACTAAACAGCAATTGATGGTGTGGCTCCAGTTTTGGTGATCTAGGGTGTGTAGAGTAGCTCTTCATTGCCATTACACCCAGTTCCACTTTGACCCAGAGTGGTAGTATTTTTAAGGTCCCATTTCTTGGTCAAGTAGATCTGTTTAAAAATTATTTGTATTTTAATTAATTAGTGAAATAGGTCACTAATTAGGACTGAGCCTATTCTAGTAGAGACCACCCCAAGCAGATTTAACAGGTTTGAATTCAGTTTTCCTTCTCCTAACCTAGTTGCCTAACCAAGATTAAAGAGCCCAGTCTTCCCTACTATTTACCCATAGCTGAAGGAAGAGTAGTTGGATTCATACCTTTCCCGAGGGTATTAGCGCTATATGAACTGTAGCTTCATCCAGGATTTGAACTCGGGTTGACAAGTCTATTTCCTATGACTAACTATTACACCATGCACACCTCCAACTATTTGTTAAGACTGTTTGCAAAAAAAAAAAAACTCTTAAGAAACAATTATATAAAAATGTAAATCTGAATGCGATTCCCTAACCTCAACCAATTATCATGCTGTTAAAATCAGTCAATCAAATGAATCATGAAAGTTCAAATGTTTGATGTTGAACACTTTCACAAATACAATCAATATGTAAATGATTCATTTTCAAATCATCAAGTGAGCCTGTATTATTACAGGGAAATGGTATATACATTTGTGTTTGTCACAACTCTGTCCCTAATGATGTTTAACACATTTAATAGGGTATTATATTGCCACAGTGCAGATATAATGCCAGTGTTTTGCTTGTAGAATTTGCTTTCCTTATTTATTGTTCCCCTCCCCTATAAATGCCTGGGAATCAAATTCAGATTCAAAAGTGGTGAGGGTCAGTAAAGAAATAACAGGGAGATGGTATATATGCTGTATACCCCTTATAATATCGGGTATAATACATGAGAGAGGAGACTTGGGTGATATAAAGAGAGAGACAGAAACTTACTTGTTCTTCATTTATTCTTGTTACGTCTAGTCACCATATTTCCTCCTCTTCTTCTTCTCTGGCCGATATCTTGTTGTCTAGCTGTCTCCTTACTAAGGGCTTCTTTTAAGGGCTAACTTTTTACCCATGCAATTAATTAAACCACAAGACTTTTTTCTTGATCAAGATTTATTTAACCCATTCTTCCTTGAAGAGAGTCAACCCAGCAGAAAGATAGGCATCCTCTCTGCTCAACGTCAGATTGAAAACTAAATCTAACTAGTTACATTTTTCTCATGGCATACGAGATTCGCACTACTCTAGGGGTCAGTTGGGGTCATCCAACGGAAATCTACCCGCCTAAGCTTTTAACTCCAACGAACCTATTTCAAACTAAGTACTGGGTCTTGTCAACAACCCATGACACCACATAATATGTAACATATATGCTTATGTTTGTCACAACTCTGTCCCTAATAATGTTTGACATATTTAATAGGGTATTATATTGCCACAGTGCAGATATAATGCCAGTGTTTTGCTTTTAGAATTTACTTTCCTTATTTATTGCCCCCCTCCCCTTTAAATGCAGGAAATCAAATTCAGGTTCACGAGTGGGGAGGGCAGGTTCAAGAGTGGGAGGGGCAGTAAAGAAATAACTTTAGTATCTAAAGAACTTTTATATGGATATAGTTACATTATTAACTCTTTAGGCTAATGATGAAAAAAGTATTTATTTCCTGCAATGAACATTTATTTTTAAACATAATCTCCTTCTGCAATTTACTAAAACAAACACTTCTATAATAATCATTTATGTATTTAATTCTTCTACCATGATGGGGAGTCCCTGTAGCAGAGTGTCTAATACGATGGGAGTCCCTGTGGCAGAATGTCTAACATGATGGGGAGTCCCTGTGGCAGAGTGTCTAACATGCTGAACTGTGACAACTCCAATCATGCTATGATATTCACTTTCAGACCAATACCCTTGGGAAAGGTATGAACCCCCTCATTCCTCCAGCTATGGGTTAAATAGTATCACTACTGTTGTTCTATAAAGATGGCTTTGGTATTAACTAACTCAAAAAGGTTGATATGCCATTAAAAACAGAAACAAAATCAGACCAAATCTCCACCATTGACAGGATTGAACACAAAGTCAACTTATAAGTAGAGTAAAATTGGTTTAAATTTAGAGTTTTCCTTCCCCTAGACTGGTTTCTTGAAAAAGAACCCAGCCTGCCCTACTATTTACCCATAACTTGGGGCTGGGGAGAAGAGATAGATTCATGTCTTTCTCAAGGACAGTAGTTCAAATTGAAACAGCCTTTTCCAAGATTTGAATTCCATTTCCAATCATAATATTATTACACTAAGTACACTTCTCTGTACAAAGAAAAAATATTATCCAATATTTATTTTAAATTTCTCTAAATTAAAATTAAAGTATGAATGTAGAATGCCAAATAACCTTTTTTTTAAATCTAACTGTAATACTTTTTTCCTATTTAATTTTATAAGTTCAATTTTTGTGTCTTTTTAAAAAAATTTCTTTTTTTTGCGTTCTGTTATTTTCATTTTTTTCTATTTAATTTTCATTTCAATTCAATTCAATTTTATCACAGACACACATACCTATATACACACACATACACACATGTTTTTTCTTTAGCTTTTCTTTTCTTTTTTCCTCTCAAAAGAATTCTTGATTTTATTACACTAAATAAAAATAAAATTCAATTATTTGCCAGATGAAACTTATTATTACTTGTGTCTTGAAAATATTGGAAGCTTTTCTGACTTATTTGATTTTTTTAGGATTTATTTTCTTATTAATTTTTTCTCCTTCCGGAAATTGATGTCTTGCTAAGTTTCACTTTCTACAACTTGACATTGAATCAAATAACATTTATTGGCTCAAAAACTGTGTTTTCTGTCATGTGCTGTTTGTAATCTAATTATTGCATTTATATTATGATAGAGTTTATCTGCAATCATTGTATTTACATGCAAAAATAGTGATTGGTAAATTTCTCTAGAATTTCAACAATTCTATAATCTTTATTAATTTTTGATTGAATCACCCTAAAAAAAAAACACATCCAAGTTTTAGAAAGTTGGGCTAGAAAACAAATCCAGGTTTTGAGAGAAAACAAACTAATTTTCAAAAGAGATTTTTTTTTTTCATTGATTCTGGAAAAAGTGTTTTTTTTTAAATAAGTTTTTTGGGTTTAGTTGCTAACAAGATGAAGTGCTGACTTTAAATTAAAACTTGTAACTTTATTGGCTTTTGACATAATGACTTAATTCAGAATTGAAATGGTTTCTTAGAATTTCTTTATTTTTATTCATCAAACTGAACTGACTAATCAATCAATAAAGGATTGCATATAACAAAAAAGAAAATTAATTATTGATAAGTCGTTATTTAAGATAAGCTTAGTTTGATACAAGGTCACAAACATGGGGCCCACAGTGAAGACTGAAATCAATACAATAATTGGAGGTTTGGGGAATGTGGAGCACCCCTTCATCACCATTACTCCCTGGTCCACTCTGACCCGGAGTGGTAGTACCTGTTAGGATCCCATCTATGGGTTAAATAGAAAAATGTAGTTATAAAAAAATTGTATTATCCATTAAGAATTGATTTATTTCAAAACTTTATCAGCATTAAATGGCCCACTGAGGTTGATATGCCGTAAAACAAAACAAACCAATCATCAAACTGAACTGACTAATCAATCAATAAAGGATTGCATATAACAAAAAAGAAAATTGATTATTGATAAGTCGTTATTTAAGATAAGCTTAGTTTGACACAGGGGCCCACAGTGAAGACTGAAATCAATACAATAATTGGAGGTTTGGGGAATGTGGAGCACCCCTTCATCACCATTACTCCCTGGTCCACTCTGACCCGGAGTGGTAGTACCTGTTAGGGTCCCATCTATGGGTTAAATAGAAAAATGTATTTATAAAAAAATTGTATTATCCATTAAGAATTGATTTATTTCAAAACTTTATCGGCATTAAATGACCCACTGAGGTTGATATGCCGTAAAACAAAACAAACCAATCATCAAACTGAACTGACTAATCAATCAATAAAGAATTGCATATAACAAAAAAGAAGATTGATTATTGATAAGTCGTTATTTAAGATAAGCTTAGTTTGACACAAGGTCACAAACATGAGGCCCACAGTGAAGACTGAAATCAATACAATAATAGCAGTTTCTCTGAATTTTTTAGATAAGGCTTGATATAATAGCAGTCCTTGATATTAGTTTGTGCCATGAATACAAAATGACTAAGATATGAAATTAAGATGTTCCTCTTTCTTTTTTGCTTTGCTTTATAAGACTGTGCTAGACATAAGATACCAACAGTGTTCAGACTCTATATTGATGCACTGTATACCCTCATTATTGATTATCACAAGTCTGTACTCTTGCATGAATAGGATCATACACAGGGTGATACACCTCTTATTTTGGTATGTATATGTGTAATGTATCAGTTTGACAGTAATATTGCTTAACTAGGATTTCATTATGAAAATGTGGAAATGACCTCAATGTCATTGAATGCAGAGCAAAGAGTGCAAATGTTATTGAAAACAGGTGCAGAGGATTTGTACAGACTGGAGCCAGTTGGTGAACAAAGTCAGATGAGTGAAGGAACTAGAGAAAATACGGAGCCAGTTGGTGAACAAAGTCAGATGAGTGAAGGGACTAGAGAGGAGCCAGTTGGTGAACAAGTCAGATGAGTGAAGGGACTAGAGAAAACATATTGGAGCCAGTTGGTGAACTAGAGAAAATACATACTGGAGCCAGTTGGTGAACAAAGATGAGTAAAGGGACTAGAGAAAATACATACTGGAGCCAGTTGTTGAACAAAGAGTTAGAGACATACTGGAGCCAGTTGAGTAAAGGGACTAGAGAAAATACATACTGGAGCCAGTTGTTGAACAAAGATGAGTAAAGGGACTAGAGAAAATACATACTGGAGCCAGTTGTTGAACAAAGATGAGTAAAGGACTAGAGAAAATACATACTGGAGCCAGTTGTTGAACAAAATCAGATGAGTGAAGGGACTAGAGAAAATACATACTGGAGCCAGTTGGGAACAAAGAGATGAGTGAAGGGACTAGAGAAAATACATACTGGAGCCAGTTGGGGAACAAAGTCAGATGAGTGAAGGACTAGAGAAAATACATACTGGAGCCAGTTGGTGAACAAAGTCAGATGAGTGAAGGGACTAGAGAAAATACATACTGGAGCCAGTTGGGGAACAAAGTCAGATGAGTGAAGGACTAGAGAAAATACATACTGGAGCCAGTTGGTGAACAAGTCAGATGAGTGAAGGAACTAGAGAAAATACATACTGAAGCCAGTTGGAACAAAATCAGATGAGTGAAAGGACTAGAGAAAATACATACTGGAGCCAGTTGTTGAAACAAAGTCAGATGAGTAAGGGACTAGAGAAAATACATACTGGAGCCAGTTGGTGAACAAAGTCAGATGAGTGAAGGGACTAGAGAAAATACATACTGGAGCCAGTTGGTGAACAAAGTCAGATAAATTGTAGGAACTAGAGAAAAGACATACTGGAGCCAGTTGCTTAATAACAAAGGTAGATGAGTGAAGCTTATGTCACTGGACAGGTGGACAGGTTCTACTAGGAATAGAGTTAGCAAATAATGATTTCCTTCTGCAAACAATTGGCCTTACAACCCTCAAATGTGTACCCAGTATTTATCAGAATTTGATTTTTATTTTGTTTCTGATGCTTGACATTTTAAATTTTACATTGTTTGTTTCAAATTAACTCAACTGCTCAAAAGCATCCCAATATAGAAGGAGATCTGTTCAATAAATAGATTTTTAATTAATCATAATGATTTTACTTTGATTTCCTATATAATGTCATTGTGTTACCAAATTTGTTTCAAGTAGTTTATTAATAGTTTTTTCTTGGAAGGAAGAATTTTCAAAAATTGTAAGTTCTATGTTGTTTTAATTTTCCTTGTCTTCAGATGACCTGAGACTATGCAAGAGAGATATTTTCTGTATTCATCATTTTTCATGTTTTCTTCTTTTATAAACTTGCGAAATGACACAATCTATCATTGGAATTAGATTAAAAGCTAAATGGTATGCACAGTTTGTGAAATTGTAAATGTTGAAGATAAAATGTTTCTATCAAGACCATACATTTTTTCTTTGAAAAGGAAAAGTAAAAATTCAAAGCAAATTTTGTTAGATGAAAAGAATGCATTTAATAATGATATTTTTAATGAATTTTTTTTTAATAGAATCTTTCATGCTACTCCTTTGTATTGCAACATTGGCTATAAACACCCCCTCCAAAAATTAATGAATAAATTCATGCTTGTATCTTAGTTTGTTTTGTTGGGTCAGTAAAATGGTTATTCCTGTATATAGAGTGAATGAGGGAGAGGCTCTGTGATTGGATTTACCAATCACGTGATAGCCCAGAGTTTTGGCGCAATATCCAAAAAGTAGTCAGATAGAATACACCCGCGGTGCCACGAGGCAACGAATTCAGGGGCTCCAGGAAACCACCCTAATAACTCTTCTCCAACGCGCCGGTAAGTCCCTTAAACTCAACTTTATATACAGGAAGGACTTTATATTGTTGTTTGTGTTTCATGCCTAGCAAATAAATTGTTTGAATTAAAGGAAATATTAATTCCTTTCTTGTTGTTGTTAGTCTTAGAATTGAATGTTATACTAACACAATAGTTTTTTTACAGGCAGTTCAAACAAAATCCCTTAATTTGTACAAGATTATCATTTTATCTTTATATTTTGAATTGTCACTCTTTGTTATGCCCTTGAACAATTTCACACTACTTCTTTGACTTTCCTCACACTGCATTTGGTTTTCTTAAACAAGAAGATGGCAGCTCATTGGTGCTTTATTCAAAATCTTAAAGGCACCAGGTAATTCCATCAAAGTAACTGGGTTGTCCTGACAGCAAGAAATGAAAATGGACATTTTAGATGTATATATATTTACCAACCCCTCCGCACGAGCAGGATGCGACACATGGTCAATTTCTTAAGCGGAGTTTATCAGGTTTGAATTCAGAGTTTTCCTTCTCCTAGACCGGTTGCCTAACCATGGTTAAAGAGCCCAGTCTGCCCTATTATTTACCCATAGCTGGAGGGAGAGTAGGATTCATACCTTTCCCAAGGGTATTAGCGCTAAGTGAAATGCAATTACCACGTCCAGGATTTGAACTCTGGGCAATGAGTCCATTTGAATAAAATTAATAAAAATCATCTTATATACATCTAAAATGTTGGGTTAAAATTTGGGGGTCAGATGTCAAGGTTAAGGTTTTCTTGAAATATAATTATTATTGCATGAATTATTTGCAAGTAAGTAAAGTCGGTGGAGCGGTCTAATGTCGGTATTAGCCAGACAGCGAGGGTGTCTATCTCCTTTTCACTAGCGCTAGACAAAGAAGATTGTTTTAACATATGGGTGGAGCGCCATACCTACCATCAGCTCATTACTTTACCGCACAGATCCCTGTGCTACTCTTACGCTGATTTGGCGCGGGCTGGTATCAAACCAAGAACCTTGTGATTTCTAGCTGAACGTTCAACTGACTAAGCTAAACCGGCCCTCTGAATTTGTACTAGTATCCTTATCTTTGTTGTTTTCAATCATTACTTTTGTCAGTACACTCTGTATTTATTTAGCATTGTTTCAAAAAAATTAATGCACCAACAAATCTTCTTCATAGTAATTCTGTAAATAGCCTGCAGTAAATGACAAAAATTTCAGGTAGGATTTAAATTAATTTACCTTTTAATTAATATCAATGGGGAATTTGAGGTTTGTGGCGAATAGAGATCATCATCATCATCATCATCAAAGCATGCAAACAGCATGGATTCCCATGAGTCTCTTGCCATCCATTCAAGTCAGTCATTCCCCCTTGCTAGGCCTTCTAGACTGCATCCAGTGTTCATACTGGGCAGATTAATATAACTTTTTGCTAGTGTGTCCATGTGTAGGAGTCCATGGGAGAATGTCACTTATGCATCATTACTTCTCCAGCAGTTCCTGATCATCTTACTTAGATGGTTTGTGTGATGAGAGCTAAATGGTTGTATAACTGCTGTTTTGTGGGGTGCTGCTTCAAGGATTTGTTCAAAACAGTATGCAGCATCATTGCTTTTTCTTGAAGCAATTCATTAGAGTCCAAGTAGTGCTGCTTTGCAGTAGTACAGACACAGCCACAGCTTGGAACAATTCCCATTTTATTTCATCAGAGAGTTTAGATTTCTATATGGTCAATAAACTGAAAGAACAATGTCAAGCATCACTCCACTTTGACCCTTAATTAGGCATCACTGATTCAACCACATCAGAAATCATTATCAAGACTAGCAAATATATGCACCCTCCGGGTGCAAGTATTTAAGTTTTAATGTAATAAAATATTATATTAAATTAGAAAGTCTAACGGAACTAAATAAGAATACAGATAAAAAGATTTGAAACAGAGGGAGTATAATAAAAGATTTGAAACAGAGGGAGTATAATAAAAAATGGAACAACTGAAACTTACTCTTTCATCACTCTCGTCTTTCATTGTTATTTTTTCTAATTTAAGTATTTAGTTATAAGAGGAAGTAAAGAATAAAATGACAGTTATTTTATCTTGTTAATGGATTTCATTTAAGATTCATTGAAGAGATTTTTGCTTATATTCATTAAAATAAAACCAAACAGTTAGAAATCAATAATACTAAGCACATATTTATTAAATTTGATTTTTTAATATAAATATGCAAATTAGCCTTCCCGTTCACACTGTAAACCGCTATTCTGTTGTATATATAAATATAATTGCATGTTGTCAGTACGTAGACGTAGTTAACAGTATTAATAATGTAAGACAATTTTATTAATAATTGAGGTTTAGATAAAAATAAAATCATGGAGAATGTGATGTCAATAACTAAGAGAATTGTGACTTGAGTAGGAATATAGTTTCGGTTACAGACAGAAAAACACACAATCTCCATTATAATAAGATATCTATTGATGACTATCAAGTTGCATTGCTAGTCTTCACTTTCTGTGCACATTGTGTTGATTAATCCAGAGGGCAAATAGATTGTTTGATAAAGTAAACCCTTCTTACTTCTGTCTTAGTCAAATGACACTGCTACTCACCATATAGGTCTAACAATTTAGAAATGAACCAAGTTCTCAGTATTCAGAGGCTGCAATAATGTCTTGGATTCAGGAGGTCTTCTCAGAGTGCTGTGGGTTCTGGTGACAGTAAACTAGTTGTCTGCTGAGATAAAAAAAAAATCTCTAGCTTATATTGAGTCTGGCTCTTAATCATGTCGGGTCTGAACGGATGGGTGTGTATTTATACCAAATTAATTTTTTACCACATTAGTTGAATTATCCAACCCCTTTTTAAATGGTCAGATGGTTTGATCCTGCCACTTAACTCCAACTTACTTTAATTTTTACCTTTCATCCATACCCGATATTCCACCCACATCCAAGTTCTTTGGCTGAAATTAACAGGTGTATATTTGAATGGTTGATCTATATAACTGTTAACCACACTGCCTTAATATGTTTTGTAAGAACAATTTCACTTTTTATATCTGATTCTTTTCTACATTAAATTCCATTCAGCCAAATGTTGTGTGTAGTATGATAAGCACGATTGCACAATGGTTCAAATTTCTTTGGTGTAAATTCTCACAGAAATCTCTTGATGAACACAATCCAATTTCAACGTGTGATCATGAATGCAAGCTGTGCTTGTTCAGAGGAAATAATTCCTGAAAAATTTCTCAACTGAAATTTATCTCTGAATGATTTTCAATGTGTTTTGATTCTTTCGACAGCATCAACTGGTCTGAAATTTCAAATCTTGACAAGATCTAAGTTCTGCGATAAAACTTATTGAATTACCAATTTAGTTGATTCTATCTGAAGATAATTACCATCATGTACAGCAAATTGATATTTCATTTAGTTTCCAAGGAGATGGAGTCGATTTGATTTTTATTTGATATTAGTTTCATATTGTTGAACATCTCCATCTTTTTCACTTCATTTTTTCAACAGTAGATAATTTTTTTTTTTTTTTTTTTTTTTTTTTTTGAGAAAAAAAAAATCCATTTCCATTTGAGAAGAATTCTTGTTATATAAAATACTACTTGTGAAAAGTAAGTAAGTAAAGTTGATGGACGGGTCTAATGTTGGTATCAGCCAAACAGTGGTGGAGTCTATCCTCTTTTTGCTAATGCTTAGACCAGGGAGATTGTTTTTGCTGAGGTGGAGTGCCACACCTACTGTCAGTATCAAACCAGGAACCTTGTGATTCCAACTAGCTCCATTGAGGCTACTTGTAATTCTTCCTAAATTGTACCAAAAAATTTGTTTGATTTATTTAAATGGAAGTAAGTTTTACTCACTTTATTATACTGTATTGTATCTTTGTACAAATAGAGAATGAAGAAAAAAATTAAAATAAAGAGTATTTTTTTATAACAATCCGCCCTGTCGGCTGGGGCGTTAGAATGCACCGACTGCACCTCTGCTGTAAGACACCCCCAATGGGGCCACTTGTTGGCTATGGGTGACGACCCATGATGCTTAAGGATAGAGCCCAGGTGGATGAGCAGTTCATGAGTTGCAATACTCCACTTTGGCCCTATCTTGAGCTAGACAGGCGGTCGGAGAGGCCCCCTCCGATCAATCGGCTGGTCACGTCAAGCCCTAGCACCTATATGATTGCCCCAACCCTATTGCCCTTATGGCAAGCCCCAACCCCTTATCATATGGGTGCTAGAAGGTGGTGACTGAGGGTCTACATGTCCTGGGAATGACGTTAAACTCTATCTGATGGTGAGGTTCCAGTTCTGGAGGTTTGGGGAATGTGGAGCACCCCTTCATCACCATTGCTCCCTGGTCCACTCTGACCCGGAGTGGTAGTACCTGTTAGGGTCCCATCTATGGGTTGAATAGAAAAATATGAGTTGATAAACAAAATTGTATTATGCATTAAGAATGAATTTATTTCACAACTTTATCGGCATTAAATGACCCAGCGAGGTTGATATGCCGTAAAACAAAACAACCAAACCAAACCTTTATAACAATGACCATATGAAAATCTGATCTCTCTGATAAAATAAAATGAGAATTCTTCCAAGCTGTAGCTGTGTCAGTACTATTGTATGGTTTCACCACTTTAATGATATGCTTGGAGAAAAAGCTAGATGGAAACTACACAAGGATGCTGAATGGTGTTTTTAAACAGATCCTGAAAGCAGCACCCTACAAAACAACAGCTGTATGGCCACTTACCTCTCATCTCACAAACCATCCGACTAAGATGAGCCAGACATGCTGGGCTCTGCTAAAGAAGTAAAAACAAAGATAAGCAACATTCTCTGATAAACTCCTACACAAAGACTCCCTAGTATCGGTCAACCAGCAAAAAAACTTAAGTTCATCAGTTCTATGCCAACACTGAATACTGTCTAGAGGATTTGACAAGAGAGATGGCAAATAGGGATGCATGGTAAGAGAGAGTCAAGAGAATCTGTACTATCATGACTTAATATTGAGACAATGATAGTAGAGTGATTACCAAGCCAGTCTTGCAGACCACATACTAGTATAGTGAGATTGGATCTCCCTAGGTGCTTCACTATTATGGCTCTTAGCCAAACTAATGTTTAAGAAATATTTGAATACTTTCTCTTAAGCAATGATTAATCAGTTAGTATTGTAATGATTTCCAAATGAAAATTGGACCATATGACCTTTGGGCACCCCTTCTTGATCTCGATTAAGAAAGGACATGTTTTTCATTTACACCGTCAATATCTGGTTGTTTTAACAGACGATTTTTAGATTTAAAAAAAAATTATAAAACTAAACCCTAACCCTAACCTCTAACCCTATTGCCCTTATGGCAAACCCCAACCCCTTATCATATGAGTGCTAGATAGTGGTGACTGAGGGTCTACATGTCCTTGGGAATGACGTTAAACTCTATCTGATGGTGAGGTTCCAGTTTTGGAGGTTTGGGGAATGTGGAGCACCTCTTCATCACCATTGCTCCCTGGTCCACTCTGATCCGGAGTGGTAGTACCTATTAGGGTCCCTAACAAACAACCAGATATTGACAGTGTAAATGAAAAACATGTCCTTTCTTAATCGAGATCAAAAAGGGGTGCCTAAAGGTAATATGGTCCTGAAAATGAAACTAATTCCTGAACGGGTGTATTGACCTGCAGACAAGCTTTGCTGACCATCAAACTCTTGATAGCTGCCATTTTAACAATATTTACTTTGTTTAATGAGATACAAAAGAATGTTTGAAAGTATGACCATATTGCATTTGCAGATCATTGATAGGTAAGATCCTCACTACATACTTTGGCATTATTTAAATGCAAGTTAAGCTTAAAGCAATGCCTATATCACTTATCTTGCAGACACATATACTTGTGTAGAGAGTATCATAGTCTGTGTGTATGTACTCCACTATTATTGACCCTATGACATATTTAGTTTTGGAACTGTTTTTTGGGGCACTCACATGAAGTGCATAGTTTTATTGTATTGTCCTCTGTCTTGCGATCCAGATTTCTTGGAGCTGATGTTATGTGTTTTGAGTAATTGTTTCTGTCCATTTCTACTTGATATGCATTGTCAGGGCTGATGGCTTTTGCCGTGTTGTAGGCAATGAATGATTCATTTCTTTACATTGTATGTGAAGAAAGGAAGTGAATCCGACGGTATGTAGTATATTAAGAAAAATGAAAAAAACACAGGTTTAAATGGGTTAAGTGTTGAGTTTATTGGCCAACGCTGCAGTGTTTCAATCTATTAATTAGATCATCTTCAGGGCATTTGTTGGTATATGGAAGGTGATAAGAAATTATTTATCACAGAATCACCTTCCATATGCCAACAAATGCCCTGAAGATGATCTAATTAATAGATCGAAACACTGCAGTGTCGGCCAATAAACTCACCACTTAACCCATTTAAACCTGTGTTTTTTCATTTTTCTTAATACTAGCATATATATGCACCCTTCGGGTGCAAATATTTAGGTTTTGATGTAATAAAATTTTGTATCAAATTAGAAACTATTTAGAAAATGATGAATTGAGGGCGTGTAATCGAAAAATAGAACAGCTTTAAATCTAACTCTTCCATCATTTTCCATCACTCCCGTCTTTTATTTTTCCGAATTTATCTATTTAGTTAGATTCTGAATTATTTAATAAAATTACAGTTCTTTCGTCTTGTTTATGGATTTCTTTTAAGATTTATCCCCGAGATTTTTGCTCATAGTCATTAAGATAAAACTAAACAATTAAGAAATCAATAATACTAAGCATATATTTATTAAAATCAAATTCTTAATATCAATATGCAAATTAGCCTTCTCGTTCACACTGTAAACCGCTATTTTGCTAAATATATAAATATACTTGCATGTTATTAGTATGTAGAATAATCCAACAGTATTAATAAGGTATAACAATTTTATCAATAATTGAGGTTTAAATAAAGATAAATTCATGGTGAATGTGACGTCAATAACTAAGGGAATTCTGACTTGTGTAGTGAATTAGTTTCGGTTACAGACAGACAAACACACTCTCCATTATAATAAGATTTACATTGTATGTATACCTGCTGTTGTTGACTTTTTTGAACAGTGGGATCAGCAACACCCAATGAAAAAAGTGTATGGGGGACACCTTTTAAAAAATAAACCTCATTTGGTCACATTTCAGGATAATAATTTTGGTTAGCCTATGAACTTTTCAGCCAACCCTTGTATACGCTTTATCACCAATATTGAGCACTCAATTTATAAATCTATTAATAATGGAGATTTCGCTTCCGGTTTTTGTCTGTAACAAAAACTACATCACTGCTACGTCACATTACCCAAAATCATCGTAACATAGAATAAATACATTCAAATTTGAACATGCATCATTAGACAGTCCTCATTGTTTTTTAAAACAAGTTTTAATAAATACATGACTGGTATTATATATCTATATATAGTTTGTTCTATTTTAATACATATTTAAAGTTTACATTTCAAATTGTTTTATTTTTTAATCCTTTAATGAATTTGATGATTTTACTTACTTAGGGTACAAACTCACTGACATTGAATTTTTAACTCCCACCCCTCAAGCAATATGTTTCAAAAATCTTTTTTACATCGCCCAGAGGGTGTTTTTTATTTTGCTAGTATTCATAATATAGCAAAGTACATTATTAATATATAAATGATTAAATAAAAATTAGTGATATAGGATTTTTTTTTCTATTAGAACCCATAGTAGCAATAGCAACTACAATTTTTGTTGTTGCTAAGATATAAAACCTGGTTGATGATTTTCCACCTTTTTATTATGGCTACCATTAGTGATTATCCAGGTTCCAAGAGACAAATTGAAGTACTCTAATTGGTAATGACTGTTGTTAGTCACCTGTGTTATTCGCACACTTCAAAATCTGTAAAAACAAGCTCTTTCTGGTGGTTGGCATATATTTTATTTCTTTCTTGAAGTGAACATTGTGTGAGAAACATTCAGTATTTATATTGGACTTGTTTGCATTGAACTTGAGGAAATTTTAGTGTTTTCTTTTTGTTATATACCCCATCATCGGGTATATAATCGAGAGAGGAGACTCAGGTGGGATTTACTTGTTCTTCATTTTTTCTTGCTACGTCTAGTCGCCACATTTCCTCCTTCTTTTTCTTTGGTCGACATCTTGTTGTCTAGCTGTCTTATTACTAAGGGCTTCTTCTATGGGGCTAACTTTTTAGTCATGTAATTAATCAACTCACAAGACTTTTATGTTCTTCTGCGCGGGTATAGAATACTAAGTCCAATTACCGTCAAATTGGCAAGACAAGACTGCAAACAGTCGTAACTCAATACGATTCTGAGATGCCATAAAGACCACTGAAAAGTGGCAGGATTTATGGAGCCTCAGAGGACCCTACAAACCAAGCAGCCAATCAGGACTCAGGGAATGGACTCACCCAAATGCATGGGTGGACTGTTCTGAATTCCCATAAATACCAGTTATCTTGACACTGGTGCAGTTGTGCTTGGCCAGTCACATTGCTCAACCCAATTGTTGACTGTCTGACTGACTTACTTCAATAGCGGGAAGTTAACAACCTCAGCAGAGAGAGGCCGCGGCTCTCTGCTCCGCCGTCTGGTTGTAACTAAAATCTAAACTAAAATCACATGACTTGTGAGATTCCCGCCTCTGGGGTCAGGGAGCTATAACCATCCTTGTAGTCTTCCATTCCCTGATCTGAAAACCAATTGCCACTTAGAATTCTCGCTACAGGTTTTTCAACAACCACACTACCACACAAATTATGTAACATTTTGACTCTAGAAACTTTTGGCAATTGCATTGGATTTGTAACTTTTGATTTCAAATTTCTTTGGACCCATGACTTATCAATGGTACAATCAACAAAACCATTGGAATTGATATGAAATATATTTTAGATGTGCGTTTCTTTAAGATGCAGATTTAAGATTAAAAACATAACAGATTTGATATTTTGTAATAAATCATTAAGTCTCAGATATTTATTATATCTACTCAGTCATTTACAGATAAAAGAAAATAATGGGTCTTTCATTTTATTTTTTCATTGGCTTATTTTATATGTTCTAAATTTTAGTTCAAAATTATCTATGTAAACTTTTGAAAAACATATTTGTGATGTATTCAGATTTAACAGTAAACATTATTTTGATAAAAATAATAGTAATCTAGTCCCATTGATGTTCTGTAAGTTAAGCCACAATTGACAATAAAAGACAAAAGAATATTTAATTATCCTTTTGTTGGAATTTTTGAGTATACAGTTATTTACTAAACTTAGCTTAGATATGGCACAAGGCCAGAAGTATGGGGCTCCCAATGAGAATCGAACTCACTAACAATGGTTTGTGAAGCAAGCTTGCTAACCATTACACCACGTGAGTATATAAGGCATGAGGCAAATGGTCACTTCTACTTATAGACTCGTCGACTCCCATGTGACCAGCCTTTTTATCCAATCACTGGCAGTGCTGCTGCTGCTGCTGTATTTATACTGGCCTGATTCTAATCTTAGCTCATTGTTACTTGGAACATCTTGGACGTCGGACCTAAAGGACACTATACCACAAGGACTTATAGACTTACTTATTTACTTTAAGTTCTTTTACAACTGGCCAAGGATGGTGGCCAAATACCTTTAAAAATGAAAAGAAAATCAGTTAAGTAAGAAAAAAGTAAAATGCTTAACTCACAATAAACAGATAAAACTGGGAAACTAGTCATTACAGACTCTCATGAAAATTAGTCATGTATGCATTTATTTATTTTTTTAAATTTTGATGTTGTTTTCTGGTTAAAGTCTTGCATGTAAGCCAGATATACCCTACTGGGTAAATGTCTGTAAATAAAAAGTTTACAGCACTGTTTTTTATATTTTCTTTTTTTTTCTTTTTATTTATTTATTTATTTTCTTTTTTAAAACTCCGAACACAGGTTGGTAGGTGATGTGGATATCTCACATTCCCTGTGTTTTGATTTTTAAGTTTCTTACTAGAGGCACCAAAATGATAACTGTGTATTGAAACTACCTGAAGGTGTTACACATTTCTGTCTTGCACAGTTCCCTGTTAACTTTAAATAGTGTTTTTAATTCTTTGTCAGCTGATGCATAGTTAAATGATTTTTTCTAGATTTTGCTGCAGAGAAAATTTACAGCTCTTTTCTCTAGTTTTGAGGAGAAGTGCAATGTGGGAATTTTTTTTCTTCTTCGATTCTCACTGGGTGCCCCATGCTTCTGGCCTTGTGCCACATCTAAACTGTGCTTAGTAAATAACTATATGGAAGATCAAGAGTTGCCCATGCAGCAAGTGTCCCCTCTTTAGGACACCGATGCTGATCATAGAAAGAGCTAGGTGCTATACAACCTTGGCGTCAATATCCCTCCAAAAGAAGCTAGAACGAAGCTGAACACGGGTCCGGACTGCCTTAGTAATCCTTGCCCCGACTAGAATGAAAAACGCTGTCAACTATTCGAGCATTTAAGGCATACGAAGTGACTCTTTCTGTTGTTGAAACCCACACCACCTGTGTTAGATAATTCTCTTTTTTTTTTTCCATTTTGACTTGGACCAGTGTTGCTTAACTTGGGATAAATTTAAGACTTGTTACTTGAAAGGCTAAATATTTCAAATATAAATGACTTTTCAAGATTGTTTTTTTGCTTGGGGAACATTCCAAATGAAATAATAAAAACTAAAGCCATACTTTACTATATTAATCCAAACAAATTTATGAGGAGCACTGACATTGCAACTATCATTTTTCAAAACTTTATCTACTTTAGGAATCTTGAAATATGTACCAACCGTCTTATCCCCCCCCCCTTGTTAAAAAAGCATCCTTTGTAGAAGAGAAATGTTCTTGAAGGTTTGCCTTGATGGAATCATTTTTGCTGCATGCTAGATAGAACTGTTAGCGCCACCATTAATAATGGAAATCTTCAGATCATATATCTTTCTGGAGGTTGTCGTTTCTGGCACTGTTGTTGTATTTCCTGTTCAGATTCGTTTGGTCTGTGTTGCTGTTTCTGGCAAATTCCCATCAGAGTTGGGGAAAAAGTCAAACTTGCTTGTTTTACACTCAGAAATTTTGAGTGAATGTAAGGAAAAAAAAAAAGAAACAAAAGAAAAGAAGGTCAACCAACCGTTGTAGAACTGTCTGCTTTTTTTGATCTGATGGATTGACAGAAACCTTACAGGTAAAAATACTTATACTATTATCGCAAATTTTGCACAGGAGACTGTATGATAGGTAAAAAAAAAAAGATTTAGCCAAGCTAGTTAATAATTATATACTCTAACCACACCTGTTTATATGTAGTTTGATGTAACATTTTTTACAATGAAGGACATGATTGATTGATTTTAACGACATGTCAACTCATCCAGGGTTATTTTATACCAAGCAGTAGGTTATGACGGATGGTCAAATTTATTGTTTTTTTGGGTTTTTTTTTTTTCAAGCTTACAAATATTTTTAGGGGCTGGGTTAGCTCAGTTGGTAGGGCGTTCGGCTAGAGACCACAAGGTTCCTAGTTCAATACCGGCCCTTGCCAACTAAGCGTATGAGTAGCACAGGGATCTGTGCGGTAAAGTGAGGAGCTGACGGTAGTTGTGGCAGCTCCACCTCAGATGCAAAAACTATCTCCTTGGTCTAGCGCTAGTGAAAAGGGGATAGTCTCCCTCGCTGTATGGCTGATACCGACAGTAGGCTGCCCCGATGATTTTACTTTTACTTTACAAATATTTTTAATAATAAGGGTGAATTCTTACCTCTTATAATATCAATACTTATTATTAAAAATATTTGTAAAGTAAAAGTAAAATCATCGGGGCGGCCTACTGTCAGTATCAGCCATACAGCGAGGGAGTCAATCCCCTTTTCACTAGCGTGAATTCTTACCTCTTATAATATCAATAAACTGATAAATATCTATATACTATATAGATTTGTACAGTACTAAATCTGTCTATAAATTATATACTAAAATTATGTTTGTATGTATTATAAGATCATACTGGCAGCACAGATATCCATGACTCTCTTGCCGACCATCCCTATCTGTTATCGCTGCGGAGAGGTTCTCCATGCAGTATCAAGATTCTGCACAGAGCTGATTGATGTAGGGTTTTTGCTGGTTAGCCTACACTGTGTAGGTGTCCATAGGAGAACATTACTTATGAGTTTGTTCCCCAGCAGTGTCCAGCATTGTGTGTATGCATATATATATATATATATATATAATGTGTATGTGTGTGTATTTGGGCAGCATTCTTTCATTTATATATGTAGAATTAAACAAAAGACATGTCTCCTATTTAACAATTTTATTAACGATCTTTTAAAGCATTCTGGCCAACTTTTTTACATTTGGATGAAATCCGTGGATTAGTCCACCAAAGTTTTATCCCAAGTACTTTCAGCACTTTGAAGTACTTGGAATAAAATTTTGGTGGACTAATCCACGGATTCCATCCAAATGTAAAAAAGTTGGCCAGAAAGCTCGAAAAGATCGTTAATAAAATTGTTAAACAGGAGATGTGTCTTTTGTTCAATTCTACATGTATATATATATATATATATATATATATATATATATATATATACATGTGTATCGCTTTTCTTGTTATTCTATGATAAAAAAATTCTTATCACCTTCCATCTACCAACAAATGCCCTGAAGATGATCTAATTAATAGATCGAAACACTGCAGTTTATTGAAACTGATAATGTTTTGTTTTTTTTTGCCTCTTCACCATCTTGCCTCTCCTCAGTAGTTAAGTAAGAATGATTTATCTGTCACTGAAAAAAAAAAAGAAGAAGAGTGGTGAAATATTAATGAATATGATGAGCACCCAATGAGGGTTGGAGAGTCTAACAGTTAAAACAAGAAACATGCAAATACTCATCAGAATTTCAATTGCAGATTTTCATAGATTATGAATATCACATATTTATAATCTTTTGTATTTTTTGTTGTTTTTTCTAAACATTGTGTAACTCATTTTTAGTTGATTCTGTTTTCATCTTTTTAAGCTTCAAATTTAATTTGTTCATCTTAAAATTTATTTTGCTGTTCATTTAATTTTTCTATCCCATGGGGATTTTACTATTTATCTATTTTTCTCTTTAGGTCCACAATAACCCAAATGTGCCAACTTCAAGTCAAGGTTTTGCAAGCCGTAAACTAACTGGACAGAATCTGAGACTGGTAAGGAATTCTCTTCTTATTAAATTCTTCTTTACAGAAATGTTGATCAAAACTTTTTTTAAAATCAATTAGGAAATGTTTTTTATTTTAATTTTTTATTTTACTGAAGCCAATTTTAATGTTCATTGTTATTTTTCTTTCTTTTTTTCCCCACCAGTTCTAATTGTTTTGGTTTTCTCTTACTTGTATTATTACAGGAGAGAAGTGTTACAATTTATGAGAATCATAAATTGTTAGCAGACCCTGTAGTTAGTTGAAAATTAAGTTTGTTAGAATCAAAAGCGGAAGCGGGTAGATTTCCATAACCGTTGGGTTATGATTGAAATTTTGGATGACCCCCAAATGACCCAATACAGAGACGTGGGAATAGTCAGTTTTTAGAATTTAGATTCAACCCAACTGTCAGAGAGTTTAGACATGATAGTCTTTCTCTATCGGGTCATCTCATCCACACAGAATTGATGGAATCATGGGCTAATAAATAAAAGCTTGATCAAGCAACAAAATGTCTTGTTAGTTTATTCAATTAAAAACAAGCAAAGCCCAGCCCAGAAGACTTAGAAGAACAGAAGAATTAGAACTCAACTAGACAAGACAAGACGTCAGCAGGAATCAGTCAAAAACAGTATACAGTCAGCAACAAGTAACCAAAGAAATGAATTAATCAAGTAAGACATTCCATCATCTGTAAAGCAAGTCTCTGTCTATTATATACCCGATGTTGATAGGGATATATAAACAGAAGCTAGAGAAGGTACTTATATTTATTGACTTGATCTTATGTTTATGAAATTGTGAGATGAAATGTCATTATACAATCTCACTTATATTTTGGCTGTTTTGGACTTTCCACTGAATAAGCTGTTGAGCCAAATTTCCTTTTTTCTTTTCTTTTTTTTCAGATTCCCTCAATTTCTGTATTATTTTAAATTACAGGTAAATGCTTATTTAACAGGCACTTGCTGAAGGTCTTTGGTCAAATGCTGCTGTTATTTGATTGTTTAAACAAGCATCCTCATCTTTGTTGTTTTGATCTTTATATTTTAGTTGATGAGATGTCTGAAATTCTGACTGTTGTATTATTTTATGTTGCTCAGACCTGTACTTTATTAAAAGTTAGAAGAATGTTGTAAATAAAAGGAAGCCTTCTGTTTCAGACACTCACTGTGATAAATGTGATCAAAACAGCAAAAATATGGATATGAATCAAAATCATAGGTGGAATAGTTACAGCATCTTGGAATCATTGGACAATATGCAGAAGACAAGAATATAAGAGGATAGGAGTTTGAATAAAAGAATTAGGAAAATACTTGTTCCTGGAATTTTAAGTAAAACTTTCATCGATGACAATGTTTGTCTTGAAATCATTTTCATTTATGTAGACAGCACTTATTCCTTCCTTGAATTTTGAATGTTTGGAATTTGGTTTTGGATTTATTTGATTTTATGCATTTTAATCATTTAGTGCATAAATCAAAGAATTGTGTTTGACTAAATAAGATTGAACATTAGTAAATAAATTCCAAGAGAGACAAGTGTCAAATCAACTTGAAAATCAAAAAAGACAAGAGAAGAGAAAAAAAATAACAACTACATTTTAAACTATAATTCTTTTGGGCTTCCATAGTAAAAAAAAACTACTTTTTCATCCTGAAATTGTAGATGAATGTTGACAGCAAAGTGCAGGGATCCTTTTTTTTTTTTTTTTTTTTTTTTTTTTCAAAAAATGATGATTGCAAAAATGTGAAGTAAAATCTAACCGAAAGGTGGTAGTGGTGGATGTGAGGCGGGGGAGTCATGTTTCTGTGAGAGACAAAGTTCCATTTTGCCCACCTGCAGCTGTTCATTTGAATGACACTATGTCAAAAATATCAAATTATTATCTACTCAATAATAGTAAATTTAATTCCTTTAGTTTTTATTTTTACTTTCAGGACTCAGAAAAATGTTTATTTGACCAAATTTTTATCTGTAAGAAGAAACATTTCTTACTTGACAGCAAGAATGATAATCTGAAAAGTAAATAAACAAATGAAAAACAATTGATTTTACATTGGAAGAATCAATATTTGTGGCTCTCTTTTCTTGCTGTGAGTTTTCAACAAGTTTTCTAGAGATTTAATTAAAGAAACTGCAACCAAATTGTGATAAAAAAATCTATTAAAGTGGATTGGTTATCAGTTAATTTAATGAACTGGTCTTCAATTTGAATTAAAGAAAAGATGAACAAGTATCTGAATTATTTAATAAATAAGAACTTAAAATCCTTAAGGGCAGAAGAATGAAACAGGTTTTCATAAATAATAACAACCTTTAATTACCAAGAGTTTTAGTACAATCATAATAATAATAATAATAATAATTAATTATACACTTGCACGGATGCTGATAGGTACGCGTCCTGCATACTTGACACACAAAAATCTAAAAGGATGCAGTAAAATCATATCCATGCATCCCAGTAGCTTTCTTTTTTCTTCCCCCACCATTTCAAGCTAACTTTTAATACATTTCAATAGTTTCTCAGAAATGAATTCCACAGGATAGGTTACAAGGTAGGGGTTAGACGGCTTTAGGTTTCCCCAAATCATAAATAAAAGCCTTTCAATTTATTAAGAAACTTGGTTGGGACCCATCAAATTTCTTGGGGACTCATTCAAAGCACATATGTGCATCCCAGGATGCGCTAAATCAAAAATCTATCAGCATCACTTGTGTGATATTAAGATCTTTAAAGGTTGAGGAAGGTGTTGCAATGTTTTTTGTGTCTAAAAGAAAATAATGCCACAAGCAAAAAAAGAGGAAATGATAGAAAATTAGTAACAAAAAGAATAAAACAAGAAATGACTTCATCCAAAAATAGGAAGGATAAATTCTTTTTTTAATTTTTTTTTTAATTTTTATTATGATGAGTTTACAGAATTGAGATTTTAAAGAAATATGGAAATGCTTTGATTGAATGGAAATGAAATAATTTGTAATGAAATGAAAAGGAGCCACAAGCAAAAGGCTCACTCCATAATAGAAAACATGTTAGAATGTAATTGTAATTCTATAGGTGCTTAGAAATTCATTGACTGGTTGCTTTGGTAATAGTGTCTGCATTTAAAGAAATAAAAAAATACTGATCTTTATAGGAATAAATTTAGGTGGCAATATGGATCAAAATTAGAATAGCACAGTCAGGTGTTTCTGATTGCAGTGAATTAAACTAAATCTAATCACAAAGAAACTATTATTTAAGATTTAGAGAATGTTTTAGCACTTTGTGTCTAATATAAAAATAAAAAGCAATAAATATTCTTGTAGAGAAATGGTACAGAAAAAAAGTCAGTTTCTGTCTTATATCACTCATCATATAAGTAAGGTAGATATGAGCAGAATCAGCTTTGAATAGAACAAGACTGTTCTGAAAAGATAAAGAGGAATCGCTATGAATAGATATAAACATAGATTTATAGATAAATGCTATGCTCACCTGGTTAACGTTGTTAAATATTTTCCTATTAATTTTTTTTCTGTTATTCAAGATGAACATGAAGGAATTCTCTTCATGAAAAACTGGTGCAATGCAACTTTGCTCTCTGTCATTTCCCAGCCTGTGCCAGATATTAAAAAAAAAAGAAAAGGTAGCACATAAATTATCACCCTTAGGTGTTCCACTTAAAAAAATTGATAAGTTACTTTTCTTCTTAATCATAAGATAACAAGATTTTATAATTTTCTAGTGGAACAGCATACAATTGAAATAGATATTATTAGGTAATTATAAATCCGATCACCCCGACAAGCTAAAGAGACGGTTCTTCCAGGCTGTAGTTGTGTCGGTACTGCTGTATGGCTGTACCACCTGGACCCTAACGAAGAACCTTGAGAATAAGCTAGATGGGAGCTGCACAAGAATGCTGCGAGCAGTCCTGAATAAGTCGTGGAAGCAGCACCCCACAAAAAAGCAACAGGCCCCCATCTCACAAACCATACAAGTAAGACGGGCTAGACATGCAGGACACTGCTGGAGAAGCAAGGTCAAGATCGTAAGAGACGTACCACTGTGGAAGCCAGCACATGGGCATGCTAATGTGGGCTGCCCAGCCAGGACCTACATTAACCAACTATGTAGGGATATGGCTGCTGCGCGGAAGAGCTCCCAGAGTCGATGAATGATAGGGAGGGTTGGCGAGAGAGAGAGATCGTCATGGATATCTGTGCAAATTGTGCAACATGATGATGATGATTTATTACTAATGAGCTGGTTTAGCTCAGTCAGTAGAACATCCACCTTGGAATCACAAGGTTCCAGGTTCAATACTGGTCCCTGCCAACTTAGTACATGAGTAGCACAGCTTGGATAATCTTATCTGTGTGGTAAAGTATCTGGGAGTTGACGGTAGGTGTGGTGCTCCACCCCAGCATAAAACAACCTCCCTGATCTAGTATTAGCGAAAAGGGGATAGACTCCCTCGTTGTTTGGCCAATACTGATAATAGGCCACTCCGCATATTTTTATTTATTACCAAACTTTACAGCACTGAAAGTCTGTAACCAAAAATATGAATATGTAGAAGTCCAAAAATAAATATTCCTCTTATAGCTATTTATGCAGATTTATTTTTGCTTTTGATATGTTGTAGTTTTATTTTATACTCTATGTCTGCACATGTATGTGTGTGTATCTATATATATATATATATATATATATATATATATATATATATATATATATATATCTGAAATAAAATCTCTGTTTATTTAGGCTGACAGTTTCATTGAGAGTGTTCTCAATTGTTTTTAATCTGTAATGTAAATATTCATGAATATGTAATAGCATGAAATTGTGGAAAATGAAATTTAATGAAAATCTTCACTTTCTATTTAAAAAAAAAGAAAAAAAGAAAAGAATTTTGTATCAATTTCAAAATGAAATGAAAGAAATTTATTTCATATCAACAGTCAATTCTGTATTTTAATGATACTTTACAAAATTCAATTTCTCTACATTTTGCCCAAGAGTCAAAATATTTATTAAACTATTTTTTTATAAAATATAGATAATAAGAAATCAGCATAACAAAATGTATAGAATATCCTAAAAGCTGATTTTAGAATAGGTTCAGTTTTCAATGTTTGAAATCAATTTCTTGTCATGAATACTTTCAATTCTAATCACTTCTATTCGGTTATTTATCTATTTTTTTTCTTCCTAAATTTGTTTAAACTGACACTGGCTGATATTTATTTACAGTTATGCACTTTTGATGTAGCAAAAATATCAATTGTAGTTTTAATTATCCACACCAAAGTCAAGATCAGTTCAGCTAGGTTTGATATGGACTACTATATATATATATATATATATATATATATATATACACACACACACACACACCAACCCCTCCGCACGAGCAGGATGTGACACAAGGTCAATTTTTAAGCGGAGTTCAACAGGTTTGAATTTAGAGTTTTCCTTCTCCTAGACCGGTTGCCTAACCAAGATTAAAGAGCCCAGTCTGCCCTACTATTTACCCATAGCTGGAGGGAGAGTAGGATTCATACCTTTCCAAGGGTATTAGCGCTAAGTGAAATGCATGTCCAGGATTTGAACTCGGGTCGACGAGTCCATTTCCCATGACTTTAACCATTACACCACGCGCTTCCATATGTATTATTATATAATTTCCCATCCTTGTATTTTACCATATGAAACTTCATTTTTTTACCATCCTTGTATTTTACCATATGAAACTTCATATTTTTACCATCCTTGTATTTTACCATTTGAAACTTCATTTTTTTACCATCCTTGTATTTTACCATATGAAACTTCATTTTTTTACCATCCTTGTATTTTACCATATGAAACTTCATTTTTTTACCATCCTTGTATTTTACCATATGAAACCATATGAAATTTTTTTACCATCCTTGTATTTTACCATATGAATTTTTTTAAAAAGGTTCAAAAAGGTACAGAGACCTTCAGCTTGTTTTGCTTCCATATATCTGTATGTATGCATATATATGAACATTTGTGTATATATATAATTGTATGTGTATGCATATATTTATTCATTTTCTTTTTTTTTTAAGTTACTATGAGTTTCTGAAAACTTGTAGAATAATCATTGTCTGTTGATAAAAATTGATAAAATTCAAAGAATATCTTTTCCTTTTTGTTATGCCAAAACAGTAAAGTGACTTTGATGAATGTCAATTGAAACAAGTGGATTTCTTGAATATTTTAGCTTGAGTTATCATTGCTTTTCTGCCAAAATCTTTGTACATCTGAGAAAGCATCATTCAAAGCTTTTACAAAAACTTTACTTTGAAAGATGTTCAGTTAGTAAAAGAAATTTTTTTTTTTTTTTGTTTTGATAATTTTGTCTGAACTTTTTAATGATAAAGCTTAGAGAATCATATTTACCAAAAGTTCACATTATTATAGACATATTATGGTTGAATACTGGAAAAACAATGATACCAATATCATTGTACCTACCTACCTACCTACTTTCATCCTTAAAATTTAGTATGTCACTAAGGATGTGGGTATATATATATATATATATATATATATATATATAAAAGCGATGTATATGGTCGGCCACAAACAAATTATCAATAATATGGAAATCCGATCTCGCTGACAAGCTAAAGCGACATTTCTTCCAGGCGGTGGTTGTATCAGTGTTGCTGTACGGATGCACCACTTGGACCTAACGAGGCGCCTTGAGAATAAGCTGGACGGGAGCTGCACAAGAATGCTGCGTGCAGTCCTGAATAAATCGTGGAAGCAGCACCCCACGAGGAAACAGCTATATGGCCACCTGCCCCCATCTCACAAACCATACAAGTGAGACGGACAAGACATGCCAGGCACTGCTGGAGAAGCAAGGATGAGCTCATAAGTGATGTTCTTCTGTGGAAGCCAACACACGGACATGCTAGTGTGGGCCGTCCATCAAGGACCTACATTGACCAACTAAGCAAAGATGCAGCTGCGCAGAGGACCTCCTGGAAAATGAATGATAGGAAAGGTTGGCGAGAGATTGTCATGGATATCCGTGCTAATAGCGCGACATGATGATGATGATGATATATATATATACACAAGTTTTGTTGAACTGTACAGACAATTCCTGTTGGACAAGTCTTTGGTTGATCCGTTCCAATTTTCGGGCCATCCTTCTGGTGTTGGGCTGTAACTGGTATAACAGTCCACCAAAGGTTTCAAAACCAGCGCTTTCGGCAATACAATTTGCCATCCTCAGGTAGGAAATGATAGTATGATTTTGTGTCTCATTTTTTAACGAGAACGAGTAGTAGCAAGGAATTAGAAGTGGGAGGTAATAACCATTTGTAGTAGGAGGTTGTAGGAATGGTAGTGGTTCGAGCGAGCGTTGCAGTAGTGATTAAAATTGGAACGGATCAACCAAAGACTTGTCCGACAGGAATTGTCTGTACAGTTCAACAAAACTTCTATAAAAGAAAAAATGCTGCCAAAATACACTTTATATATATATATATATATATATATATACCACAAGCAGGATGTGACACGAGGTCAGTTTAGCAGTTTTGAATTCAGAGTTTTCGTTCTCTTAGACTGGTTACCTTGCCAGGGTTAAAGAGCCCAGTCTGTCCTACTATAGCTGGAGAGAGTAGTAGTTGGATGCATACCTTTCCCAAGTGTATTAACACTATGTTAAATGCAAGTAGTGTTATCCAGGATTTGAACTCATGTCACGGGATCCATTTCCTATGTCTCCCTAACCATTACACCATGTGCCTGGGAGATATAGATACACTAACAAAATGATAACCTTTTAAACTGTTCTTTTATTCAGCTCAGTCAGTAGAGCATTCGACTAGAAACCACAAGGATCATAGTTCGATCCCGGCCCTCACCAACTCAGTAAATGAGTAGCACAGGGATCTGTGCAGTAAATTAGACAGGGGAATTATTTGTTTTGCATTCTTTAAAACAGGTGAATTCTATAAATAAAACTCAGTATGTCAAAATGGTGCTTCTTTGCCGTTTTTTTTCTCTCTTTGAATGTGTGCACTTTTTAAATTGATTTATTTAATTGTTATAATTAAGAAATTCATAGAAATCTTTTATTTATATGTAAGTTTAGGCTATGTATATAAGGGCTGGGTTAGCTCAGTCGGTAGAGTGTTCAGCTAGAAACTACAAGGTTCCTAGTTCGATACCGTCCCTTGCCAACTCAGCTTATGAGTAGCACAGGGATCAATGTGGGAAAGTAAGGAGCTGATAGTAGGTGTGACATCCACCTCAGACGCTAAAAACAATCTCCTTGGTCTAGTGCTAGTGAAAAGGTGATAGACTCCCTCGCTGATTGGCTGATACCGACATTAGGCCGCCCCGACGACTTTACTTATTATATTAAAAAATGACATTCAGTGCAAATGCAAACTCAACAAAATGATCATTCACTTGTAAATTGGACTGGAAATTGTTTATTCCTTTTAGTTAGAACATTTTAAGGGTATTATTGTAAAATATCTCACTATTGTTTTTGTTAAGTTACATACAAATATGAAAATTAAAAAAAATTTTTTTTATAATTCAGTAGGTTGTCTCCTGTGCAGTAAAGTAAGGAGCTGATGGTAGGTGTGGCACACCACCTCAGATGCAAAAACAATCTCCTTGGATGGTTTTTCCTAGATGGGTTGACATGCTATTAAAATTAACCAATCAAACAATCAGTTTTGACCATTAACTCTTTTTATCAGAAAAAATATGAAATAGAAACTCAAGGTAATTTTCACCTTTAGTTGTTAAAATTCCTAGCAAATAAGGCAATTAGAGTAACCTCCCTTGACTTTCACTTTGAACTAAGCCGGTAGCTATTTTGAATGTGTCCGTGCGAAATAAACAAATCTTAGAAACTTTTTCGAAAACAATACAACTGCATGATTTAATACAAAAATATCATAAAATGTGTTCTTAATAACAATTAAGTTCATTTCAGATAATTATATGCTAGGAATTTAGCCAACTGACTTTCACTTTGAAACAAGACGGTAGCCAATTTGAATTGGTCCATGCAAAATATACAAATCTTAGAATTGTTTCATAAACAATACAACTGCATGCTTTAACACAAAAATATCATAAAATGTGTTCTTAATAACAATTAATTTCATTTCAGATAATGCGTATGCACAATTTTATGCTAGGAATTTTAACAACTAAAGGTGAAAATTACCAAACTCAAAATATAAAAGAATCTTCCTCTAAAGTCAACTGTGTTCATAAATTTTAATTAATGTATAAAATAAAACTAAGAGTTTATTATAAAATAATCCATATTTGCTGTTTTTCAAGGAGACAGAGTTTGACATTAGAAAATGATCAAATTTGAAGATTGGATGCCTCTAAGCTTGGTTAAAACATTCATTCAGTTTCTTAGTAAAATTGTTCTCTCTCCTGATGACAAATAATACTCTCTCTCTCCCTCTCTCTCTCACCTTTTCTTTCTTTTTCTTTCTCTCTTTCTCTCTCATCAAACTGACTATTTCATCATTTGTCCCTCTAAAACATAAAATTCACAGAATCAAATTTCTATTGGAACCAAACATGCAATCAACGATGATTATATAAGTTTGAAATTTATGTGCATTTCAATCTTAATGAAATCTTGTCTAGGAATTTTAAAACCTTTAATTCTTTATTCTACTTCTTTCTGATTATTTTCATATACATAGTATCATGAATAAGCAGTGTCAGTCTGAATCATCTCCAATTTTCTAAGAATGATGAAAATAAACATTGAAATATTTACAAATTCAATCCAAGTTCTTACTTGATAAGCAAATAATATGGGAATATTTATTTATTGACATACAAGTAGATAAACAAAGTTTCCCAAAAATATGCAACATTTTTTAATATGCTCTCTATATTTTCTGAGACAAATTGTTTGTTTTTTTATTATTCCACTTATTTTTTTTTTTACTATTGTCTTCATCTTTGTTGGTTTAAATAAGTTGTTTTGGCTGATATATTCTTCAGCCTTCCTTCAATTCCCACCTAAGGAATTTTCTAGAATTAATCAAAATTTGCAAAAAAGATGAACCCATATTTAATGGCATATAAGTCCCCTCCACATTGTTTTAAAACCTGACTCAAAAGTATTGTTGTATACCCTTTTCTTATTTACTTCTATTCTTCTGGCGTCTTTGACATCTTAAGTTCTTCTAGCGTCTCTCTAACATCTTAACTTCATCTTGGTGGTCAGTCGCACTTAACTCATTTCTTCTTCTAGATCAGTCTTGTTACCAAGACATTCATTAATCACAAGACTGTGTTATTTTCTTAAGCTTTTATTTCCTTAACTAAACATTTCATGTAACTAACATCTGACTAACATAGCGCGCGTATGCAGTGAGTTCCAGTTAAGGCAGGATATCTTCTCTGCCCGACGTCCAAACTGAAAACTGAGGACCCAACCAGGTTCCACGTGACTTCACATATTTCGGTGGCTTTCTGTACTATTCCATGGAAAGTCCCGCCCGTGATATGAAAAGGGTCATCCCTTTAGAATTACAGGGGATTGACAATAATCTTATGCAACTGCATAGATTATGTAACAGTATCTCCCAGATCTTATATATAAAATTGGGGTATCTAGTAAGTTTACCCAGATACCACAGACTGATAGCACTTGAATCTAGCCTAACCTTATAAATGTAAGTAGGGGATGGGGTAGTCTTATATGCGATTAGATATGGTAGTCCAAATAATATAGTTAGGATCTGAAAGTTAATTAAACTAAATAAAGATTAAAATAATATGAAAAAATAAATTGTGGGAATTATGCAAAATTATTTTCATCTGTATTGGCCGGTTTAGCTGTCTAGCATCCGCCTGAGAATTACAAGGTTCAATACCAGCCCTTGCCAGCTCAGTTTGTGAGTAACACAGCTTAGGTAATCTCATCTGTGCAGTAAAACATATGTGAGATGACGGTAGGTGTGGCGCTCCATCTCAGCAAAAACAATCTCTCCGGTCTAGTGCTAATGAAAAGGTGATAGACTCCTTCACTGTTTGGCTGATATTGACAATAGACCACTTTGCAGGTGTTATTTTCTTAATATCTCCATCTGAAGTTTTGTATAGACTTTTTGTTTTCTGATTGTTTAAAATCATTTAAACATGAAATGCTTTTTTTTCCCAACTTTATTAGGATTAAATTCAACTAATAATTTAAAAAAAATTGAAATAGATCACTAAGTAGGCCTGAGTCTATTTTAGTAGTGACCAGGTTTGAATTCAGTTTTTCTTCTCCTAGACTGGTTGCCTAACCTTGGTTAAAGAGCCCAGTTTGTCCTACTATTTACCCATAGCTGGAGGGAGAATAGTTGGATTCATACCTTTCTTAAGGGTATCAGCGCTATGTGAACTGTGGCTATGTCCAGGAATTGAACTCTGGTCGACAAGTCCATTTCCTGTGACTCTAACCATTACACCACCGCACTTTCCCAACTAATGATTATTAATAAAAATAAAACTTTTGAGGGCAAACACCATCGATTATCAAATTTTCAAAAATATATTAGATGTGCAACTATTTTCACTGTAGTTTTCTGATAAAAGTGAAAAAAAAAAACAAAAACAAAAAAAAGCAGCTTTTCAATCAAAATGTTTATACATACAAGGCATACATCACATCTATGGGTTTGTTTGTTTTCTGTATTTCTTTAAATTTTCTTTATATTGTGGTAATGAGCATCTCTATTATAGCACTTTTCTCACTTGTTCAAATCTCTGCTATTGAAGAGATTTGTGTATCATTCTAAATTGAAGTCTTTTATTAAGCCTGAAAAATCAGAGACTTTTTGACGATAAAATTGTAAGATTTTCTTTTTTTTGTTCAATAAATCTTCAGACACTTTTGTGATTATTCAGTTGCAGTCATATCATTGATGCTCAGAGGTCAGATGCCATCTCGGAGATTTTCTACAATTTCCTGGAAGTTTTTACTCTTTAAGAATTTCCATTTAGTGTGTGTTCACTAGGTTATTGCTCGGAGGCCTTCTGGAGCAGAGCAAAGGTCAAAATGGTAGAGACAGTAGAATCGAGAGCACACCTGACAAGAATCATGATATTTTGAATGGCATTGGCTTTTTGTCTGCGGAAATGATTGTATTATTTTGGAAAAAATGTAGGAATGCCTAATATTTTGGATTCCATCATTTTAACTGATGATTTTCTTGTCTTGATTTTGATTGATTTTTTCGTGCCATTTCATCAAAACAGATCACTTCTTTGTCTTATATGTTATACTATTAATGTACTGTTGATTTTCTAAATACTAAAAAGTAATAAATTTAATAAGAGGTACAAAAGTCTTGTCCAAGGCTTATATACCCTTTCTATATGTATTTACCAACCCCTCCACATGAGAAGGATGTGACACAATATACTGGGGATTGGTAGATAAGAGCTTAATGATAAGGTATGAAATATAAGCACTTAAAGCCTAGATGCATACTCTTGGGTTTAAAAATGTTTATAAAAATATGACCATTTGAAAAGAAATAATTTTAATGAAAGAACCCCCCCCCTATACATTCTATAAAGATTTTTGTAATTATATATAGGTATACTCTCATGCCATCAAAAAAAAAAAATCACAGCAATATTTAGATATTTTTGCAATTGTATCATACTTATATCAAAAGTATTATGTTGCACTGTATATATTTATAAATAATTATATATAATATTAATAATTATTAATATTATATGATTAATATAATTAATAATTATTAATATTATATGATTGATATAATTAATAATTATTAATATTATATGATTCTCATTGTGGAATGATTTTCCTCTATTTCTATTTAAAATTTCTTTTGGTGTTTTGTATCCAAGTAAATGATCGTGGGAAAATCCCTAACCCAATGAATACCTTGTAGTGGCAAGAAAGGGATATTTTGACCAAAATGAATAAAATCTACTATTTGAAATGACAGGTAAGGATACACTCTCTTTAAAAAATCCAGTTTTAATGTTTTGTTTAGAGCAGCGGTTCCCAACCTTTTTTGTGCCACAGACCAGTTTCATCTAAGACAATATTTTCACGGACCGGCCTACATTTGCTCGATAATTATTAATGATGTAATCTAATGATAAATCATCTGCAGTGGTCTTATGTCAAATGCAAGCATCAACAGAAAATAAACAACCTTTTGTTCATAAATTAATAATCAACAACATCTCTGTAAACAAAAATATTTAAATTTAGAACGAAAATCCTTTCTAAAAGAAAATCGTATTTCATATACGACAGAGTAATTAAAAAATGTAAAAAACAAGTTTTATCTTAGTTTTGAATGATTCATTGATTATTATTGGGGCGGGGGATGAGGTCTTAGCGTAACAGTTATCGCTGTACAAAATTGGAATCGTCGATCAGATTTCAAGTCTTGGACGAGATTGTTCATGATCACTTTGCATCAACGCCCTTCCGAAAGTCACTAATCCATCTGTTATATCCCGAACTATAAGTGAAAGTTTGACAGACTTGTTTCTCTAGTCTTGGTTAGGCAACCAGTCTAGGAGAAGGAAAACTTTGAATTCAAACCAACTTTACTCCGTTTAGGCTGGTTGCCTTCTCGAAGCTAAAAACAAAAAGAAAAAAACAAACAAAACAACCTACTCTATTTACCCGTAATAAAAACACACAGAAGGCACCAAAGTCACTTTTCAAAATAAAACATCAACATTTAGACTGATAATCAATAAAGAAAGAAAAATTAAAATATTCTGTGTGACCCGGTAATTAATGGCCCGCGGCCCGGTACGGGGAACCGCTGGTTTAGAGAGTTGCTTGGAGAAGGTTCATGTCAATCAGTTTTTACTGCCTTTTTCAAGAGGTTTTGAGAATGTTCTGTCTTAGTTATGCATTGACACTCCACATTTGACTGCTGGAAATGCTTTTTATTGCTTCTTCTGCACTGAAGTCTTCTGTTGCGTTTAAAGTAGAATGTTTCTATCTTGTTGGCAACCAGATGGACATCTTATGAAATTGTACCATTGGGTTTAAATTAAGATTTGGATTATTTGGACTATTTCAGGTTAGCTCAGTCGGTAGAGTGTTTGGCTAGAAACCACAAAGTTCCTAGTTCGACACCGACCCTCACCAACTCAGCATGAGTAACACAGGGATCTGTGCAGTAAAGTAAGGAGCTGATGGTAGATGTGGCGCTCCACCTCAGACTCAAAAAACAATCTCCTTGATCTAGCACTAGCAAAAAGGGGATAGACTCCCTTGCTGATTGGCTGATAGCAACTTTAGGCCACCCCGACGACTTTACTTTTTTATTGTTTTCTACACAATGTTTCAAAAATTCAAAGAAATAGTATTAACTTACGATGTTTTTATCTTGTTGGTGTAGTATAACAAAGTACTGAAGTGGATTTGTGGCAAACTCCGGAATGATATACTAGCATGTGCCAACCCAAGCCCCAGCAGCAGTCGTCATTAGTAGCAGTTAGGTTTAAGGAACAACATACATGCAATTTAGATAGTCACAAGGGGCTTAGTATTTATTTTCAGGCTCGTGTCGTGGGCTCTGTGCTTCGTAACTGTCAGTTTCTCACTTCTATATGATCATCAGATCACTCAGTCCAATGATACGGAGGTAAGAAATTGATAGTTACCAAATGCTGTTGACACGGAACTTTGAACCTAACTCTTTATTCAGTCCAAGGGGGTTCCCAAGAAAGTTCCCAGATATACAGATAACAATGAAGACGAGGACAATAGTCCGAATAATATAGATAATACTAATTATCAAGCCTCATCTCAAAAATTCAGAGAAATACTATACATTTTTGTCATTAATGATTGATAGAGCAATACTAAGCATGTCTTTGTTACAATCCAATTCAAAAAAAATTGTTTTCATAAGAGATTACTATTTTACTTAGAGCCAAGAAACTTTTGACCATTTCAACTTGAATAGCAGAAACGATCTTAAGAAATAAGAATGAATTAATTATCAATAAAGAATGTTGTATTCCTTCTGGATTCAGCCAAATTGCAATGTGTCTACAATGATAATTGAGTTAGTTGATCTCTTTTTGATGTTTCATGAATTTGTAATTAAGTTTTGTCATCAGGAATTTAAATGACCCCCCCCCCAAAAAAAAATCAAAACTTTATTTGAAGTAAAGAGTTATCTCCCTTGAGAAGTTTGTGATTTCCTTGTAATAACTTTGCACCAAGTGCTTTTATGATTCATCAAATCCACAATGCATTCAAAAAGCAAAACTCTCAAATGAAAACTTTAACATAACTGACTGTTTTTTTCTTCTTTATCACAAGTTCTGCTCTTTATGACACATTGAATTTCATATGTTTCAACTTTGAAATTTCTTTTTCGCTTTGATCCAATGTAAAAACAGACACACTGTGATATCATTAGACATTCTTGAATGTTGATCTAAGCTAAAATCTCTGTTAGCTTCCAGATATTTATCTCAAATCATTGGCTGCTAACATGAGGGAATGTTTGGTTTTTTTTTTTTAGTTTTTATAACCCAACTTTTTCTTTAAAAGAAGATTATTTTCTCACAAGGTTTGAAGTTGAATGTAAATATTTACCCCATTGTACCGGGTTGCTTTTAAACAGACATTTAAGAAAATCCCCTTCAAAAGTTATATCAAAATCAAAATTTATTCATGTGCATATTTACCCCCACTACCACCATCATTATTGGCATAATATGACACAAGGTCATTTTTTAAGTGGAATATAAAGCTAGTTTAAATTCAGTGTTTTCCTTCTTCTAGACTGGTTGCCTAACCGAGACTAAAGAACTCAGCTTCCCTACCTACACATATGGATTCATACCCTTTCCCAAGGGTATTAGTATGAAGTGAAGTGTGAACAGTTTACTTACATAGTCATATAGAGAAAAGAGTAGAAAAATAATATTTTCTAGTTTAAGAATATTTAAAGTGGAAACCAAGAATAGTGTAAAGAAAAACTAGCTCCTTAACCATAACTTGGGTACCAAAATAGTCAATTTATGTTTTATAACAGATAATATAGCCAAGTTCATGATAATGGTAACTATTCTTGCTTTTGTTTCATAAGAATAATAGTCGTTTCTTTTAGAGTTTTACTTTTATCTATGAATAGAAAATCAATGCATGAAGTTTTATTGGTTATTGTTAAATGGTCACAAATGGTCATCTTTTCTTTTTTATGTATATGTCAAATAGTTCCATGACAATAGGAAAACATTTTGTTCCGCTTATATTTTCTCAAAATTTGGCATATGTAATATTTTGCTTTTTTTACTAATACTCATTGTGTTACTACTTTTCCACTCAAACAAAAATTTGACCATAAATAATCAATTTGATTAATTTTACATTATATAACCGTTAAGTAAGCTGCATATATTGAATTGAATTGAATTGAACAATAAGCATCTACATCAGAACAATATTTATTTGAATTTTGTTTTTGTGCTGCATGCTTGGTTATACAATGTGAATAAAACATGAATTTTAATTCATTTTTTAAGTAAAAATCTACTTGTAAATAGTTGGTGCCTAGTCATATTCATAAAACAAGTTGTTTAGAATCTTTTACTTGTATATTTCATGAAAATCAAACAAGTCTTGAGGAAATGAATTTGTTAAACTTTGATCTTCATATCTCCCCCTCCCAATTTCTACGTCTAAACTATTCTCTACCTCCCATTTCCGCTTTAGCAACGGTTTCTTAGAAAATTTTTTAAGTATTCAAAGTAAAACATTTTCTCAGAAAATCTATGACCCACTTTTCTTTATTTATGTAAAAAAATTTGTTCTTAATTTTTTATTTTTTATTTTAAAAGGAAAAATAATTAATATTTGTCAAATAAAATTTCAAGGAAATAATTATGTTATGTTCTATTTATTAAAATGTTTAACATTGAAAAGAATGAAAAAATTTGAAGAAAAAAAAAAATCAATTGATTAATTTTTTAATTTTTTTTTTATTGAAAATTACATTAAGAAACCCAGATTCCATTTCAGATTAATGATTCCGTGATTCCATCCATGATTCTGTGATTACGGAAAATTGGTCCCCCTACTTGTGATATGACACAGAAACTACACTCTTATCCAAGCAGAAACGCTGATCCATATTAAGTTGAATTATATTTTTTATGGGTACTATGCTAATCTGTAAATATTTTTAGATTATTTTTTTAAATGCTTTGATTTGAAATGAAATTCTATTATTAGAAATTAATATCAGAAGTGGATAATTTAAATCTCGATTAAAATATAGCCAAGATTATTTTAGCTGATTAAACATTGTTTTGTGTCAGTGCATGTATACAGCTGATGTGTGTTGTGTGTGCTTATAGGGAAAGGGGAAGATGAAATGATTTTTAGAAAAAAAAAAATGTTCTTTTTATTTGGTCAATAGTTAATTAACAAACAAGTGGGGATGTAATTCTGTTAAAGTGTTTTTCTATTGAAGTTGATATGAATCAACATGAAAAAGTATCAGAAAAATTTGTAACATTTTCTTATTTATTCTTCAGATATTGATTTAGGAACTGTTTTTGAAAATTACTTTAACCTTATCTTGTTTTAATACTTTCTATTGATCACAATAATCTTTAGAGAAAAGAAAAAGAACAACCAATGAATTATCTCTTCTTGTAAGAAAATAACAGCTGAGTAAAATGGCAGCAGCAGCAGCAAAGACTTGTCTCAAGATTTCCTCCAATTTTTCCCTAGGATTGCCAAATTAACTGAATAGAAGAGAGAAAAAAAAGTAACTTTTCTAACTAGCTACTCTTTACTATCTCTTCATTTACTAACTGTACAAAAGGCTCCAGTGTAGTGGATAATATGCTGAACTGCAGCATCGTAGTGAGTTTGAACTCCTGTTGTTGTATAACATTGTACGTCAAACATTGGGTATATACATGAGAGAGGAACTCGGGTGACAGAGAGATAGATACAGAGATTGAGTCAAGACTTACTTGTAACTTCATTTCTTCTTCTTCCCTGTCATTAGAATGCACCTCTGCAGAGGGGTAAGACTCCCCCAATGGGGCCACCTGTTGGCCGTGGGTGGCGACCCGTGATGCCTAAGGATAGAGCCCAGGTAGATGAGCAGTTCATGACTTGCAATACACTTTGGCCCTATCTTGGGCTAGACGGGTGGTCGGAGGAGCCCCCTCCGATCAATCAGCTGGTCATGTGAAGCTCTAGCACCTATATGATTTTCCCAACCCTATTGCCCTTATGGCAAGCCCCAACCCCTTTTTATCATATGGGTGCTAGAAGGCGGTGGCTGCAGGTCTACATGTCCTAGGAATGACGTTAAACTCTATCTGATGGTGAGGTTCCAGTTCTGGAGGTTTGGGGAATGTGGAGCACCCCATTCATCTCCATTGCTCCCTGGTCCACTCTGACCCGGAGTGGTAGTACCTATTAGGGTCCCATCTATGGTTTAAATAGAAAAATGTATTTATAATTATCCATTAAGAATTGATTTATTTCAAAACTATCGGCATTAAATGACCCACTGAGTTGATATGCCGTAAAACAAACCAAACCAAATCATTTCTTCTTGCTATCTTGTGTAGCTATTTCCTTTTCTTCTTCTCTGGCCGTCATGTTGTCTAATCTCTTCTAAGGGCTTCTTTTAAGTCATGCAATTAATTAAACCACAAGACTTTTATTTTCTTGATCAAGATTTATTTAACCCATTCTGATTTACTGCGCGGGAGTTAACAACCCCAGCAGAGAGATACATGTGCTTTCTGCTTCAATTTGAAGTTGAAACTAAATCTAACTAGTTATGTTTTTCTCATGGCGTGCGAGATTCATGCCTCTCTAGGGGTCAGTTGGGATCATCCAACGGAAATCTACCCACCTAAGCTTTTAACTCCAATGAACCTATTTCAAACTAACTACAGGGTCTTGTCAACAACCCATGACACCACATAATATGTAACAGTCATGCTATTTTGTGCACTTTCAGACTAAAACCCTTGGGATAGGTATGAGCCCTCTCATCCAATGAGCTATGAATTAAATAGTACCACTATTGTTCTTTTACAAGGATGACTTTGGCATTAGATAACCAATGATTGTTGATATGCCATTAAAAACAAAGAAACCAAACCAAAACAACTGTAATAACTACTGATATTAGTTATATAACAGTATTTATTTTGACCAAATGAACATTAATTTTTAAGAGTTTTAGGTGTAATTTATGAGCAATTATTATTTGTTTGTTATGTCTCCTTGGGCATCTTCCCTTTTTACTATCTTCTGACATCAACCTTTAGAAAAAAAAAAAAAAGAAAGAATCTTCGCCCAGAATATATACAATATTAATACAGATAAAATTCTTATACTTATCTGTATTTGTGAGATGAAGCTTGATATGAATAATTTTGATATATCAGACTTTTGTCCTCATCTAATCATCTGAAGATGACTTATTTTAAGGTAATTAAAAAGAAACACTTAAACAGAGCTCGAGATTACAGTTGCGTGAACATTAAGTTTATGCACTATCAAGATGAGGACATCAGTACGAAATCTCAAAATTATTCAGAAAAAAATTCTGTTAAGTAATTCATCCAAAAATGCCCTTTTCTTTTCACCATTATTTCTGCAATCATCCAATTCAATCTTAAATATCTTTTTACACTATTGCTGCTTTTGATCTTATTAGGCAATTTGTTTCAAAAGTATATTAGCAAAAAAAATGTTTTTTTTAAATGAATAAATAAAATAAAATAGAATAGAATAAAATCAGTTTTGTCAACAGTCACAACAGGTTGATATGCCATTAAAACCAAAGAAACCAAACCAAACTAACTGTAATAACTACTGATATTAGTTATATAACAATTTTTATTTTGACCAAATGAACATTAATTTTTTAAGAAGAGTTTTAGGTGTAATTTATGGGCAATTATTATTTGTTTGTTATGTCTCCTTGGGCATCTCCCCTTTTTACTATCTTCTGACATCAACCTTTAAAAAAAAAAAAAAAAAAGAAACTTTGCTCAGAATATATACAATATTAATACAGATTAAATTCTTATACTTGTTTATGCACTATCAAGATGAGAACATCAGTATGAAATCTCAAAATTATTCAGAAAAAAATTCTGTTAAGTAATTCATCCAAAAATGCCCTTTTCTTTTCACCATTATTTCTGCAATCATCCAATTCAATCTTAAATATCTTTTTACACTATTGCTGCTTTTGATCTTATTAGGCAATTTGTTTCAAAAGTATATTAGCAAAAAAAAAAATAAATAAAAAAAAAAAGAATAGATAAAAAAAAAATAAATAAAATCAGTTTTGTCGACAGTCACAACAGGTAACCAAAATTGATAAAATTACATTTAACGTTATGTAACTTGTTCATTTATTATTCATAATTTTCACTCTAATTTTATTTCACTTATTTTTCTTGCTGCTACTTCTTCTAATAGATGTATTTTACATTATATAACCGTTAAGTAAGCTGCATATATTGAATTGAATTGAACAATAAGCATCTACATCAGAACAATATTTATTTAAATTTTGTTTTTGTGCTGCATGCTTGGTTATACAATGTGAATAAAACATGAATGTTTGGATAAACAGCAACAGAAATGAAAGGAAAACGAGCCATGAATTAAGAATAATATTAATGTTTTATCCAAGAGATTAAGACACATTCTGACAATTACATCTAATGCAACAAGATCTAAACAAACAATATGGCACCAAGCAAAAATATAACAATCCTTTAATTCTCATCCATGTTTACTTAAATGTTGCGGAAATGTAAAATGATCTAAGAGTCATAAAAGAATTGTGCCACAAAAATTAGATAAAAAAAGAAGAACAAGCAAAACAAAAGCAAAAACAAAAACAATAATGAATAATGACAATGGTAGAGCATTCGGCTAGAAACCACAAGGTTCCTAGTTCGATACCGGCCCTCGCCTAGAATTTGAATAGTAAGAGAAATGCCGGGTAGCCGTTTCTAGTTTTAGAATAAACTAAATCAGTCAGTATATTGTTTAGCTAGGAATCACAAGGTTCCTGGTTCGATACCAGCCCTCGCCAACTCAGCGTATGAGTAGCACAGGGATCTTTGCGGTAAATTAAGGAGCTGATGGTATGTGTGGTGCTCAACCTCAGATGCAAGAACAATCTCCTTGGTCTAGCGCTAGTGAAAAGGGGATATACTCCCTCACTGATTGGCTGATACCGACTTTAGGCCACCCTGACGACTTTACTTTTTTACTATTTATGATCTAAGAATTTTATACAAGCATTATGGTTTTGTATGCCCTGTCAGCTGGGACAAAAGAATACAGTGCACCAGGGTAAAATTCCCCTAATGGGGCCACTTGTTGGCCGTGATACTTAAGGACGGAACCCTGGTGGCTGAGCAGTCCATGACATGCAACACTTCACTTTGGCTCTTACTTAGGCTAGACAGGTGGTTGGAGAGCCACCCTCCAATCAATTGACTGGTCACGTCAATCCCTAGCACCTATGCAATTGTCCTGGCTCTATTGCTCTTATGGCAAATCTCCCAATACTTATTATATACATGCTAGAAGACAGTGACTGAGGGTCTTAGTGTCTTGGGTATGACGTTAAACTGCATCTGGTGGTGAAGTTCCAATTCTGGAGCTTTGGGAAGTGTGAAGTACCCCTTTATTGCCATTACTCCCAGGTCCACTCTGACCCAGAATGGTAGTACCTGTTAGGGTTCATCTGTATGGGTTAAATAGAAAAAAAGAATTTTAAAAAATGTGTTTTAAAAAAATTCATTTTAAAGAAAAAATTGAATACTCCTCAAGAATAAATACAACAAAATATCTTCAGCATAAAATAAGCCAACAACAGTTGACATGCCATAAAATCCAACCAACAAACCAACTATGATGTTTTTATTTCGAGAAATTTAGAAAGGAAAAAATTAAAAAGAAAAAAAATAAATCTTGTACTGATGACAGATTAAAATGAACTTCCCTATTTTCTTCCTTTTTTGGGGGGTGGGGCGGATATATGCCTTTTTTTTCTTTTTTTTTTTGCCTAATTTTTATGCCAGATGTGAAGAAGACTATACTATTTGTTAAAGAATATTTTCCTTTCTAATTCTAAGTAATATGGTTAACAAACATAGATAACAAAATATTGAGTATCATCATCATATATTTGACTGTTGGCATCCTTCCATCTTCCAAAGATGATGGTGTAGTGTCCGTTTTTTTAAATCTTTATCTACAACTGCATGAGTGGCTGAACAGGCCAATTTTTGAATGGCAATCTCTGGTGTAGTGACTGCAAACAAATGGTGATGCTTGCTGGAGTTGCTGTTGTCTCTCCTTCCTTTTGGTTCTCTTTTCCATGGTGGCTACTTTCCTCTCTTTTTCACTCCTTTTCGTTCCTTGTTTGATGAGGAGGCGCCAGGTCGCACGGTCTTTTGCACAAGCCTCCCATGTGTGCAGACATCTTTTAAAGCGCAGGCATAGTCTTACTAGTCAGGTGCCCTCTGCTAATTCGCCAGGTCGCACAGTCTTTTGCACAAGCCTCCATGTGTTGTCTTCACATTTCTCTTGCAGACATCTTTTAAAGCGCAGGCGTGGTCTCCCTACTTGTCAGGTGCCCTCTACTAATTCGCCACGTCGCACAGTCTTTTGCACAAGCCTCTGTCTTCACATTTCTCTTGCAGACATCTTTTAAAGCGCAGACGTGGTCTCCCTACTTGTCAGGTGCCCTCTGCTAATTCGCTACGTCGCACAGTTCGTGCAGACATCTTTTAAAGCGCAGGCATAGTCTCCCCTCTGCTAATACAGTCTTTTGCACAAGCCTGTGTAATGTGGCATGTCTTCACATTTCTCTTGCAGACATCTTTTAAAGCGCAGACACTTGTCAGGTGCCCTCTGCTAATTCGCTACGTCGCACAGTCTTTGCACAAGCCTCCCACATGTGCATGCGCAGGCATAGTCGTCAGGTGCAAACAGTTTCAACATTAGACATCTTTTAAATTGTCTTCGCACAGTCTTATAATGTGGCATGTCTTCACATTTCTCTTGCAGACATCTTTTAAAGCGCAGACGTGGTCTCCCTACTGGCTACGTCGCACAGTCTTTTGCACAAGCCTCCCACATGTCTTCACATTTCTCTTGCAGACATCTTTTAAAGCGCAGTTCCCTCTGCTGCCACGTCGCACAGTCTTTGCACAAGCCTCCCATGTGTTGGTGTTAATGTGGCATGTCTTCACATTTCTCTTGCAGACATCTTTTAAAGCGCAGGCGTGGTCTCCCTACTAGTTAGGTGTCCTCTGCTAATTCGCCACGTCGCACAGTCTTTTGCACAAGCCTCCCATGTGTTGGTGTTAATGTGGCATGTCTTCACATTTCTCTTGCAGACATTTTTAAAGCGCAGACATGGTCTCCCTACTGGTTGGGTGCCCTCTGCTAATTTGCCATACAGTAGGTCTTTGGGGATGTGGCCTTTGTCCATCCTCCAAGCCATCTTTATTTATTTCTAAATAATAATAACAAAAACTATTTGATTTTCTTAGAATTATGCTTATATTTTCAATTGATCATAAAAAACTGATTTTCTCATCAATGGTGGCCTCATTTTGTTGTTATTGAAAAACCTAATGTGGTAGATAAAGATTATATCCACAGTATGTACTGGTTAGTTAAACTGGTACTTGTATTTTTTTTTTTTTTTTGCTAATGTGTTCTGGGATCTTATTGAATCTTGATTCTGGAACACCACACCCAGTCACCCTAGGAAGTCCATGGGAGTTATAAAATATAGTAGGAGCGGATGAGGAATCAAGGATGAGTAAAATTAGTCCAACCAAGCACATACAAATATAAAACACCAAGTCTAATGGAATTCAGATAAGGATTACTCACTTAAAATATGGAACTCTTGTGTCACATTTCATCCTGTTTGGTGAGTCTGATAATGGCCAATAATTTTAGCTTGGTTACCCTTGACTGCTGCTCATGCCAGTGAAGGGTAACTGTGATTTTCAATGAGATAAAATGTCTCTTAAGCTTTGGGCTTACTAAATAATTTCTTTAAATGACTCTTAGAATGAAAATTTATGATCTGCATAAAATCTGTGGGATTGGCTGTCTGATGCAGATGGTGATGATGATGATGATGATGATGAGAAAATATGGTGTGAAACAAGTGCAATATATATATATATATATATATATATATATATATATATATATATATATATATATAAAAATTTTTTTTTTTACAAAATACTATAAGTCATAAAGGAGACAACCTACTGAATTATAAAACTTTTTTTTAAAGAGATGATCTGTATATTATTAAAATTTTCATATTTGTATATTTTTTTGCATCTGAGGTGGTGTGCCACATCTACCATCAGCTCCTTACTTTACTGCACAGGAGACAACCTACTGAATTATAAAAATGTTTTTTTTAATTTTCATATTTGTATATAACTGAACAAAAACAATAGTGAGATATTTTACAATAATACCCTTAAAATGTTCTAACTTAAAGGAATAAACACTTTCCAGTCCAATTTACAAGTGAATGATCATTTTGTTGAGTTTGCATTTGCACTGAATGTCATTTTTTTAATATAATAAGTAAAGTCGTCGGGACGGCCTAATGTCGGTATCAGCCAATCAGCGAGGGAGTCTATCACCTTTTCACTAGCGCTAGACCAAGGAGATTGTTTTTAGCATCTGAGGTGGAGCGCCACACCTACTATCAGCTCCTTACTTTACCACACAGATCCCTGTGCTACTCATAACGCTGAATTGGTGAGGGCCGGTATCGAACTAGGAACCTTGTAGTTTCTAGCCGAAACTCTACCAACTGAGCTAATCGGCCCCTTAATATAATAGACATAACTATAAAATGCTAATTAGAATCTTTCACTTTTTACTAATTTATTTACTAAATAGAAGCATCAATATCATCATGATTATTTTGTTAACCTGTAGCCTAATCTTTATATAAATAGATACATGAAATATATAATTTGAGTCTTAATTTTACATTTACAATAGTTTGTGATTTTTTTTTGTCAAAATGTCTGTACATCACTCTGTTTTTTTACTACCATTATGTAGGTAACTAGTCTTTGTTTTCTAAGTGGATACATTTACTGAATTTTTGTCTTTTGTTGTTGTTCACTGCAATTAAGTTTATTTCCATTCTTATCAAACATTTTTTTCTTTATAGTAATTGGCAAATGATTAAACAAAGAGACCTGCCCATTTTATAAAATTCTATTTGAGAAAAAAAAAAATACTGATTTTCAAAAAAGACTTTCATGAGTAGAATGTAAACGTCTATTAAGATTCAATGTTTATATGTAGAAGAACTGAGAGAAAATGACAGAATTTAAAATAAATCTGTTTATATATGTAAATTTATTGTAAAGGTTATCACTTTTAATGTTTAACTGTAAAAGGAAACTTAAGAAAAGAGGATCCAAAAATGTTTTTTGACTGATGAATTTGGAAGCAATCCTGCTGCTTTTTGCTGTGATGAAGATACACCTAAGGGTTTGAAATTGTATTTCAGGTTAACTTTCTACTTTTTAAATGAAAACAAATGTGAAATATGAAAACACCTTCAATTTTGATCATCCTTTGCTCTTCATGCACCCTTCTTCCAACTTTTTGAAAAAAAAAAAAAAAAGGAATTTTTCTACTGGGTGTAAAATTGAAGTAGCAAATACAAGTTATTAATAAGAGAAGCATCTAACTCCTGCAATGATGTGATAGCGTTTGTATTAAGGCAGCCATGATAGCTTGGCTTGAAATTCTGAAATGCCCTAAGCATAGGTTTATTTTTTAATTCTTTAATCCCAAGTTCTTTTTCTATCTTCATATCAACCTGTATGTGTATGTGTGTCTTTGTATACAGGGAAACACATATGGGTGCACTTAGAGGTTTTGATAATATTTTTATGTTTGCATGTAAATGGTATTTTTTTGTGTGTGATAGGCTTAGGGTGAATAAATCTAGTTTGCTATTTGGATTTAGAAGGTTTTTTTGTCTGTGTATGAAAAGAAAAAAAAACCCTGAGATATTTACAGCAAAAGGTACATTCATATGCCCAAAAGCTTTAGAGGAATATTAAGGTGTGTGAAAGTTTTTCATGAAAAAAAAAAAAAGGTTTTAAACTGTATTATATATTTTTTTTTTTTTTTAGAAAAGGGGGAGGTAGCACTGGGAACCTTTGCATATTTAATATATGAATGCATACTAAAATCAGTTAATGTGAGTATATTAGAACTCCTACATATTTCAGTGGGACTATATTGTGTTTCTAACCAGTAAGGATTGAACTTGCTATTAATGATAGATTAAGATTTACATGCTAACTATTGCTTTGCAACAGATGTATGCAATCTTATATATATATATATATATAAGTAATAGATAGATAGAGTATGAGAGATGAGATTAGAAGAGAGCTATAGAAAGAATTTGATTTAGATCAAACTTTTATTTCAACTAAATTCACAATTTTGGAGAATTGTATGTACTAAATTCAAAATAAATTTATAACTGCCACGACCCAACGTTTCAATCCTCTTTTACATATTAATTATTATTTGAAATTTATTATATCATTACATCTCGATCCAAGGACTGGTTGCTCTGTCAACAGAGAACTCTAAAAAAAATAAATTGCCAACATTTTAAGTTTTTTTCTTTCAACAAATATTGCTATGTATATAAATATCAAATTATCATACATTGTGCTCTCCAAGCAGACTAAAAAATAATTTTCTAATGTATCTATATGGAAAAAAACTTTAAAAATATTTGTTTTCATATAAGTATATATATGCAAAAAAGAAAAGAAAATAGAGTCCTTAATAGAATTATTCCCACCATCAACTTATTATAATGGGAAATATATTTCAGTCAAAATATTCATCTTTCTCTGAATCTGTTGTAGGTGTGCATTAAAATATAAAAAAATTAATTCGGTTAAAGAGTGAATAAGAAAGAAATCACCATGTCTTGTCTATTGAATTTTTTTCTCTTGTCATCAATGAAATAAATCTTATAAATAGATAAGTCTAAAAATTCATCTGAGAAGACAATCATCAAAAAAAAAAAAAAAAAAACACACAAAAATTCATGACAGTGAAGATTTCTTGTAGAAATGGTCATAATTAGATTTGCATTGTTACTATAGTCTCCATTTTTTAGCTTCATATTTTCACACTTGGATTAAATGACATATGAGGTCTGATCAAAAGGTATAATGATTGAAGAATCATATTATTTAAATAAAGATATGTGTCCAGTTGAGCAGTTGGATTAAATGACATATGAGGTATAATGATTGAAGAATCATATATGTGTCCAGTTATTGGACATATGAATGGATTAAATGACATATGATCTGATCAAAAGGATTGAATGCCAGTTCATATTATCACATATTCAGACATATGAGGTCTGATCAAAAGGTATAATGATTGAAGAATCATATTATTTAAATAAAGATATGTGTTCAGTTGAGCACTTGGATTAAATGACATATGAGGTCTGATCAAAAGGTATAATGATTGAAGAATCATATTATTTAAATAAAGACATGTGTCCAGTTGAGTAGCTTATATAAAAAGTGATGGACACCTCCTGTGGTATAATGGTTAGCAAGCTAGATTCACAGACCTTTGTTAGTGAGTTCGTTTCTCACTGGGCGCTCCATACTTTGGGCTGTGCGCCACATCTAAGCTAAGCTTAGTAAATAACTATATAAAAAGTGATGATGCCTAGATATCTAAACAAATTAGATCCAAATTGAAAAAAGAAAAAAAAAAGAAAGCCATAAAGACAGGATTGTACACAGCACAGCCCCCCCCCCCCTCCGATATTCAATAGCTCTTCAATTTTTTCTTATTTTCGGTACTGAAAATTTATCTCGATGCTAAGATTTGAGGACATTGGAGGACCTTAAAAAATGGTTCAGTTCCACACCATATAAAAAGAAAAGTTTTGGAGGTGCTTTGCCCAATAAAAAAACTCACCGGAATAAATGTATTCAATGTCAAGGGGACTATTTTGAATAAAAATGAATGTTCCATTGTTCATTTCTGTTTTGGTAAATACAGAATTAGTCTTGAATTAGTTTTTGAACTGATAATAATATAATAAAAAGATATTCCTTAATCCCAATCTCATTATCAGTGACCAGTCTGAGGACCAATGTCAGAAATAATTAAAACTGCCACAAATATCCTTTTCCTCTCTCTCTCTCTCTCTCGTGTGTTCATTATGCACACATACATCAACATAACATTGTATACATAAATCATGATATGGTGTATGACAATTTTAAAGTTCATGTGTAAATAAATGATAATGTTAGTATAAATATCAATGAACTTGTCTCAGTAAAGGGAGATAGAATAAAAAGAACTAATAAAATGAACAAAATTGAATTCTTTTCTTCTTGTTTCACTTTCCATTTTGTTTATAACATCAAAGGGAGATAATTTGATTTTGTGTTTTTACTACAAGAATGATTCTGTTTAATTCATTCAGATTTATATTTTAAAGTGACATCAAGTTGAATTTTAAACATTTTAAATATTGTATCATGTGTATATGTATGTATGATGGATTGGAGTCTTTGGGTGCATATATATATATATATATATATATATATATATATATACTTGCACCTGAAGACTTTAATCCATCATGCATATACTGATTAATAGTAAATCTGAAATTCCTTTTAAAAGTCTAATTCAAGCAACTGAAATAATTAACAAAAAATGAAATTATCAAATTATTTCCCTTTGATATATCTAGATTTTATGTTCTTTAGTAAAAATCACATGTGAACATATGTGTTACAGAGAAGAGTTGCTGGCCAAATGAGAAAGTGTAGAAAAAACAAAAAAAGAAGAAAGTTGGAGGGAGAAAAATCAAACAAAAAGAAATCTATTGATTTTATTTGACAAAATGTCCCAATTCCATCTTGCTAATATCTTTCAGATGATGTGCACTATAATGTTGGGGGTAAAAAAAATGAACGACAGCTTCATTATTTGCTAGGTTTCCATTTAGGGGAAACCATGCCAAATTTTGGCAAGTGGTGGGGCAGTACCTGTGCAATATTCTAGCCCCACTCTTACCTCTTCATATATATATATATATATATATATATATATATATATATACATATATATATATATATATATATATATATATATATATATATATATATATACACATACATATATATATATATACATACATATATATATATATATATATACACATACATATATATATATATATATACACATATATATATATATACACATATATACATATATATATATATATATATATATATATATACACATATATACATATACATATATATATATATATATACACACATATATACATATACATATATATATATATATATATATATATATATATATGTCTCCTTCCTTCCTTTTGTTACATTACCACAACTGCAGTTGTTAAAAACTTGTAAAAGTGCAGTCTGTCTCCTTTACTTATTTGGTTTTCTCTATGGGGGTGAGGTTGCGAGGAGGGTGCACAGTGGTACTTTTAGCTGACAGCTTCTTCTACTGACAGTTACAATTGGTCTCAATGAGAAATCCACTGTGGTCATTTTGGACTGTAAAGTTATCTGGCCAAAGTTGGAATAATAGTCGAGTCTGGTCAGCTGATGGACAGAAATCTGATTGTTTTCTTAGCATTGTTCTCTGACTTGTGAGTGTGCCTGACCCTCACACGCCCATCACCCTACTCACCACTGACCCCCTCTCTCTCCCCACCCACCCCAACTCTTGCAGCATTATATTGAAGAATCCTCAGCTTATTGAAAGCTGTTGTTAGAAAGGCGGTGTTGGCAGGGTTGTCGTTCCAGCTGAGTAATCTGATTGAATGGATTCTATCACTTCTGTCACTTTAGTTCAGGTGTTGCTTTGCCGTTAATTGAGCTGGGCGTTTGCAAGAAGGATGAATGTTCAAGATGGAACTACTATATGATTTGTAGAACTTAATCATCTTCTTTTCAAACATGAAGTTGCGCTAGATAAGAAACCATTTCCACCTGATATTTAATTTTATAAACGGGTTCCTTTATAACAACTTTTAAGTGGTTAGAGATTTAATATTTGGCTTAGAAGCAATGCTGAGCTTATTTCAAGTTGATTGAGAACGGTTCTCTTTACATCTCTTCAGTTAATAAAGAGGGAAATAAAAAAATAAATAAAATTAATCTTCAGAACTACATTTTGAGAATTGAAAATTTTGAAATGATTTTTTTTTTTTTTTTCTTCTCCATTTGTAGATTTTGTATGTAAAGTAAAGTAAAGTCGTCGGGGTGGCCTAAAGTCGGTATCAGCCAATCAGCGAAAGTTAGTCTATCCCCTTTTCACTAGCGCTAGACCAAGGAGATTATTTTTGCGTCTGAGGTGGAACGCCACACCTACCATCAGCTCCTTACTTTACCACACAGATTACTTTTTAGGCCAAAATCATTTTCATCAGAGGAACCAATAGAAATGTGAGGGTTTAATCCATATGACCTATGTAAGTAAAAGTAAAGTCGTTGGGGTGGCTTAAAGTCAGTATCAGCCAATCAGCAAAGTTAGTCTATCCTTTTTTCACTAGCGCTAGACCAAGGAGATTGTTTTTGCATCTGAGGTGGAGCGCCACACCTACCATCAGCTCCTTACTTTACCGCTCAGATCCCTGTGCTACTCATACGCTGAGTTGGCGAGGGTTGGTATCGAACTAGAAACCTTGTGGTTTCTAGCTGAATGCTCTACCGACTGAGCTATAAAGAATTTTCTATTTTCAATATTTTAAACTTTTTCTAAACATAGTTACCTGTATTCTGTTAGTAGTAGTTAATTTTTTACTATAGAGATACTTGTAATTAAATTACCTATGATATTATTAAGGCTTATCAAAAGTATTTTTCTTTGCTGACAAACCTTCATAGCTTATTTCATTCACACATTTTAATACAATGAAGCTCCATTATATGATCATCATCACAATCAATAGTAGATACAAATATTGAGACTTAAGTTTGAGGAATTATTTTAAACTGGACCTCAATGCTACTGAAGTTGCACATGATAAGTGAAAGGAAATGAAAAAAATATTTGACTATACTGCCCGAATTGTTTTAATCATTTTACGACTGGTAACTTTTCCCTTGGAATAAATGCTAGAAGTAGATGTATATCAGCTGTTAACTATGATGATTTAAAATACAAGACAAAGGAGAACCAAATGGTTGAAAGATAGAATATAGAGAGCATTACATAAATTAAAAAGAAAAAGTATAATGCTGAATTAAAATGAAATTGATACAACCTAATATTATTGTTGGATTTTGTGTCAAGTATTCAGCTCTGTTACAAGATGAATGCAAAACTAACTCTAGAGTGTTGGTAGGTGGTTTATATACAGCTTTGGGTTATTCCATTATGAACTCTGGCAAGTTCACTTCCTGTGTTTTGATTGGCTGATGGTTTTCAGGGTGAGTAAAGATATGGATAAGTACCCACTCTTCAGCCATCAGTCTGCACTATGCCAGCAGCATGCAAGGACTGTATTTATGTAAGTTACAGCTTGCATGTTGTTCTTGTCTGCTAACTCGATGGTAGTTAGAATCCCACTGCGATGGTGAGTATTGTATTGTTTCTATGATATCTGGGGGATAATTTCTACAATTATCTGTTTATTCTATATGATTTATAGTAGTTTTAAAACAAGATCACCTGTTTATTTTAGTTTTTAATAATTTAGGATGAAATTTTTTTTTGTGCAGTAGTTTTCTTAACCCTTTTCTCTAACTTGAATTAAATAACATGGATATTTTAGATGGACAAATTTCTTGACTGCCTCAAATCAGGTCTCAATTATTCGACTAGAAAAAACATTTACATAAAGAGTCAACATGGACTTAAAATGACAAAATTTGGTATTTTCATGAAATGACATTTTGTTTTATTGAAATCCATTTGTCAAAAAAACAAACAAATCTTAACTTATTTATTTTAAATTCACACAATTAAAAATATGACATATACATAATTTGGACCATATGACCTTTAAGTAAGTAAAGTTGTCAGGGCGGCCTAAAGTCGGTATCAGCCAATCAGCGAGGGAGTCTATCCCCTTTTCATTAGCACTAGACCGAGGAGATTATTTTAGCGTCTGAGGTGGAGTGCCACACCTACCATCAGCTCCTTACTTTACCACACAGATCCCTGTGCTACTCATACGCTGAGTTGGCGAGGGCCGGTATCGAACTAGGAACCTTGTGGTTTTTAGCTGAACGCTCTACCGACTGAGCTAACCCGGCCCTTTCATTTACACCATCAAAATCTGGTTGTTTGTTAGGGGTTAGGGGTTAGTTTTATAATTAAAAAAAAAAACCTTTAAAAATCCTCAACAAACAACCGGATTTTGACAGTGTAAATGAAAAAAATGTCCTTATGAAATGAGATCGCAAATGGGGTGACTAAAGGTCATATGGTTTCATCATTTTATTATTATTATTATTTCACTCCTTGCGAGTTTTTCACATGAGAGCTGATGGTCTTTCACTGGAATCCAAGTGACAGCAACTCTTCTGAATATTCTAGCTGATCTTAACAATACTTTGATCTGGATGGTCTTGATTCTTCTTTTGATTTCCAATTCCTTCAGTTTTTTTTTCTAAATGTTTGGAGACTGTTCCAAGTGTACTAACTATAATTGATATCACTCATTGTTTTTATTCTATTTCAATTTTAATTCTTGTTCCAATATTGCTACTATTGGTCATTACTTACCCAGGTGTTTGAAGTTTATATTCCAGTTTATATTTGTATCAAATATTTACATTTGTTACCATTCTCAGATCCTTTTTTTTAAAAAGGAGGTTTTGACTTCAAGAAGGGCTCCCAAGTCCGACAAGAAATACCTGAAGAAGGCCGGAGGGCACATTGGCCAAAACCTTGTACAGATAATAATGAAGATGAGGTCAATAGTTCGAATAATCCAAATAATACTAATTATCAAGTCTCATTTCAAAAATTCAGAGAAATACTTTTTTTTAATGTTTCACTTGTCTGTCAATGACCTTTTTTTTCTTTTTTTTTCTTTTTTTTTGTAATATTTTGAGATATTTTTTTTACCTGTTCAAATCTGATAAATTGTAATTTTTTATTTGATGTATAACAAAGAACAATATTATATATATATTTTTTTTTAATCAATTATTTATTTTTATAGGATGCAAATCAGAAACATTTATAATATAATAAAATACAAAAATGAAAATGTCCCATCTATGGGTTTAAGAGAAAAACATGAGTTTATAAACAAAATTGAGTATCCATTAAGAATTAATTCATTTAAAAACTTTATCGGCATTAAATGATCAACTGAGGTTGATATGCCATAAAACAAAACAAACCAAACTAAAATGAAAATGTCTCTTTTGTATGAAATCTAACAAAATCCAACACACAAAAAAAAAAACAACAAAACTAAAAGAAGGAAAACAAATAAAAAACAGAAGCCAAAAATGGAGAGGAAAAAAGTCCATGATGAATTGGGAAGATAAAGGAAATTACTGATTAAATGAAATTGACAAGGGAGGGAAGAGATCATCGGAAAATTTGAAATTGAATCACAAAACCAAATACAGCAAAGAAATATAAAAACAGGCAACATTGTTTATTTACTAGGAACTGTATAAATGAGTTAGTTTCAACCAAAATTTTGAAGCCAGCCCTGTCATCAGGGACTGTAGAATACACCAAGTGCCTCTGCAGATGGGTAAGACCACCTGTCGACTGTGGATGGTGCCACCTGTTGACCATGGCTGGTGACCCATGATGCTTAAGTTTGGAATACTGTGTGGTTGTGCAGCCTGTGACATAAAAAACTTCACCTTCCCTGAGCTAGATTGGCAGTTGGAGAGGTCACATCAAGCCCTAGCACCTACATGATTGCTCTGACCATATTGCCCTTATTGGCAAACCTCCAACCCTTTCTATCATATATGTGCTAGAAGGCAGTAGCTGAGGGTCATAGTGTCTTGGGTATGTGCTAAACTGCATCTAGTGGTGAGGTTCCAGTTCTGGGGCTATGGGGAGTGTAGAGTGCCCCTTCATTGCTATTACTTCTAAGGTCACTTGGAGTGGTAGTATCTGTTAGAGTCCCATCTATTGGTTAAATGGACCAAAAAATGAGTTTTAAAAGAATTGAATACTCAAAAAGAATGAATGAAACAAAAACATCTTTGGCATGAAATAACCGAAGGGTTTACATGCCATTGAAATTTAACCAACATTTTGAAGGTAAAAGAGAATATGTAAAACTATTAGATCTTTACAAGAAAACTTCAAAAGCTGAGGATCATGAAAGTGAAGGTCATGTCCATAATTATTGTGGTACTTTAAACAGTTGCCAAAAAATGAGCATATTGAAGTATACTGTTGGTTTGAACAACAGCAACTGGCTAAGCACAACTGAACCAGTGACCAAGATAGCTGGTATTTATGGAAGTCAAGAATAGTCCATTCATGTATTTGGGTTTTTCCATTCCTTGAGTCCTGATTGGCTGCTTGGTTTCTATGAAAGTGACAAAGATGCCAATTATAGTTGAAGCCTTTGCAATCATCCTGGAAAAGAGAATGGTGGAACTGAAGATCTGAGGAAGAATGTCAACCTCACAGACAAGTTCTGGAAAACTGAAGAGACTTGCTGTCACTTGATGCCCTATTGACTAAACAAAACTGGTCCTTTTAAAAAAATAAAATAAAATACCATTATTATTATCATTGGATCACCCAATTCTAGCCAGTAGATCGCATATGATTGTTGTTAACAAAAAGAAAATGACTTTTCAACTAGTTGACTTCACCATTCTATCTGCTCACAGTGAAAGTAAATGAAAATTAAAAATTGGATAAATACTAGGACATTGCCAGAGAGTTGAAAAAATTAAAGAACATGAAAGTGACAAAGATGCTAATTATAGTTGAAGTCTTTGCAATAATCTTGAAAGACCTGGAAAAGAGAATGGTGAAACTGAAGATCTGAGGAACTGAAGAGACTTACTGTCACTTGGACTTCTATGAAGGCCAACAATTATTACCAGTGTAAAAAGAGTAAACTGATAATAATGGCATGATTTGCTTATCTCCTTTTACTAGAATACAGCTCCAACACCTTCATATTTTCAATGAGAATCTTAAGATTGTATCAATAAAACAAATGACCACCTGCACATAGAATCATAATTAGTCATCAGTGTGTGTATGAATGAAAAAAGGAACAAAAGAGAAAACCCCAAAAAAATTATAGAAAGAGAAAGAGAAAGTAATTTTGGTTATTTCCTATAAGTCTAACATGACCAAAGGGGAACTTAACTGATAAATTATTTATTTTCCCATTAAACTAACCCTAACCCTAAACCCTAACCCTAACTTCTTTTTTCCTAGTAGATGAGTTTAACATGACCAAAGGGGACTGATAAATTATTTATTTTCCCGTTAAACTAACCCTAACCCCAATCCTAAACCCTAACCCTAACTTCTTTTCCTAGTAGATGAGTCTAACATGAACAAAGGGAACTTGATTGATAAATTATTTATTTTCCCATTAAACTAACCCTAACCCTAAACCCAACCCTAAACCCTAACCCTAACTTCTTTTTTCTAGTAGATGAGTCTAACATGAACAAAGGGGAACTTGATTGATAAATTATTTATTTCCCGTTAAACTAACCCTAACCCTAACCCTAACCCCAATCCTAAACCCTAACCCTAACTTCTTTTTTCTAGTAGATGAGTCTAACATGACCAAAGGGGAACTTGACTGAGAAAATATTTATTTTCCCATTAAACTAACCCTAAACCCAACCCTAAACCTAACCCTAACTTCTTTTTTCCTAGTAGATCAATAAATAAATAAATAATTCATCAGTTGAGAGTGGTTCCCCTTTGTTTATGTTAGACTTATAGGAAATAACCATAATTTTAAAGCAGAGTGAACTTTATCCAACAATTTGTTTTGCTCACTCAAATGTATCAATGTTTATCTTGAAAGAAAGTTGCCTCATTTCAATTCTAGCTGCCATAAAGCTGTCCCCTTGTATCATAACTACCATTTTGAATTCTGCAAACTGAAATATTAATAATTGAATATTTCCCATCATTCTGATTTTGCTTTTCATTAGATATTTTAATGTTTAAATATATGGGTACAACTCAAAATCCCATGTTTTAATTAAAGGCCAATTTGTTCTTTAAAATGGCTCTGTTAACTCTTAACATCCTATACCGCCTCATTCCACCTGGCCGGAAGTCACATTCATTTTCCTAATCCACACCAAACAATAGCCTTTGTTTAAATGTAATAATAAACATATTTAGAAGTCTTTAATTTAAGGGAAATAACTCGTGTAATGAAAAGGCCATTTTTAGACATTTTTTGATAAATCCTTAGAGGAATGGAGCTCTGGAATTCTCAACAGGATGTTAAGAGTTAATTCAATACTCTTGATGGCTTCAGATGAGAGCTGTTCTTAGAGTTTATTTGCAAATGTCACATTATTTGTTGTCTAAAATTACAAGATGAAGTTTTGTTTGATGGATTCCATGGATTTTGTTTTGAGATTTTGGATTTCCACTGGTCTCTGTTGGGTTACTAAACAAAATAGTTATCTTCTCTTGATGCATCTTGTTTGCTGAGAGGTGGCATTAGTATCTGACCACAGGAGGGAACTTCGATTCCCTAGCCTCTTTTCACTCAGACCGGCGACGTGTAAAGATGGTCTAGAGAGCTACTACCCTAATCTTAGGTTAGGGGGTCTTACCCCCTACCTACCCACTACTAGTAAGTCCTACCCTACTAGTAAGTCCTTTTATAGAACATTCATGTATCTGTCTTATATACCTTCTGTTCATATATGTACTCTTTTTGTATGTCTTTCTCTGAGTGTATTTCCGTCACTTACGGAATAAATATATGTTATCTTTTGACCTTTGTCGGAATGGTTTTTATATTTACTCATGTACCACACGTTGGGGGGTTACTTTAAGCCTTCCAGCGTTATTATAACAACCACATGTTATACCTCTAACATTCTTCAGGTGTGTGTTGCATTGGAGAAATCTTTGAATCCATCTTGTTTTTTTTTAAAATTGTCTCAAATTAAAAAGATGCAAAAAATTAGCATAATAATGATGATAATGATAATTTTGACTACATCATCAGATAACTAGTTTTAAAGGCTCATAAAAATACCATGAATTATGCCAGATCTTTATCTTTTTGTTTTTAATATTTACTTAAACTGGTGTTATTATGCAGGCTTCTTTGATCTGTTTATCAAATTCCATGCACATCAAAAGAAACATTCAAAATGGACTATTTGAAATGTTCATCTGATTAATATCTGGAATAATGATGATATCCCATCTCAGAAATCCAGAGTGTGCAGAAAATGCAAAGATATGGAATTTATTGAAGTCAGTAAGTCTCCTGTTGGTTTGAATAACAGCAGCTAACTAAGTACAACTTAAGCAATGTCCAAGACAGTTGATATATATAGAAATCAAGAATGACCCATTCACGAATTTGGGTTATTTGGGTCATTCCATTCCTTGAGTTCTGATTGGCTGCTTGACTGCTTGATTTGAATGACATTGTGGAGTCTTATATATATCCTGTCATTCTGCAGTAGACTTTGTGACTATTCGGGTTTGTATTTAAGTTACAACCGTTTGTTGTCTTGTCTTCCCAGTTCGATGGTAATTGGAAGTTTAATTATTCTTCAGAATTCATGAAATATGAACAATGTTTCATCTCAGAATTTTAGACAGCATTTGAAACTATTCTTGAAATGATATGTAAACCTGATGGAAGTTTAGTTGTTTTGTCCCTTATTATAAAATATACTTATTTTTTGTGTATGTTACTTCTAAGTATTTCACTGAAATCGATCCGATTATTCTGATTGCTTTACCAGCATTAAATTGAAATTTTCATACAGCATTAGTGACTAAAAAATGAAAAAAAAAACCCCACATTGAACCATTTTTCAACTTTATATTATCTGACATTCATGTATCAGATGTTCATTTTTACAACAATTTCAGCTTGAAACTACTCAATATCACATCATTATTATTTTTCTTGTGTATTAGAATTAATCTTTGAAACATTCTCCTCTTCATCGCTAGAATGTTGAACTAAAATTACACTGACACATATTGTTATTATTATTGACAAGTTTCCTCAACTTTTTCTTTTCTTTTTTTTTTAAACACTTTTTTTATCAAAATGTTTTCAGCTGATCAATCTGTTGTTAAAATGATCAGTATGAAATTGGAATTTAAAAAGAAAAGAAAAAAGAAAAAAAAAAGAAAAGAAAAGAAAATGAGTATGTTCACACATTCAAGAGCTGATCTTTTATAGATGCTGTTTTTTGGTGTTTTTTTTACTTTTACTGAATTGTCAGGTAATGTTCTCATTTTTCTGTTGTTGCTTGTCTGACACAAGTAAACTCCATGGTTATTTGTCAGGGATTCATTACATCCCTCATTATCAGGTCATCCCCTCAGGCAGCACCTACCCCTATGGCACTAAAAGAATGTAGGATCAAAGCCTCTTTGATGTCTTAGATACCCCAAAAAGAAAAATGCCAAAAGAGCTAAGCTATTTCTGTCACCAGCAAATCAAACTCAACCTTGTATCAAATTCTGGTGACATGGGAGAGATTTTAGGTAACTATGTTGTTTTTTACTAAGTAGTAGTATTCGTACTATTACAAATTTTCTCACATTGTTTTAAATTCTTACATAAAGTATTGTTGAGAATATTAACAAAAAAGGGAATAAAAACAATATATAATCTGCAGGGTAGCCTATTGTCAGTATCAGCTGAACAGCAAGGGAATCTATCTCTTTTTTTGCTTGCACTAGACTCAGGAGATTGTTTTTTTTGAGGTGGAGCAACACACCTACAAAATATACATTTTTAATGGTGTAAGAACCATTAAAAATCCAATGCATGTTTTGTCCTTATCTAATGTTATTTGTTTACATCTGCTTGTACTAATCAGTTTCAGTCAGTCATCCTGAAGTTCCTTCTCAGAGAAGCCGAGGTAGATATATTCTATTATCATTTTTTAAAACCAGCTCTACTTATGTATTGGGCACTTTTTTATATTAGTTCATTATTACAACTTATTTGGGTACTTCTATGTTTTTTTGACAGTCAAAATTGTGACTGGCTTGATTTTTTTTTGTCTTCTCTGTTAAGTTATCCTCTCATCAACCCCCCCCCACACACACATATATATATATAATGTGTGTGTGATTACCAATCTTGCTTATGGAGATCTATCAGTAATTTTTCTGGTAAATATTGAAGTCAGTCAGTATACTGTTGGTTTGAACAACAGCAACTGGCTAAGCACAACTGAACCAGTGCCCCAAATAGCTGGTATTTATGGAAGTCAAGAATAGTCCATGTATTTGGGTGATTCCATTCCTTGAGTTATGATTGGCTACTTGGTTTCTATGATGTTATGAGGCTTCATAAATATCCTGTTATTTTGCAGTAGTATTGCAACAAGATTAAATTCATATTCAGTTACGATTACTTGTTGCCTTGTCTTACCAATTCGACAGTAATTGAACTTAGTGTGATTATTCTACAGTAAAGAAAAGTGAGAAGTATTTATGTTGGGTTCCAGAGCTGAGCAGACTTCATATGAAAATTAAAACAGATTCCAGAAAAGACAAAACAGAAAATGATTGTGTAAACCCAACCGATCATACCAAAATCATTCAAATGACACAAACTTCAGAAATGGAACCAAACTTCAGTGACAGACATTCACCCAAAGAAATAAAAATTGCTGGCATTTAAGTTCAGTTTTATAATTTCACTTGAAAGACTTGAGTATGAACTTATACCAATGAAAAAAAACAAAAACAAAACATTCATGAAAACATTGAAATGCATTTTACATAAGACTTCTATGATGAAACCTTCTTTCACTTTATTCATATTTTTCTCGTTGTTCATTGTATATATTTTAATTAGTTTATTTCCAAATGTACCATTGCCCAAATAAGAAGGGTTATGAATACTCAGATCATAAGGACCACCCAGAAACAATCAATACATCCTACTAATGTTATTTTAAAACCCTAAACATTCATAAACTTCAGTATTTTCATTATTTTCTTTTTATAATTAAGATCAATTTGAATTTATTGCAGTAAAAATGAACCGGTTATTTCCTATAAAAAAAGGGGAAGCACTCTGATTGACTGATAAATTATTTATTTATTTATTAATCTACTAGGAAAAAAGACTGGGTTAGGGTTTAGGGTTAGTTTAATGGGAAAATAATAGGTAGATTTATTAACAGATAAAATTCATTCAGAGTGGTTCCCCTTCTTTAGGTTGGAGTTATAGGAAATAACCAGTGAACCTTATTTTCCTTAACCTTTGGGATGATGATGATGATTTACTCTATTCTGCCGCTATTCTATTTTAGAACATCCAACTGCAGCATTCAGTCCATCTTCATTTGAAGCCAAACGGTCCTTAGGGTCCCCCAGTCACTAGCCATTCTTTGGGATTCTTCAATTTATTCACATCTCTCATCTTAGAAACACCAAAATGAAGAAATTTATTCTTCATCCCAATTGGCCATTTTTGTTTTGTTACTTTCATCCTCAAAATCTTTTAAGGGATTTTCTAGTAGCAATGTTCAAAATTAAGAGTTAATATTTGAACAGTCTCATTTACATAGATTAGTTACTGTATATTCATGAATTAATTAAATGTTTTCATACTCAAAAGATGAATAAATATTTATAATTTCTATCCATTAATAATGGTGTATATTTGAATTGGGTAGGTGAAATCAGAGCTGATCCGTCTAACGTATCTTAATGAAATGTGTTTATACTCGGCTCTCCTCTTGGAATTAAGAAGTGGTTCATTAGGCAATGGTTTTATTCTTTTTCTGCACACACACACACACACACACACACACATATATATATATATATATATATATATATATATATATTCCCAGAAACACCTAAAACTCTCACTCTGTGTGTGTGTGTGTGTATATATATATATATATATATATATATATATATATATATATATATATGTAATGTGTAAGAATTTGAGTTCAACCGAATTGAACACCAAAAATTGAAATGGGCTATTAGAAAGGGTAATTTTCAGCCTGGCAATATTCAAAGTAGAAAAGTTACAACATGTAGTTTATTTGGAAGAGTATGTCTCTCCAGGGCTGGCCTGGTGAGTCATCTGAGAAAACACAAGAATATAGTGTCAAATGCTACTGGCACCTAACTATGATAAAAATAAATGAATAAATAAACAGGAAATAGTCTTACTCAAACACGAGTTGACAGCCAAGAACATATGTATATATATATATAGAGAGAGAGAGATATAGATAGATAGTACTTTTCATCCCATATATTAATAAAGACGTTGAAAAATAATCCGATAATAAATTTAATAGAGAAAAATACATGAAAATAACTTTATTTTTGGACTGAAGTTGGCAATATTAAGAGAAACATTTGATATTATAATAAACAGCTTCTAATTAAAAATGAATTTACTATTAATTGAATATTGATGAACTTTGGCAAAATATATTGTAGGTATTTGATATTCCCAAATTCCCTTGATGTAATGTTTACTGTTTAATGATCTCAACCTCTTTTTCACTTTATTTATTAATTTATACTTTATAGATTTCACTTGCTCATATCTACATCATATATATATATATATATATGCTACACAAAAATTAAGCAAATTTAATCATGAGGGTCAAGAAATGACCTCCTGACATTGTTACCTCAATTGTATGGAGATTGTTATTATCATTGTCCCAAAAGATAAAATTTCCCAAAATTTAGGGTAGTGACCACTCACTCATATATCATCATCATCAAGGCATGCTGACAGCATGGGTTCTCTTTACTCTTTTTCGCTATACATATTATTGGTTATCACTCTTGGAAAAGTCTTCTAAATAGCATTCAGTGTCCATACAGAGCTGATCAATGTAAGTTTTTACTGGTTGGCCAACACTGTGTCTATGTATTGGAATCTATAAGGAAATATTGCTTATGACTTCTCCTGCTGTGACCAGAATATCTTGCTCATCTTACTTTATGTTTGTGAGGTGAGAGGTAAATGGCAGTACAGTTACTGTTTTATAGGGTGGAGTTAAGGCCGTAGTGTGATGCTTAGAGTCATAGAAATGGACTTGTCAACCGAATTCAAATCCTGGACGAAGCTACAGTTAAAATAGCGCTAATACCCTTGGAAAGGTATGTAACTACTCTCCCTCTAGCTTTAGGTAAATAGTAGGGCAGACTGGGCTCTTTAACCTTGATTAGGCGACTAGTGTAGGAGTCTGGTGTTTTTGAGAATTCTTCTTTGTTTTCTACTCCCACCCTTACAAGCAATGAGAATATTAAAGTCCATGATACAAAAGAGGGACAGTACAAAGTGACATTTAAAGAGGAAGATCGGAGAATACATTGGCTGTTGGAGGCGTGTGGTGTAATGGTTAGAGTTGTAGGAAATGGACTCGTCAACCAGCTACAATTCACATAACCTTGGGAAAGGTATGAATCCAATTACTCTCCCTCCAGCTATGGGTAAATAATAGGGCAGACTGGGCTCTTTAACCTTGATTAGGTGACTAGTCTAGGAGAAGGAAAAATTCTGAATTCAAACCTGTTAAACCCCGCTTGAGGTGGTCACTACTAGAATGGGCTCAGTTCTAATTTCGTGATCTATTTTCAGGATTTCTTCAAAACAGCAATCAGCATCCTTGTGTAGTTTCCATCTAGCTTTTTCTCCAAAAGGAATGCTGCTATTTGTATGATTTAGGGAAACTTTGACGAGATTTATGCTCCCCTTCTAAATTTAAATGATTTAAAGTTTCAGATAAGTCTAAGCACTTGCCAAGGTTCAACTGCAAATTTCAAATTATGTTAAGGTCTACTTAACATTTGTGGAAATGTAAACATCATTCACTGATTGTTTCGAGAGAGGCAAGAATGATGTCATCCAATGTGAAATGGATATTGCTCTTCTATTAAAATACAATTGCCTTTGCCACACTTGTTCAAAAACCACTTGGTATCATTGAGCCAATGGGCTTCACCCCACCCCATTACAGCTAACATAGAACAACAAAAATATTGAAATGAAGCCAAAACATTCAGTCCAACTGAATGTATGCCAAGCCAAATTTGAAAAATATTCTTTTGACTCAGAGAGAGAGAGAGAGAGAGAGAGAGAGAGAGAGAGAGATAGAGAGAGAATGTATTCACTTAGTCTTGAGAAGGGTCATTGTGGTGGTGAAGGGGCTGTCGGGTAGAGAGGAAGCTAGGGTGGCGAGGAAGGGCATAGAAGTTGGGGGGGTGTGGTCTGAATGTTTATTGTGTGGTAGAGCAGGACTAACCAGATCAAAGTATTGGCAGAATAAAATCAATAGAGAAATACCAAAAAGAAATGTTTTACAAGTAAGCAATAGAAAAAGCCTTGCTCTGTCAGCCGGCCAGCCAGTTCTCCTCTTCTGATGAAGCAACATCACAATAAGGTTATTAAATATATTTCAAAAATATACTTGAATTTTTTTTTTTTTTTTTGAAGTGGATGATGATACTTATATAATAACCGACCAGTTTTCATCATCTCTCTGCAGGTCTGTTATAAAGTAAAGTCGTCGGGGTGGCCTAAAGTTGATATCAGCCCATCAGCAAGGGAGTCTATCCCCTTTTCATTAGCGCTAGACCAAGGAATTGTTTTTGCATCTGAGGTGGAGCGCCACACCTACCATCAGCTCCTTACTTTACTGCACAGATCTCTGTGCTACTTATATGCTGAGTTAGTGAGGGCCAGTTTCGAACTAGGAACCTTGTGGTTTCTTGCTGAACGCTCTATCGACAGAGCTAACCGGGCCCTTAAAAAAGAGACATAAAAAAAAAAAGGGAAACTATAACATAATTATTTTATAAAATCTTTTTTACGTTAGTATATCTTGTGTAGCATCTATTAAGATATTGTCTAAAATGATTTTTTGCTTAAAATTTGAATCTATGTGGCGAAAATTTGATTTTAATGGCATGTCAACCTGTCTAGGGTTATTTTATATCTAGTAATAATCTTCATACAATGACTGCTATTTACACAGTAGCATTGCAACCAACAAAGCCTTTATCAGATGATGACTCTGGGTTCAGGCATGGTTTCGGGGCTGAAGCATCATTAACACTAGCCCAGAGTGCCCCAGCAGTATCTCACAATACCACCAGACTTTGTTGGTTTGATGTCACATTGAAGGATTGCCATATCCACGCTGATGCGGTTAGAGCTTTATCCTGGATCTTTTTTATGTATTTCCTCTTGTCTGGTGGAGAAAGTCCAAGTTTAGACAAAAATGCCAAGGTTGAGTTGGTAATAAATCCCCGGCATCCAACGTTGTTAGGAAATACATCCGTTATCCACCCATTTCTGACGTAGTTAGAGAATCACATTCATTGTATGTTGATATTTTTGTATAGTTGTTTCTTAAGAGGTTTTTTTTTTGCACATTGTTCTATTAAATATGAATCATTTTTAAACAGATCTATTTAAGCCATCAATGGGTCCTTAACAGGTACTATCACTCCGAGTCTGAGTGTACCTGGGAGTAATGACAAAGGGTACTCTACATTCTCCAGAATAGGAGTCTCACTATGAAATACAGTTTAGTGTCATACCCAGGAAGTACTTTGTAGGGGTGTCTTACACCCCTGCAGTGGATCCAGTCAATATATTCTAAGCCCCACTGACAAGGCTAAAGGAAAATTTGGATCCTGTGGGGAAAAATTAAACTGTTGATAACTCTGCAAGACATCTTTTAAGAAATATATTATTAAGATAAAAACAAAATGAAAGCAATACTAACTTAGACTAAAGCTGTAGCCATTTATGTTTTTTAAAAATTGTGGAGAATTAAACAGGAAATGGTTCTTTTTTTTATTGTTTAATGAATTTAATTTTAATATTGTTTTTTTTTTTTTTTTACATTTCAATATTTAACCCCTTCCCCAATATTGGTAATTGATATTTCCTACAAATCTCTTTCCTTTAGTTTTTATTTTAATGATACAATCCATTTTAATTGGATTTTTATCTTTCCACTTATTGCTTATCAATTTGTAAACTTGTCCAGTTATATTTTTTAAAAAATGTATAAAATCTTAATTTGGCTCTTGGCCATCAAATATAAATTTGATATATTTGTTTAAACTATCTAAATTTTTTTTCCAATGCTAAGATATTAAAATATTGTAAATATTGATATAAGTTAATTTGTGATGTATATAATATTTAAAGCATGCTTTTTTGCATGTTTGTGAGTGAATTAATAATGCTCAATATTCTAGCAATTTCTACACATGTTCTAATATAAACTGTTATTTTAAAAACTGTATGTTTTAGATATTAATAAATTATGTATACAAAATATGCATTGCAAGAACACACCTACATAGATGTCCTAAACTGTATAATCCGTAGACCAATAAATTGGATCTGGAATTGCTTGGTGGCTGAGAGACTTTTCTATTTCACACTGGTAACAGTGATTAGTGTTTCAAGACAGAATTTAAGTACTTTTAAAGTATGTAGGCAGACTCTCCGCAGATTAAAAAAAAAAGAAGGTACAATGCAATTTTTTTTGCCATTTAATACCTGTGTAGGACTACACTAAGCTTATTAATACTAGTATATATATATATATATATATATATATATATAAAATAATAAAATTCGAAGGCAATACAATGCGTAAAAAATAAAGACAAAAAGATGTTTTATATGTCTAATCGATTTCAAAGCAAAGCTTTATCATCAGAGTTTTTTCTGAAAAAAACTCTGATGATAAAGCTTTTGCTTTGAAATTGATTAGACATAATAAAACATCTTTTTGTCTTTATTTTTTACGCATTGTATTGCCTTCGAATTTTATTTTATAACATACTTAACAATGCTTCAAGCAAATTACCAATTACTTTTATATATATATATATTGTTGAACTCAACAAACAATTCTTGTCTGACAAATTTCTTTTCTCAATCCTTTCTAATTGTCTGGCCATTTTTTTAATATCCGGGTGGAATTGGTGTATGAATCCACCAATGGTTTTTACACGAGTGCTTTCTGCACTACTTAGTGCCATCATCAGATGTGGAACTAGTGAGATGTTTCCATTGTTTCTTTTTAAACAAACAGTAGCAGTAGGAATAAGTAGGAGGAAAGGCTCACAAGTTTATAAGAATGCTATGGGGAATTGTGGGAGGAAAATTGGTGGGAAATTATATGATGGCCAGACAATTAGAAAGGATTGAAAAAAAAAACTCGTCAGACAAGAATTGTCCTTTGAGTTCAACAAAACATGTTTCAAAGAAAAAAATGCTGCCAAAATATAATTATATATATATTATATATATATATTATATATATAATATATACAAATATAAAGTGCTCAATACATAAGTAGAGCGAATTTATTATTATAGTATGTACAGAAATAACCTACTCGAGTTTCACCATAAGGATCTTCAGGGTTAAATCCACTGAATTAATCAAGATATTGATTAATTACAGCTAATTGTAGGAGTTCATGTTGTAGATATGACTGTTAAAAACAGATTCGCAGTTAATGAACGCTGATGCATTGTTTTGAAAGATAAATGGCAGACACGCGGTATTGGTACGTCGCAATGTGGATGGTAAAGGGCTACAATATCAAGTACTGTCCATTACTCAGTTTCACATACACTCGGTATGTATGATCATCAGATGAATGGCACTACTGATTTGAACTTTTTGCTTTAAACATAGAGAGAGGTATTTTCATGCCTTTTCAAAAAAAGACTTGTTTTATCTAATTGCACAAAAAAAAAAAAAAATTCAAAATATACTTTTTCATGGAAATAGATTTTGTATCTGATTAGCAAACTTATACATTCACCAAGACCATCCCATATATATATATATATATATATATATATATATATATATATATATATAACACACACAAAAAAGACAATTTAGATGGTCAGAAAAAAGAAAATAAAGAAACAGTTAAGATAATACAGCAAATGCTCAATAAGTGCTCCGCATTATATATATATATATATATATATATATATATATATAGAGAGAGAGAGAGAGAGAGAGAGAGAGAGAGAGAAAGTAAACTAAACTATAGACACGTGTTTCGAGGTATCACCTCTCATCAGTATAGTTATACGATTTTTAGCAGCTGCCTCTGGCTGGGTTCGAGAGCCAAACCTCTTACCCACACATCCACAGTCAGTTGCCAAATATAGCAGGCTATTTAATCGCTACATTTCTAAGCGGAAATGAACTTCACCTAGAGTTCTCAAACTTTGTAAACAAAGTGAGATTTAGCTGAGCGCCGAAAAAAACGGTGAATTTGCAATTATATCCCTCCTAAATAAAGTGCTCAACCGAAATTGGGAGCATATAATAGAGTATAATATATATATATATATATATTGTGCATATAATTGAGTATAATATATATATATATATATATAATCATGTTTCCCCAAAAATAACACCTACCTGCAAAATAAGACCTGCATGATTTTTTTTTTAATAGAGAGCATGTGTGACATGAAGAGGGGGGGGTGGAGGGGAAGCATGGGAAGAAATGAAAAAGAAAAGAATAAAAGAATAAAGGAATGGCATTAAATCCTCTCATTCTTTTCTCTTTTTGTTTCATGACTTTAATACCATCTCTTGCGGTGAATTATGCAAATTAATCCGTGGGTAAGTGAATCAAAAAAAAAAAATTTTTCAGTGTTGACATTTTGATACAAGTTCTAATCTATGGTTCAGTAATTTACTGGCATTTTTATATTCAAATATGCATAATCGACCTGTAACCTTCCTCACCTTCTTTATATGTTAGTGCATTTTTTTTTTTAGTTTTCATTATTTTCCTTTTGATAATTGGTGACTTCCTTGTATCTTCTTTAATCTTCCATATGTGATTCGCCTGTGTAGTATCATTATTATACCTCCTATTTACAAGAGTTAATTTTATGGTTATAGAACGTTTTATTTTTATCAATCCTATTTCCATGGCTCCATACATACCAACCATGCATGAAACTTTGAGTCATGGGCAGTACTTAACATTGTGGCTCTTTTGATATTTTGAATTGGCCCTGCTTATGAAAGCATAGAGCACTTTTAAAAAATCTTGTTGATTTTGAACAACCACTTGCATAAAACATTCATATTAATATTCTGAATTATATGATATATATATATATATATATATATATATATATATATATATATATATATATACATACATATATACACATATATACATACATATAGTGGTACCTTGAATTTGTTCTGAGTGTAAGTCAGTTTACTTGTATATTAAATCAATTTTCACCATTGAAATAAACAGAAATGCCATTGATCCATTAGAGCCTCACAAAAAACATCATAATTTTTTTGTTAGATTTGTTTAAATAAGAATAATAACACTGAATTGTATTAAAAAGATAGAATGAAATAGAATGTAATGAATTAGGTGCTGGGATAGGTTTTAATGTTTAATTTGTTTTTATTAATAATATTTTTCTTTGGTGTAATAAATGTGGATTCTTAAATGTTTTTAGTAAACTTAACATAAGCATATCTGAAGCTCTCTCATACTTCAAATTTTAGGTATGTGTCAGTCAAGGCATGTGTGCATGTATGTATATATATATATATATGTGCTTAATTGGAGTTGTACCTAATTTTTGAAAATTAATTAATTAATAATGAATTAGGCGGGAATGCCTATTTAAATGTATGGCTAAACAAATCGATTAGCCATACATTTAAATAGGCATTCCCGCCTAATTCATTATTAATTAATTAATTTTCAAAAATTAGGTACGACTCCAATTAAGCACATATTTCCCCAAAAATTGTCGGCAAAAAAAACATTCCAAACATACCGTGTTATATATATATATATATATATATATATATATATATATATATAATTTAATATACCAAACTTGTTGGTAAACCCTTGCAGTAAGAAGAAACCCAGCAAATAGTTTGATTGTAAAAATATATTACCAAACTTCACCTGGGGAAAAAAATGAAAAAAAAGACCAAGATAGTCATACCAATCGAAAATAATAGGTTAATACTATAATACTTGGCCAAAAGAAAAAAAATTATATATATATGAAAAATATATATAAACCGCCAGGATTATCTAAAGCTAAGAAGTAAAGAGTGCTCAATACCTAAGTAGAATGAATAATAAAGTTAAACCTAATGAGTCAGATATACCTACTCCTATATATATATTATATATAGACTATAAGTAAAAGTAAAGTCGACGAGGCTGCCTAAAGTCGGTATCAGCCAGTCAGCAAGGGAGTCTATCCCCTTTTCAATAGCGCTAGACCAAGGAGATTGTTTTAGCATCTGAGGTGGAGCGCCACACCTACCATCAGCTCCTTACTTTACCTCACAGATACCTGTGCTACTCATACACTGAGTTGGTGAGGACCAGTATCGAACTAGGAACCTCGTGGTTTCTAGCCGAACGCTCTACCGACTGAGCTAACCCGGCCCATATATAAATTTTGCAAACTGTGCCAATAATTTGTTAAAATGCAATTATTTTTGTTATATTCATATTAGTTGCCTTGGTCATTCAACTATTGCAAACTACTCATCACTTATTAGGATTCAATCTGGACAAAGAATAAAATGCCTCAATCTTTTTGGTTTGGTTTCTTTGTTCAATGGCATATAAACCTTTATAAGTCATCTAATGCCAAAGGCATCCATGAAGAAGAACAGTAGTCCTATTTAACCCATAATTGGAGCATGATGTGGTTCTTACCTTTCCCAAGGGTATTAGTCCAAAAGTAAATGTAATAGCATGACTGGAGTTTGAACTTGATTACTATGATGTCACAGTCCAGCATCTTATACACTATAAAAAGTACAAAAATACTGCTATGACTTTACGTTTTTGACAAATAAAGAAAAAACTTTTTTACTCTTAATAAGATTGAAATTTTCAAGTCTTAAACAAATCTGAACTCTCTTTTAAAGACGTATAACCAGTAATACACGTGGAGGCATGTGGTCTAATGGTTAGAGTCATAGGAAATGGACTCGTCAACGCAAGTTCAAAACCTGGACGAAGCTGTTGGCATTTCACATGGCGCTAATACCCTTGGGAAAGGTATGAATCCAATTCTTCCTCCAGCTATGGGGAAATAGCAGGGCAGACTGGACTCTTTAACCATGTCTAGGTAACCAGTCTAGGAGATGGAAAACTCTGAATTCAAACCTGTTAAACTCTGCTTTAGAAATTGACCATCCTGCTCGTGTGGTGGGGTTGGTAAACATATATAACAAGTAATACAAAAACAATATAGATTGACTTAAAATAATCCTAGATGGGTTGACATGCTGTTAAAATCAATACATCAAAACAATACAGAGTTAATGTAGGTTTAATATGCACACATAAACAAACAAACAAGACATATAAAACAACAAAGATTAGGACATTTTTGTGAATAACTTATGAAATAATAATATAATTTCATGAAAACTTTCATCTCTTTAATTGACAGAAAACATGATATTTTTCTAAACATTTAGAGAGGAAAATAAGCAGTGTGTTGGAAAATAAGTGTTTTTTGTATTTCTCTCCTGTAAATAAATCATTTGTTTATGTAAAGAAGAAAGGAAAGGAAATTTATATTAATTGTAGATTTATTTGTTTTTGTTAAGCAATGAATCCTAAGATTTAAGTAGAAACAAACAGATTTATATTTCTGTGTCTACACTCAAATACACAGTTCTGTAAACAATATGATTTTGATAATGTTTTCTTTTGCATTATATATATATATATATATATATATATAAGGCAATAATCTGAATGTCTTTCCTGTCACTTCTCTGATCAGAATATGATTAAAAATCATTTCAACAAACACCTACCACATGAAACCCCAATTCACCAAATTTTTGTTTAAAACACAGAGATTGTAAAAAACCAATAGTAAAATAAAAAAAGAATTAAAAATAAAGAGACTTGAAATACTTAAGGCTTTAACTTTGAAAAAAAAGAAAAAAAAAGAGACTCTCGATCAGTTCTTCTTTGAAAAGGACTGGTAATTCAAGATATATTTAACCATTAGAATTCCACTTGTGTAGCATCAATTACATCTATATATTTTGACATGTTAAATTTTTTTCAATTATCTTTAACAGACAGAAACAGAAATTATGCCATGAATACGTGATACAAGAGTTAAAACTTAAAAACTATGATAAAAGCTAGGATTAACAATAACATCATTTTGGCATTATTCTTGAAAATGACCAATGTCTGTTGAAAGTATTTAAGTTCCATGAACTTTGGACAATTTTGATTCTACATCAAGATATTTCATTCAGCAACAGGAATAAACCGTGTGTAATCTATGTATGTATGTATGTATGTATGTGTAATATATATATATATATATATATAAGGGTTTTATAGTTTGCTTGAAGCATTGTATGTATGTATGTGTTTAAGAAAATAGAATAGAAATTAGAAGGCTATTGACAATACAAAGGTGATGAGATTGATGTTTATTTACCTGTTTCCTAAATTTTCAGGATAAAATCCCATCTTCAGAAGTTTCATAGTTACGCGTTTTTTTTTAATACATATATTACGACACTGCTGTGAACATTATAAAGTAATGCTATAAAAGGATGCTGAATGTTGTATTGAGTTTGAAATTTGAAAGAGTTTGGCTATTTCTGTGGTGAATATACATATATAGGCCGAAATGTACATTCAGAGAATGACTTTTTCTCGATTTGTTTACGCTTCACATTTAAACAGATATATCCACCTAATTCATTGATTATCAACTAATTAATTTTCAAATTAGGTATAACTTCAAGTAAGCACATATTCTCCCAAAAATTGTCGGCATAGCCATATCAAACTAACTGTCTGCGTACTTTCATATATATATATATAATATTATAAAAATTGAAAAAAAACACAATTTTCATTAATGATGTTTAATAAGCCAACACTGCAGTGTTTCGGTTTGTTTTTCAAACCTTCCTCAGGGCTTTTGTTGGTTTAAGGAACATTTTTTATTTTTCCTTAAACCAACAAAAACCCTGTTTAATATATATATATATATATATATATATATATATATATATAATAACAATGTATAATATATATATATATATATATATAATATAACAATATATAATAATAATAATAATAATAATAATAATATATATATATATATATATATATATAATAACAACCACCATGATCTTACACTGTTTAAAAAGTTTATTTAATCATATTGCTTTCAGCTTTATATAATTCCTCCCCATAAATATGTGTGCCTATTTACACAGACACGCACACCTGATTATGAAAGAATATCTGCATGAAATTCATTCATATGAATGATGTATTGATCTTATATAATTATCATTCAAAAAAGTGTATCTCTATTTCTCTCCTTCTCTCCCGCTCTCTTTATATATATATATATATATATATATATATATATATATATATATATATATATATTTGTTTTTTTTGTGATGTGCAAGTCCATAAGTGAATTGAGACCCATCTGATGAGACGAAAATTTGGGGAGCTGTAGTAAATCAACTTAGATTTATATAGGCCCCAAATTTGGTCGAAATAAATTTATTATGGAATTACGGTGTTGAGTTCTTCCTTCCTTTATTGATAAATATTGCTCTGTATATAATCTAAAAAGTTTATTATACATTGAGCTCTCTTCAGTGTTTTAAAGATTCGCTGTATTTATACATACTGGATCATCAATATTAATACAGTGTATCTTAGAAATCACATATAGAATCATCCCTTACTACCAAGTTTTGGATAAATCTCATATATATATATATATATATATATATATATATATATATATATATATAAGGAGATAGATAGATCGATAGATAGATAGTTAAACAGGTTGAAAGATATATAGGCATTTAGATAAGCATACTGAAATAGATAGATAGATAGATAGATAAATAAGAAAACTGAGATAGATAGATTGATAAGCAGATTGAAATAGATAAGCAGACTGAGATTGATAGATAGATAGATCGATCGATCGATAGATAAATAGATAGATAAGTGATTTCTAGCCACAAGTACCGAGGAATTTTCCCACCCCCCATTCAAAAATAGCAGGAAGCCTGTAACTTAACTGCCCAAAAGTAGAG
>CM042152.1:16110915-16133577 GCA_023376005.1 Doryteuthis pealeii
GAATATTTCTAAAGTATCTTCAAAAATTTTACAGGCAATTAGTTCAGTTGGTAGAACGTTCACTTTGGAACCGCAAGGTTCCTGGTTCGATACTGGCCCTCGCCAACTCAGCATATGAGTAGCAGAGGGATCTGTGCAGTAAAGTGAAGGGCTGATAGTAGGTGTGGTGCCCCACCTCAGATGCTAAAAACAGTCTCCTTGGTCTAGTGCTAGTGAAAAGGGATAGACTCCGTCACTGTCTGGCTGATACCGACTTTAGGCCACCCCGATAACTTTACTTTTTACTTATATATCTCTCTCTCTTTCTCGAGGCACGTGGTCTAATGGTTAGAGTCATAGGAAGTGGACTCGTCAACCTGAGTTCAATTCCTGGACGAAGCTGTTTGAATTTCACATAGTGCTAATAACCTTGGGAAAGGTATGAATCCAATTCTCCCTCCAGCTATGGGTAAATAACAGGGCAGACTGGGCTCTTTAACCATGGCTAGGTAACCAGTCTAGTAGAAGGAAAACTCTGAATTCAAACCTGTTAAACTCCGCTTAAGAAATTGACTTTGTGTCAGATCCTGCTCATGCGGAGGGTTTGGTAAATATATTATATATATATATATATATATATATATATATTATATATATATATCACATATGCGTGTGTGTGTTAAAATAGGCTTGAACAGTTCAAATCCTGGATTAGGCTGTTTGCATTTCACATCAAGAAAGACATTAATCCACCCTTTCTTCATGCAGTCATGGGTTATATAGTAAGGCAGACTAGGCTTTCTTTAACAACTGGTCTGGAGTTTTGAAAAACTTGATTCAAAATTGTGTTATACAGTGAATCTGTGGCACATTGGTGCATCCTTCTTTTGTTATCAGTTCATCCAAAATTATTCCGCCCTGTCGTCTGGGGCGTTAGAATGCACTGACTGCACCTCTGCAGAGGGGTAAAACTCCCCCAATGGGGCCACCTGTGGCCGTGGGTGGCGACCTGTGATGCTTAAGGATTAGAGCCCAGGTGGATGAGCAGTTCATGACTTGCAATACTCCACTTTGGCCCTATCTTGGGCTAGACGGGCGGTTGGAGAGGCCCCCTCCAATCAATCGGCTGATCACGTCAAGCCCTAGCACCCTATATGATTTTCCCAACCCTATTGCCCTTATAGCAAGCCCCAACCCCTTTATCATATGGTTGCTAAAAGATGTTGACTGAGGGTCTACATGTGCTGGAATGACATTAAACTCTATCTGATGGTGACGTTCCAGTTCTGGAGGTTTGGGGAATGTGGAGCACCCCTTCATCACCATTGCTCCCTGGTCCACTCCGTCCTGGAGTGGTAGTACCTGTTAGGGTCCCATCTATGGGTTGAATAGAAAAAATGTATTTATAAAAAAATTGTATTATCCATTAAGAATTGATTTATTTCACAACTTTATCGCATTAAATGACCCACTGAGGTTGATATGCTGTAAACCAAAACAAACCAAAAATTATTGCTTCACTACACAAGCCTTCACCACTATAAACAAAAATCACCTATGTAGTAAGTAGCATTGATTATCAGTTCCTATGCAAAGAGCCATATACATGGTCTTTTTAGAAAATGCAGACCTGATATTAATGAAAAAAAAGTAGCCTACCTAGGGAAATTGTGCCTTAGTCCACTTAAACTACTTCCCTTGAGACCGTAGACTCTTATTTCTAGTGTCCATAGCACTTTTCAAAACAGTTTGAAAAGTCATTTTTTGAGATCACCATTTAATTACAAATTCAGCACACTTAATGTAATTGTAGTTTGAAAGCTTTCAGCAATGCACAATATCATAATGTTGTTGTAGAAAATTTCAGATCTGATTTTGCTCAAAATTTTCATTTCTGTAAATCTGACAGTGCATAAATCTATTTTGTAAACATTTTTTTAAATGCAAATTAGTTGATTTTTATGGTATTTAAAAAAATAGTATATGCCACACATTTAGTATCTTTAAGAAAGCTTGCAATGCAAAATGTAAAATTGTACCAATATTTCAGAGCATTATCTAAGAAATTTCAGAAATTGTTGAACATTTATTTTTTGCTGCCACATTTTCTCTATTTTTGGTAATTCCCAGTGTTGCATTTATTAGAGAGAAAAAAATATCTTAAAACCTTTAAATCTCCATAAAATGTTATGAACTGAAGTTAGAATAATAAAAAGAAACTTTTCTGAAAAAAATCAGTAAAATTTCCGTTTTGTTCATTTTGGGATTTTTGTGCTGCATTTCTTCTATAATTAGCATATGTAATAGTACAGTAGGGTAGGTCGATTTCAGAACTATAATGTCTCCCTTGGGACGAAAGTTGCAAATTAGCATAAAGAATTACCACACAAAATGCTTTTCTTCAAGACTTTGTCTTTATTTGATAGATTTCGACCTTTTAACTCTTAACATCCTATACCACCTCATTCCACCCGGCTGGAAGTCACATTCATTTTAACTAATCAGCCCCAAACAATAGCCTTTGTTTAAATCTAATATTAAACATATGTAGAAATCTTTGATTTAAGGGAAATAATAGGTAACTTTAGATGCAAAGGTCATTTTTAGCCATTTTTTGATATATCAATATAGGAATGCTCTGGACTTAGAAAAATCTCAACAGGATGTTAAGAGTTAAAGTGTTATCACTGGTACAGCTTAATTATTAGGTAAAAAGCAGTATATCAGAGGTGTCGGTTGTGATGGGGGCATATTTTCAATTTGAATTCTAGTTATAATATTTTAATCGTTTCGTTTAAAATGACAATCTTTTCTGTTTTAGATAATGTTTTTTTTATATTAGCAGCAGCAGCAGCAGCAATGCCACGATTATCACAAATCATTTGATTTTAGTTTAATTAATTAATTATAACCCTTAATAAGTAGAAATCAATAACCAAATTGGTGTCTTTCTTAGTTATAGGAATATTATGGTATGTGCAAGATTTCGAATCTGAGTGACATCCCTTTTCTGAGTTATACATCGACACGTACATACCAAACTTTCTTTTATATATATAGAAGAAGATATATATATACACACACACATATATATACATATGTACATACATACACATTAGTATATTTCTTATGTTCTACTTTGTCAAATTCTTACTAAATTTCCTTCTAAAATTACCAGATGTTCAAAGTTATTCTGTGCTTATATTTTTACCCAGACAGATTAACGTTTATGTATGTATGCATATATTAGTTTCATTTAAAATGACAATCTTTTCTGTTTTAGATATTGAAATTGCTAAATTTTCTAACCAATTTCTAGCCTAAATGTTGTGAAAACGAGGAATTTTGGTGCATTTTAGTAGACGATCTTTAATGCTATTTCCTCAAACAATGGTGCAAGTAAGAGATCTAGTTTTTGATATCAGTATTTATTATACCAACACACAAATTTCACTGTTCAAGAGAATTTGATATTTTTTAAAAAGTGAAAAATTGACCTACCCTAATATACAATGTTACCTTGTTTGGTTGGGTTGGTTTGTTTTACGGCATATCAACTCTTTTTGGGTTATTTAATGCTGAATCAAGTCATTTTGATAAACAGTGGACTCAAGTTGCTTACAGTATGTGCTATTGCTTAAGCAGTCACCCAATTAAGTATTGAACAGGCTCATCAATGCTTAATTTTGGTGATTAAGTGGGAAGATCATTGTTGTAATGCTGCAGTTGTATTACTTATTATTGTATTATTTTTGTAACTAAGGGAATCTGAACAGAATAGTTTCTTTAACTTATCCTGTCTTAGACAGATTTCAACCTTACAAATATACAGATTAACTATGTCTTAGTTTACCTCTAAATCTTAATTCCCAAAATCTATATCTCAGAGCCAAGTTTTACTTGAGAAGTTAAAAATCAACCTACTCTATAGTACGGTGCATATATAGTGCAACGTAGTATATGACTATAATTGCACACAGCAGCCAAAGGGTTAAAAAATGATTTACCATTCATTTACAATAATAATTTGGCTCTTGTGTGATATTTCTATTTGTCATGAGAATAATATGAAAAAGTGATCAAAATCGCATGGAAATGGGAATAGTAAATGTCACGTTCATGAATAGGTATTTATTGTCAGTCATTAAAAAAAGAAAAGAAAGAAAGAAAGAAAGAAAAAGCCATTTGATAACTAACCAATCAAATATAACCATTTTTCAGTCACTTTTGCTTCTGGTCTCTGACTCACAGACAATCTGCAATGATAACATGACTGTCTTTCTCATGGCATGTGCGCATATGCATATGCACACCTACAGACACATAGACACGCACAATTCTTTGAGGAATTAATTCCCTTCAGAGAATTATTACCTGTGTGACTAGTTTGCTTCTCTTCAATTAACTTTTTTTTTTTTATTTCTTTCCTCCCCTTTTTCTGAATGTTCACAAATCACTGGAAATAATTTATTGATTTTATTAATCTCGCTATTCAGCACAAGTGGTAGTTCATAATGATCTGTTGTTAAATGTCTCCCATTGCACTGATTCATTGGCCTCTTTATACAATCACCCACCCACTCACCTTGTATACTTTCAGCAATTTGGAAACTATATTATTAGCATTTATGATTTGACTAACAAGCTAATGTGGTTATATTTGAGGAGAAGAAATAAAACAATAAGGGAAATTAATTAACTTTTTGTTCTATTTCGCCAATTAGAGCAGACAAGTTTTGAATGGCCAAAGCATTTCCCCCACCCCCTCGATTCTTTCATCACCTTTTTCTTCTGGGTTTTTTTTTTGTGTGTTTTTTAAATTTTTTGTTGCTTTTTGTATTCCTTTGCTTTTTCTTTCTCTCTTTTCCACATTCAATCTTCTAATCTCGTCTTTTTTATGTATCTTTTCTTTTTCTCTCTCTTTGCGTCTCTTTCATTTTGTCTCTCTTTCTTTCTCACCCTCTTTCTCTCTCTTTTTATCTCACCTCTTTTCTCTCTCCTTTTTTCACCCTCTTTCTCTCTCTTTTTTCATACTCTCTTTCTTTCCCCCCCTCTTTCTCTCTCTCTCCCTCTTTCTCTCTCTCCTTTCTTTCTCCCCTCTTTTCATACTCTCTTTCCTTTTTCATACTCTCTTTCTTTCTCCTTTCTTTCTTTCTCACCCACCCTCTTTCTCTCTCTTTTTTTCTTGTCCTCTTTCTCTCTCCTTTTTTCATACTCTCTTTCTCTCTCCTTTTATCACCCTCTCTTTCTCTCTCCTTTTTTCATACTCTCTTTCTCTCTCCCTTTTTCATGTTTTCTCTTTCTTTTTTTCTTATCCTCTTTTTCAATACTTTTTCTTGCTCTCTTTCTTTATCTCTCCTTTTTCTCTCTCTCTTTCTTATATTCTTATACTATTTTGACTTTTTCTATTTTTTTTTCTTTAATATCCTTTTTTATTTTATTTTTATTTATGGATTCCCTCAGACTAAAGATCATCATTTTTGTTATTTGTATCCCAAATTTACTTCTAAAATATTCTCTGATCAAAACATTATCATGAAAACAATGACTGTAAAAATGTTTCTCTGAAAGAATCATTCACTAGTAACAAGACACTAACATCAACCTTTAACTTTTATTAGAAATTCAAAAAGATCTTTTTTTTTTATGCTTAATGACCTTTTTTGTTTATCTCATTCCTTTCTCAAATCTTTCTTGTAACTTTTTTTACTCTATAACCTTCCCCTTCATTTATTTCTATAGTCTCTCCTAACCTTCTCTTTCTTATCACAATTACTTTTACTTTTCTTTTCTTATTATGAACAATAATTTTTTTTTTTTTTACATGTGATTCCTACTTGGTTTCTGATTTAGTTCCTACTTAAATCTCTGTCTTAAAATCTTGTACATTCTGTCCATTCACGTTTTTTCCCTCAATTATCATCATTTCTTCTCTTCTGCTCTTTTCCTTCCCTTTCATCACATATCACTCTCTTCCTTCCAACTGTTTTGTGGGCCATTCCTTCCAACTCTTTTGTCACTGGACACTCCCTTCCTTCCCTTCTATCACTGGCCATTCCCTTCCTTCCATGGACACCCTCTCCCTTCCATGAACACCTACTTCCTTCCCTGGACACCCTCTCCCTTCCATGAACACCTACTTCCTTCCCTGGACACTCTCTTCCTTTCCTTCCATCACTGGCCACTCTCTTCCTTTCCTTCCATCACTGGCCACTCCCTACCTTCCCTTCTATTACTGGCCATTTCCTTCCTTCCATGGATGCTCTCTTCCTTCCCTTCCTTCCCTGGACACCCTCTTCCTTTCCTTCCATCACTGGACACCGTATTCCTTCCCTTCTATCACTGGCCATTCCCTACATTTCCTTCCTTCCATGGATGCCCTCTTCCTTCCCTTCTTTACTTGGACACTCTCTTCCTTTCCTGGCCACCCTCTTCCTTCCCTTCCATCACTGGCCACCCCCTTAATCTGTCCCCTCCTTCACTGGCCACTCCCTTCCTTCCCTTTTGTCACCAGATGTACTCTTTCTTCTCTTCCAGTCACCAGCCACTCAGAAGGCCTTCCTTACAGACTTTTCCCCTTCTTTCTCACTTTTACCTTCACTTATTTATTTTTTTCTTTCTCCCAGCCTCTCTTCTTTAATTTCTCTATTTCTTTTCCTTCTTCAATTTAAACAAAATGCAAAAAGTGCATCATAACATTTCCAACAAAGTATGGAAGACTCACACCTGCACAGGAAATCAGAGCTTTAAAAAAAAAAAGGAAAAAAAGAAAAAGAATTAATTTTATGATAGCAGAAAATTCAGATTTCTGCTTAACTGCACTCAAATTGATATTGCTTTGGTTATTAAGTTATCTTTGGAAACTGGCAAAGATGAAGAAGAGAGGAAATAAGTCTACAAGTGAGTTGTCCAGAACAAAACATTTTGAAAAAATTATTCGCCACAAATAGACATTAAAAAAAATCTCTGCAGAATCTACATATTGGGTAAAAAAGAAAGAATGGCAAGCAACAAAGTGAACTAAGAATCTCAAGGTAACCAATTTTGTGTTGGTTTCAAAAAGAAAACAGTTTATTTTATTAGACGTTCATAACAGAACTAGAGGAAACCTTTAGGCATAAGCATCTTGAAAACTTATAAATGCTATTATCATTTATAAAGTGCCAGTCATCCAAAATGTTTAGTATCTCCCCCAACACACACACACACAAAAAAAAAATGATTCTTGAAAATGTCTGTTATGTTGCAAAGGAACGTTTCTACCTCATTTAATATCTTTTGGAAGTATCATGACCCTGAATCAGTTGAAATTGATTGTATTAAAGCAGACTTAATATTTTAGGAAAATTTAAATAGAAACTATCTAGAAAGCCAGAAAAAAATAAATCATAGAATTCTTAATCCCTTAAGATTGACATTAATAAAAACAGTATTAAAAAGTTAATTTATTTAGAGAGTCTAACATATTGATTGAAGTTTTGAGATTCAATATTCTTCTTGAAGGAATTATTGAAATATATGTTCATCTTATTTGATTTGATAATCTCCTCTTATCTGATTTACTTTTTAGTCTTCTTAACACTTATATTAAAAGATCCTTTATTCCATTTTATTTTACTACTTGTGAGTTTTTCACTAAATTAAAGTTTGAGAAATATTGTGAACAAGAGGAAAGATTCTATTAAAAAATTGCTGTATTCAGCAATATACTCCAAGACTGGAGAATACACACACGACACATACCTACAAAAGTGACTGAAATACTAGGATGAGTCAAAAGTTTTGCAATATTTTTTTTAATACTGTCTTTCTCTCTCCTTTTTCATACTCTCTTTCTCTCTCCTTTTTTCATACTCTTTCTCTCTCCTTTTTTCATACTCTTTCTCTCTCCTTTTTTCATACTCTCTTTCTCTCTCTTTTTTCATCTCTTTCTCTCTCCTTTTTTCATACTCTTTCTCTCTCCTTTTTTCATACTCTCTTTCTCTCTCCTTTTTTCATGTTTTCTCTCCCTTTTTTTCTCATCCTCTTTTTCAATACTTTTCCTTGCTCTCTTTCTTTATCTCTCCTTTTTCTCTCTCTCTTCCTTCAGTTTGTATTCTTAGATAATATTGACTTTTTCTATTTTTTTTCTTTAATATCCTTTTTTATTTTTATTTATTTATGGATTCCCTCAGACTAAAGATCATCATTTTTGTTATTTGTATCCCAATTTTACTTCTAAAATATTCTCTGGTCAAAACATTATCATGAAAACAATGACTGTAAAGATGTTTCCTTTAAAGGAAAGATTCTATTAAAAAATTGCTGTATCCAGCAATATACTCCAAGACTGGAGAATACACACACATACCTACAAAAGTGACTGAAATACTAGGATGAGTCAAAAGTTTTGCAATATTTTGGTAACATGGGACACAATCAGGCAGCTCCAGATGCTTTTGCTGAAGCCATGAAGGTGACGAACAATACTGGACTGTAAGATGCTGAACTCACCTGATACTCTCAGATTGCTACTTGCTGGATTTGCCTTTGTGGCTTGGAGCATACTCTTAGAATCCATCATTTTATACCTACCTGATGTTGCCTGATCATCAATGTATTTACACCTGAGCAAAATTTTTGGAACCATCTAGAAAATCATTTCCAATGTATTTTTATAATAAAAAACATTTCTAGTGCATTTTCATAGTAAAAATCATTGTCCAATGTAAAAAAAGCAACGGGTTGAATAGTATTAATATTGCTTAGGTATACCCAAAAATTTGACGGCTTTTCATTTTAAAACAAATTAAAATTAATTAAATCGATTATTTAAGGTCAATTTTTTTTGTCTTAGTCGAAATGTAGTAACATAATGAGCATCAGTAAATAAAGCTCCTTCACCTTTTTCACAACAAATGTTTTTGGTTGCTTCCATAGCATTATAGCCCAGCTTGAACTTGTAAAGCATAAGTTTATAAATAAGATTATATTGTGTGTTCATCTGTACGGCCGTCAAATCTCACACAGAATGAAGCAATGCACAATGTGTCAGCACACCAGCTACCATGATACTATCAACTACAGCGGGTACCTACCACAGCTTGAACTGCTTCAGTCATATGATATTCATGCTGCAAACTAGCACATACCAAAATATTGTAAAACTTTTGATTCATTCAATGTAACAAAGATGAGCACTGAAGTCCATTGAATGCCTAGGAAAAATTGGTATATAAGCAACAAAAAATTTTGAAAATTTCAAAACTTTTATTCCAAACATGTACGTAACATTTTTTTTTAATTTCCTAGTTGAGTAACATGAGTGACCCAGAAAAAACAGAACCCAAATTATTTATTTATTTTCTCATTAAACTAACCCTAAACCCCAACCCTAACCCTAACCATAGCCCCTAACCCTAATCCTTGTTGGACTTAAACTTAAAAAAAAAATAAAATAAAATTAACAGTTTCATTACAAAATTTGTGGGTTCTGTTTTTTCTGGGTCACCCTGTAATATTATGTTACTCAACTAGGGGGGGGGTTAGTAGTTTAATGGGAAAATAAATAATTTGGGTTCTGTTTTTTCTGGGTCACCATGTAATATCATGTTACTCAACTAGGAAATAACCCATTTTTTACATAATCAATTTAGTAGATTTTTGTTAAACATTTTCTCTGTGGCAGGTGCTTGGACTTAATTTGAAAGGTTGTAGTAAAAAGAACTCGGTTAAATATGTCAGCAATTGCAGCGAAATGAATAAATTGTATTTAACAAAGTAAAAAGTCATTTCTAGATTATGTTTAATATGTAATGTGGTGTCTATCTTCATCATTTTTATATTTAACAGTCAATTAAGGGGGATGGTTTAGTTCAGTTGGTAAAGCGTCCGCCTAGGAACAACAAGGTTCCTGGCCCTCGCCAACTCAGCGTATGAGTAGCACAAGGATCGGTGCGGTAAAGTAAGGAGCTGATGGTAGGTGTGGCGCTCCACCACAGAAGCAAAAACAATCTCCTTGATCTAACACTAGTGAAAAAGGGATAGACTCCCTCACTGTCTGGCTGATACCAACATTAGGCCACCCTGACGACTTTACTTTCACTTACTTAATAGGTAAATCCTTTTTCACAGCTGCATTAATCTAGATTACATTTTGAATTTCATAAAACTTTATTGAAAATGGTATTAATAATTTTAATGATAGAATGCTGAGTGTAACAATCATATCCATGTGTCTCAGTTTTTTTCTTTTTTCTTCCCTCACCATTTCAAGCTAACAGTAAATACATTTCAATAGTTTCTTAGAAATGAATTACACAGGATAGGTTACAAGGTAGGAGTTAGTTGGGACCCATAAATTTTTCCCAGGGACTCATTCAAAGCAAATATGTGCATCCCAGGATGCATTATATCAAAAAGCTATCAGCATCACTGTACTTATATTAATTCCCTACAATTAAAGATTTTTTTTGCTTTTTATTCTTGTATTTTGTTTTTTGTATTCACTAAGTTGACCTTTCGAGAACAGAATGCAAAACGATTCGGTTCTTAAAAGACAAAATAGAAACGTATGACTCGGTTGAGAAAACTTCCTTTTGGTTTTAAGGTTTTCACAATTACCAATTTAAAGATTTTTACTTTAAAATCGCACTGGACAATGATTTTTATTATAGAAATGTAATAGAAATGATTTTTACAATAAAATCCATTGGACAATGATTTTTACTATAAAATCCATTGGACAATGATTTTTACTATAAAAATGCATTGGAAATGATTTTTATAAAAAATTCTTTGGCCAATGAATTTTACTATAAAAATTCATTGGATAATGATTTTTAATATGAAAATACATTGGAAATGATTTTTTACTATAAAAATGCAATGGAAATGATTTTTACTATAAAAATTCATTGGATAATGATTTTTAATATGAAAATACATTGGAAATGATTTTTTACTATAAAAATGCAATGGAAATGATTTTAATATAAAAATACATTGGAAATGATTTTTACTATAAAAATTCATTGGACAATGATTTTAATATAAAAATACATTGGAAATGATTTTTATGTATTCTCTTCTCTTTAATCTAAAGTCAATCATAAAAGCTCCATCACAAATCTTCATTTCTCTTTATTTCAAGTAAACGTTCTTGATAGACAAAGTAAAAAATGTTCTGTTAACCAAGTGAAGCTGATGTGCCAATCAACGTTTTGCAGCTGAAGCAACCAGCCAAGTTGTCTTTAATTAATTACCACTTCATTAATCAACACTTACCACAAATTATATTACACCACAAAATCGCGCATAGTATTCAATCTTCATGTCTATCATAAATAAATTGGATAGCTTAAATTTTACCGATGAGGAATTGTACGAAGTGTGAAAAATGTTCCTTAAGAATTAGTGTGAATCTCAAGCAAATGAAATATTATTGTTAATCTGTAAAAAGTGAATGTAATCTTAGACTCTTAGTTTGATTGTATCTTTATAAACTTTAGCTTTTTTTTAACATTAAGACTGAGAACTGAGAGTGTATCCTTGAATCAATGTTTTTGCTTAAGGCTTGAAAAAAAAAAGATTCAAATTAGCATCATTCAAAATGGCATCTTTTTTTCTCCCCAGGGAAAATCAGAAGGCAATTGTCATTTCTAATCTTAATTGCCTACAATATATTCTCACTAAATTTCATTTGGTTTTAAACATAAATTGAATATGCATTGAGATAGATACATTATGAGAACAAATGTTATTACTCATAATAGATTAATATTTGAGATGAAAGGTTAATATTATAGACTGAATTACTCTGATGAGTTTCTTGATCCCCGACAAGTTCAATATACCATATACTGACTTGAAACCTAAAATTAATAGATTCCTTCATACAAAATGGCAACAATACTGGAATAACAATATCCACAATAAATGAATAGCATCATTCAAAATGGCATTTTTTTTTCTCCTCAGGGAAAATCAGAAGGCAATTCTCATTTCTGATCTTCATCATCATCATGTTGCGCAATTAGTACAGATATCCATGGCAATCTCTCACCAACCCTCCCTATCATTCATTGAGCCAGAGAGGTCCTCTGCGCAGCATCCAGTATCCTTGCATAGTTGGTCAATGTAGATCCTTGGTGGCCGGGCCACACTAGCAAGTCCATGCATTGGCCTCCACAGGAGATCGTCGTTTAGGAGCTTGTCCTTGCTTCTCCAGCAGTGTCCAGCATGCCTTGTCTGTCTCACATGGATGGTTTGTGAGATCGGGGCAGGTGCCAATACAGCTGCTTCCTTGTGGGGTGCTGTTTCCACGATTTGTTCAAGACCGCATGCAGCATTCTTGTGCAGGTCCCATCTAGCTTATTCTCAAGGCGCTTCATTAGGGTCTAGGTGGTGCAGCCATACAGCAGTATTGATATAACCACAAAAAATAACCCCATTTCTGATCTTAATTGCCTACAATATATTCTCTCTAAATTTCATTTGGTTTTAAACATAAATTGAATATGCATTGAGATAGATACATTATGAGAACAAATGTTATTACTCATAATCAATTAATATTTGAGATGAAAGGTTAATATTATAGACTGAATTACTCTGATGAGTTTCTTGATCCCCGACAAGTTCAATATACCATATACTGACTTGAAAGCTAAAATTAATAGATTCCTTCATACAAAATGGCAACAACACTGGAATGAAAACATTCACAATAAACTCTTTCTAATCAAACCAACTTTGGGAGGCTGGAGACCAACTTTAAGGAAGTCTAGAAAAGAACAAGTCATTGTATACCGATTACGCATTGATCATACAAGACGAACGCATTCCAATATACTCAAACAATATACTAAAAAATGACCAATGCGTAATCGGTATACAAGACTAATGCATTCCAATATACTCAAACAAGAACAACAACCACAATATGGAACATGTCAAACATCTTTGACAGTTAAACACTTATTCATGGAATGCAAGTTTTTTGCTCACATCAGAAACCGTTATTTTAAAGCAAATAATATGAAAGATCTATTTGAAAATGTCAACGTAGAGGATATTCTCCCCTTTTTGAGAGAAATGAAATTATACCATAGAATATAGACATGAACTTAATCAATACCATACAACATAATCCACAATAATGCAAACACATTGTTAAAACCAATTACTAAAAAGTATAGATATAAATACACGATATGTATAACTTCCTAACTGTTAGGCATGACATAACCCCAGACAGATAGATATGCCATTAAAATCAATAAACCAACCAAACCATCTGATGAGTTTCCTCATCTTCCTTTTTATTATAATTGAAACATTTTTAGGGCATTGGATTTATTGATGAGTATTTAGGTATATCTAGTTAGCATATGGTTGGAGGTTTAATCCATGGTTTGGATTATACAGATTGGCATATATATTTACCAACTCTTCCACATGAGCAGGATGCGACACAAGGTCAATTTCTTAAGTGGAGTTTAATAGGTTTGAATTAAGAGTTTTCCTTCTCCTAGACTGGTTACCTAGCCCAGTCTGCCCTGATATTTACCTATAGCTGGATGAAGAATTGGATTCATACCTTTCCCAAGGGTATTAGTGCCATGTGAAATGTAAGCAGGAATTGAACTTGGGTTGACAAGTCCATTTCCTATGACTCTAACCATTAAACCACGCACATCCAAAGTTATTTATTAAGCGTAGCTTAGATGCAACACAAGGTCAGATGTATGGGGCACCCAGTGAGAATCGTACTCACTAACAATGGTCTGCTAATACTAGTTTGCTAACCATTAAACCACATGAAGTGCCCAGATTGGCATATATCTAGCACAGTGGAAGAGGCAAACATGTAACATTACAAGGACAATATAATTAGAATTAACTGATACAAGATACCCTCTAACTTTACAGAATGAATTAAGAGTTTGGTTTGAAATTCTCTAAGTAACTATCACAGACATCAAAAGAAGATAGGAGAGTAAAATGGTTTGTGGCTAAAACAACCAAGTTGATGACAATGAACTAAGTAAATCAGAATATAATAATTTTTTCTCTGAATGTTTGAGATGAGGCTTGATGATTAGTATTATCTGCATTATTTGGACTATTGTCCTCATCTTCATTGTTATCTGTACAACGTTTTGGCCGATATGCCCTCCGGCCTTCTTCAGGTATTTCTTGTCAGACTCTGGACTGAATAAAGGGTTAGGTTCAAAGTTCCTTGACGGCTCCCGATTATGACAAGAAAGTTCCTGATTACGACAAGAAAGTTCCTGAGTCCAAAAAGAAGGTTCCCGAGTCTGTAAATGAAAGTTCCCTAGTCTGAGAAGGTTACCAAGTCCGACAAGAAATACCTGAAGAAGGCCGGAGGGCATATCAGCCAAAATGTAGTACAGATAACAATGAAAATGAGGACAATTGTCCGAATAATGCAGATAATACTAATAATAACCTTTTTCTTTAAAATATGTATCACTTGTTTATTATAGTTTCTACTGGACATCAGCATAATTTTTTTTTTATTTCAATCTATTTTCACCTGAGACTCGTTAACAGCTGTTGGCTGATTGATTTAATAAACTTGCCATTCTTAGTATAACTGTTACAAGATACCCTCTATGATAGACATTAGAATGTTTATCCTTACAGAATGAATTAAGAGTTTGGTTTGAAATTCTCAATACGTAACAATCACAGACATCAAAAGAAGATTCAACAGTAAAATGGTTTTCGGCTAAAACAACCAAGATGATGACAATGAACTAAGTAAATCAGAATATAATAAACTTTTTCTTTAAAAAATGTATCACTTATTTATTATAGTTTCTATTGGACATCAACATAATTTTTTTTTTTTTCAATCTATTTTCACCTGAGACTCGTTAACAGCTGTTGGCTGATTGATTTAATAAACTCTCCATTCTTTAAAGAATTAGATTAACCAGGGATTATTCATTCATGTTGTTTTTATCTTCTTTTGATGACAACACTTTATCTCTTATTATCTCAGTTGTAAGGATACCATTAGATTTTTCATGTTCTGATTTTGACTTTAGAGCTTCAATTATCAATAGCCATCAAAGAAATGTTAATTACAATTCTTAATCTAATTGATATCTTCAATCTGAATATGTTTACTTGATAACATAGGAAATAATAAGACACTGGCATCAGTTAAATACATGATTTTTCCTTCTATTGTAAAAGTTTATAACTTTTCCAGGTTATTTCCTATAACTCCAAGATAAACAAAGGGGAACCACTCTTGACTGATAAATTATTTATTTATTGATTGATCTACTGGGAAAAAAGAAGACAGGGTTAGAGTTAGTTTAATGGTAAAATAAATGAATAATTTATCAGTCAAGAGTGGTTCCCCTTTGTTTATGTTGGAGTTATAGGAAATAACACTTTTCCAGTTGTGTGTATCAGGGTGCTTTCCTCAATTGGCTACTGTTGTTTTGGTCATGTAAGATTCTTTGTCTGTCTTAAACAATCAAAAAAAGGTCTCTTCCTTTAAAATCAGTAGGTAGTTTTGAGACAAATGAAATTACATTTGGAAGATCAGAATAGTTGAACCATTAGGACAAAAATAATCACAAATACCTATTGGATGTGATAGGTTACATGTCCCCTTACCATAAAAGAAAGACATTAGACATACCATTTGGATATGATAGGTTACATGTCTCCTCACCATCAAAGAAAGACATTAGACATACCATTTGGATGTGATAGGTTACATGTCCCTACCATTATCAGCATGTGATCTTGTTTAACTCATTTTGAAATAATTTCTTTCCCACATGACAGTTTAATTTGATTATTTAAATTATATTTTGTTTCTATAAAAATGGAGCAGTCTGTGTGGGATTTTTATTATTATCTTGAAATCTTCCTGGGGTTAGAATGAACATCTAAAATACGTTAACTTTTAAAAAGTATATTATCTGTTAATTACTTTTCTTTTCCTTTTAGCATCTGTTAACAAGTTTATCTTGTGTTATTTAGTTAGTTCTTCATATTATTATCAAATCCTGATGATAATTTTTAGTGAAAAAAAAACCCCACTAAAACTGAAAAGAATTGACTAATGAGATTAATGAGGAATCTTTTTTTTATATAACCGGACAAAATTTTTCTGGATCAATTTTTATACAATTTTTCACAATGTGAATTAAGTTCTAATTCCTATTTTCAGATAACTCTAATAAAAACAACTGTAAGCATGAAGAGATCATTGCTCCAAAATACTTGTAAAGATCTTTTCATCTTTATTTCTGCGACCTTTTTGCTTCAGCTTTTGAAATCCGAGCCAAGATTAGAAACGGACTGATTAAATTTTCCAAGTAATTCTCACTAATTATCCACTCTGCAACTGAATGTGGTTTTCATGTTGAGAAAGTAGATTTTATTCACTGCGCCATTTTATTTGAAAGACTTGAACAATAAGAAATGTTTAAGGATGAGAGTGAAGAATTTTATGTTCCTTTGATGGGTGAAAAGGGTAGCATTAGTATTAATGGTTGTTCTGTGATTTCTTGATGTTTTACAAGAGAATTGCAGGAATAAGCAGAAGAAGCAAAGGAAAATTAAGAAGAGAAAATCAGACAACAAATCAGAAGATTCAAATAAATGTTATCACATATAATATTTAACATTGAAATATTGTTATATTAACATTATCACATATATATAATATATTAGTATATAATCACATCTTATTATAATGGAGATTGTGTGTTTTTCTGTCTGTAACCGAAACTATATTCCTACTCAAGTCACAATTCCCTTAGTTATTGGCATCACATTCTCCATGATTTTATTTTTATCTAAACCTCAATTATTAATAAAATTGTCTTACATTATTAATACTGTTAACTATGTCTACATACTGACAACATGCAATTATATTTATATATAAAACAAAATAGCGGATTACAGTGTGAACGGGAAGGCTAATTTGCATATTAATATTAAAAAATCGAATTTAATAAATATGTGCTTAATATTATTGATTTCTAACTGTTTGGTTTTATTTTAATGAATATAAGCAAAAATCTCTTCAATGAATCTTAAATGAAATCCATTAACAAGAAAAAATAACTGTCATTTTATTCTTTACTTCCTCTTATAACGAAATACTTAAATTAGAAAAAAATAACAATAAAAGACGAGAGTGATGGAAGAGTAAGTTTCAGTTGTTCCATTTTTTATTATACTCCCTCTGTTTCAAATCTTTTATTATACTCCCTCTGTTTCAAATCTTTTTATCTGTATTCTTATTTAGTTTCATTAGCCTTTCTAATTTGATACAATATTGTATTACATTAAAACTTAAATACTTGCACCCGGAGGGTGCATATATTTGCTAGTATATATAATATATTGAATATATATATATATATATATATATATATATAAAAATATTTTTATATTTTAAATAATATAAATAATGATAAATATTTTAATATAAATAACAATAGATAATAATAATAAATAAATAGATAACAATAAATAATAATATAATAATAATGAATATTTTAATAATAAATAACAATAATAATAATGATAAAATATAATAATAAATATTTTTAATAAATATAACAATAAATGAATAATAATAATAATAAATGAATAATAATAAATAATAATAATAATAAATATTTTAATAATAACAATAAATAATAATAATAAATGATAATAAATATTTAATAAATAACAATAAATATTTTAATAATAGATAACAATAAGTAATAATAAATATTTTGATAATAAATAACAATAAATAATAATGATAAATAATAATAAATATTTTGATAATAAAAACAATAATAATAATGATAATATAATAAATTTTTATAATAAATAACAATAAATAATAATAAATAATATAATAAATATTTTAATAATAAAACAATAAATAATAATATAAATATTTTAATAATAAATATATAAATAACAATAAATAATAAATAATAATAATAATAATAATAAATAATTAAATATTTTAATAATAAATAATAATAAATAATAATAAATAATAATAATAAAATAAATAAATTTTTATATATCATATTACAATATATTATATATTTATATGTATTATTTACATTTGATATTACAGTAGTACTGTAGTCTACAGCAGGTTAGTAAAGTAATGTTTGGCCTACAGCCTCATTCAAACAAAATCCTGCTTACTTTGTATATGTGAAGTTGCTCACAAAAATTCATCTCCATTTTTTTCTTAAGATCTAAAAACATTTATAATCCAGCCCACCTCCAAAATATTTTGCTCACCCCTGGTCTAAAGTATCTATGTAAATATTTGCCTACTATGTATCTAAACTTTGCAAATAAGACCTGGGGGATGTTTATTTGATATTTTGGAAGGAAAAAGGTGGAAAGTCTTATATGCTGTTAAATATACTTAACTCAATGGCGCGTTTGAAAATTGAGGAAAATGCGGATAAAACAACACAACAACTAAATTCAAATGATATTTTGCTTCAGTATGCTACAAAGCTTTGTCAAATTTATTTTGAAGACAAACTGGGATCTGCAGTCCACTTTTATGCTGAAAAGGTCATTTTGGGGTGGGTGAATATCAATCTTACAGATTAAACATTGTACAGAAAAATTGGAATTTCAGATCAAGATTCATCATTCATTCTGGTGTTAAGCTACAGATTTATCGATCTGCCTTCATCAAATGTGCTCAATATAATGCAAAATCAAACAAAAGGAGATGAAAATGTGGAATTGTGTAGCATTAATTATCCAAGTAAGGATAAACTGCCTATCTTGAAAATCAGCTTCCAAAATCCTGTTTTTATTTACCTGGGCTTGAACCCCAACCCCAACCTCTAACTCTGGTAAGAAATATATCTCTGGAATAAAGTAAGAATTGTTTTATGAGATTCAACAAAGGTTTTCTTTATATTAATAGACAGCATGATCATTCAGTCTTTAAAATATTTTCGTGGCATTTGATGATATTATGACACTCTCTTTCACTCATGTATTCTATCATTTAAAAAATGATTCTGGTTGATTTATTCCTTTTTCCTTATCTTCAACTTGTTGGAACCACTGATTAGAGAAGAATTCTGCAGGGAGCAAAAAAAGTGATTTTCTGAAAGTGACAGATCTGGAGAATATGCCAAAAGCAAAAGAACTTCCATTTCATTTCCATGATCTTTTGCTGGCATCACATTTGCAATGTGGGCAATTCTATGCATCAAAATCATGTCAAATTCCTTGTGCAAGAAAAGACCTTTATTCTGAGACAATTCCTCACTGTAGATTTCTGCATAACTTCCACACCGCTTCACGGAACTTAAATCAGGAACCTTCCCAAACTTTGAAGCTAAGGGTTAGGTTTCAAATTTCTGTGAAGTCTCCCGATTATGACATGAACGTTCATGAGTTTGAAGAAAGGTTTCCAAGTTTGACAAATTCCTGAAGAAGGTCGGGAGGCACATCAGCCAAATGTTGTGCAGATAACAATAAAAATGAGGACAATAGTCCTGTTGTATACCCTTTCTTTACTTCACTACTTCTAGTCATCTTTTCTTCTGGCCGGCTTTGGTTCTATCTTCTAACATCTTGACTTGGTCTGGTGTCTCGGATCTCCTAAGTCTGGTTTCTATTGCTATGTTCCTGCTGGCTGGTCGTCCTGGATTCATTTCTTGTCCAAGACATTCATCAACCACAAGAACATATTACTTATACAAACTTTTATTTCTTAACTATACATTTCATGTAACTAAATATCTGACTAACATAGCGCGCGTGAGTTCCAGTTTTAGGCAGGAACTAAAATGGTCGACTTCTCTGCCTGACGTCTAACTGAAAACTGGGGACCGAACAGGTCCCACGTGACTTCACGTATTTTGGCGGCTTCTGTAATTTCCATTGAAGGACCCGGCCATGGTATGAAAAGGGTCATCCCCTCAGAATTACAGGGGCCGACAATAATCTTATGCAACCGCATAGATTATGTAACAGTCCGAATAAACCAAATAATACAAATTACCAGGTCTCATCTTAAATATTCAAAGAAATATGATCCTTTTAGATTCTTATAGTGAATTAAGTTTTAGCACCAATGTCATCTTGTCTAAAAAATGATTTTTTTTCTGTGTCAAGCAAAACGAAAAAGACGAAAGTGTTAAACACTGACTGATGTTTGTTTATTTAAGTTAACATTGTACCCATTTTCTTATCTTTTAATTTTTGCTAAGAGCTATAAATAATGCACTACAGTTGAGTGATTACACAAACAGCAATAAAGGCTGAGTAGACTTCAAAGATACTTGTAAGATTCCCTAACATTGTGCCAAAGATGGCACTGGGAACTAACTCTTAGAAGTGTCTTTGAAGTTTACTCAGCTCTTTATTGCTTATGTAATATTATATGCCTTATGTGTGTGTGTGTGTGTGTGTTCTTTTATTACAGTACTATGCCTTTTCATCGGTTTACTCACTGTTTAGCATATCTATATCTGTTTTGACTATTATTCTAGTGAATTTACCAACCTAGCTGTAGAAATATGTGAAATTATACAGCTAAAATCTATTATCCATAATAATTAAAGTTGGTTTGTGTGTTTGTTGTTTTTTGTTTTTTTTTACAGCATGTCAACAGTTTTCAGGTCATTTAATGCCGAATCAAGTCATTTTGATAAACAAAGGACTCAGGTTGCTTACAGTATCTGCAATTGCTTCAGTGGTCACCCAATTAAGTATTAGATAGGCTCATCACTGCTTAACTTTGGTGATCTAGCAGGAACTGATACTTTCAGAATGACTTGATTATAATCACACACATGAGGTTAATGTACATTTTTCGTTGTTAATTGTTGTATCAACAGTAACAGCAACTATTAGTCCTAACCATATTGCTGTTATTTACTAAGTTTTGCTTCTATTACCTTTTGTGACTGAGTAGTCAGCCAATTAAGTATTGAACATCTACTGTTGATAGTATTAGTCTTAACCATACTGCTGTTATATTACTAAGCTTTGGCTTCTATTAACTTTTGTGACTAAGTGGTCAGTCAATTAAGTATTGAACAGGCTCATCACTGCTTTTTTTTTATCATGACTTAATCATAAGCATAAACTGGAACCAAATCATTTTTTTGTTTTTGTTATAGTTTTTTTTCTATCTTTTTAAAACTCTTTTTTTAATCAGTTGTATGTATAGATATCATTGTTTTCCCTCTTCACTTACTAGATATTCTGACCTTTTTCGTCATCTCATATAATCGGTTGGGTTTGTAAATGTTAACAGGGTTGGCACTCTCTAAAAAAAACCCAAAAAAAAAACAATTTTGACCACACCTTCTGACTGATGGAGCATCAATGGATCCACAAAATATTATAGATAGTACATCCTCCTCCTACTTCAATTTTATTCTTTTATATAAATATTTGAGGTTCTACCTAAAAGTTTGGGGAATTTGACCATGAAAAAAAAAAACTTGTCCTCACATCAGTAATCCTTCTGCCTGCATTTTGCCCACTGGTTCACAAAGAAAACTATTGCTCACAACAGTTGTGGTAAAAGTTCAAACTACAATGTAGGTGCCCATTATGTAATGGTTATCATCATGGAAATGGACAAGGCAAATTGATTCAAATCCTGGACAGGCTGATATATTCAAAAGTGCTGATATCCTTGGGAAAGTATGCATCCAACTATTCTTCTTCCTGCTATGGTAATTAATAGGGTTGGACTGGGCTTTTTAACCTTGTATGGAAAACAATCTTGGAGAAGGAAAACTCTAAATTCAAACCTTCTAAACTCTGCTTTAAAATAAACCTTGTGTCACATCCTTTTTGATGGTAGAGGGGTTGGTAAATACATACATTCTTTTACTTGTTCAAATTTCCTGATATTAAAAAAAAAATTGTTACCACATTTTGTAGTATGTATGTATGTATGTGTGTTGTGTGTGTGTTTAATTACAGTAGATTCTCTTGATAACTCTTGCGATAAATAAAATCCCACTAACTACAGCCATTTTACTAACTATAGAAGGTATCAGGTTTGTACATGGCAATGAACATTCACTGTCACTGACCTGACTGGAATACATTTCTTCTCTCTCCTCTCTCTCAGGAATTGGGGACTGAAATTTTGATCTAACTGCTATTGATGTATTCTCATTCAATGCCAATTGAAATAGTTTTCTGGGGCAGGATGAACGAGCTAGGATACAATTCTTTATTTATTTGGTTGCATAGAAAATCTTCAAGAACATCATTCCAATACTGAGGCTAGCGCATCACATGAAAGATTTAGCAGTGCAGATTGCTATCAATGAAGAAAAATCTTCTTATATATACATTGGTGTGTGTACAACACCTTTATTCTGAGAGACAGAGTTTTAAAGGCACAAATATATTTGCCAATCTATAAAGTTGCTTAAGAAAAAAAAAACATCTAAATATCATCATAGTACAATACATGATATTATGGATAGAAGGCGGCACCCTACACTAAAAGTTCAAGCAAACAACTAGTCGCAGATTACTGTAGTGACATAAAAACATGTCTTAAGACCAGAAATTTGTTGTTCCTATATATTTTTTCCACTTCTCCTCATTTCTCTCTCTCCTCTCTCATAACTATTATATATTCCAGGTATATAAAATCCCTCCTAAAGGAAAAAA
>CM042152.1:16133677-16141177 GCA_023376005.1 Doryteuthis pealeii
GGGAGAGAGATGAAATGGATATTGCTCTTCTATTAAAATACAATTGCCTTTGCCACACTTGTTCAAAAACCACTTGGTATCATTGAGCCAATGGGCTTCACCCCACCCATTACAGCTAACATAGAACAAAAAATATTGAAATGAAGCCAAAACATTCAGTCCAACTGAATGTATGCCAAGCCAAAATTTGAAAAATATTCTTTTGACTCAGAGAGAGAGAGGAAGAGAGAGAGAGAGAGAGAGAGAGAGAGAATGTATTCACTTAGTCTGAGAAGGGTCATTGTGGTGGTGAAGGGGCTGTCGGGTAGAGAGGAAGCTAGGGTGGCGAGGAAGGGGCATAGAAGTTGGGGGGGTGTGGTCTGAATGTTTATTGTGTGGTAGAGCAGGCTAACCAGATCAAAGTATTGGCAGAATAAAATCAATAGAGAAATACCAAAAAGAAATGTTTTACAAGTAAGCAATAGAAAAAGCCTTGCTCTGTCAGCCGGCCAGCCAGTTCTCCTCTTCTGATGAAGCAACATCACAATAAGGTTTATTAAATATATTTCAAAAATATACTTGAATTTTTTTTTTTTTTTTGAAGTGGATGATGATACTTATATAATAACCGACCAGTTTTCATCATCTCTCTGCAGGTCTGTTATAAAGTAAAGTCGTCGGGGTGGCCTAAAGTTGATATCAGCCCATCAGCAAGGGAGTCTATCCCCTTTTCATTAGCGCTAGACCAAGGAAATTGTTTTTGTATCTGAGGTGGAGCGACACACCTACCATCAGCTCCTTACTTTACTGCACAGATCTCTGTGCTACTCATATGCTGAGTTGGTGAGGGCCGGTTTCGAACTAGGAACCTTGTGGTTTCTTGCTGAACGCTCTATCGACAGAGCTAACCGGCCCTTAAAAAAGAGACATAAAAAAAAAAATGGGAAACTATAACATAATTTTTTCATAAAATCTTTTTTACATTAGTATATCTTGTGTAGCATCTATTAAGATATTGTCTAAAATGATTTTTTGCTTAAAATTTCAATCTATGTGGCGAAAATTTGATTTTAATGGCATGTCAACCTGTCTAGGGTTATTTTATACCTAGTAATAATCTTCATACAATGACTGCTATTTACACAGTAGCATTGCAACCAACAAAGCCTTCATCAGATGATGATTCTAGGTTCAGGCATGGTTTCGGGGCTGAAGCATTATTAACACTAACCCAGAGCGCCCCAGCAGTATCTCACAATACCACCAGACTTTGTCAGTTTGATGTCACACTGTAGGATTGCCATATCCACGCTGATGGGGTTAGAGCTTTATCCTGGATCTTTATTATGTATTTCCTCTTGTCTGGTGGAGAAAGTCCAAGTTTAGACAAAAATGCCAAAGTTGAGGTGATAATAAATCCCCGGCATCTGACTTTGATAGGAAATATATCCGTTATCCACCCGTTTCTGACGTAGTTAGTGAATCACATTCATTGTATGTTGATATTTTTGTATAGTTGTTTCTTAAGAGGGTTTTTTTGCACATTGTTCTATTAAATATGAATCATTTTTAAACAGATCTATTTAAGCCATCAATGGGTCCTTAACATGTACTACCACTCTGAGTCTGAATGTACCTGGGAGTAATGACAAAGGGTACTCTACATTCTCCAGAATAGGAGCCTCACTATGAAATACAGTTTAGTGTCATACCCAGGAAGTCCTTTGTAGGGGTGTCTTACACCCCTGCAGTGGATCCAGTCAATATATTCTAAGCCCCACTGACAGGGCTAAAGGAAAATTTGGATCCTGTGGGGAAAAATTAAACTGTTGATTACTCTGTGAGACATCTTTTAAGAAATATATTATTAAGATAAAAACAAAATGAAAGCAATACTAACTTACACTAAAGCTTTAGCCATTTATGTTTTTTAAAAATTGTGGAGAATTAAACAGGAAATGTTTCTTTTTTTTATTGTTTAATGAATTTAATTTTAATATTGTTTTTTTTTTTTTTTACATTTCAATATTTAATCCCTTCCCCAATATTGGTAATTGATATTTCCTACAAATCTCTTTCCTTTAGTTTTTATTTTAATGATACAATCCGTTTTAATTGGATTTTTATCTTTCCACTTATTGCTTATCAATTTGTAAACTTGTCCAGTTATATTTAAAAAAAAATGTATAAAATCTTAATTTGGCTCTCGGCCATCAAATATAAATTTGATATATTTGTTTAAACTATGTAGAATATCTAATTTTTTTTTTCAATGCTAAGATATTAAAATATTGTAAATATTGATATAAGTTAATTTGTGATGTATATAATATTTAAAGCATGCTTTTTTGCATGTTTGTGAGTGAATTAATAATGCTCAATATTCTAGCAATTTCTACACATGTTCTAATATAAACTGTTATTTTAAAAACTGTATGTTTTAGATATTAATAAATTATGTATACAAAATATGCATTGCAAGAACACACCTACATAGATATCCTAAATTGTATAATCCGTAGAGCAATAAATTGGATCTGGAATTGCTTGGTGGCTGAGAGACTTTTCTATTTCACACTGGTAACAGTGATTAGTGTTTCAAGACAAAATTTAAGTACTTTTAAAGTATGTAGGCAGACTCTCCGCAGATTAAAAAAAAAGGTACAATGCAATTTTTTTGCCATTTAATACCTGTGTAGGACTACACTAAGCTTATTAATACTAGTATATATATATATATTTTAACAGCATTGTGTGTTTTCATATCCTTTTATCTATACTTATACTGTCAGATTCATTTCCTTACTCTTAACTCATATATATATATATATATAATATATAATAATATATATGTGAGAATGGGAAATGAATCCGACAATATGAGGAAAAATGAGTAAAGAAAAGAAATGTAGATGGATAAAAATGAATTTATCGATATCACTTTAATCGATACACTTACACATGTGTTTCGGTCTGTTTATCAAAATGTATACGGATCTACATTATTATTATTATTGAAATAATCAGATGGAGTTGAAAATGATGATGATAATAATAGGAAAAATGCATAAAATGTTCCGTACACAGATTTTGCCGACCTTCATCAGAGTGGTATTTTTTTTTTTTTGAAAAAATAAAAATACTACTCATATATATATATATATATATATATATATATATATATATATATTGTTGAACTCAACAAACAATTCTTGTCTGACAATTTTTTTTCTTTCAATCCTTTCTAATTGCCTGGCCATTTTTTTAATATCCGGGTGGAATTGGTGTATGTATCCACCAATGGTTTTTACACGAGTGCTTTCTGCACTACAATCAGATGTGGAACTGGTGAGATGTTTCCATTGTTTCTTTTTAAACAAACATTAGCAGTAGGAATAAGTAGGAGGAAAGGCTCACAAGTTTATAAGAATTACTATGGGGAATTGTGGGAGGAAAATTGGTGGGAAATTATATGATGGCCAGACAATTAGAAAGGATTGAAAAAAAAAACTCGTCAGACAAGAATTGTCCTTTGAGTTCAACAAAACATGTTTCAAAGAAAAAAATGCTGCCAAAATATAATTATATATATATATATATATATATATATATATAAACAAATATAAAGTGCTCAATACATAAGTAGAGCAAATTTATTATTATAGTATGTACAGAAATAACCTACTCGAGTTTCACCATAAGGATCTTCAGGGTTAAATCCACTAAATTAATCAAGATATTGATTAATTACAGCTAACTGTAGAAGTTCATGTTGTAGATGATCGTTAAAAAACAGATTCGCAGTTAGTGAATGCTGATGCATTGTTTTGAAAGATGAATGGCAGACACACAATGTGTTGGTACATCGCAATGTGGATGGTAAAGGGCTGCAATATCAAGTACTGTCCATTACTCAGTTTCACATACACTCGTTATGTATGATCATCAGATGAATGGCACTACTGATTTGAACTTTTTGCTTTAAACATAGAGAGAGGTATTTTCATGCCTTTCCAAAAAAAGACTTGTTTTATCTAATTGCACAAAAAAAAAAATTCAAAATATACTTTTTCATGGAAATAGATTTTGTATCTGATTAGCAAACTTATACATTCACCCAAGACCATCCCATATATATATACATATATATATATATATATGTCTGTGTAACACACACAAAAAGACAATTTAGATGGTCAGAAAAAAGAAAATAAAGAAACAGTTAAGATAATACAGCAAATGCTCAATAAGTGCTCCGCATATATATATATATATATAAATATATTATATATATATATATAGAGAGAGAGAGAGAGAGAGAGAGAGAGAGTAAACTATAGACACGTGTTTCGAGGTATCACCTCTCATCAGTATAGGTATATGATTTTTAGCAGCTGCCTCTGGCTGGGTTCGAGAGCCGAACGAACTTACGCTCGCCAAACCTCTTACCCACACATCCACAGTCAGTTGCCAAATATAGCAGGCTATTTGATCGCTACATTTCTAAGCGGAAATGAACTTCACCTAGAGTTCTCAAACTTTGTAAACAAAGTGAGATTTAGCTGAGCGCCGAATACGGTGAATTTGCAATTATATCCCTCCTAAATAAAGTGCTCAACCGAAATTGGGAGCGTATAATAGAGTATAATATATATATATATATCGTGCGTATAATTGAGTATAATATATATATATATATATATATATATATATATATATATATATATATATAATCGTGTTTCCCCGAAAATAACACCTACCTGCAAAATAAGACCTGGCATGATTTTTTTTAATAGAGAACATGTGTGACATGAAGAGGTGGGGGTGGAGGGGAAGCATGGGAAGAAATGAAAAAGAAAAGAATAAAAGAATAAAGGAATGGCATTAAATCCTCTCATTCTTTTCTCTCTTTGTTTCATGACTTTAATACCATCTCTTGCGGTGAATTATGCAAATTAATCCGTGGGTAAGTGAATCAAAAAAAAAAAATTTTCAGTGTTGACATTTTCATACAAGTTCTAATCTATGGTTCAGTAATTTACTGGCATTTTTATATTCAAATATGCATAATCAACCTGTAACCTTCCTCACCTTCTTTATATGTTAGTGCATTTTTTTTTTTAGTTTTCATTATTTTCCTTTTGATAATTGGTGACTTCCTTGTATCTTCTTTAATCTTCCATATGTGATTCGACTGTGTAGTATCATTATTATACCTCCTATTTACAAGAGTTCATTTTATGGTTATAGAACGTTTTATTTTTATCAATCCTATTTCCATGGCTCCATACATACCAACCATGCATGAAACTTTGAGTCATGGGCAGTACTTAACATTGTGGCTCTTTTGATATTTTAAATTGGCCCTGCTTATGAAAGCATAGAGCACTTTTAAAAAATCTTGTTGATTTTGAACAACCACTTGCATAAAACATTCATATTAATATTCTGAATTATATGATATATATATATATATATATATATATATATATATACATATAGTGGTACCTTGAATTTGTTCCGAGTGTAAGTCAGTTTACTTGTATGTTAAATCAATTTTCACCATTGAATTAAACTGAAATGCCATTGATCCATTCTAGTCTCACAAAAAATATCATTTTTTTTGGTTAGATTTGTTTAAATAAGAATAATAACACTGAATTGTATTAAAAAGATAGAATGAACTAGAATGTAATGAATTAGGTGCTGGGATAGGTTTTAATGTTTAATTTGTTTTTATTAATAATATTTTTCTTTGGTGTAATAAATGTGGATTCTTAAATGTTTTTAGTAAACTTAACATAAGCATATCTGAAGCTCTCTCATACTTCAAATTTTAGGTATGTGTCGGTCAAGGCATGTGTGCGTGTATGTATATATATATATATATGTGCTTAATTGGAGTCGTACCTAATTTTTGAAAATTAATTAATTAATAATGAATTAGGCGGGAATGCCTATTTAAATGTATGGCTAAACAAATCGATTAGCCATACATTTAAATAGGCATTCCCGCCTAATTCATTATTAATTAATTAATTTTCAAAAATTAGGTATGACTCCAATTAAGCACATATTCTCCCAAAAATTGTCGGCAAAAAAGCCATTCCAAACATACCGTGTTTATATATATATATATATATATATATATATTATATATATATATAATTTAATATACTAAACTTGTTGGTAAACCCTTGCAGTAAGAAGAAACCTGGCAAATAGTTTGATTGTAAAAATATATTACCAAACTTCACCTGGAGAAAAAAATGAAAAAAAAAAGACCAAGATAGTCATACCAATCGAAAATAATAGGTTAATACTATAATACTTGGCCAAAAGAAAAAAAATGATATATATATGAAAAATATATATAAACCGCCAGGATTATCTAAAGCTAAGAAGTAAAGAGTGCTCAATACCTAAGTAGAATGAATAATAAAGTTAAACCTAATGAGTCAGATATACCTACTCCTATATATATATTATATATAGACTATAAGTAAAAGTAAAGTCAACGAGGCGGCCTAAAGTCAGTATCAGCCAGTCAGCGAGGGAGTCTATCCCCTTTTCAATAGTGCTAGACCAAGGAGATTGTTTTAGCATCTGAGTTGGAGCGCCACACCTACCATCAGCTCCTTACTTTACCTCACAGATACCTGTGCTACTCATACGCTGAGTTGGCGAGGACCGGTATCGAACTAGGAACCTCGTGGTTTCTAGCCGAACGCTCTACCGACTGAGCTAACCCGGCCCATATATAAATTTTGCAAACTGTGCTAATAATTTGTTAAAATACAATTATTTTTGTTATATTCATATTAGTTGCCTTGGTCATTCAACTATTGCAAACTACTCATCACTTATCAGGATTTGTTCTGGGCAAAGAATAAAATGCCTCAATCTTTTTGGTTTGGTTTCTTTGTTTAATGGCATAAAAACCTTTATAAGTCATCTAATGCCAAAGCCACCCATAAAGAAGAAGAGTAGTCCTATTTAACCCATAATTGGAGGATGGTGTGGTTCTTACCTTTCCCAAGGGTATTAGTCCAAAAGTAAATGTAATAGCATGACTGGAGTTTGAACTTGCTTACTATGATGTCACAGTCCAGCATCTTATACACTATAAAAAGTACAAAAATACTGCTATGACTTTACGTTTTTGACAAATAAAGAAAAAACTTTTTTACTCTTAATAAGATTGAAATTTTCAAGTCTTAAACAAATCTGAACTCTCTTTTAAAGACGTATAACCAGTAATACACGTGGAGGCATGTGGTCTAATGGTTAGAGTCATAGGAAATGGACTCGTCAATGCGAGTTCAATTCCTGGACGAAGCTGTTGGCATTTCACATGGCACTAATACCCTTGGGAAAGGTATGAATCCAATTCTTCCTCCAACTATGGGGAAATAGCAGGGCAGACTGGACTCTTTAACCATGTCTAGGTAACCAGTCTAGGAGATGGAAAACTCTGAATTCAAACCTGTTAAACTCTGCTTTAGAAATTGACCATCCTGC
>CM042152.1:16146177-16248677 GCA_023376005.1 Doryteuthis pealeii
AAATTTTACAGGCAATTAGTTCAGTTGGTAGAACGTTCACTTTGGAACCGCAAGGTTCCTGGTTCGATACTGGCCCTCGCCAACTCAGCATATGAGTAGCAGAGGGATCTGTGCAGTAAAGTGAAGGGCTGATAGTAGGTGTGGTGCCCCACCTCAGATGCTAAAAACAGTCTCCTTGGTCTAGTGCTAGTGAAAAGGGGATAGACTCCGTCGCTGTCTGGCTGATACCGACTTTAGGCCACCCCGATAACTTTACTTTTACTTATATATCTCTCTCTCTTTCTCGAGGCACGTGGTCTAATGGTTAGAGTCATAGGAAGTGGACTCGTCAACCTGAGTTCAATTCCTGGACGAAGCTGTTTGAATTTCACATAGTGCTAATAACCTTGGGAAAGGTATGAATCCAATTCTCCCTCCAGCTATGGGTAAATAACAGGGCAGACTGGGCTCTTTAACCATGGCTAGGTAACCAGTCTAGTAGAAGGAAAACTCTGAATTCAAACCTGTTAAACTCCGCTTAAGAAATTGACTTTGTGTCAGATCCTGCTCATGCGGAGGGTTTGGTAAATATATATATATATATATATATATATATCACACATATGCGTGTGTGTGTTAAAATAGGCTTGAACAGTTCAAATCCTGGATTAGGCTGTTTGCATTTCACATCAAGAAAGACATTAATCCACCCTTTCTTCATGCAGTCATGGGTTATATAGTAAGGCAGACTAGGCTTTCTTTAACAACTGGTCTGGAGTTTTGAAAAACTTGATTCAAAATTGTGTTATACAGTGAATCTGTGGCACATTGGTGCATCCTTCTTTTGTTATCAGTTCATCCAAAAATTATTCCGCCCTGTTGTCTGGGGCGTTAGAATGCACTGACTGCACCTCTGCAGAGGAGTAAAACTCCCCCAATGGGGCCACCTGTTGGCCGTGGGTGGCGACCCGTGATGCTTAAGGATAGAGCCCAGGTGGATGAGCAGTTCATGACTTGCAATACTCCACTTTGGCCCTATCTTGGGCTAGACGGGCGGTTGGAGAGGTCCCCTCCAATCAATCGGCTGATCACGTCAAGCCCTAGCACCTATATGATTTTCCCAACCCTATTGCCCTTATAGCAAGCCCCAACCCTTTATCATATGGCTGCTAAAAGATGTTGACTGAGGGTCTACATGTGCTGGGAATGACATTAAACTCTATTTGATGGTGACGTTCCAGTTCTGGAGGTTTGGGGAATGTGGAGCACCCCTTCATCACCATTGCTCCCTGGTCCACTCCGTCCTGGAGTGGTAGTACCTGTTAGGGTGCCATCTATGGGTTGAATAGAAAAATGTATTTATAAAAAAATTGTATTATCCATTAAGAATTGATTTATTTCACAACTTTATCGGCATTAAATGACCCACTGAGGTTGATATGCTGTAAAACAAAACAAAACCAAAAATTATTGCTTCACTACACAAGCCTTCACCACTATAAACAAAAATCACCTATGTAGTAAGTAGCATTGATTATCAGTTCCTATGCAAAGAGCCATATACATGGTCTTTTTAGAAAATGCAGACCTGATATTAATGAAAAAAAAAAGTAGCCTACCTAGGGAAATTGTGCCTTAGTCCACTTTAAACTACTTCCCTTGAGACCGTAGACTCTTATTCTAGTGTCCATAGCACTTTTCAAAACAGTTTGAAAAGTCATTTTTTGAGATCACCATTTAATTACAAATTCAGCACACTTAATGTAATTGTAGTTTGAAAGCTTTCAGCAATGCACAATATCATAATGTTGTTGTAGAAAATTTCAGATCTGATTTTGCTCAAAATTTTCATTTCTGTAAATCTGACAGTGCCATAAATCTATTTTGTAAACATTTTTTTAAATGCAAATTAGTTGATTTTTATGGTATTTAAAAAAATAGTATATGCCACACATTTAGTATCTTTAAGAAAGCTTGCAATGCAAAATGTAAAATTGTACCAATATTTCAGAGCATTATCTAAGAAATTTCAAAAGTTGTTGAACATTTATTTTTTGCTGCCACATTTTCTCTATTTTTGGTAATTCCCAGTGTTGCATTTATTAGAGAGAAAAAAATATTTTAAAACCTTTAAATCTCCATAAAATGTTATGAACTGAAGTTAGAATAATAAAAAGAAACTTTTCTGAAAAAAATCAGTAACATTTCCGTTTTGTTCATTTTGGGATTTTTGTTCTGCATTTCTTCTATAATTAGCATATGTAATAGTACAGTAGGGTAGGTCGATTTCAGAACTATAATTTCTCCCTTGGGACGAAAGTTGCAAATTAGCATAAAGAATTACAACACAAAATGCTTTTCTTCAAGACTTTCCCTTTATTTGATAGATTTCGACCTTTTAACTCTTAACATCCTATACCACCTCATTCCACCCGGCTGGAAGTCACATTCATTTTAACTAATCAGCCCCAAACAATAGCCTTTGTTTAAATCTAATATTAAACATATGTAGAAATCTTTGATTTAAGGGAAATAATAGGTAACTTTAGATGCAAAGGTCATTTTTAGTCATTTTTTGATATATCAATATAGGAATGCTCTGGACTTAGAAAAATCTCAACAGGATGTTAAGAGTTAAAGTGTTATCACTGGTACAACTTAATTATTAGGTAAAAAGCAGTATATCAGAGGTGTCGGTTGTGATGGGGGCATATTTTCAATTTTAATTCTAGTTATAATATTTTAATCGTTTCGTTTAAAATGACAATCTTTTCTGTTTTAGATAATGTTTTTTTATATTAGCAGCAGCAGCAGCAATGCCACGATTATCACAAATCGTTTGATTTTAGTTTAATTAATTAATTATAACCCTTAATAAGTAGAAATCAATAACCAAATTGGTGTCTTTCTTAGTTATAGGAATATTATGGTATGTGCAAGATTTCGAATCTGAGTGACATCCCTTTTCTGAGTTATACATCGACACGTACATACCAAACTTTCTTTTATATATATAGAAGAAGATATATATACACACACACACATATATATACATATGTACATATATACACATTAGTATATTTCTTATGTTCTACTTTGTCAGATTCTTACTAAATTTCCTTCTAAAATTACCAGATGCTCAAAGTTATTCTGTGCTTATATTTTTACCCACACAGATTAACGTTTATGTATGTATGCATATATTAGTTTCATTTAAAATGACAATCTTTTCTGTTTTAGATATTGAAATTGCTAAATTTTCTAACCAATTTCTAGGCTAAATGTTGTGAAAACGAGGAATTTTGGTGCATTTTAGTAGACGATCTTTAATGCTATTTCCTCAAACAATGGTGCAAGTAAGAGATCTAGTTTTTGGTATCAGTATTTATTATACCAACACACAAATTTCACTGTTCAAGAGAATTTGATATTTTTTAAAAAGTGAAAAATTGACCTACCCTAATATACAATGTTACCTTGTTTGGTTGGGTTGGGTTGGTTTGTTTTACGGCATATCAACTCTTTTTGGGTTATTTAATGCTGAATCAAGTCATTTTGATAAACAGTGGACTCAAGTTGCTTACAGTATGTGCTATTGCTTAAGCAGTCACCCAATTAAGTATTGAACAGGCTCATCAATGTTTAACTTTGGTGATTTAGTGGGAAGATCATTGTTGTAATGCTGCAGTTGTATTACTTATTATTGTATTATTTTTGTAACTAAGGGAATCTGAACAGAATAGTTTCTTTAACTTATCCTGTCTTAGACAGATTTCAACCTTACAAATATACAGATTAACTATGTCTTAGTTTACCTCTAAATCTTAATTCCCAAAATCTATATCTCAGAGCCAAGTTTTACTTGAGAAGTTAAAAATCAACCTACTCTATAGTATGGTGCATATATAGTGCAACGTGGTATATGACTATAATTGCACACAGCAGCCAAAGGGTTAAAAAATGATTTACCATTCATTTACAATAATAATTTGGCTCTTGTGTGATATTTCTATTTGTCATGAGAATAATATGAAAAAGTGATCAAAATCGCATGGAAATGGGAATAGTAAATGTCACGTTCATGAATAGGTATTTATTGTCAGTCATTAAAAAAAAGAAAAGAAAGAAAGAAAGAAAGAAAAAGCCATTTGATAACTAACCAATCAAATATAACCATTTTTCAGTCACTTTTGCTTCTGGTCTCTGACTCACAGACAATCTGCAATGATAACATGACTGTCTTTCTCATGGCATGTGCGCATATGCATATGCACACCTACAGACACATAGACACGCACAATTCTTTGAGGAATTAATTCCCTTCAGAGAATTATTACCTGTGTGACTAGTTTGCTTCTCTTCAATTAACTTTTTTTTTTTATTTCTTTCCTCCCCTTTTTCTGAATGTTCACAAATCACTGGAAATAATTTATTGATTTTATTAATCTCGCTATTCAGCACAAGTGGTAGTTCATAATGATCTGTTGTTAAATGTCTCCCATTGCACTGATTCATTGGCCTCTTTATACAATCACCCACCCACTCACCTTGTATACTTTCAGCAATTTGGAAACTATATTATTAGCATTTATGATTTGACTAACAAGCTAATGTGGTTATATTTGAGGAGAAGAAATAAAACAATAAGGGAAATTAATTAACTTTTTGTTCTATTTCGCCAATTAGAGCAGACAAGTTTTGAATGGCCAAAGCATTTCCCCCACCCCCCCCATTCTTTCATCACCTTTTTCTTCTGGTTTTTTTTTTTTGTGTGTTTTTTAAATTTTTGTTGCTTTTTGTATTCCTTTGCCTTTTCTTTCTCTCTTTTCCACATTCAATCTTCTAATCTCGTCTTTTTTATGTATCTTTTCTTTTTCTCTCTCTTTCTTTCTTCTTTTGTCTCTGTTTCTTTCTTCTTTTCTCTCTCTCTCGCACTCTTTTTATCTCACTCTCTTTCTCTCTCCTTTTTTCACACTCTCTTTCTCTTTCTTTTTATTTTTATCTCACCCTCTCTCTCTCTCCTTTTTTCATACTCTCTTTCTTACTCACCCTCTTTCTCTCTCCTTTTTTCACACTCTCTTTCTCTTTCTTTTTATCTCACCCTCTCTCTCTTTTTATCTCACCCTCTTTCTCTCTCCTTTTTTCTTGTCCTCTTTCTCTCTCCTTTTTTCATACTCTCTTTCTCTCTCCTTTTTTCATACTCTCTTTTTCTCTCCTTTTTTCATACTCTCTTTTTCTCTCCTTTTTTCATACTCTCTTTCTCTCTCCTTTTTTCATGTTTTCTCTCCCTTTTTTTCTCATCCTCTTTTTCAATACTTTTTTTTTGCTCTTTTTTTTAGCTCTCTTTTTTTTCTCTCTCTTTCTTCAGTTTGTATTCTTAGATAATTTTGACTTTTCTATTTTTTTTTTTCTTTAATATCCTTTTTTATTTTTTTTTTATTTATGGATTCCCTCAGACTAAATATCATCATTTTTGTTATTTGTATCCCAATTTTACTTTTAAAATATTCTCTGATCAAAATATTATCATGAAAACAATGACTGTAAAGATGTTTCTCTGAAAGAATCATTCACTAGTAACAAGACACTAACATCAACCTTTAACTTTTATTAGAAATTCAAAAAGATCTTCTTTTTTTTATGCTTAATGACCTTTTTTGTCTATCTCATTCCTTTCTCAAATCTTTCTTGTAACTTTTTTACTCTCTATAACCTTCCACTTTATTTATTTCTATAGTCTCTCCTAACCTTCTCTTTCTTATCACAATTACTTTTACTTTTCTTTTCTTATTATGAACAATATTTTTTTTTTTTTACATGTGATTCCTACTTGGTTTCTGATTTAGTTCCTACTTAAATCTCTGTCTTAAAATCTTGTACATTCTGTCCATTCACGTTTTTTCCCTCAATTATCATCATTTTTTCTCTTCTGCTCTTTTCCTTCCCTTTCATCACATATCACTCTCTTCCTTCCAACTGTTTTGTGGGCCATTCCTTCCAACTCTTTTGTCACTGGACACTCCTTTCCTTCCCTTCTATCACTGGCCACTCCCTTCCTTCCCTTCTATCACTGGCCATTCCCTTCCTTCCCTGGACACCCACTTCCTTCCCTGGACACCCTCTTCCTTTCCTTCCATCACTGGCCACTCCCTACCTTCCCTTTTATTACTGGCCATTTCCTTCCTTCCATGGATGCTCTCTTCCTTCCCTGGACACTCTCTTCCTTTCCTGGATGCCCTCTTCCTTTCCTTCCATCACTGGCCACTCTCTTCCTTTCCTGGACACCCTCTTCCTTTCCTTCCATCACTGGCCACTCCCTACCTTCCTTCTATTACTGGCCATTTCCTTTCTTCCATGGATGCCGTCTTCCTTCCCTTCCTTCCCTGGACACTCTCTTCCTTTCCTGGATGCTCTCTTCCTTCCCTTCCATCACTGGACACCCTCTTCCTTCCCTTCCATCTCTAGACACCTTCTTCCTTCCCTTCTATCACTGGCCATTCCCTACATTTCCTTCCTTCCATGGATGCCCTCTTCCTTCCCTTCTTTACTTGGACACTCTCTTCCTTTCCTGGCCACCCTCTTCCTTCCCTTCCATCACTGGCCACCCCCTTAATCTGTCCCCTCCATCACTGGCCACTCCCTTCCTTCCCTTTTGTCACCAGATATACTCTTTCTTCTCTTCCAGTCACCAGCCACTCAGAAGGCCTTCCTTACAGACTTTTCCCCTTCTTTCTCACTTTTACCTTTACTTATTTATTTTTTTCTTTCTCTTAGCCTCTCTTCTTTAATTTCTCTATTTCTTTTCCTTCTTCAATTTAAACAAAATGCAAAAAGTGCATCATAACATTTCCAACAAAGTATGGAAGACTCACACCTGCACAGGAAATCAGAGCTTTAAAAAAAAAAGGAATAAAAGAAAAAGAATTAATTTTATGATAGCAGAAAATTCAGATTTCTGCTTAACTGCACTCAAATTGATATTGCTTTGGTTATTAAGTTATCTTTGGAAACTGGCAAAGATGAAGAAGAGAGGAAATAAGTCTACAAGTGAGTTGTCCAGAACAAAACATTTTGAAAAAATTATTAGCCCCAAATAGACATTAAAAAAATCTCTGCAGAATCTACATATTGGGTAAAAAAGAAAGAATGGCAAGCAACAAAGTGAACTAAGAATCTCAAGGTAACCAATTTTGTGTTGGTTTCAAAAAGAAAACAGTTTATTTTATTAGACGTTCATAACAGAACTAGAGGAAACCTTTAGGCATAAGCATCTTGAAAACTTATAAATGCTATTATCATTTATAAAGTGCCAGTCATCCAAAATGTTTAGTATCTCCCCCAACACACACACACAAAAAAAAAATGATTCTTGAAAATGTCTGTTATGTTGCAAAGGAACGTTTCTACCTCATTTAATATCTTTTGGAAGTATCATGACCCTGAATCAGTTGAAATTGATTGTATTAAAGCAGACTTAATATTTTAGGAAAATTTAAATAGAAACTATCTAGAAAGCCAGAAAAAAATAAATCATAGAATTCTTAATCCCTTAAGATTGACATTAATAAAAACAGTATTAAAAAGTTAATTTATTTAGAAGTCTATTGAAGTTTTGAGATTCAATATTCTTCTTGAAGGAATTATTGAAATATATGTTCATCTTAGTTGATTTGATAATCTCCTCTTATCTGATTTACTTTTTAGTCTTCTTAACACTTATATTAAAAGATCCTTTATTCCATTTTATTTTACTACTTGTGAGTTTTTCACTAAATTAAAGTTTGAGAAATATTGTGAACAAGAGGAAAGATTCTATTAAAAAATTGCTGTATCCAGCAACATACTCCAAGACTGGAAAATACACACACGACACATACCTACAAAAGTGACTGAAATACTAGGATGAGTCCAAAGTTTTGCAATATTTTTTTTAATACTGTCTTTCTCTCTCCTTTCTTCATACTCTCTTTCTCTCTCCTTTTTTCATACTCTTTCTCTCTCCTTTCTTCATACTCTCTTTCTCTCTCCTTTTTTCATACTCTCTTTCTCTCTCCTTTTTTCATGTTTTCTCTCCCTTTTTTTCTCATCCTCTTTTTCAATACTTTTTCTTGCTCTCTTTCTTTATCTCTCCTTTTTCAGTTTGTATTCTTAGATAATATTGACTTTTTCTATTTTTTTTTCTTTAATATCCTTTTTAATTTTTATTTATTTATGGATTCCCTCAGACTAAAGATCATCATTTTTGTTATTTGTATCCCAATTTTACTTCTAAAATATTCTCTGGTCAAAACATTATCATGAAAACAATGACTGTAAAGATTTTTCCTTTAGAGGAAAGATTCTATTAAAAAATTGCTGTATCCAGAAATATACTCCAAGACTGGAGAATACACACACATACCTACAAAAGTGACTGAAATACTAGGATGAGTAAAAAGATTTGCAATATTTTGGTAACATGGGACACAATCAGGCAGCTCCAGATGCTTTTGCTGAAGCCATGAAGGTGACGAACAATACTGGACTGTAAGATACTGAACTCACCTGATACTCTCAGAGTGCTACTTGCTGGATTTGCCTTTGTGGCTTGGAACGTACTCTTAGAATCCATCATTTTATGCCTACCTGATGTTGCCTGATCATCAATGTATTTACAACCTGAGCAAAATTTTTGGAACCATCTAGAAAATCATTTCCAATGTATTTTTATAATAAAAAACATTTCTAATGCATTTTCATAGTAAAAATCACTGTCCAATGTAAAAAACAAAAAAAACGCTATGGGTTGAATAGTATTACTATTGCTTAGGTATACCCAAAAATTTGACGGCTTTTCATTTTAAAACAAATTAAAATTAATTATATCGATTATTTAAGGTCAATTTTTTGTCTTAGTCGAAATGTAGTAACATAATGAGCATCAGTAAATAAAGCTCCTTCACCTTTTTCACAACAAATGTTTTTGGTTGCTTCCATAGCATTATAGCCCAGCTTGAACTTGTAAAGCATAAGTTTATAAATAAGATTACATTTGTGTGTCCATCTGATTGAAGCAATGCACAACGTGTCAGCACACCAACTACCATGATACTATCAACTACAGCGGGTACCTACCACAGCTTGAACTGCTTCAGTCATATGGTATTTATGCTGCAAACTAGCACCTACCAAAATCTTGCAAAACTTTTGATTCACTCAAAATAACAAAGATGAGCATTGAAGTCCATTGAAAAATTGGTATATAAGCAACAAAATCAGTTTTGAAAATTTCAAAACTTTTATTCCAAACATTTTTTGGTTATTTCCTAGTTGAGTAACATGATTGACCCAGAAAAAACAGAACCCAAATTATTTATTTATTTTCCCATTAAACTAACCCTAAACCCTAACCCTTGTTGGACTTAAACTTAAAAAAAATTAAAATTAGAATTTGTGGGTTCTGTTTTTTCTGGGCCACCCTGTAATATTATGTTACTCAACTAGGCGGGGGTTAGTAGTTTAATGGGAAAATAAATAATTTGGGTTCTGTTTTTTCTGGGTCACCATGTAATATCATGTTACTCAACTAGGAAATAACCCATTTTTTACATAATCAATTTAGTAGATTTTTGTTAAACATTTTCTCTGTGGCAGGTGCTTGGACTTAATTTGAAAGGTTGTAGTAAAAAGAACTTGGTTAAATATGTCAGCAATTGCAGCGAAATGAATAAATTGTATTTAACAAAGTAAAAAGTCATTTCTAGATTATGTTTAATATGTAATGTGGTGTCTATCTTCATCATTTTTATATTTAACAGTCAATTAAGGGGGATGGTTTAGCTCAGTTGGTAAAGTGTCTGCCTAGGAACAACAAGGTTCCTGGTTTGATACTGGCCCTCGCCACCTCAGCGTATGAGTAGCACAAGGATTGGTGTGGTAAAGTAAGGAGCTGATGGTAGGTGTAGCGCTCCACCACAGATGCAAAAACAATCTCTTTGATCTAACACTAGTGAAAAAGGGATAGACTCCCTCACTGTCTGGCTGATACCGACATTAGGCCACCCTGACGACTTTACTTTCACTTACTTAAATCCTTTTTCAAAGCTGCAATAATCTAGATTACATTTTGAATTTCATAAAACTTTATTGAAAATGATATTAATAATTTTAATGATAGAATGCTGAGTGTAACAATCATATCCATGTGTCTCAGTGTTTTTCTTTTTTCTTCCCTTACCATTTCAAGCTAACAGTAAATACATTTCAATAGTTTCTTAGAAATGAATTACACAGAATAGGTTACATTCAAAGCAAATATGTGCATCCCAGGAGGTACTATATCAAAAAGCTATCAGCATCACTGTACTTATATTAATTCCCTACAATTAAAGATTTTTTTTGCTTTTTGTTCTTGTATTTTGTTTTTTGTATTCACCAAGTCGACCTTTCGAGAACAGAATGCAAAACAATTCGGTTCTTAAAAGACAAAATAGAAACGTATGACTCGGTTGAGAAAACTTCCTTTTGGTTTTAAGGTTTTCACAATTACCAATTTAAAGATTTTTACTTTAAAATCGCACTGGACAATGATTTTTATTATAGAAATGTAATAGAAATGATTTTTACAATAAAATCCATTGGACAATGATTTTTACTATAAAAATGCATTGGAAATGATTTTTATAAAAAATTCTTTGGCCAATGAATTTTACTATAAAAATTCATTGGATAATGATTTTTAATATGAAAATACATTGGAAATGATTTTTTACTATAAAAATGCAATGGAAATGATTTTTGCTATAAAAATACATTGGACAATGATTTTTACTATAAAAATTCATTGCACTATGATTTTAATATAAAAATACATTGGAAATGATTTTTATGTATTCTCTTCTCTTTAATCTAAAGTCAATCCTAGAAACTCCATCACAAATCTTCATTTCTCTTTATTTCAAGTAAACGTTCTTGATAGACAAAGTAAAAAATGTTCTGTTAACCAAGTGAAGCTGATGTGCCAATCAACGTTTTGCAGCTGAAGCAACCAGCCAAGTTGTCTTTAATTAATTACCACTTCATTAATCAACACTTACCACAAATTATATTACACCACAAAATCGCGCATAGTATTCAATCTTCATGTCTATCATAAATAAATTGGATAGCTTAAATTTTACCGATGAGGAATTGTACGAAGTGTGAAAAATGTTCCTTAAGAATTAGTGTGAATCTCAAGCAAATGAAATATTATTGTTAATCTGTAAAAAGTGAATGTAATCTTAGACTCTTAGTTTGATTGTATCTTTATAAACTTTAGCTTTTTTTTAACATTAAGACTGAGAACTGAGACTGTATCCTTGAATCAATGTTTTTGCTTAAGGCTTGAAAAAAAAAGATTCAAATTAGCATCATTCAAAATGGCATCTTTTTTTCTCCCCAGGGAAAATCAGAAGGCAATTGTCATTTCTAATCTTAATTGCCTACAATATATTCTCACTAAATTTCATTTGGTTTTAAAAATAAATTGAATATGCATTGAGATAGATACATTATGAGAACAAATGTTATTACTCATAATAGATTAATATTTGAGATGAAAGGTTAATATTATAGACTGAATTACTCTGATGAGTTTCTTGATCCCCGACAAGTTCAATATACCATATACTGACTTGAAACCTAAAATTAATAGATTCCTTCATACAAAATGGCAACAACACTGGAATAACAATATCCACAATAAATGAATAGCATCATTCAAAATGGCATCTTTTTTTCTCCTCCGGGAAAATCAGAAGGCAATTGTCATTTCTGATCTTCATCATCATCATGTTGCGCAATTAGCACAGATATCCATGGCAATCTCTCGCCAACCCTCCCTATCATTCATTGAGCCAGAGAGGTCCTCTGCACAGCATCCAGTATCCTTGCATAGTTGGTCAATGTAGATCCTTGGTGGCTGGGCCACACTAGTATGTCCATGCGTTGGCCTCTACAGGAGATCGTCGCTTATGAGCTCGTCCTTGCTTCTCCAGCAGTGTTCAGCATGCCTTGTCTGTCTCACATGGATGGTTTGTGAGATGGGGGGCAGGTGCCAATACAGCTGCTTCCTTGTGGGGTGCTGTTTCCATGACTTGTTCAAGACCGCATGCAGCATTTTTGTGCAGGTCCCATCTAGCTTATTCTCAAGGTGCTTCATTAGGGTCCAGGTGGTGCAGCCATACAGCAGTACTGATATAACCACAAAAAATAACCACATTTCTGATCTTAATTGCCTACAATATATTCTCTCTAAATTTCATTTGGTTTTAAACATAAATTGAATATGCATTGAGATAGATACATTATGAGAACAAATGTTATTACTCATAATAGATTAATATTTGAGATGAAAGGTTAATATTATAGACTGAATTACTCTGATGAGTTTCTTGATCCCCGACAAGTTCAATATACCATATACTGACTTGAAACCTAAAATTAATAGATTCCTTCATACAAAATGGCAACAACACTGGAATAACAACATCCACAATAAACTCTTTCTAATCAAACCCACTTTGGGAGGCTGGAGACCAACTTTAAGGAAGTCTAGAAAGGAACAGGTCATTGTATCCCGATTACGCATTGGTCATACAAGACTAACGCACTCCTATATACTCAAACAAGAACAACAACCACAATATGGAACATGTCAAACACTTATTCATGGAATGCAGGTTTTTTGTTCACATCAGAAACCGTTATTTTAAAGCAAACAATATGAAAGATCTGTTTGAAAATGTCAACAGAGGATATTCTCTCCTTTTTGAGAGAAATGAAATTATACCATAGAATATAGACATGAACTTAATCAATACCATACAACATAATCCCCAATAATGCTAACACATTGTTAAAACCAATTACTAGAAAGTATAAATATAAATACACAATATGCATAACTTCCTAACTGTTAGGCATGACATAACCCCAGACAGATAGATATGCCATTAAAATCAATAAACCAACCAAACCATCTGATGAGTTTCCTCATCTTCCTTTTTTATTATAATTGAAACATTTTTAGGGCATTGGCTTTATTGATGAGGCATATCTAGTTAGCATATTCTAGTATGAAAAAGAAAAGAAAATAGAGTGGAAAAAATAAATTCGACTTGTTGAAGAGAGGGGGGGGGTAACAATGTCGTCGCCGTCACAAAATCTATAGCACAAAATCCGTCGTTGTTGTCGTCGCAAAACCACCAACTCTAACATCTTCAGCAGCTGAAAAATCACAACTGCTGCTGTCGTCACCCCACTTCTACTTATACAATTTTTCTTTCAACATCCAGGTGTCTGCACCACACGCATGAGATTCTCGAGCCAAACCCGACCGCCGGAATCATCATAGCCATCATCCGAGCACCTGGCGCTTACATCCGGGACTGTAGCTTCTAGACTTCGGTGACAATGTTTGCATTCTGAAGGAAGCGGGTTCGATTCTACAGTCCGACATGTCAGGCAAAGCCTAGCCCGCTTCCTTCGAGAATACGGCAGGCCTTGACGTTCGCCACTCACCTCGTGTTCTCTGTCACACATATCTAGTTAGCATATGGTTGGAAGTTTAATCCATGGTTTGGGTTATACAGATTGGCATATATATTTACCAACTCTTCCACATGAGCAGGATGCGACACAAGGTCAATTTCTTAAGTGGAGTTTAATAGGTTTGAATTAAGAGTTTTCCTTCTCCTAGACTGGTTACCTAGCCATGGTTAACAAGCCCAGTCAGCCCTGATATTTACCTATAGCTGGATGGAGAATTGGATTCATACCTTTCCCAAGGGTATTAGCGCCATGTGAAATGTAAGCAGGAATTGAGCTTGGGTTGACAAGTCCATTTCCTATGACTCTAACCATTAAACCACGCGCCTCTAAAATTATTTATTAAGCGTAGCTTAGATGCAACACAAGGTCATATGTATGGGGCACCCAGTGAGAATCGTACTCACTAACAATGGTCTGCTAATACTAGTTTGCTAACCATTAAACCACATGAGGTGCCCAGATTGGCATATATCTAGCACAGTGGAAGAGGCAAACATGTAACATTACAAGGACAATATAATTAGAATTAACTGATACAAGATACCCTCTATCTTTACAGAATGAATTAAGAGTTTGGTTTGAAATTCTCTGTAAGTAACTATCACAGACATCAAAAGAAGATAGGAGAGTAAAATGGTTTGTAGCTAAAACAACCAAGATGATGACAATGAACTAAGTAAATCAGAATATAATAATTTTTTTCTCTGAATGTTTGAGATGAGGCTTGATGATTTGTATTATCTGCATTATTTGGACTATTGTCCTCATCTTCATTGTTATCTGTACAACATTTCGGCCGATATGCCCTCCGGCCTTCTTCAGGTATTTCTTGTCGGGCACGGGACTGAATAAAGGGTTAGGTTCAAAGTTCCTTGACGGCTCCCGATTACGACAAGAAAGTTCCTGAGTCCAAAAAGAAGGTTCCCGAGTCTGTAAATGAAGGTTCCCTAGTCTGAGAAGGTTACCAAGTCCGACAAGAAATACCTGAAGAAGGCCGGAGGGCATATCAGCCAAAATGTAGTACAGATAACAATGAAAATGAGGACAATAGTCCGAATAATGCAGATAATACTAATAATAACCTTTTTCTTTAAAATATTTATCACTTGTTTATTATAGTTTCTACTGGACATCAGCATAATTTTTTTTTATTTCAATCTATTTTCACCTGAGACTTGTTAACAGCTGTTGGCTGATTGATTTAATAAACTTGCCATTCTTAGTATAACTGTTACAAGATACCCTCTATGATAGACATTAGAATGTCTATCCTTACAGAATGAATTAAGAGTTTGGTTTGAAATTATTAGTAAGTAACTATCACAGACATCAAAAGAAGATTCGACAGTAAAATGGTTTTCGGCTAAAACAACCAAGATGATGACAATGAACTAAGTAAATCAGAATATAATAAACTTTTTCTTTAAAAAAAAATCACTTATTTATTATAGTTTCTATTGGACATCAGCATAATTTTTTTTTTATTTCAATCTATTTTCACCTGAGACTCGTTAACAGCTGTTGGCTGATTGATTTAATAAACTCTCCATTCTTTAAAGAATTAGATTAACCAGGGATTATTCATTCATGTTGTTTTTATCTTCTTTTGATGACAACACTTTATCTCTTATTATCTCAGTTGTAAGGATACCATTAGATTTTTCATGTTCTGATTTTGACTTTAGAGCTTCAATTATCAATAGCCATCAAAGAAATGTTAATTACAATTCTTAATCTAATTGATATCTTCAATCTGAACATGTTTACTTGATAACATAGGAAATAATAAGACATGGCATCAGTTAAATACATGATTTTTCCTTCTATTGTAAAAGTTTATAACTTTTCCAGGTTATTTCCTATAACTCCAAGATAAACAAAGGGGAACCACTCTTGACTGATAAATCATTTATTTATTGATTGATCTACTGGGAAAAAAGAAGACAGGGTTAGGGTTAGTTTAATGGTAAAATAAATGAATAATTTATCAGTCAAGAGTGGTTCCCCTTTGTTTATGTTGGAGTTATAGGAAATAACCCTTTTCCATTTGTGTGTATCAGGGTGCTTTCCTCAATTGGCTACTGTTCTTTTGGTCATGTAAGATTCTTTGTCTGTCTTAAACAATCACAGAAAGTCTCTTCCTTCAAAATTTTGCGACAAATGAAATTACCTTTGGAAGATCAGAATAGTTGAACCATTAGGACAAAAATAATCACAAATACCTATTGGATTTGATAGGTTACACGTCCCCTCACCATCAAAGAAAGATATTAGACATACCATTAGGATGTGATAGGTTACATGTCCCCTCACCATCAAACAAAGACATTAGACATCATTTGGATATGATAGGTTACATTAGGTTACATGTCCCCTTACCATCAAAGAAAGAAATACCCTTAGGATTTGATAGGTTACATGTCCCCTCACCATCAAAGAAAGAAATACCCTTAGGATGTGATAGGTTACATGTCCCCTCACCATCAAAGAAAGAAATACCCTTAGGATGTGATAGGTTACATGTCCCTCACCATCAAAGAAGAATACCCTTAGGATTTGATAGGTTACATGTCCCCTCACCATCAAAGAAAGAAATACCCTTAGGATGTGATAGGTTACATGTCCCTCACCATCAAAAAAGGCATTAGACATGCCATTTTGATGTGATAGGTTACATGTCCCCTCACCATCAAGGAAAGACATTAGACATGCTATTTGGATGTGATAGGTTACATGTCCCCTCACCATCAAAAAAGGCATTAGACATACCATTTGGATATGATAGGTTACATGTCCCCTCATCATCAAAAAAGACATTAGACATACCATTTGGATGTGATAGGTTACATGTCCCCTCATCATCAAAGAAAGACATTAGACATGCTATTTGGATTTGATAGGTTACATGTCCCCTCACCATCAAAGAAAGATATTAGACATAACATTAGGATGTGATAGGTTACATGTCCCCTCATCATCAAAGAAAGACATTAGACATGCTATTTGGATGTGATAGGTTACATGTCCCCTCACCATCAAAGAAAGATATTAGACATACCATTTGGATGTGATAGGTTACATGTCCCCTCACCATCAAAGAAAGGCATTAGACATAACATTAGGATGTGATAGGTTACATGTCCCCTCACCATCAAAGAAAGACATTAGACATAACATTAGGATGTGATAGGTTACATGTCCCCTCACCATCAAAGAAAGACATTAGACATAACATTAGGATGTGATAGGTTACATGTCCCCTCACCATCAAAGAAAGACATTAGACATAACATTAGGATGTGATAGGTTACATGTCCCCTCACCATCGAAGAAAGACATTAGACATACCATCCATTTGGATGTGATAGGTTACATGTCCCCTCACCATCAAAGAAAGACATTAGACATACCATTTGGATGTGATAGGTTACATGTCCCCTCACCATCAAAGAAAGACATTAGACATACCATTTGGATGTGATAGGTTACATGTCCCCTCACCATCAAAGAAAGATATTAGACATACCATTTGGATGTGATAGGTTACATGTCCCCTCACCATCAAAGAAAGACATTAGACATAACATTAGGATGTGATAGGTTACATGTCCCCTCACCATCAAAGAAAGACATTAGACATACCATCCATTTGGATGTGATAGGTTACATGTCCCCTCACCATCAAAAAAGGCATTAGACATACCATTTGGATGTGATAGGTTACATGTCCCCTCACCATCAAAGAAAGACATTAGACATACCATTTGGATGTGATAGGTTACATGTCCCCTCACCATCAAAGAAAGACATTAGACATACCATCCATTTGGATGTGATAGGTTACATGTCCCCTCACCATCAAAGAAAGACATTAGACATAACATTAGGATGTGATAGGTTACATGTCCCCTCACCATCAAAGAAAGATATTAGACATACCATTTGGATGTGATAGGTTACATGTCCCTACCATTATCAGCATGTGATCTTGTTTAACTCATTTTGAAATAATTTCTTTCCCACATGACAGTTTAATTTGATTATTTAAATTATATTTTGTTTCTATAAAAATGGAGCAGTCTGTGTGGGATTTTTATTATTATCTTGAAATCTTCCTGGGGTTAGAATGAACATCTAAAATACGTTAACTTTTAAAAAGTATATTATCTGTTAATTACTTTTCTTTTCCTTTTAGCATCTGTTAACAAGTTTATCTTGTGTTATTTAGTTAGTTCTTCATATTATTATCAAATCCTGATGATAATTTTTAGTGAAAAAAAAAAACCCCACTAAAACTGAAAAGAATTGACTAATGAGATTAATGAGAGAACTTTTTTTTATATAACCGGCCAAAATGTTTCTGGATCAATTTTTATACAATTTTTCACAATGTGAATTAAGTTCTAATTCCTATTTTCAGATAACTCTAATAAAAACAACTGTAAGCATGAAGAGATCATTGCTCCAAAATACTTGTAAAGATCTTTTCATCTTTATTTCTGCGACCTTTTTGCTTCAGCTTTTGAAATCCGAGCCAAGATTAGAAACGGACTGATTAAATTTTCCAAGTAATTCTCACTAATTATCCACTCTGCAACTGAATGTGGTTTTCAATGTTGAGAAAGTAGATTTTATTCACTGCGCCATTTTATTTGAAAGACTTGAACAATAAGAAATGTTTAAGGATGAGAGTGAAGAATTTTATGTTCCTTTGATTGGTGAAAAGGGTAGCATTAGTATTAATGGTTGTTCTGTGATTTCTTGATGTTTTACAAGAGAATTGCAGGAATAAGCAGAAGAAGCAAAGGAAAATTAAGAAGAGAAAATCAGACAACAAATCAGAAGATTCAAATAAATGTTATCACATATACTATTTAACATTGAAATATTGTTATATTAACATTATCACATATATATAATATATTAGTATATAATCATATATATATATATATATATATATATATATATATATATATATATATATAAAAATATTTTATATATTTTAAATAATAATATAATGATAATATTTTAATAATAAATATCATAGATAATAATAATAAATAAATAGATAACAATAAATAATAATGATAAATAATAATAAATATTTTAATAATAAATAACAATAAATAATAATGATAAATAATAATAATAAATATTAATAATAAATAATAACAATAAATGAATAAATAATAATAATAAATGAATAAATAATAATAATAAATAATAATAAATATTTTAATAATAAATAACAATAAATAATAATAATAAATGATAATAAATATTTTAATAATAATAAATATTTTAATAATAGATAACAATAAGTAATAATAAATATCTTATTATAATGGAGATTGTGTGTTTTTCTGTCTGTAACCGAAACTATATTCCTACTCAAGTCACAATTCCCTTAGTTATTGGCATCACATTCTCCATGATTTTATTTTTATCTAAACCTCAATTATTAATAAAATTGTCTTACATTATTAATACTGTTAACTATGTCTACATACTGACAACATGCAATTATATTTATATATAAAACAAAATAGTGGATTACAGTGTGAACGGGAAGGCTAATTTGCATATTAATATAAAAAAATCGAATTTAATAAATATGTGCTTAGTATTATTGATTTCTAACTGTTTGGTTTTATTTTAATGAATATAAGCAAAAATCTCTTCAATGAATCTTAAATGAAATCCATTAACAAGAAAAAATAACTGTCATTTTATTCTTTACTTCCTCTTATAACTAAATACTTAAATTAGAAAAAAATAACAATAAAAGACAAGAGTGATGGAAGAGTAAGTTTCAGTTGTTCCATTTTTTATTATACTCCCTCTGTTTCAAATCTTTTTATCTGTATTCTTATTTAGTTTCATTAGCCTTTCTAATTTGATACAATATTGTATTACATTAAAACTTAAATACTTGCACCCGGAGGGTGCATATATTTGCTAGTATATATAATATATTGAATATATATATATATATATATATATATATATATATATATATATATATATATAAAATATTTTATATATTTTAAATAATAATAAATAATGATAAATATTTTAATAATAAATAACAATAGATAATAATAATAAATAAATAGATAACAATAAATAATAATAATAAATAATAATGATAAATAATAATGAATATTTAATAATAAATAACAATAAATAATAATGATAAATAATAATAATAAATATTTTTATATAAATATTAATAATAAATAATAACAATAAATGAATAAATAATAATAATAAATGAATTTAATAATAAATATTTTAATAATAAATAATAATAAATATTTAATAATAATAAATAAATAATAATAATAAATGATAATAAATATTTTAATAATAAATAACAATAAATATTTTAATAATAGATAACAATAAGTAATAATAAATATTTTGATAATAAATAACAATAAATAATAATAATAAATAATAATAATATTTTAATAATAAATAAAAATAAATAATAATAATAATAATAATAATAAATATTTAATAATAAATAACAATAAATAATAATAATAATAATAAATAATAATAAATAACAATAATAATAATAATAAATAATAATAAATATTTTAATAATAAATAAATAAATAATAATATAAATAAATAATAAATAATAATAATAAAATAATAATAATAATAAAAAATAAATATTTTATATATCATATATTACAATATATTATATATTTATATGTATTATTTACATTTGATATTACAGTAGTACTGGTAGTCTACAGCAGGGGTTAGTAAAGTAATGTTTGGCCTACAGCCTCATTCAAACAAAATCCTGCTTACTTTGTATATGTGAAGTTGCTCACAAAAATTCATCTCCATCTTTTTTCTTAAGATCTAAAAACATTTCTAATCCAGCCCACCTCCAAAATATTTTGCTCACCCCTGGTCTAAAGTATCTATGTAAATATTTGCCTACTATGTATCTAAACTTTGCAAATAAGACCTGGGGGATGTTTATTTGATATTTTGGAAGGAAAAAGGTGGAAAGTCTTATATGCTGTTAAATATACTTAACTCAATGGCGCGTTTGAAAATTGAGGAAAATGTGGATAAAACAACACAACAACTAAATTCAAATGATATTTTGCTTCAGTATGCTACAAAGCTTTGTCAAATTTATTTTGAAGACAAACTGGAATCTGCAGTCCACTTTTATGCTGAAATAGTAATTTTGGGGTGGGTGAATATCAATCTTACAGATTAAACATTGTACAGAAAAATGGGAATTTCAGATCAAGATTCATCATTCATTCTGGTGTTAAGCTACAGATTTATCGATCTGCCTTCATCAAATGTGCTCAATATAATGCAAAATCAAACAAAAGGAGATGAAAATGTGGAATTGTGTAGCATTAATTATCCAAGTAAGGATAAACTGCCTATCTTGAAAATCAGCATCCAAAATCCTGTTTTTATTTACCTGGGCTTGAACCCCAACCCCAACCTCTAACTCTGGTAAGAAATATATCTCTGGAATAAAGTAAGAATTGTTTTTATGAGATTCAACCAAAGGTTTTCTTTATATTAATAGACAGCATGATCATTCAGTCTTTAAAATATTTTCTGTGGCATTTGATGATATTATGACACTCTCTTTCACTCATGTATTCTATCATTTAAAAAATGATTCTAGTTTGATTTTATTCCTTTTTCCTTATCTTCAACTTGTTGGAACCACTGATTAGAGAAGAATTCTGGCAGGGAGCAAAAAAAGTGATTTTCTGAAAGTGACAGATCTGGAGAATATGCCAAAAGCAAAAGAACTTCCCATTTCATTTCCATGATCTTTTGCTGGCATCACATTTGCAATGTGGGCAATTCTATGCATCAAAATCATGTCAAATTCCTTGTGCAAGAAAAGACCTTTATTCTGAGACAATTTCTCACTGTAGATTTCTGCAGTAACTTCCACACCGCCTTCATGGAACTTAAATCGGGAACCTTCACAAAACTTTGAAGTTAAGGGTTAGGTTCAAATTTCCGTGAAGTCTCCCAATTATGACAAGAAGGTTCATGAGTTTGAAGAGAAGGTTCCCAAGTTTGACAAATACCTGAAGAAGGTCGGAGGGCACATCAGCCGAAATGTTGTGCAGATAACAATAAAAATGAGGACAATAGTCCTGTTGTATACCCTTTCTTTACTTTACTTACTTCTAGTCGTCTTTTCTTCTGGCCGGCTTTGGTTCTATCTTCTAACATCTTGACTTGGTCTGGTCTAGTGTCTTGGATCTCCTAAGGTCTGGTTTTTATTGCTATGTTCCTGCTGGCTGGTCGTCCTGGATTCATTTCTTGTTACCAAGACATTCATCAACCACAAGAACATATTACTTATACAAACTTTTATTTCCTTAACTATACATTTCATGTAACTAAATATCTGACTAACATAGCGGCGTGAGTTCCAGTTTTAGGCAGGACCTAAAATGGTCGACTTCTCTGCCTAACGTCTAACTGAAAACTGGGGACCGAATAGGTCCCACGTGACTTCACGTATTTTGGCGGGCTTCTGTAATTTTCCATTGAAGGACCCAGCCATGGTATGAAAAGGGTCATCCCCTCAGAATTACAGGGGGCCGACAATAATCTTATGCAACCGCATAGATTATGTAACAGTCCGAATAAACCAAATAATACAAATTACCAGGTCTCATCTTAAATATTCAGAGAAATATGATCCTTTTAGATTCTTATTGTGAATTAAGTTTTTAGCACCAATGTCATCTTGTCTAAAAATGATTTTTTTTTCTGTGTCAAGCAAAACGAAAAAGACGAAAGTGTTAAACACTGACTGATGTTTGTTTACCTAAGTTAACATTGTACCCATTTTCTTATCTTTTCAATTTTTGCTAAGAGCTATAAATAATGCACTACAGTTGAGTGATTACACAAACAGCAATAAAGGGCTGAGTAGACTTCAAAGATACTTGTAAGATTTCCCTAACATTGTGCCAAAGATGGCACTGGGAACTTAACTCTTAGAAGTGTCTTTGAAGTTTACTCAGCTCTTTATTGCTTATGTAATATTTATATGCCCTTGTGTGTGTGTGTGTCTTTTTATACAGTACTATGCCTTTTCTCGGTTACTCACTGTTTAGCATATCTATATCTGTTTTGACTATTATTCTAGTGAATTTACCAACCCAGCTATAGAAATATGTGAAATTATACAGCTAAAATGTATTAACAATAATAATTAAAGTTAGTGTGTTTGTTGTTTTTTTTTTATAGCGTGCCAACACTTTTCAGGTCATTTAATGCTGAATCAAGTCATTTTGATAAACAAAGGACTCAGGTTGCTTACAGTATCTGCAATTGCTTCAGTGGTCACCCAATTAAGTATTAATAGGCTCATCCCTGCTTAACTTTGGTGATCTAGCAGGAACTGATACTTTCAGAATGACTTGATTATAATTATACACATGAGGTTAATGTACATTTTTCGTTGTTAATTGTTGTATCAACAGTAACAGCAACTATTAGTCCTAACCATATTGCTGTTATTTACTAAGTTTTGCTTCTATTACCTTTTGTGACTAAGTAGTCAGCCAATTAAGTATTGAACATCTACTGTTGATAGTATTAGTCCTAACCATATTGCTGTTATATTACTAAGTTTTGCTTCTATTAACTTTTGTGACTAAGTGGTCAGCCAATTAAGTATTGAACAGGCTCATCACTGCCTTTGTTTTTATCATGACTTAATCATAATCATAACTGGGGCAAAGGACATTTTTTTGTTTTTGTTATAGTTTTTTTTCTATCTTTTTTAAAACTCTTTTTTTAATCATGTTGTATGTTATAGATATCATTGTTTTCCCTCTTCCTTACTAGATATTCTGACCTTTTTCTGTCATCTCATATAATCGGTTGGGTTTGTAAATGTTAACAGGGTTGGCACTCTCTAAAAAAAAAAAAAAAACAATTCTGACCACATCTTCTGACTGATGGAGCATCAATGGATCCACAAAATTATAGATAGTACATCCTCCTCCTACTTCAATTTTTTTCTTTTATGTATAAATATTTGAGGTTCTACCTAAAAGTTTGGGGAATTTGACCATGAAAAAAAAATCAGTAATCCTTCTGTCTGCATTTTGCGCACTGGTTCACAAAGAAAGACTATTGCTCACAAACAGTTGTGGTAAAAGTTCAAACATTTACAATGTAGGTGCCCATTATGTAATGGTTATCATCATAGGAAATGGACAAGGCAACATGAGTTCAAATCCTGGACAAGGCTGATATTATTTCCCAAAGTGCTGATATCCTTGGGAAAGGTATGCATCCAACTATTCTTCTTCCTGCTATGGGTAATTAATAGGGTGGACTGGGCTTTTTAACCTTGGTATGGAAAACAATCTTGGAGAAGGAAAACTCTAAATTCAAACCTTCTAAACTCTGCTTTAAAATAAACCTTGTGTCACATCCTGATTGTGTAGAGGAGTTGGTAAATACATACATTTCTTTTACTTGTTCAAATTTCCTGATATTTAAAAAAAAAATTGTTGCCACGTTTTATATATATATATATATGTATGTGTGTGTGTGTGTGTGTTTAATTACAGCAGATTCTCTTGATAACTCTTGCGATAAATAAAATCCCTCTAACTACAGCCATTTTACTGAACCTAGAAGGGGTATCAGGTTTGTACATGATCAATGAACATTCACTGTCACTGACCTGACTGGAATACATCTCTCTCTCTCTCTCTCTCTCTCTCAGGAATTGGGGACTGAAATAGTTTTCTGTGGGGCAGGATGAACGAGCTAGGATACAATTCTTTATTTATTTGGTTGCATAGGAAAATCTCAAGAACATCATTCCAATATGAATGGCTGAGCGCATCACATGAAAGAATTTAGCAGTTGCAAGATTGCTATCAATTGAGAAAAATCTTCTTATATATACATGTGTGTGTGTACATACACCTTTTATTCTGAGGCAGACAGAGGTTTTAAAGGGCACAAAGTTATATTTGCCAATCTATAAAGTTTGCTAAGAAAAAAAAAGCATCTAAATATTGCATCATATACAATACATTGATATTATGGATAGAAGGCGGCCCTACACTAAAAGTTCAAGCCAAACAGCTAGGGTCTCAGGATTAGCTGTAGTGACATATAAAACATGTCTTAGAGACCAGAAAATTTGTTGTTTCCTATATATTTTTTCCATCTCTCTCTCTCTCTCTCTATATATATATATATATATATATTCTAGTTGTATGATAAAATCCCTCCTAAGGAAAAAATATCTCTATAAAGGGCAAGTATATTTTAGACATGTTGTGCATGTGTTTCCTGTGTTTACAAATATAGTATTTGGTCAGACAAATATCTTCGTTACAGTATCATTTTCAAAGTTATCCTCCACTCTTGTCTTATTGATAGAATACAGTTTTTTTTTCTTTATTTTTCTGTTATCTATTTGTATCTTGAATTTTTCAAGCAAAGTGGATTCGAGTATTATCTTCTATACATATATAAAGGGCAGTTGTGTGTATATGTATGTATGAATATATATATATATATATATATATACATACACATTAAATATCACCAGGGCTTGGTTTTTGAGCAAAAATAATAGAGATTTGATTTATATTTGGGAAGATAATTAAAAAATAAAATTTAAATGATAACAGCATGGATTTTTTTTTTCATTTAATATTTTAGATAGTAGACATTAATATTTCTTTTCAGAGTAGCTGGATCAATGCAAGGTCTATTTTTTTTTACATAGGGATTTAAATGGGGCATCCCACAAGGATCCAACTCATGATTCAGTAATAATGGATTTGCGGGACTAACTTAAAAAAAAATCCCCCCTCTACCCAGGCGACGCAGGGTAGCTGCTGCTAGTACACATATAAAAAGCAGTTGTGTGTATATGTATGTCCGAAGGAAACTTCAAAAATAAAACAATTAACGACAAAGTAAATATATATACACATTAGATATCACCAGGGCTTGGTTTTTGAGCAAAAATAATAGAGATTTGATTTATATTTGGGAAGATAATTAAAAAATAAAATTTAAATAACAGCATAGATTTTTTTTTTCATTTAATATTTTAGATAGTAGACATTAACATTTCTTGTCAGAGTAGCTGGATCAATGCAAGGTCTTTTTTTTTTTTACATAGGGATTTAAATGGGGCATCCCATGAGAATTCAACTCATGATTAATTAATAATGGATTTGCGGGACTAACTTTAAAAAAAATCCCCCTCTACCCAGGTGACGCCAGGTAGCCGCTGCTAGTAAATAAATAAGTACCAAATATTTGACCAAAATCTGCCTAGTGCCATATCATGATACAACAAGCTATAGAGTGTGTAGTATTATTAAATATTTTGCCAGCCATTTTGAGATAACAGTGGCAGCGTAACCATTTTTGCCAGCCATTTTGAGATAACAAAATTCAACTCATGATTTAGTAATAATGGATTTGCGGGACTAACTTTTTAAAAAATCTCCCTCTACCCAGGTGATGCCAGGTAGCCGCTGCTAGTAAATAAATAAGTACCAAATATTTGACCGAAATCTGCCTAGTGCCATATCATGATACAACAAGCTATAGAGTGTGTAGTATTATTAAATATTTTTGCCAGCCATTTTGAGATAACAGTGGAAAATTCAACTCATGATTTAGTAATAATGGATTTGCGGGACTAACTTTTAAAAAAATCTCCCTCTACCCAGGTGATGCCGGGTAGCTGCTGCTAATCATTATTAAAGCAAAGTAGATTAGAGTATAATGCTAACTAAAACTGATGTTGTTAGGAAAATTCTGATAAAAATGAGATATTTCATATCTTTGAATGTTTTACATTGCTATTTCATCTCTGTTTGCTATCCATTGATTTTCTTTCCTTTATTGAATAATTTTTGACTAGCTTTTCCTACCTAAAACTGCGGATTAATCCAGTGACATTGTAACCTTTTACTAACCTAGTTGACTGTTCACTTTAGAATTAATGTCAGTCAATTGGATTGTAGTTTTGATTTTTACTCTTTCATTTGGTTTGAAGTAACATCTCTTGAAATCAAACTATCATCAATTTTTGGATTGATTTTTTTTTTCTCAATATAAATTAATAGCATGAAGGAATTTGTTCAGCTTAGAATTTGTTTTTGCATTATACATCATCCTACAGGCATGAAATAAAGAAACCCTGAACTCAGATTGGATAAGTTACCCAAGCAACTGACCAGAGTATTTTTGGTGTTCTCACTTAGCTTAATTACTAGAATAAGGATTCATTTAATATTTCCGCCCTGTCGGCTGGGGCGTTAGAATGCACCGACTGCACCTCTGCAGAGGGGTAAGACTCCCCCAATGGGGCCACCTGTTGGCCGTGGGTGGCAACCTGTGATGCTTAAGGATAGAGCCCAGGTGGATGAGCAATTCATGACATGCAATACTCCACTTTTTGCCCTATCTTGGGCTAGACGGGCGGTCGTAGGGCCCCCTCCGATCAATCGGTTGGTCATGTCAAGCCCTTGCACCTATATGATTGCCCCAACCCTATTGCCCTTATGGCAAGCCCCAACCCCTTTTTATCATAGGCGGTGGCTGAGGGTCTACATATCCTGGGAATGACGTTAAACTCTATCTGATGGTGAGGTTCCAGTTTTGGAGGTTTGGGAATGTGGAGCACCCCTTCACCACCATTGCTCCCTGGTCCACTCTGACCCGGAGTGGTAGTACCTGTTAGGGTCCCATCTATGGGTTAAATAGAAAAATGTATTTAAAAAAATTGTATTATCCATTAAGAATTGATTTATTTCAAAACTTTATCGGCATTAAATGACCCACTGAGGTTGATATGCCGTAAAACAAAACAAACCATTCAAAATCTGGTGGATCATAAGGCAAATTACTAACATAAATTGTTTAAAATATTAAACATTATTTTGATTGTTTTCATCAAAATTCTTTGTATTTATATTTTGAATTTGTGTCCTATACAAGGTGTGTCAAAAAAGTATTGAGATTTTTTGCACTTTTTGACACACCTTGTATTCTGAAAAAATTAACATTCCATTCATTGTTCATTTCTCTCTTGGTAGATACAACTTCAATATTGTTACTTTTATGACAGACATTGTATATATATATATATATATATATATATATAAAATGTATATATATATGAGTGTAGGAGGATTGGAGTAAATCTGACAGAATGTCGTAAAAGAATAGAGCAAGACTTTGTCAGTCATTTATTTGGAAATGACTGAAGAATGCTCAATGCAAGACAAAATATATCTCCTACATCTACTTCTTTGAGTTGTTCTTTTGTCCACATTTTCCCTCTATTCTTTTACCACATATATATATATATATATATGCGTGTGTGTGTATATATATATATATATATACATACACACAATTATATGGTTTAGATAGTTGCAAATTTCCCATTTAAAATTCCCATGATGTTGTCTAGAATACTTACCAAGAGCGATGGCTGATAGGGACAGATGGCGAGAGAGTCAAAAGAATCTATGCTGTCTGCAAGTCTTAATGATAATTTATATACATCCAATTAGCTATGCTAATATCTAAGAATTACTAATATTTTATAATAAGACTTAAACATAATTTTAAACACCCCTATTTTACAACTCTGTTATCTATTTTATTTTTTATGAATTTGTGCTAATGATGCAAAATACATTCTTCACTCCGTCTCTTCTAGAAGATAATCTGGATTGGAATCATTCAATTGCTTTACATCTTATCTAATATAACATTTTGTAAATCATATTTACCTTTTCCTAATTCGTTTTGTCTTTTCGAGCTGGAGGCTTTGTGGTTTTCATCACTTTTGTCTTCCTATTAGAGTTTATTAGATCTTTGGAGATATTTAGCATTATTGTCAATAATTCAATGATATTTATTAATGTTTGTCTATTTCTTTTCTTGCCAAACATTAACATGTCATTATAAGAACTTTGATGATCTTAATTGTTTATCTTTGTTTTTCACAGCATTTTCTTAATAGCTTAATGGAATTTCAAAAACAATATTTCATTTTGAGGCCTTGGAAAGGAACTGCCTCTCTCTCTCACATATATATATATATATATATTCTAGTTGTATGATAAAATCCCTCCTAAGGAAAAAATATCTCTATAAAGGGCAAGTATATTTTAGACCTGTTGTGCATGTGTTTCCTGTGTTTACAAATATAGTATTTGGTCAGACAAATATCTTCGTTACAGTATCATTTTCAAAGTTATCCTCCACTCTTGTCTTATTGATAGAATACAGTTTTTATATATATAATAATTATAGATAATTGTTTATCTTTGTTTTTCACAGCAGTTTCTTAATAGCTTAATGGAATTTCAAAAACAATATTTCATTTTGAGGCCTTGGAAAGGAACTGCCTCTTCCAAAATTTGAGCATCTTTCTGGGCACCAAGGATATTTGAATAACTACTGCTCTCTCACTTATATTTTGAATTGAGTAATTGTTGATGCTGGTTATTGTATAATTCCCTAAATATTCATAACCATTTTGAAAGCAGGGATCCTACCTTTAGTATTGCCAACTTTAATTTCCCCTAGTGTGTGTATATTATGGACTCTTTCTCTGAATGTTTGAGATGAGGCTTGAAGATTAGTATTATTAGCGTTATTCAGACTATTGTCCCCATCTTCATTGTTATTTGTACAACGTTTCAGCCGATATACCCTCCGGCCTTCTTCAGGTATTTCTTGTGGGACTCGGGAACCTTCTGAGGGTTCACACACACAATGAACACCCACACAGTGATTTGTTTATAGTGGTGAAGGCTTAAAATACCCTTTATAAACAAACATGTAAATATGAAAGTATAATGAACATGGTTCCTAACATTTAGGCATAAAATAACTCTAGATAGGTTGACATGTCATTAAAATCAATTAATCAGAATAATGATATATATGATGATGGACTCTCCCGTCGATTTCGACGTATGAGTGTTCATACAATGAACATCCGCACAGTGATTTGTTTATAGTGGTGAAGGCTTGTGTTGGATCATCCACACTTTTTGGCACAGTTGATAGGAAAAAATTGATGCATCAAGGGTTGCCACAAACCCAATCAACAACCGACCTCAGGAATTTTGAATTCTAAGTTATCCCTCTCCTAGACTGGTTACCTACCCAAGGCTTAAGGGCCCAGTCTGCTCTACTATTTAACCCATAGCAGGAGGGAGAATATATGGATTCATACCTTTCCAAGGGTATTAGCACTATGTGAAATGGCAACAGCTTCATCTAGGAATTGAACTTGAATCGATGAGTCCATTTTCCACAACTCTAACCACTAGCCCATGTGCCTCCATCTGATATATATATATATATATATATATATATATATTATATTTTAATATAATATTTTTAAGCTCAAAAGTTAAACAAAAGCCGAGTTATTGTGTGAGTCTTTCATCCAATAAAAGAATTTCTCTCTGGATGAGAAAATGAAGTCTTCAGTGCCAATGCATTAATGCCTCATCTCACAGTTCATTTACTAATGTAATTGATCATTTTCATCTGTCACAAGACCTGCTAAAGGGAAATAAATCTTCAACTCTTATGTCTGATGTATCCACTGTAACCAAAGTTGGGCTGGACATTGTTTCACTTCACTTGTTAGCAAGTCTTTGGAAAGAGGGTTGAATGCTTGTAGTTATTCAAGCAGTGAAAGAACTTAGGCTTCGAGACATATGCTCAGAGGTGTATTAAATAATAATGGAGACTAATATTCATGCTTTACTGAGTTTTTGATCTGACTATCACCTTCTTTGTTGAGCTTTATTATGTGAAAATTGTTCCATTGATTTCAAAACTGTCTGCACTTTCAGGTGGGCATCTCCATTGTTCACATAATTTTAGATATTCATCATAAGAATGTGTGCAAACACACACATATATATGTATATGTGTGTGTGTATGTATACATGTATATATATATTTATTATATATATATATATATATATATATATATATATATATATATATATAATATGTGTGTGTGTGTGTGTGTGTAAGTTAAGGTAGTGTGGACATGAAGTTAACACCTGGTTACTGACAGTTTCTCGCATATGCAATCTTAAGACCAACTGGAGAAATTTGTTTATTGGTTTGGTCCTTCATTGAGGAGGGGTAATGGACTGGATTTCGGTTGGTTAGTTTGTATTTTTTTTGTTTTTTTGTGAATCATCATGAAGTTTACCCCAATTTTTTGTCAGGTTAATTTTCTTGTGTTTAGTTGTTGATTTAAGCAAAGGGTTCTGTTATCTACTTCCTAATCTACTGCTGATAATGGCAGACATATCTGTCGGCCATTGCATGCAGCGTGGAGTTTGCTGGAGCACACATCTATTTCATCTACTTAGGTAGACCGTTTTGCTAAGTGCTCTTTACTTAGTAGTGGTAATTGATTGATTTTTCCTTCTTTTTTTTTTTTTAAGGAGTCATTGGTTTTTAGTTGGCTTAGTAAGGTATTTATTCTTGTGTCTACATTTTGATATAAATTCTGATCTTTTGTTGAGTAGTTTCTTCTTTTCAGGGATGGTTATTATGGCTAATTTTCCTTCTAGGTAAAGTTTGCATTTTCGGCTAGGTTGTTGTATGCTGGTGCTTTCTTTTCCCTTATTTTCCATGTTTTTTCAGGTATGTTTTGGTTAATTTTTTTAGTTTCCCAGATATGTTTTGATAGTGTGGTGCTGTGTTCATATTCTTTATTGTTGAATGATGTCTTATGGAAGTAGCTTCGTTGTTTCCAGGTTCCTTCAATTACACCAATGTATATTTTTTCAGTGTTTTGTTTGGGTCGTACTGTGGTTTGGTATACTACACTAGTTTGGAGGCAATTATTGTTTAAAGGGCACTCATGTTTGTTTTTGCAATTGCATGTGGGTTCATTTTTTGTTTGTATTATATTAAATAATTTGTTATTGTACTTCTTTATTATTTGTAGAACGTTTTTCATGCAACTGTATCTGAGCCTTAGTGTGTTTCTGTTGAATATGTTGTGTAGTTTGTTCGATTTAGGGAAGTGTTTATCTATTATTTTAATGAATATTTTGCCTACGTTTGTTTTAACATTTCTGTTATTATAAAGTACAAAAGACATGGTCACTGTTTCTTTCAGACCTCAAGAGTACAGTGCAAATGGCTGACTCTGTATATTTATAGTGTATGTGGCCAAGGGCAGATCACCCTGTTTAGCTTAGGCACAGGGGCAGATCACTCTATTCTACTTATACAGTCATGTGGTGGGTTAAACCAGATTATTCTTCTGGACCTTTTTTTATTTATTTTTTTTTTGTGGTCTATTAGTTTTTCAGAAAATCTACTATTTGCTAATGTTGTCTTGCATTCTTCTTGTTGTTAAAGATGGCTTGATTTGATGAGTTGTCTGATAATCTATGCCCTATAGATAGCGGGATTTTAAAAATTGTGTTGGGTGGTTGGTTTGATGAGGTGTGTATGTAAAGCGGGATGTCATTTGGTTTTCTGTATTGTTTGTATTGTTACATAATTATTAGATTCCTAATATTTATGTACAGTAGTGTAGAAACCAAAATGGCTGTTATAAGTTGCAGCCCACGGCCTTGAAGGATAAGTGACAAGGCTTGACCTCATCCTGAACCTTCCGGTGGATACCGTGAGAATCGGTGGAGAAGACCCTCTTCCGGTTTAGATTAGAAATAGATTTTTAGTCAGATCAGCCAAAACCCACGATAGTGGTAAGTCGTGTTATGCACGCTCCGACTCAATCTGCGCAGGTAGTCTGGTGGGGATTTCAGAATAAAATATGATCTAAGTTAAATCGAAGTCTTGTGTTATTATCTAAAAACTACCAATGACACAGGGCTTCTGATAAAGAGAAATCCCCAATGGAAGACCAGACACGAAGTCCAGACGCTAGAAGAACAGAAGAAAAATAGAAGTAAGAAAGTAAGGAAAGAGAGTATACAACAGTATGTTGCTTTTTTTAAGCTTAAAAGTGATATCTAGGAAGTCTATTTGGTTTAGGTTGGTTTTTATGTCTATGTTGAATCCTATTTGTTTAAATATTTTTATAATTTGTTTTCTGATTCTGTCTGGGTTTTTTTTTTGTCTGTTGCTGTTTCTCAGTACTTTCAGACATTCATCTCTATATACCTTAACTCAAAATATAAACGCTCTGTCAATGATATTGAGCACTATCAGCTTAGAAATATAGCACCCATATTATCCTTCATTTGTTTTTTAAAAAATAGAAATTATTAGTGAAGCTGACTTTTGTTCACTAATAATTTCTTTTTTCTTTAAAGGCCCTGATGAAGGTTTGTTGAACAAACCAAAACATTGCAGCATTGGCTTATTAAACATCACTTGTCAATGAAACTTGTGTTTTTTTATTTTTTATAAAATTACACACACACACACATATATATGTATGTATGTGTGTGTGTATATATATATATATATATATATATATGTATTCTATTGAAAAGTACAGACAAGGAGGAATTAGTTTTCAGCTTTTTATTGGCCTTTTCTTGTTAGTGAGCAAGATATTGCAACTGTGTTTGAAAGCAGTATAAAAATTGTCTGAAGTCTCTAATGGCATAGCCCAAGTATAAGTATTTTCAACCATCTTTGCTTATTGTTGAGGATGTGGATACTACTGTGATTCACAGTCATGTGATCCTTTTCTGTTATTTCTATACATTCAAACCAGCATCAACAATCAACACGATGTCTCTGCATGTGATGAACTCTTCTATTCAAAAAAATCTTTGATCACATAAAACATTTTAAAATCCAGAACACACTACCTGTACTTGGGCTATATCATTAAAGACTTCAGACAATTCTTTATACTACCTTCAACCAAAATTGCGACATCTCACTTGCTAACAAGAAAAGGCCAATAAAAATCTGAATACTAACTTCTTGTCTGTCATTTTCAATAAAATATGCCTGAAAGAGAATTAGATGCCTAAATACACTTTTCATCATTATGTATATGCATATACAGTGGTAGCTTGAGTTTGAATGCCTCAACTTATGGTTTATTGATTTTAACGGCATATCAACCCATCTGGGGTTATGTCATGCCTAACAGTTAGGAAGTAATAGATATCATTTATTTATATTTATACTTTTTAATAATTGGTTTTAACAATGTGTTAGCATTATTGGGGATTATGTTGCATTGTATTGATTAGTTTCCTGTCTTTATTCTATGGTATAATTTCATTTCCCTCAAAAATAGAGAGAATATCTTCCATGTTGACATTATGAGTTTTCTAAGTTATGAACTGTCACTTGGTTGATTTTTTTGTTTTGTGTTGAGAGCTAAAATTTGAGCTTTAAATAGACCTATGTTAATAAGTTCACTAAAAACTTTTAAGTTTCCAAATTTATTACACCAAAGAAAAATATTATTTATAAAGAAAACATTAAAGCATACTACGGCACATAATTCATTATATTCTATTTCATTATGCTTTTATATTATACAGTGATAATTTTCTTATTCAAATGTAAAAAAAAATTGGGGTGTTTAGGGGCGAACTGGAATCGATTAATGGCATTTCAGTTTTTTCAATGAGGAAATTGAGTTATGAGAAGAATGAATTTCTCATAATCAAGTACACTATATATATATATATATATATATATATATATATATATATATTTACAGCTGGTTTTTAAGATCTCAACCATTGAACTCATCTGATGATTGGATTACCATGAAACTTCAAGTTATGAGTGTAAAACCATAATATTACCATTGATTATATATATATATATATATATATATATATATATATATATATATATATATATATATATAGTGTGTGTGTGTGTATTTGTCTCTATAATGAACAGTGTGACTGTTTATTGATCTGTTTGTAACTTCTGCTCAAGATCAGAACATAGTATGTGTAACCATAAAAATTTAATTAGATTTATAACAAAAAATAAAATGATCATGTATATTTCATATTTTTTATGTTAATTTCATTCTAATTTTAAAAATGAATGTGTGATTTCCATGGGAACATATGTGTGTGTGTGTGTGTGTGTGTGTAATATTTTTATTAGTTAATTTAGTACATTAAAATTTCAGAAAATTCATCAGGGAGATATAATTCATTTTTCTTTCTACACTCTGACATTTTTATTCTTTTACTAGTCACTGAAGACATGAGGGGATGCCTTTCTTTTACTGGAGTGGATACGGTTTGTACAGTTTAGCAAAATGATCCTCATATGTAATTTTCTGGAGGTCAGAGAAATCTATTTTTGAACAATTGATAAAGTTCTGAGATAATGAAAATCTAACATAAGAGTGGATTATGAACCTGGTCAGAGATTTTGAACAATTGATAAAGTTCTGAGATAATGAAAATACATATAATGAGTGAAACATATTTTATAAAAAAAGTGAGAATTGATAAAAATCAAGCAATAAATATGATATATCCGTCTAGCGAGTAAAGTTAGCTTGTAGGCATAAGGTCGTCGGCTATCGAGTAAGTGTAGGTCCAACACAGTGTCGCCTATTTATACATGACACTGTTCAATCAGATTATATGAGGGGGGTACCAAGGTATTTACATATTCATTATATCAAAATATAAAAAATATTTTTACTTTATTTTTTTCAATCTACTTATTAATGTTTGATATTAAATCTTTTTCTGTTATTATAGAATGGAAAAGAAATCTAATACTTATTGATTGCTGAATTTAAAATTTGTTATTTATTATCAGGATAAAAAGAAGATTATTTGATAAAATTCTATTCACAATAAAAGAATTACCTATTTATTTATTTATTTATAGAATGTAAATTAATTATTTCTTAGAAGGTTAAACATGTTCTACTATCAGTGGATCTGACTTTTAGTCCAGGAGAAATAGGTTTCAACCCGGAAAAAAAAGGCCAAGCTGAAATTTACACCAAATACAGAACATATGGTCTACAATAACATATCCCAAATTCTCTCAAAATGGACGAGGGGAAAAAATGTTATTGAGATTTCGAAAAGCTCGATATTTCTCAAATATTTGGCTAAAATGAGGAAAATACTTCTGTTGAACTTAAGTAAAAAAAGATGAAAATATCCTAACAAGATCGGCTAAATAAAAACTAATAAGAGCTATCTGTAAGTGATGAGAATTTTTTGTCCATCTATGCAAATTAGGGCAAATCCGCACAACCTTGGGCAGTCTGTAATACATACATTTTCTAACACATCATTTCTTTTTTCTTTGTGTCTATAAAGGATTTAAAAAACAAACGATAAAAAAAATGAAAGACAAATCATCACTGGCCAAAATCACAAAGATTATATCATAAGGATTCATAATTTAAAAAAATGTTTTTGTTGTGTGCTTTATATATATATATATATATATATAATATATATATATATATACATACACACACACACACACACACACCAACCCCACCGCATGAGCAGGATGTGACACAAGGTCAATTTCTTAAGCAGAGTACAACAGGTTTGAATTCAGAGTTTTCCTTCTCCTAGACCGGTTGCCTAACCAAGGTTAAAGAGCACAGTCTGCCCTACTATTTACCCATAGCTGGAGGGAGAGTAGGATTCATACCTTTCACAAGAGTATTAGCGCTAAGTGAAATGCAATTACCACGTACAGGATTTGAACTCGGGGCAACGAGTCCATTTCCCATGACTTTTTCCATGTGTTTTTTTTTTTATATAAGAGGGTACTGAAAAGGAATGACCCCATCATCATCATCATTATTATTGAATTTTTATTTTTTTGAAAGGGTTAAAGAAACCTAAGATATTATGTGCCAAATATGTTGAATTTGAAAATAAATATGTGGAATAAGTAAAAAACGACAGGGTGGTCTAATGTCGGTATCTGCCACACAGCGTGGGAGTATATCCCCTTTTCATTAGTTCGAGCGCCACAGCTACCATCAGTTCCTCACTTTATCGCACAGATTCCTGTGCTACTCATATGCTGCATTGGCTAGGGCCAGTATTGAACCAGGAACCTTCCAATTCCTATGTAAGTGCTCTACCAACTGAGCTAAACCAGCCCCTCATGTAGATTTCATAGCTCAAGGCCATTCACTTTTTGGTTGGGTCAAGAACTTTTCATCAACCCCTCATATATGTAAACAGACGTGCACAATATATCTAGTCTCCCAGATGAAGTATTATATATGTAAATTCTATTGTAACATTTATTTTTTAATAATGAAATTATTGAATCGAAAGTATGTTTAAAAGAATATCTTTATCTTTAACCCCCCACCCCCGTTTATGCGCATTATTCGATGCTGTGCTGGAATCCAAAATGGTTAATCTTCACTTTCAATCAGTTCTTTTAGTTTACATTCTCTTTAAATCCAAAAAGAAATTCTTTTGTATTTTGCAGTATCCAAGTGTCTAAAAGATCTTAGATTATCATGAAAACCAAACAAATCTAATTGTAAAAGCCCTGAGCGCTATTTGAATGTTCCCTATAGAATATGTTTATTTTAAGTCCATTGAAAAGTCTTGCATCCAAGTTAACCTTGGATATATAATAGAAAAGTCTTGTGGGACTGAAAAATGTTGACATTGCTATTATGATTGTTTTTCTTCTTTTTTTCTTTTTTTTTTCTAGGCTTCATTCTTGAATAAGTAAATAGTTCAACAGTCTTGATAATGATTCTTTGATTTTTACTAATTTTATGTCAGTTCCTGTTATTCAAGAAGGAAGGAATTAGGTTTATGGAGATTTTTTTCTCTTTTCTTGATCATTGTTTTTTTTTAAATTTCTGTTCTTGTACATAAATTTATCTTTATTCCCATCTGGCTTTCTTAACATTGTGTCATTATACTTTGAAGAACTAAATCCAAATCCAGCAAATGTTCCTTTTTTTTTTTTTTTTGTCTTTGATTTATTTATTTACTTTTCTCAAGATCTAAAGGCTTTTTAGATAGTTCAGTCATTCTAGTGTTGTATAAATGATCAAAGACAAAAACAAAAAAATTATAAGGAATGTTTTTCCAAGGGATTTATTAATGATCACTGATAATTATCTAATTCACATTACTAGGAATCAATTATTATTTCTTAAAATTCTTCAATTGAAAGTTAATGTTAATTTATATAACTTTGATCCATTGTTCAAAATGTGAATGTTTATTGGATAAAATGGCAGATTAAACATTTGGTGTTTATTAGACTTAGAAATTAATCTCTCCCAAAATATTTAAATGTCACATTTTTATTACATTAAAAGATTGTCCTAGAGAAAAGGAAATATTTAATGATACAACTTTTTATTATCAAGATTATGATGATTTTTTGAAAGAAATAGATTGTAGTGATTTAAATATTTCACTGGATGATACAGTTCAGTTAGTGTTTTTTTTTGTGTTTTTAATCAATGTTTTCTGTCAAGTTAAACACTTAGAGAATTTTTTTAACAAATATCTTTGTTAGTTTCTGAAATGCATTATTTCAATATAAGATTATATTGTCAAATATATTTTTCAAAATTGTTTCTTTGAATCCCCAAAGGCAACTAAAGAACCAGCACAAAAGATTTTGAACATGTCTTAAGATTTTTAGTGTTGTATTTTCTTCATATTCCATGAAATAAAGACAAAGTGCAAGAAAGTTAAGATTATAAGCATGATTAAAAAAATTGTGGAATAAAATAAAATTTGTAATCATTTTTTGATTGATTTATACAGGTAAATTTTCTCTGATATTTTTATAAATTAGAAATAATTGCTTCCTATTAACAGGTGTAGGTACTAATTAGCTAATTATTGGATATTGCTAACAAGTCCATTCCAAAAGATTTTCTCAATTATTGTAAATTAATAGTAATTTAGGCTTAACTAGGTCTGCCTCTAGTCAAAGACTCCACTTATATAACTGCCAGTACCTTTGTTGGTATAACCTTAGACTATAGTATTTCTTTAATCTTTACTTACCTTGGACTTAATGTATCTAAGTAAATATCTATTTAAAACAACCATAAGCCCTATAAATAATTCTTAGTTAGAAAAATAACTGTTTTGTGTCTTGTTTTCTGTTTTGACAGAAGGTTTTGTTATTTTGCTACAAGCATTTGAATTCAAGGTTATATTCATTGGCAAATGTCTTTTGTAATTGTATCTTGTCATTTTGTCATAACATGATTGCAATTTTTTCCTTTTATTCAAATACCAGATGTTTTTCTGCATTTGCTAAGCAAAAAAATTAAGCAATAATTTATTTTTCTCCCTGTCTGTATACATACATAATTCCTTAGAAATAATAATGGCTTTTCATGCCATACCTGTCATTGTCAGTATTATCAAATATATATATTTACCAGCCCTTCCGCACAAGCAGGATGCGACACAAGGTCAATTTCTTAAGCGAAGTTTAACAGGTTTGAATTCAGAGTTTTCCTCCTCCTAGCCTGATTACCTAGCCATATGGTTAAAGAGCCCAGTCTGCCCGGCTATTTATCTATAGCTGGAGGGAGAATTGGATTCATACCCTTCCCAAGGGTATTAGCACCATGTGAAATGCAAACAAGTATTATTCAAATATATATCTGTACAAAGACTTTGTTGCTTATAGAAGAATAAATTTACTTCACAGAAAAATGATTGTTTCTATGACTGAAGAAATAATTAAGGTTCCAATTACCATTGAACTGGGAAAACAAGGTAACAAAAGATTGTAACTCAAATACAAACTCGAATGCTACAAGGTCCACTGCAAAATGACAACGTATATATAAGACTCCACAATGTCATTCAAATCAGGCAGTCAATCAGAACTCAAGGAGTGGAATCACCCAAATCACCCAGATTCATGAATGGATCATTCTTGATTCCTATTTATACCAGCTGTCTTGGACACTGCTTGAGTTGTACTAAGTTAGCTGCTGTTATTAAAACCAACAGTAGACTAACTGACTTCAATAATGACCTTATTTATTTCATTATTAAACAGCCAAATAACAACTGAACAAAAATCCATTTTGAAGGCCACCAATTTGCCATGCATCACAGAAGAAGAACTTACTTTGCTTTCATGCAAATTATTCTCATATTAGCAGTGATCTTAATCCACTTGTTTGAATGGTAAATATTTTAAACTATATTTGAAACTAGAAGTGGCTACCCAGCATTGCATGGGTAAAGGGGAGGGGTAAAAAAGGTAGTCTCACAGATCCATTATTGTTGAATTGTGAGTTGGATCTTCACAAGAAGCCCCATTAGAATCCCTACGCAAAAAAGACTGCGTTGATCCAGACACTGTGAAAAGAAAAAAATTAATGTTTCCTATTCAAAATACTGAATGCAAAATGAAATTCCATGTTGTTATCATTTAGATTCTATTTTCTAATTATCTTCATGAATATAAATCAAATCTTCATTATTTTTGCTCAAAAACCAAGATGTAGTGATAGTGAATGTGTATATATATTTACTGTGTCATTAAATGTTTTATTTTCTTAGTTTCCTCCCAACATACATACATACAAACTGCCCTTTATATATGTATAGATGGATCATCAAAATTTAGAAAAAAAAATAATGAAGGGAATTTAATTGATTTTTTTTTCATTTAACTCTTAATGTCCTATACCGCCTCATTCCACCTGGCCAGAAGTCACATTCATTTTCCTAGTCTGCCCCAAACGATAGCCTTTGTTTAAATGTAATATTAAACATATTTAGAAGTCTTTAATTTAAGTGAAATAACAGGTAACTTTAGATGTAAAGGCCATTTTTAGCCATCTTTTGATAAATCCTTATAGGAATGGGGCTCTGGACTTAGAAAATTCTCAATAGGATGTTAAGAGTTAAGAACAAAACAAAGAAAACAAAGATCACTGATGATTGTATTTGATATTTGGTTGTTAGTATCAATTAATGTTTTGCTGATCTTCAACAAAATGATGAACTTCTATTTCAATTGGAAACCGTCTTGATAACCAAAACTCTAGGTGTTTTATTTTCAATTTTTTTTTTAAATTAAGATTTTTAAATTTTTAAAAGTTGATTTGTGTAAGGCAATCAAAGTTTTCTCTTATATTTCTATTTTCATGTGACTTGTACAAGTTCACCTCTACCCAGACATTCACTGTCACATGCACATTCATTTTGATAAGCCCCAACCCCTTTTTATCATAGGTGGTGGCTGAGGGTCTACATGTCCTGGGAATGACGTTAAACTCTATCTGATGGTGAGGTTCCAGTTTTGGAGGTTTGGGGAATGTGGAGCACCCCTTCATCACCATTGCTCCCTAGTCCACTCTGACCCTGAGTGGTAGTACCTGTTAGGGTCCCATCTATGGGTTAAATAGAAAAATGTATTTATAAAAAAAAATTGTATTATCCATTAAGAATTGATTTATTTCAAAACTTTATCGGCATTAAATGACCCACTGAGGTTGATATGCCGTAAAACAAAACAAACCAAACCAATCATTTTGATAAATAAAGGGTGTCCTTAGCAGCAGCAGCAGCAGCATTTTAGGTGCATTGTATTTTAGCACTATAACTGGTGGAATTTGTTCAACCTCATTCTCCTCCTGACAAGATCACTTTTGATGCACTCTTTTCCTCCTGTTCCTCCTCCTCCTCCTCCTCATGACATAATGGCACCAGTGTCCTTCACTTTGAGATCCTTGGTTTAAATGATTAAAGTAGATGAGTCCTACTAATAATCGCATCAAGAAATCTTTTAAATAAGACTTTGTGTGTATATTGTCTTTGTGTCTTCATGTTGCTTTTGGGTTGAAAAAGAAGGACATGCTTTACTTTAGGTGACATAATGCAATAGGATTTGATTTCCAAGCTGTAACATGTAGGTTAAAGCATTTTTGTCAGGAGTGGCATTCAGCTGCAAAAATAGATGCTCTGCCTAAAAGCCCATCATAATTTCTGACAAATTATCCAAGAGAAGTGCACTTAAAATAAAGGGGAGGGGGAGAGAGGGGTACGTACAAGTGAAGATGATGATGACAATAGAAGCAATGATTTACTTAGAGAAAAGGTAAAATAAATTCTTATGCATCCAAATTGTTGAATGAAGGCAGCTGGGGAAAAAAAAAATTAGTTTAGCTTTTTTGCTTCTGTCTCGGCTGCTTTCTTTATCATAAAAAAAACAAAATGGAAGAAGTTGATAATTTCTCCCACTCCCACTTTCTCTCTCTCCCACTCCCACTTTCTCTCTCTCTCTCCCACTCTCTTTGATATTACATTTTATCAATCTATTCTGTCAATAGAATTAGGTGTATATCATCATCGTCATTATGAAGTACTTTAATATAGTTGTTGGTAAGTTATATAAATATAAGCTTAACAGACATGCATGTGTATATAAATATCAGTTGATATGTAAATATGCATGTATGAATATATATATATATGTATGTGTGTGTTTGTGAAGAATTCTTTAGTTTAATGATGGAAATAGCATTTATTTTACATGTTAAATATTTTTTTTTCAAAATAGTCTCCATCTTGGTACTTAACACACAACTTCTTTAATAGTCACAAAGATCAAACATTATATAATGAACATTTCAGATTATACTTCAGCTAGAAACTGTGTCAGGGTACACACTTATTCATCCACCTTTATATATAAGTAATTTAACAGGTATTTATGCATGTCTGTTTATATATAAATGAATATGTTATGTTGTCAATTAATTTGATTTTTACCATCTTAGGAGAAGCATTTCATTTTGTGTTGTCAATAAATTCATTCATAGATAAAGCCAAAAAAATCAAACATTTCAAATTGAATATCTGTAAAGAAAGGTCTTTGATGGAAATGTGCAAAATGAAAAAAAAAAATCTGTTTGCAAATTCTGCTTAGCCATAATAAATGTCAGCCTTTTTAGTACATTCTAAACAAGAGGAAACTTTACAATGCATCTTTCACTGATTATTTTCCATTTTTTAAATTCGTATTGAGAATACATTTATGAGAAAATGTTAGTTGTAGCACTTAGGCCCTTCCATAACTGAGGTTGGCAACATTTATGATCACATTGTCTAATTTTATTAAAAAAATCTTTTGCTGACCTTCAGTTGTGTTGCTTATTCTTGTATGCAAGTTTATACGTGGGAATAAAAAATGTTTTTAATAAAAACTTATTTTCTACCACACAATATACAAAATAGATTTTATTCTAGGGTTCAAATTGAAGCCTATTGCAAAAGAGAGGTGGGTGGGTAGCAGCCATCTTTGCCCATGGGCTGATACCAAGCCATAATTATGATAATACATAGGATAATTTTTAAAATGGCTTTCAGGTGGGGGATGTGTGTGTATTATATAGTAAGTGAGTACAGTACTTTTGGCAACTACTTTTATTAGACTTGATTTTCTTTATTTATTTTTCTGGTAGTTGTCAATTTCTGCATCAGAAATGTTTTATTACAAGAAGATTCACTGAATTCTTACTACCCACTTTGTTTAATGAATAAGTTGTCTCTTCACTGTAAACAATAAAATGTTAAAAATAAATGTTTTTGACTGAATTTTTGAGGTGAGAAATTATGAGACATTTATGCGCCTGAATTAGTGTCCTCACCTTGGTTGCTATTATTGTCCCAATGTTTCAGCCATTGTTCTCTCTGGCCTTCTTCAGGTCAGTGGGGGACAATTTTATACAGATGAAACTGTTGTATAAGTGCAAGGATAGTTCTATTCACTTCTTCAAGGAGGGTATTTAATAATTTTTATGTATTAATCTTGATTGTAACTATATGGAAAATAATACGTCAAGTTTCATCTCAAAAATTCAGACAAATAAGAAATAACTTGTTGGTAATAATTGTTGCCCTTTGTTCATTTGTTTTTCTCTTTTCTCTTCTGTCAGCTGTCAACAGTTGACCTGTATGTAAGAATTTCTTGTAGGCTTTTCATCCCATTTAAGTGTCAACATTTCTTAAACTTTCTGATTGACAAGTTCATTGTATACATTCGTATTCTTATAGCCATGTTTCCAAATCAGAAATCATTAATAACTTAGATTTGGTTAACTTTAAGACTATTTTGATAGCATTTATGGATTTTTTGGGCAAAAATGCTTTTATAAACCAATTTTTAGAAGTAGGGATGCTCTAGAACTCATTTTACAGACAAAAATAGTTTACAAAAAGTCGCCATTTAAAAAAAAAATAATTGACACAACTCCACCAATTTTTGGAATTGGAAGCTCAAATTTTGGGGATTGTCTAACTTTAACATAGTCCATATCTGTACAAAATTTCAGAAAGATTGAATGGGGTTGGTGACAATTTTACTTTTTTCTGGACTATTTGACATGGAATTATTAGGACCAATTTTACACTATGCAATGCATTAACCATCTTTTTTTTTTTTTACTTCAAGCTTCATTGGTTTGAAAAGTCCTCAACCCTGACACTTATCTGGTCTCAAGATTGTTGGATTAGTGAAGTTTGACTTGGACTTTTTGATATTCCTTTATAATGATCAAGATGAATTGTATCACAAAGCCAGAAGTATAGGGTACCCAGTGAGAATTAAACTCACTATTAAGTATCTGCAAGCCTAACTTTCTAGCTATTACAGCACATAAAGTGTTAATATCTATCTATATCTAAAGCTGCTGTCTGTTTATTGGTAATTTTCACCTTTAGTTTTTTAAATTCCTAGCAAATAAGGCAATTAGAGTAACCTCCCTTGAATTTCACTTTGAAATAAGCCGGTAGCTATTTTGAAAGTCTCCGTGCGAAATAAACAAATCATAGAGACTTTATGCATGCTTTAACACAAAAATATCATAAAATGTGTACTTAATAACAATTAAGTTCATTTCAGATAATTTCATGCTAGGAATTTAGCCAACTGACTTTCACTTTGAAACAAGCCAGTAGCCATTTTGAAAGTCTCCGTGCAAAATAAACCAATCTTAGAAACTTTTTGAAAACAATACAACAGCATGCTTTAACACAAAAATATCATAAAATGTGTTCTTAACAATTAAGTTCATTTCAGATAATGCGCGCACACAATTTTATGCTAGGAATTTTAACAACTAAAGGTGAAAATTACCCTTGTTTGTCAAGGTTCAAATCCAACATAAAAGTATTACCAAAGCAATTTCTTTTTCTTGCAAGTCTCTGATTAGCCTGTTATATAATTTGATAATTTTTGTTGTTTTATTTAATAAGCAATTGTTTTGCTGATAAATTTTGTAATTGTTTTTGGCTTCATGGTATTGTTATCAACCTTGAACTTTACTGAAATTGAAAACATTATTAGCCTTATGGGAAATTGAAACACCTTCCGAAAAAGTTAGATTTTTTTTTTCTCAAAAAGAAGATAATTATATTTACCTACAGAACTGTGCTACTGACTTCACAAAATTGAATATTACATTTTTTCCATTTTTTAATTGTAAATTTAATTTTGTAAGGTATGTGTTATACAACCCCCTCCTAAAGAAAATAATACATACCTTACAAAAAATAATGAAATAAACTTATAATTGAAAAAAAAAAAAAGTATGTTGTTATTGAGGCACTTGTGGTTGTAGGGAATGGAATTAGCTTACCTAGTTCAAATCCTGAATGAGGGTGTTTGCAAATAGCACTAATACCCATGGGAAAGGTATGAATCCAACTATTCTTAATAGTATGGTAGACTGTGCTCTTTAACCTTGATAAGGCAACCAGTGTTATACACCCCTTTAATATATCGGGTATATAAATGGTGAGAGAGAGAGACAGGATGAGGGGATGATGGTGATGGGTTTTTACTTTTCTCTGCTTGTCTACTTTGTCAGCCATCTTTCTTTTAGGCTTTCTTCTGTGGGTTTATTTCTTTCTCTTTGAGCTGGGGAGTCTTTTCATTTCTTGTTGATTAATTAAGCAAGCAAGACTTTTCCACTGTTCCAATTTTCTAGCTGTTCATCTCAGGTATATAAATGGGCGAGAGAGAGAGACACACAGGATGAGGAGAGGATGGATTCTTAGTTTTCTCTGCTTGTCTACTTTGTCGGACATTTTCCTTAGGGCTGATTTCTCCAGGCTGTTGGGCTTTTCTGATGATTTCTTTCTCTTTGAGTTGGGCAGTCTGTGTATTTCTTCTTTATTAATTAAGCAAGCAAGACTGTTGTTTTTCTTATAGCCTTTATTAAAAACAACCCTAGCCCAAAAGGGGTCTTGAACCATGTGGATGAGAAGCCGGCATCTTGAGTGAGAGACCTCAACGTCCGTTCACACTGACTTTCTGTTGGCAACTGTTAACTAAAACTGTCTCACACCTTCTAGTGGCACATTTCGGGGTGGGGTGGGTCAAGTAGAGGTTACCACATGCCAATCATAACTATAACAGCTGAAAGTTATTTTCCACTTAGCCCCCGTTATTTGAATCTTCTGAATTTAAATTTAAATTCTAACTACATTACTTACACAATTCATAGGCGACCCATGAATTATGTAACACTAAGAGAAGAAGAAATCTGAATTTAAACCAGATTTACCCTACATATATAGACTCTTTATGACCAAACCAGGTTACAGGATACGTCTTATGTGTTATTACTAATTCACCAAAATTTAAAAAGAATGGTTTACCTTAGAATATTTTTTTGTAGTTTAGATTCATGCAATTAGCATAGATTCAATGGGGCCACCTGTTGGCTGTGGGTGGCGACCTGTGATGCTTAAGGACAGAGTCTTGGTGGATGAGCAGTCTATGACCTGCAACGCTCCATTTAGACCCTTACTTAGGCTAGACGGGCGGTTGGAGATTGCCCCAACCCAATTGCCCTTATGGCAAGCCCAAAACCTTTTTATCATATGGGTGCTAGAAGGCGGTGGCTGAGAGTCTACATGTCCTGGGAATGACGTTAAACTCTATCTGATGGTGAGGTTCCAGTTTTGGAGGTTTGGGGAATGAGGAGCACCCCTTCATCACCATTGCTCCCTGGTACACTCTGGCCTGGAGTGGTAGTACCTGTTAGGGTCCCATCTATGGGTTAAATAGAAAAATGTATTTATAAAAAAAGATTGTGTATCCATTAAGAATGAATTTCTTTCAAAACTTTATCGGCATCAAATGACCCACTGAGGTTGATATGCCGTAAAACAAAACAACCCAAAACCAAATAATGATCAATGATATTGTTTGGATTTTGTAGACTTTTATTGAACACATGCCTGGCAAGTGCATAAATGTTGGCTTAAAAACTGCATTTCTAAAAATATCTTTATTGACCATTTGAAATGGTTTAAAATTCATGTTGCCTATAACTTTTATGGTTTTGCAGTAATTAATTCCCAAGAGCCACTCAATAAATGTACATTTTAAGTAGTGTCAGCATGTACTACTCATACTGGATCTAAATCAAAACCTGTAGTGTTTATATATACATACATATATATATATATATATATATATATATAAGAGAGTTTTATAATTTGCTTGAAGCATTGTGTATATATTGGTTAGGAGGACATTTGATAATATATTAATAATAATAATAATAATAATAAATGATTAAATTGATTTATATTACTTCCAACACGAAATATTATACATCACCATAGCCACCAAACACAAATACGCTCTTTAATACACACATACACACGTGCAATCCCGCGCTAGGATACAGTCATAACGTCACAACCAACACATATTTTCATGGACATGCGCATGACAACATACGCACAAGTACAAAAAAAACCCCACATTCATGTAAACATACAACACGAGAATACATTTATATAAAAATACCATCATTTTCAAAAAAAAACAAACTTCATTTAAAAAGAAATGCCATAACTAGACTGCTTCAGTTCCAGTGATCTTTTGAAAAAGAGATTTTATCTCGAAAATTCAAGAATTAAATACAGGTTAACACACAACACCATTGTTACCGTATTATTATTTTTTCTTTACACCTGCATTGTGATAGCCTTCTAATTCAACCTCCTAACCAATATATATATTTATATAGTTTGCTACATTAATAAGTAAAGTGTGTTCAATGTCATTGATAGACCATGTATATCTAAGTTAGGGTTGCAAAAAAAAAGTCAACAGCAGTTTGTAACTGTTAGTTTCTTGTCTATGTGATTTTTCAACCAAGTGAAATATGTATGTTCATATTTTTCCTTATATACTGTTGTGTGTTGCTTCATGGGAAGGGTGGTTAAGTTTATGGGGCCTGGTGAGAAGCCTGGTTTACTTTGTGTGACATACTGGAAGGGTATTCTAGCCTAATATTGTATTAATTTTGTTACTTTATTTCTTCTATTACATTTAATTTGTTTTTAGTGTTTTTTTCCCATTTATTTTATTTGTTTGTTTCTTTATCTTATTTCTATTTTGAATTATTCTTTTATTTATATTATATTAATTTATTTTATTATTTCATTTTATTTTTTTAATTTTATTTTTTATTTTTTATCTAAATTTTTTTTTTTTTTTAAGAATTTTTTTGGAGTTTTTGTAAGCTGGTGCAATTTTCCTTACTTTCCAGGTTACCTTTGGTGTTTTGGTTTCATTTTTATTTTAGTATCCAAATGTGTCTAGAAAGTATTGTGCTGTGTTTGTATTTTTTTTATTGTTAAATGAAATAGTCAACAGTGCTTAGTGCTGTCAGTTTCACCTATGTGATCATCACAACAAGATCTGATGGTCTGATGAATGCATAGGTGAGAAACTAGCAGTCACTAAGTGCTGTCTATTCTATTCTAATATAAGTGTGTTTGTATATATATTTATATATATATATATATATATATATATATACCTACTCCATTAAACTTTTTTTTACATTCACTGAAGGACTCAAGGTCTATAAGACATGGGGAATAATATATCATCTTGCTACACTGGCCAATAATGTTTTTATTTTAGATTTTTTTTCTAGAGATTTCAGTCTGCCTTACTAGCTACCTATAGTTTCTTTTTTTTTGTGGTTGGTTGATGGATTCATATCTTGCTTGGAATTTAAACTAAACTTTCTGATTCCATTTTCCTCGACAACAACCATTAGTACACTTGTATTTTCATATATATATATAATATATATATATATATATATATATATATTTATCCAGCCCTTAACAAGTAGGATGGGGCACAGGGTCAGTGGCATTTAACAAGTTTGAATTCAGCGTTTTCCTTCTCCTAGACCGGGTGCCATACCAAAGTAAAGAGCCCAATCTGTCCAAATATTTACTCACTGGAAGGAGGATAGTTTGATTCATACTTTTCCTGAGGGTATTAGTTCTATATGAAATGCAAACAGCCTCATCCAGGACTTGAATTCGGTTGGCTGTGTCCATTTCCTATGATGATAACCATTACACCACAAACACATATTTTATTTCCATATATGTGTATGCATACATATAATAGATAAGCTTTGTAAACCTGAAATGAAAAATGCCCAGTGATTTATTATTAGAATCTCTGTTTAGTATTTGCATTGAAATATTTATTACATGTCCATTTTGCAATAAAAAAAAGTCATTTCTAGTTCTATATAAAAATCTCTATTGCTTATGGTTCACTATTAAAATCTATTTTGCTTTTAAAACTGCCTTGTAGTTTTGCAATCTTTAATTGAACAGATTTACTGTATTTCCTTTTAAGATCAATACAGTCTATTCAAATCTGTATTGAAATCCATATTGCCTTTTAGATCTGTGCAGTCGTATTACAATCATTAATTGAAAAGTGCCCTAAGAGAAGTAATAGGAGGCTTTTTTTTATCATTATACCAACTGCATTATTTACTTGAGTGAAATGCAACTGAAAGTGCAGCCTCAAGATTTCTGACTAAAATGATGGGCATCAATTATTTCTGTCTCCTTTCTGCTCTGAAGAGAGGAAGCATAGCAAGAGTAATGAGGCAACAAAGATATTATCAAATCCCCTCCAAGATGATAGAAAATCAGCAAGATTTCCAAATATCTATACACACCAATTAATGCTGAGCTTATTCAAATTGGATGCAGTTTTCTATAACACTGTCTCGGGTTCTCTTCTGATTCATACTAAACTTTGCTTCCATATTTTTGAATTATATCGAGAGAGAAATTGAGTGATACACATTGAAATAAATGTAGCTTTTCCCTATATCCATCTGTATATGTGTACAACTTTGTTTGATACAAGGCCAAATAAGATTGCAAAGATTATATAGCTTGATTCTATGGAAGGACATCTCTACTAAAAGTCCTGATTTTAATGACGTAACACACACAACACATCATTTTGGAGGTTGGTTGATGTATACATAATGTGTGTAACTATTTTACTCCTCTTTTTCATTTATGATTTTCCCAACCCCCTATTGCCCTTATGGCAAGCCCCAACCCCTTTTTATCATATGGGTGCTAGAAGGCAGTGGCTGCGGGTCTACATGTCCTGGGAATGACATTAAACTCTATCTGATGGTGAGGTTCCAGTTTTGGAGGTTTGGGGAATGTGGAGCACCCCATTCATCACCATTGCTCCCTGGTCCACTCTGACCCGGAGTGGTAGTACCTTTTAGGGTCCCATCTATGGGTTAAATAGAAAAATGTATTTATAAAAAAAATTGTATTATCCATTAAGAATTGATTTATTTCAAAACTTTATCGGCATTAAATGACCCACTGAGGTTGATATGCCGTAAAACAAAACAAACCAAACCAAATCTTTTTCATTGTGTGCATATATACAGGGTGTGATAGGTAAATTATTGCCATTTTAAATTATCAATTTTGATCATGCACTTTGTTTTAGATTTTGCCTACTTTGCAGCAAAGTATAGTCAGGCACTGTATGTGAGGAACGCAACATCATGATGCAGTTCATTCTTTTAGAAATATGGAAATGGCATGCTGTACTGCTTGGCATTCATGCCAGAAGCTCCAATACAAAGATTTCAGAGTGTTTGGGTGCCAATCTGAGGACAGTGCAGGGGAAAGATTTGGATCACTCCAATGGTAATTGTTGAAGTGAGTTAGCGTAAGTAAGACGAAGTCCAGACGCTAGAAGAATAGAAGTAAGAAAGTAAGGAAATATACAACAATCATGCCTTCATTTATCTTCCTACATGGCTTTAGACTCAATATGGAGGCGTATATTAAATGCTTAGAAGAGATAGTGCTACTCTGGATTGAGAGTGTGACTGCTGGAAGATCCTACATCTGGCAATAGGACTGTACTATGCCACACAAATATGAGAACTTAGTCTTGGCTGTGAGAAAATCCTGTGATCCCACCACATCTAACATCTGGTCACCTAACTCCCCAGATTTCAATTTCCTTGATTATTATGTATGAGGCGTGATTGATCAAGAGATCAACAAATTGTACAAGACTAAAGATGAGCTGAAGGCAAAGGATAATGACAGCATTTTCCAGTTTTAACAAGGAGACCATTGGAAAGGCTTCAGGTGATTCTCAAGTTGTCAGGAGGCTATTGTTGCATACCTCTTTCCTTACTTTCTTCTATTCTTCTTCGATTCATCTTTTCTATCTTACGTCTTCTAGCATCTCTTCTAGCGTCTGGACTTTATCTTGGTGGTCGGTCGCACTTAACTCATTTCTTCTTCTTCATCAGTCTTGTTACCAAGACATTTAACAACCATAAAACCGTGTTAATTTCGTAAGCTTTTATTTACTTAACTAAACATAGCGCGCGTATGCAGATGAGTTCCAGTTAAGGCAGTTAAGTGCCTGATGTCCAACTGAAAACTGAAGACCCAACCAGGTCCCATGTGACTTCATGTATTTCGCGGGCTTTCTGTAATATCCCATGGAAAGTCCCGCCCGTGATATGAAAAGTGCCATCCCTTTAGAAATACAGGGGATTGACAATAATCTTATGCAACCGCTTAGATTATGTAACACTATATTTGAAGCCTATGGTGATTTCTTTTAATAAACTTAATCTATAGTATTTCAAGATATTTTCACATAATTCTGATAAATATATTTGATAAAGTGAAATGTCAGTGTTATTTTCATGTTTGAGTAATTAGATGATAATTTTCTCATCTCACTGAGTATATATCCATCTCCATACAATTACTACAACAAAACAATGGCAGTAGTGCTACCAGCAAAATATTGACTGCTTCCTCTTCACCAGAAGAGTGTCCATTAAACTGCATCTGGTGGTGATGCTCCTGTTCTAAGTTGTGTGGAGTCACTCCTTTGTTGCTGTTACATCCACTCTGACTTGCATTTGTAGCACCTGTTAGGATCCCATCTATATGTCAAATAGATCTGCATGAAAATTATTAGTATTAGAAATACTTGAAACCATATAATCATGGGCAAATTATTTGTATTGAATAGTTACTTGAAGCTATAATCATTTTGACTTTTCAGACAGTTGTCCTCATCTTTATTGTGATATGTAAAAAGAATGTTTTGGCTGCTGTATCCTTTGGCCTTCTTGTGTTTTTACATGTCACAATAAAGACAAGAACAACAGTTCGAATAATCAGAATAATACTCATCAAACTTCATCTAAAAAAAATAAATTATTATTATTATTTACTTAAATCCTTATAATTTTTTTACATTAATTAAATAACCCAGTAATGTTGACATATTATAAAATATATCAGATGATGACGCTGAGGTCAAGCATGGTTTGGAGACCCCAAGCATGATTACCATCAACACAGGGTACCCCAGCAATAACTTATATCACCTGGTTTTAATCATTTTATCTCACAGTATGGGGGGGGGGTATCAGATTCATGCAGCTTCTACCCAGTATTTGAGCCTCTTGATATATTTTCCATTTTTCTCCTGCTGATGACATACTGAGTTTAGTTAAATATGTAGAAGTTGAATTATATATATATATATATATATATATATATCAGTTGAATTTTATATATATATATATATATATATATATATATATATATATGAAGAAATTTGAAAAACGAAGTGTTCCAAAAATAAGATGAATTTATTTATCGATGCTTAAATGTTTCGGTTTATTTAAACCTTCATGACAGGAGTTAGAAAAACTTTTTTTCTAACTCCTATCATTTACGAAACATCCATCAATTTCTTCACCCTATAATCTATCCTGATGAAGGTTTAAATAAACCGAAACGTTTAAGCATCGAAAAATAAATTCATCTTATTTTTGGAACACTTCATTTTCAAAATTTCTTCATATTGTCGGATTTATTTCCATATTTACTCCCATATATATATATATATATATATATATACACATATATATATAGGTATACATATATGTGTGTGTGTGTATTCAAACAAATGAGGAGGTCAACGTAAGAAGGGAATGGCCTCTTAATTGAATTTTTGGAGGAGTTAAGAAACAATATAACTAATATTTGAACTGTGGAAAAGCATGTTTCATGACTCTAGTTTATTCACTTCTCAGTCAGGCCAAGGGCTTTTCAGTACTGCTTTGTGGTGTGTGTATACTGTTGTGGCTTGTCTTTTTTTAAGAACAAACATTGATGTATAATCATTTTGAGTAAATACCAAGTACCTATATAATCTCAAGAAATCAAAATGAATTATCATTAAAACTGTTTTTAAGACAAATGTTTATTTTACATTCCTGATTTTAAAATATTAAAATTAAGAAGAAAAAACATTGTTTAAGTAGTACAAATTTCCATTGATTATTTTTCTCGTGTTCCACATTGGAAAATCATTTCTATCATAAAACTAAAATTTTTATATTGAGAAATAAAAATCCTAATTCAATTTTCCTATGATGGAAACTTTTTTTATGTGAGAGAAAAGCTGTAAGAAGCTTCAGAGTTTTGCCGCATTTTCTATTTCATGAAAAATGTTCAAAGAGAAATCTAAAAATGTCTTCTTGGTGTCAATGATGGACTTTTAAGGCTGAAAATAAAAATGAATGACATGCATTATGATGAGAAATTTATTTTGTCTTTTCTTTCTATGAACAGCCATTTTGTGTGTCTGTATGTTGATCTCTGAAATTCAACAACCAGAAATAAGTGTTTTATGCTGCTTACAAATTCATTCATTTATTTTACAAAAATGCCTTTTCCTTTTTTTCATTCATATCATTGGTTTCTTAAAACCAATGATATGAATGAAAAAAAGGAAAAGGCTGTAGAAATGAAATCCAATATAATGGCATATAAGATACAGTGACATATGAAATATACCTTAAATTTAGTATTAAATATATTGGAAAAATTATGGTTTTCTAGACTCAGCCCTGGACCCCACAGTGTGGTGATTTAGATTCCACATCTGACCTCCAAGTTTGAATTTCACCATGTAGGATGCAGGGGGATTTTTTGGACTCCAAGAAACATGCCTTAAAGTACTCTGAAATTTATATTGTTAAAGAGAAGAATATTGTTATTAATGATTGACTTGTTTTATTGATTGAAATCTGACGTTACTTTCTGGAATGTTGTAACTTATATAAATTACTATTTTAAACCTCCTTTTGGTGAGTGTGTATATATATATATATATATATATATATATATCAATAAAGGAAGGAAGAACTCAATACAGTAATCCCATAATAAATTTATTTCGACGAAAATTGGAGCCCATATAAATCTAAGTTGATTTAAACCGGCTCCCCAAATTTTCGTCTCATCAGATGGGTCTCAATTCACTTATGGACAAGCATATCACAAAAAAAACCAAAGAGCTGAATATATATAAATTCAAACAAAAACAAAAAATAATAAAAAAAAAAATATATATATTATTTTTAACAGTGTAGGATTGTAACCATAGAAACAGGAAGTGAATGAAAAAAAGAGATACATTTCAAGGTTGACTTCTAGGGTTTCCAGACAGAAAAAAGTGACAAGACAGAAAAAAACAGAGTAGTATATTAAAATATAAATAGATATATATAGACAAGAAAAAAGATTATAAATTTAAACATTAGAGTATAATGATGTATAAAGAAAATACTAGTTAAGATATAAATAATAAAATAAATTAATAGTAAGATAATAAAGATATAATTAAATATATATATATATATATATATATATATATATATATATATATATAATAAAAGATAATCTACTGATCAGATAAATACTATTAGTTTCGCATAAAGCTCTTCGCTAAAATCTGAGACTTTTATGCGAACTAATAGTAGGTTCGTCTGACTCAGTAGATTATCTTTATTATGGCTCTACTTAGTATCGAGCACTTTTACAAATTAGCTTCTCCTAGGTTATATGAATATATATATCTTATATACATATAAATTGTTTTTTCAGGCCAAATACTATACTAATAGATTATTTTTTTGTGGTACGAATATCTGGTCTTTTCTTTTTTTCAAAAATTTTTTTTTACTGGTTGATGTTTGTAGTTATTTTTTACAATCAAACTCTCTGCCGGTTTTTTCTCCGCAAGGATCTGCGCTTGTATATTAAATATATATAATATATATATATATATATATATATATATATATATATAGTGGCTGCACTAGCCATTTTTAAGCCTACTGGGCCCAGAAGGGAGGATTTCAGTAGCTAACACTGTGTGTGTATGTATTTAAAAAATCTAAAATCTATCAAACCATTTATTATAACAAAAGTTTATATCTTAAAGTTAGTAAATTAGTATTAGAACTAATACTACTGCAACCTAGTTTGCAACAATGTTTATTACAAAATAATGACACAATAGTCATTAATTGTCAATTTTGTTATCATATAGAGGGCCGGGTTAGCTCAGTCGGTAGAGCATTCGGCTAGAAACCACGAGGTTCCTAGTTCAATACTGGCCCTCGCCAACTCAGCGTATGAGTAGCACTGGGATCTGTGCAGTAAAGTAAGGAGCTGATGGTAGGTGTGGTGCCCCACCTCAGACGCCAAAAACAATCTCCTTGGTTAGCGCTAGGGAAAAGGGGAATAGACTCCCTCACTGATTGGCTGATACGACATTAGGCCACCCCAACGACTTTACTTACTTTACTTTTATAGCTAGTAGTGGTACTACCCTTGCTTTGCTGTGACATTTTTTATTTATTTCAAGATAAAGTTTCAATTGCAATCTTTATATAAGCGGTAAAGCGCCCACCCCCTGACCCTGATTGATTTCAGTTTCAGATTATTTGTATACAAATAATCCTCTACAAATAGAACAAGAGTGATGATATATGATATTTGTGTACGTGTATGTGTGGGTGTTTATGTTGTTTGTTTTCCTTATTGTTGTCACAAAACAATTTGTTCTAATTTCCCATTTCATGTCTGTTTACTTATGTGCATGTCTGGAGGTGGTGAATTTCACAAAGGCAAAAAAAAAAAAAAAAGACAAAAAATCCTAAACCTTAGCATGCATCACAAATGGCATCACTTCATCAAAACCTAAAAAATTCAAATAACTTTTTGCCTTTCTTATTGTTAACTTTTTAAGGGCCATTGCTTAAGTGCGTCCATCGTCAAAGAGGGCAATTTTAATTATGACCAATGTGGGGGGGGGTTAAGTATCTTATCAGGCCAGTAGTACTACTAATGATTGGTTAGAAGAGTCAATCACATGACCTTGGCCAGTCTATAAGTATAGGTGGGGAACTAGCACACACCTTATATCAATAAAATACAACACTTATAAAAGTTATTGATAAAATAAAACAATAAAATGACAAATAACATAAGGCAGTTATTTATTAAAACCTCAGTCGGTAGAGTGTCCACCTAGGAACCACAAGGTTCCTGGTTCAATACCGGCTCTCACCAACTCAACATATGAGTAGCACAGGGATCTCTGCAGTAAAGTAAGGATCTGATGGTAGGTGTGGTACGCAATCTCAGACTCAAAACAATCTCCTTGGTCTAGCACTAGTGAAAAGGGGATTGACTCCCTTGCTGTTTGCTGATACCGACTTTAGGCCACCCTGACGACTTTACTTAACTTATAAATGATAATTTTAGTATATGTAATACACATTTTCATCTTGGTTATAATGTGTTAATGATTTAATATGGTGTTAGCATATTTTGATGGTAGTACACAGAAATTTGCATTTAGTCATATAGATTTTTTAATTATTCAGTTCAACCATTTTGTTACTTATAGCAAATAAACAACTATCCTTTTAGTTGTGTGTGTGGGTTGACACACAAGCACCACTTTGTTTTCGTTTTTCTCTCTTCTAATTGAAACCTGTGTTGGTTTTGTTTATAGACTTTACCATTTTTCAAGTAAGTTATGCTTTCCTTTTTCTCTGCTTTTGATTAAGAATATTTTTTAAAAAACTGTTTTCTTTCTGTTTTAGTTTTTCTGAGGGTATAAATGAGTTCTTTTTGAGTAATTTTGACACTATATTTTCAAAATTTTCTGTTTATTTTTTTTTTTTTTGAATATGCCTACTTAACTTAAGAAAAAGGTTTTATAATTTGTCTAAATGAATAGATGGGAATATAGTGACAAAAATTGATATCATCTATTATTGAATCGGAGATTATACATTGTCATAGACATGAATGAAATAAAAAAGAAATAGTTGTAAATAAAGAAGAGATTGATTTTTTATTTATTTTTTTCTTCAGCACTTTTATACTCTGATCAAAAAAAAAAAAGTTTAATAACATTTAATTTGTATGATCAGAAGATTTATTATCAGTATTGATTAATAACTAATGAACATTGTTTTGTTTATTTATTTTGATTCATATTGCTTATAGATCTTTGTGATATCAATTCTCAAATTCTGACTGTGAAGGTAGACAACAAAAGTTTTATTTGTCTGTTGTTTCCAGCTGGTCCATGCAACTTACCTGCTACCATTGGTATCACAACAGAAAATAGGTCGGAGAGGCTCCTCCGATCAATCGGCTGGTCACGTCAAGCCCTAGCACCTATATGATTTTCCCAACCCTATTGCCCTTATGGCAAGCCCCAACCCCTTTTTTATCATATGGGTGCTAGAAGGCGGTGGCTGCGGGTCTACATATCCTGGGAATGACGTTAAACTCTATCTGATGGTGAGGTTCCAGTTCTGGAGGTTTGGGGAATGTGGAGCACCCTTCATCACCATTGCTCCCTGGTCCACTCTGACCCGGAGTGGTAGTACCTGTTAGGGTCCCATCTATGGGTTAAATAGAAAAATGTATTTATAAAAAATTGTATTATCCATTAAGAATTGATTTATTTCAAAACTTTATTGGCATTAAATGACTCACTGAGGTTGATATGCCATAAAACAAAACAAACCAAACCAAACAGCAGAAAATAAACATATAAAATGGTTTCTACTATTTTACATCATTGTTATAGCTGTTCTTTCACTGAGGTGTCATAGAGTACAGACAGTTCGATTTTTATGGAAATTCTCTTTCTCTTATATTAGTTGTCAGATATTGTCCTTGCATCATACTTTTATCTTTTATTTTAAGAAAGAATGCATTTTCAACTGAGTCATGTCTGAAGTTTTTGTTAAACAATATTCATCTGTAAAAAAAAGTCTAAAATCTCAAATCAGAATTTGTATGAATATGAAATGAGATAGGTTACAGTTTAAGATGCAACTTCATACATAATCACAAAAGGACTGTCTTGTTCAATCTATTTCAGACAAGTCCAGAAGATACTGTATGAGGAAGATAAAAACATTTATGTTCATAAAAAAAAAAATACCCCAGAACAACCCAAGTTTTAGTCTTATATGTAATGACTAAATTTGAATCGCTTATTTTTGTATTGATATGTTGATTCTTTTGAGGCCAATAAATCATTAATTTATGATCTACATAATATACAATACTTGATCTCAGATTTCTTGCTTGACCTCCCAGATTTTCTGGCTAATCTAGCAATAAATTAAATAAACTCTCTCTGAAAGTCTCTCTACATCTTATAAACTAATGGTTGGTCAGCCCAAAGCAATAATAACAAAATGTTTACAGTGTATCATTAACTCACTTGACACTAAAATAGACCAAGTTGTAGCCAAAATATTTTCTATTCATTTATTCAGTGATATGATACAGGATTATGAAAATACAGCCGTTTATTAAAACTGTAAAATGATAAATACACACACACACACATATACATATTCTGAGCATGCCTATATTTTTATGTTGGCTACTAGAAGATGTATATTAAGTTAGCTCCTTTGGACCATATGACCTTTTATTGAGAATTCTGGGGTATGGGGGTTATCGTCCTTTGTCTGCGAGCCTCTGTTTCAAACCAACCGATCATGAGCCAGCATACTTTGGCGTCAAAGCCGAATAAGCAAACTCATACCTCTTCTGATCCAGCCCTCACCGGAGACAGACCTAAAAAAAGGGTCTCTCCACCTATTCTTCAACAGACAATCAGAATCAGAGTCGGACGCAAAACAGAAGTCCATCATATCCGAACTATCAGAAGGCCGTATCAAGGGGCTCCGTTAATACCCCATATCTCAGGATACACCAGTTAAGTGACAAATTATTATTTGCGCGAACGAACTAAAGTTTGCAATTCTTTATATGTAATACAGTCTTTTATTCATAATTCTAATTGTTCGTTTTATTTCTTTAACTCTCAACCTGTCTGCCACACTCGTGGTTAACTCCATTACAAACCTTGGAGTACTGCCGTTAGTGTCTTCACTTTTCTTTATACTTTAGGCACCCCTTTTGCGACCTCGTTTCATATGGAAATTTTTATTCATTTACACCGTCAAAATCCGGTTGTTTGTTTACTGACGATTTTTAGAGTCTTTTTTTTTAATTATAAAACTAGCCCCTAACCAACAACCTGATTTTGACGGTGTAAACGAAAAAATGTCCTTATGAAATGAGATCACAAAAGGGGTGCCTAAAGGTCATATGGTTTGCTCCTTTTGTAAATAGGTAAGGTTCAGCTGTTTAAAGCATTGCATAGCTTTTCATTTTTTACAAATATTTTCGGTCTCCGATGTTTACTGTTAATAATTTGTAAATATTTTTCTTTATATTGAAGGATTTTTCCTTACATATTCCCTCAATCTAAAGAAAGTATTAGCTGTATATAGACCAACACTTGTTAAAAAAAAAGTTTGGTCTTAGAAACATCATAGTTCAAACAGATAATTTTCAGCTCAAGTTAATTGAACCTTTTGGGTAGAAAATATTTTACAAGTATGCAAGTGAACTGACCAGAAATGGGTATATGTACATATCAGGAACTTTCAAGGGTAAATGAAGTGACCTTTCTTAGCATTGGTTATTGAAGATTTTGATATGGTTAACAATGACCAATCTCATTTTTTTTTTTCATGAGAAGTTGAGAAAAAAAGTAGAGCATTTATTTAGAATTTCTTATTTAGAAAACAGCAGAGACAATGAATTGCAGATTATACAGACATTTTCTCTTAGAGCCATGATGGAAATATATTTTTATTATCTCTAAGACAAAAATAAAATGGAGTAAAAAAGAATTTAAATTAACAACAACAAAAAAAAAAGAATGAGAAAAAAATAACAAACTCCAGAAACATTAATGATAATTACAAGTCATTTTCAATGTCTTGCAGAATTTTGTATTTAGGAAAGTGAATAATTTTAAAAGAAAGGTTATCTCCCTTATTTCCTGCTCTCTAATGTCAAAGATATTCTCTCACGTTCTGCATTTAGGTAGACTCTTCCATGAATGCTTTTCATAATTAGCCATTACTTCCTGATGCTAAGAAGAAGCCGTAGGCTTATACAATTTCATGCCTCTAGGCAACAAGAAACTTTCTCATATACAAGCCCTGTAGTCTTCTATCATTGTTAAAGTTAAAAATTCATATCTATTTTATTGTCAAATGATTTCTAGTAATAACAACAAGAAAAAAGAAAGAAAGAAAAGGAAATGGGTGTTTTTTCAAACTTTTTCCCCAAGTTGAGACTATTTTTATATATCTATCTTTTTTTTAATATGAAACTGTCAGGAAATTGGTATCCATATTTTATATTGTTGATGATTCTAAAACTTTAGATATATCTTGTTTCAATGTTGTGCTAATGAAGAAGCAACTTGAAATATTTGCCCAAAGCCTTGCTAACTAAGTAAAGTATATTGAAATGAATTTGAGAAGCTGTTGTTTCAGAAAGAAATATCTTAATTAAAAAATAAACTAACATTATTGTTAAAGGAATGGGATTTGTACTTGTAAGAAAGTTATACCTCATTGTTGAAGGAATTGGGTTTATACCTGGAAGAAAAATTAAAAAAAAAACCCTCATACCTTAAGGTTATTTTTGATTCCACTTCTGTTATCAACATTATCATCATTATTACATTAGTCTTTTCTTTTTCCTTATTTTTTTTTGAGTTACATTTTGCTTTCTATTCTCATGACAGTTTCTCTTTTTCTCCAAGTAATTTTGCATGAATAATAAAATTACAAAATATTTCTCTTCTCAATGTCTGGAATGTCAAATAATTTTCTTACCCTCCTTCCATGGCTTGCTGTTCAATTTGTGACAAAATGATATCATTTGACTCAATTTGTTCCTTCCACTGTGTGTGTGTAAACGGTAACAACGAAATGTGTTATTTCATTCCTTGTGAGTTTTTTCACACCAGCGTAAGCTGATGGTCTTTCACTGGAGTATGAGTGACAACAAGTCTCTTCAGGTTTCCAGATCTTTCCTTTAGTATTCTACTTGATTTTAACAATGCTGTTGTCTGGATGGTCTCAATTCTTCCTCTGATTTCCAGTTCCTCTTGTCTCTTTTCTAAGCTTTAGGGGACCGTTCCAAGTGCCCCAACTACAATTGGTATCACTTTCACCATCTTATTCCAGCTGGAAACCAGAACTAGTATTGATGAACAAGAAAAAAAGAACTTGTCAGTTGGTAGGTCTTGGAGTTCCAGGTGAAGATAAAAGAAAATGAAAGGTTAGATAAATACCTGGACCTTGCAAGAGAATTGAAAAAGCTGTGAAATATGAGAGTGAAAGTGATACGAATTGTAGTTAGGGCACTTGGAAAGGTCCCCAAAAGCTTAGAAAGGAGACTAGAGGAACTGGAAATCAGCAGAGGAAGAACTAAGACCATCCAGACAACAGCATTGTTGAAATCAGCTAGAATACTAAGAAGAGTCCTGAAGAGACTTGTTGTCATTCACAGTGAAAGACCATCAGCTTACGATGGTGTGAAAAACTCGGAAATGTGAAAAAGAATATCATTAATATGAATCTGTTTTAAGAAAATGATGCATCAAAATAGAAGTCAAATTTTCTGTTTATAAATAATAGCTATTTTTTTGTTTTTATATTGGGGGATGTGCTGAACAATATTCAGATGTAGACAAAAACTGATTAAAACTTGCAAATAAAAATTGAAGTTGCGATATGATAAGAAGAAAAAAAAGTGATGATCCCCCCTTCCCACATACACACTTTTTATTTCCTTTTTCATATAAAGTTATCTTCTCTCAGATGAAGTAAGAGAAAGAGAAAGAGACAATAATAAGAAGAAAGAAAGAGTGAAACTTAGACAAGGAAAGATCAAAGAATATTTGAATGAGAGAAAGAGAGATAAAAAAGAAGAAGAGAGGTGAAAATAAATTGCACTTTAAGGTTCTTAGATTCCTGTTTATGCTGTAAATGGCATGTTCCATAAAAATGTTCCATAAATAATTTTTTCTAATGTTGTTATCATCAGCTGCTCAAACCTGACTCAGTGGCTTTGATTGTGTTTGTGTGAATTGTTACATTTTGCTGGAAATGGGAAAGACGTTACTGATAGATTACTTACCTAGATTTTCACCTCCCTCCCCCCATTTATCTAAAATGCACTATTAAGCTTAATAAACACAGTTTCAGTGGAGAAAATCTTCCATTTGAAACAAATAAAACCAGCTTAGTCAAACCGTGACTAATTTATTGCTATGTAAATTATTATTAGTTTTAAAAAAATCAAGATGGGGATATTCATTCAGCATTCATTGTAATCAGATTTTTTATGGATCAGGTTACCAAATCCACATTTTTTATGGATCGGGTTACCAAATTACCAAATTTCTACTGATTACCTTTAGCTGGGAATTTACTGTTGTTTTTTTTCTTTCTCTGAATTTTTGAGATGAGGCTTAATAATTTGTATTATTCAGACTATTGTCCTCATCTTTATTGTTATCTGTACAATGTTTCAACCGATGTACCCTCTGGCCTTCTTCAGGTATTTCTTGTCAGACTCAGAAACCTTTGTGAACTCAGGAACCCCTTCCTCAAACTTGGGAACCTTTTCTTTGAACTCGGGAGCTTTCATGGAACTTCGAACCTAACCCTTTACTCAATCCACGGGGATATACTGTTCTCAATCCACTAACCATGACTGGGTGGGTACAAGTGTTAAGCTTTGTTAATTATTCTATGTTACTGTCGCCTTTGACCCAGGATTGAACCTGCAGCCTGGAGATAACTGTCACTTAGAACTCAATGCCTATATCTACTATGCTATGTATCCAATTGTTTTTTTTTTATTGTCCTTTTTCTGTCTAGTTTCCAGTTAAAAGGCTAAAGGACTCAGTCTGTACTGCTATTTTACCCAAGCTGGTGCTAGGGTCTCTTGTTAACAGCTTCTGCCAGAATTTGAACTCTGCATGTTGATTCTATTTTCTATACTGAGTTCTGTTAGACCCTCCACACCTCCATGAGAATATTAGAAAGATAATTTATCAATGTCAAAAATTTATTTTTAATGAAAGTCAAAATTTTATTCAGAATGACTTAGTAAAGTTATTAACCCTTTTCTTCCTTGCGTTTACACTCATTTTTCAGTTTTCTCATTCCCTCATTTCATAAAAGAACAAAACTACATCCAAGGTTCTCAAATAACAGATCTATTCTGTTTTTTTAATGTTCATATATAATTTTTCACTAATTAACTATAAAATGATGAATTATAATTGAAGAATGCATCATAGTAAAATTAGATTGAATTAAATTTTCTACAATAACTAAAGAAAATTGTTGCATAATGATAATTGTTGTGGAATGGTAATAAATAAGATTAAACACATTTCAAATCTGCAATAAATCACATATACTTTCAATTTCTTTTATAGAATTCCTGACAATGGCACCAATTATTGCAAATCTCTGACTTTTGGATAATTCTTTGTTTCTTTATTTAACTTTTCTTCGGAATAGTCAATGATTCTGAGAATTTTCCTTATTGCATTTGAACAAATTATAAAAAAATGTATACATGTTGCTTATTTCAGTTTTCCAAATTTGCTAAAAGATAGAATCTTGCCAAAAGAATTTTTACTTTTTGGGAATAAAGTCATTGTGTGAATTATTTACTCAAAATAATTTTATAATCTGAACTCATCTTTTAAAAATTCCAACCAATTCTGTAAGAATTCATTTTTAGGAACAAACCTCATCCCAAAAGTTTTAAAAGGTACAAACTCATTTTATGCATTATTTGGATTATTGTCCTCATATTTGTTGTTATCTGCACAACGTTTCTGTCGATGTACCGTCTGGCCTTCTTCAGTATTTCTTGTCGGACTCGGCAACCTTCTCGAACTCAGGAACCTGAAGAAGGCTGAGAGCACATCAGCCGAAACATTATGCAGATAACAATAATGATGCAGACAATAGTCCAAATAATCCAAATTATCAAGCCTCATCTCAAAAATTCAGAGAAATAAAATAATTTTATTGTCCATAGATAAAATGTATTTGCAAATTATTTAATCCTATCTCACTTCTATTAGGTGTTTAGCACTGTTGGGATTACTTTAATATGAGATGTGCTCGAAATACCCACCTCTATTTATAGACTAGTCAAGGTCACGTGATTGACTCTTGTAACCAATCACTGGCAGTACTACTGGCCTGATAAGATACTTAAACCCCCCACATTGGTCATAATTAAAACTGCCCTCTTTGACAACGGACGCACATAGGATTGCCGGGATCTTTAACAATACTCATGAAGGACTTACACGATTACCAGTAACTATGGACACTTTAGTAACCAAAGGATTCACATTGTGGACGGACTCTTTATCAAAGATTTCACCAGATAAGCACTTCTGCTATAAGGCCCCGGAATGGCCCTTAAAAACTCAACAAGCACCCCCATTATCTGTTATGAGTTGTAATTTATAAAAGAAAGAACAGAGCATAAAAAGTAATTGTGATATTTTAATTATTTTGTTTCTCTTAAAATAGAGTAAATAACTTTTGATGTCATAAATAAAATGGCCATCATCTAAGAGGAAAAACAAACTTATTTTAATATAAAGATTTTTGAAGGCAATTTACAATGCAATATGTGTTGAAAATTATATTTATTTAACTTCTTTTTTTTTTAATTCTAAATATTTTCGGAAAATAAAATTCCATCATCAGAATTATTTAAAGTACTAGGTGTTTTTTTTATAGTACTTATCCCACGGCGATATTGTAATCATCTGTTGTTTTAAGAAGTTGAGGAACGCCGTATATTTGAATTTTTTTTTCAAACTTATTTTTTAAACTTATTTTACTTTTCCTCTGGACATTTCATTATTATGAAGGCATGGAGTATTTAAAAGGCAAACTTCAGTTTTTACTGATTTCAAGTTAAAACTGTTGTTTTGTTTTGCTATTAATATTATTTTCTTTTGTTGATGGCATACATTACTCATCTACTGAAAGAATTTTTCAAACATATTTTTCAGTTCCTCTTGGAATAGACAAAATCAATCATTCCTTCCTTTTATTTCCCCCAGATAATTCATTATTCTTCTTTGTTTAAAGGGAGTTTGCTTTTCTTTTTCTGAAAGCCCAAAAAGTAGCCATACAGGGTGGACATAAAGATGTGTGATTAAGGGAGTTATAAGCAGCTCTGTCCCTGTTACATAATCTATGCAGTTGCATAAGATTATTGTCAATCCCCTGTAATTCTGAGGGGATGACCCTTTTTCATATCATGGCCGGACCCTTCCATGGAAAATTACAGAAGCCCGCCAAATATATGAAGTCACATGGGACCTTTTTCAGAGTCCCCAGTTTTCAGTTAGACGTCAGGCAGAGAAGTCGGCCATTTTAGGTCCTGCCTAAACTGGAACTTATGTGCGCTATGTTAGTTAGCAGATGTCTGGGTTGGGGATTGAAAATAAAGTAACATCAAAATAAATCAAAGTCTTGTGTTTGTTATCTAAAAACTAACAATGACACAGGGCTTCTGATAGAGAGAAATCCCTAACAGAAACCAGACCCGAAGTCCCCAAGTCAACTCCAGACACAAGATGTTATAAGATTCCAAAGACGTCCAGAAGAATAGAGTAAGAAAGAAGTAAGTAAAGAAGTAATGAAGAGGGTATACAACATCCCTATCAAAATTGCCGATTAACACAAGATGGTTTCATTCAATCCAAAATCTTGTTTTATGATTTTTTTTGACAGCATTCTCAAAGAACTTACTTGATTGCTTTCAGTTTATTTTTTAAGTATCTTTTATGGGGTGGCAAGAAGTTTTGTGTTTTAAGGTTTAAAAGGTAGTTATACTTATTTTCGGTGCATGTTCTTAGGGTTTTTGCTTTTTACCCCATCTTATTTGGTGGTCGCGCTGAAAAGGAAGGGATTCAAGGAACAAAAAGAAAGAGACAAAGACAGAAGGTCGTTTTATAGTTTCGGCTTTATTCACCAGTCATAGCCACCATGTGGCAAGGAAATATCTCCCTGGCCAGTAGTAGACACAGTTAAGGCCTCAACTCAAATGGCTACGAGATTCTTTTTGGAGGTCAGAAGTGGGTCCTTTTTTTTTTTTACACATGCATGGAGGCTTCTTCCAGTGAAGGCTCATGGGAGTTTATTTTTTTATTTATTTTAATCCCCACACGCTCCCTATAATATTCTTGTTAATGGCCAGAATGATTTTGAGGCAAAGTGTTGCTTTTAAAGAATCCCCATTAAACCAATAAAGGTGGTTGTTTAGTCAAAAAGGGTGAGGTGACTTTTACGGTCAATTTTCTGTTTGTTAGAATTGTTTCAAGATAATCACAGGAGGGAGTCCCCGTGATATAATGTGCTGGACTATGACATTTTAGTAAGCGAGTTTCAACTCCATTCATTCTATTACATTCAGTTTCAAACTAATACACTTGGGAAAGGTATGAACCCCCTCATCCCCCAACTATCAGTTAAATAGTATCATTACTCTTCTTCTAGAAGGATGGATTTGGCATTAAATAAACCACAAAGGTTGATATGCCATTAAACAAAGAAACCAAACCAAACCAAACCAAACTAAGAGGATCTCAAAATCAAATATCTCTTGTGTATTATATTGTAGAAACTAACTTTGTGGCTTCAAAGAAATCATTTTGACTACAGCATTTTTTAATGAGAAGTTCATTTTCTTTTCTTGTAAGAAAATAATTCTCTTTAAAGAAGAAGAATGGAAAGTTTTGTTTTTAATTCAAAGCCTGACCTGATGAAGAATTTTCTTATTTTTCCGAGAGTTTCTTTCATCAAATGCCATCACTAGAAAGGTGTAAGAATCAATTCAACTGAGTTTGATTATGAAATGGAAAAAAAATTGGTTGAAAGCTTTATTTTGAGAAAATATTTCTATTTCACCTAGTTTCCAGAGAGCTAATTTTTTTTCTCCTCCTTTGTCTTTTCTTTCTTTCCATTTCAATCTTTATTTTATTTGGTCTCTCTTTTTTATTTTGCCTTCTCCCTGCCACTCTCTATCTTATTTCACTGTTCTCTCTCTCTCTCAGATGATATATTAGTTGTATTACTCATTCCATTTGATTTCCTTAAAAACTCCTAGCTTTCTTTGACTATCTTATTTTTCTGTTTTTTCTTTTCCTCACATCTTCATTCTTTTTTTTCTCCTTCCCCACTCTCCTTCTCTCTCCTTCCCCACTCTCCTTCTCTTTTCATTCATTTTTCTCCTCCCCCACTCTTCATTCATTTTTTCCCCTTTTCTTTTCTTTCTGAATGAATATCAAGAAAGAGCAATAAAAGCAAGACATGTCTAAAATAGAATGCTGTTTGTGTCAATGCTGCTTGTTTGTTGTACTCTTTGTAAATTCTGCGCTTCTAAAAGATTTTAAATACTTTCACCCTCAGAGCAACACATTTTTGCTTTTCTTGTTCTTGCTATTTTCTTCTCTCTACACAATTCTTTTTTTTTTTCTTTTTCTTTTCTTTTTTTTTTTTTTTTTTCTTTCTTTTTTTTTCTTTTTTTTTGTTGTTTCATTTCGTTTTTATCTTTTCTTTTTAATCTGATGCTTTCAGCTATAATTTTGCACTGGAAACATTAACTGGTTACGGTTCATAAGCACCCAGTAAGAATCCTGCAGGAAATACAAAAGTATTATACAAAAAAGTAAATTAAGGTAAAACTGGCAGAAATGAGAAAGAGACAGGGTGGGGTAGGGGATCTTAGTGGGGTTAATTTCTGTTGAGTGATTTTTTTTAAGTGAATGGCAGGGTGAAGTTTGATATATCCTGGTTGGAGATTCATTAAATTAGCCGGTGCTTACTTGTGGGTGTTAGTTTATTTGTTCTTCAGTGCAAAGCAATATTGTGGTTGAATTTTCAAGACTGCTGCTGGAAGCTTCAATGGAGTATAGTATACAGAATTTTGTTTTGCTTATGTTTATCTATTGAAAAGAATAAAATGCCACAAAAAAAGTTTCTGCTGTTATTTGTGTGTAGTTGAACTTATTGGAGTGTTGTAGGTTTGAAAATTACCTTGCATTTTTTTTTTCAATTCTTTTTCTCCTGAATACAGGATTATAAATTACCCTGATTTATAAATGTTATTAGAAAAAGCATTTCTCTAGTTCTTTTCATTTTGTCTCTCTTTGATTTTTCCCAGCAATTTCTCATTACAACAAGAATTAGGGAATCTTTTCAAATTTATAGTTATATTTTTTATTCTCATTTCTTATATATATATATATATATATATATATATATAAAAGGGTTTTATAATTTGCTTGAAGCATTGTGTATATATTGGTTTGGAGGTTGGTTTTGAAGGCTATCACAATGCAAGTGTAAAGAAAAAAAGAAGGTAACTGTGGTGTTGTTTGTTAACCTGTGATTTATTCTTAATATTTCGAAATAAAATCTCTTCTTCAGAAGAAGAACACTGATTAAGAATAAATCACAGGTTAACAAACAACACCATTGTTACCTTATTTTTTCTTTACACTCGCATTGTGATAGCCTTCAAAACCAACCTCCAAACCAATATATATATATATATATATATATATATATATATAATTAAAAAATATAACAGAAGATTTAGATTTTTTGCATATAGCCTATTTCAGGAAGCTTAGACAAAGTGTCTAAAACCCTCAGTCATCAGATGTGAATGATGAATTTCTATTACTTTTAAGGCATTTGAAAACAGATTTTTTTATAGTCTTGTTATCCTCTGTATATCTCTCTGGAAGGTAATCAGCCATCAGTCATAAATTAAAATCTTGCCCAGTTTGTTTTTTGCTGTCAGTCACATATAGGGTCACAGTTAGATCAATATATTCCAGATATCAACTAAAGACCACACCCATTTCCCTTTGATTTATTTATTTATTTTATCTTATCTTCCTATTTTCTTATATATATATATATAAATCTATTTGGGTAAAATAATTTTTCCCTTTTTTCCATTGATCCTTTTAAATATTTTTTAATTTTTAATTTTTAAAATGTTTGTGTTAAAAATCCTCAAAATTCAGTGTCTTTTATAAATTCACCCAAGAACATATCTGGATAATTTAAAAAAAGATTTATATTTTTCTGACTATTGTCATTTTTTTTTTTAACATTTTGAATGATGATTTTTGGTCATTCACATAGTCCTAATACCTTTAGGAAAGATATGTATCAAAATATTCTCCCTCCAGCTATGAGTAAAATAGTAGAGTGGACTGGATTTCTTTAACTTTGATTTGGCTACCAATCTAAGAAAAGGAAAACTCTGAATTTAAACCTGTTAAACTCCACTTAGAAAATGGCCTTGTGTTGCATCCTGCTTATGGTGGAGGGGTTGGGTTAATACATTAGAACATTTCACATAGTGCTAATACCCTTGGGAAAGGTATGCACCCACTTACTCTCCCTCCAGCTATGGGTAAATAGCAGGGCAGACTGGGCTCTTTAACCTTCGTTAGGGAACCAGTCTAGGAGAAGGAAAACTCTGAATTGAAACCTGTTAAACTCTGCTTAAAAAAATTAACCTTGTATTACATCCTGCTTGTGCAGAGAGGTTGTAATTTTTACAGCTTGCTTTTTCTTCTTTTTTTTTTACTCTTTTCATCTCTTTAATTAAATCCTCACAATACAACAGAAACATTTGACTGATTTTGTAAATTTGAACACCATGTAGAAACCAATGGTCAGAAAATAATAGAAGTTTAAAGTCCTTATATCAGGAGTCAGCATACAAATGGTTGAAGAATTTCAACACTAACTGGGATTAAAAAGAAAAGAAGTCAACAAAAGAGGTAGATTTCAATCCCACCTGTTTTCTCATTAATATACCTAACCTAAGACCTTAACACCCAGTCCTGTTATTCTTTGAAAATTGATATTGTAATTGAGAAGGTGAAAAGGGATGAATTTACCCAACCCCTCTGCCACAAGGTTAATTTTTAAGTAGAATACAGCTGATTTGAATTTAAAGTTTTCCTTCTCCTAGGTTGATTATACCATACCAAAGCTAAAGAGTCCAGTCTGCTCTACTATTTATCCATAGTATAAAGAAATTAGACACAAACGACAGTACTTCAAGGTTTGAAGTATGGAGTTAACCACGAGTGTGGCAGACAGGTTGAGAGTTAAAGAAATAACCAAACAACTAGAAATAGGAATAAAAGATGTGTATTACATGTAACAATAAGGTTGCAAACTTTATTTCGTCTGCACAAATATAATTTGTAATAAACTTATCTGAGATAGGGTATTATCGGAGCCCATGCTACGATCTTCTAATAGTTCGGATATGATAGACGTTCTGTTTGATGTCCGACTCCGATTCTGGTTGTTGAGGAAGAGGAGCGACCCTGTTTTAGGTCTGCCCCCAGTGCAAGCTGGATCAGAAGAGGCATAAGTTTGTTTATTCGACTTTGCTGCCAAAGTATGCTGGCTTGTGATTGGTTAGTTTGAAACAGAGGCTCGCAGACAAAGGATGATAACCCCCATACCCCAGAATTCTCAATAATAGCTGTGGTGCAGGAGGAAAAAATGGATTCCTGCCTTTCTCAAGAACATTAACATGAAGCGAAACTTAAACAGCTTTGACCAGGATTTTAACTCTAGTCATCAAGTCCATTTCTTATGACAATAACTGTTAAACAACACATGCCTCCAAGATGAAAAGTATGAGAATTTTTTTAATAACCTATATAATAACTTCAAAGAATATATTGTTCAACACACTGTTTAAAAAAATAATAAAACTGAAAACAGGTCTAAAAAATCAATAATATGATAAAGAAATAACTAATCATAGAAAAATTTGTTTGCTGCAATTTGTAAGGAATGCTGCATCTTCCAGTTCATTTATATAAGTAATCATGTACTTAATTACTCAATTAGATCTCGTGTATCATAATGATACAATTTATTTTTGTTGCTAGTTTATTTAAGTAGTATAGTTGCAGGGACTTTGAAATTGGGTGGTTCTCTAAAAATTGTGTCTTTAAAGTTAAGGTCGACAAATATCTCAGCTTCTTTTGAAATCAATTTTTAATCTTTTTTTATAAAATAAAAAACATTCAAATTAAATTTTCTGAAGTATTTTCTGTATTTCAAGTTGAATTTTGTTTTTTAAATTTAAAAAAAAAATTAAATGAATGATTAACAATGAACAATGTATTTCTAAATAAATCTTTTTTTTTTTTTAGCCTCTTTGTATTTTATTTTGTTGTATCAAATATCTTAGGTACCATGCAACATAGCTCTGCTGACAGCTGAGGCTTTAGAATACACCAACTGCACCTCTGCTGAGGAGTAAGACCCCCCCCCCATGAAGCCACTGTTGGCCATGGATGGTGACCCCGTGATGCTTAAGGATGGACCCTGGTAGCTGAGCAGTCCATGACATGCAACAATCCACTTTGGCCCTTGCTTAGGCTAGACAGGTGGTCAGAGAGGCATTTTCTAATCAATCCACTGGTCACATCAAGCCCTTGCACCTATATGGTTGTTTCAACCATTTTTATCATATATGTGCTAGAAGGTGGTGGTTGAAAGTCTTAATGTCCTGGGTATGAGTTAAACTCTATCTGATGATAAAGTTTCAGTATTGGAGCTTGGGGAATGTGGAATACTCATTCACCATAATTACTGCCAGGTCCACTCTGACCCGGAGTGGTAGTAACTGTTAGGGTAACCCATCTATGGGTTTAATAGAACAAAATATATTTTTAAAAATTGAGTACCCATCAAGAATTAATTAAACAAAATTGCTTTGTCATAAAATAACCCAATGAGTTTGACATGTCATAAAATCCAACCAACCAACCATGCCACATACTGATATGGCATTTCATTATTTATGGTGGATTATCTTTTCACTGATTAGGACATCATTTTTTTTTTTGATTTGTTCCAAATGGGAAAATACACAATAATAACAAAATTCTTGGATGATGAAACTTATCAGAGGAATACCAGTATTAAAATGGGTAAAATGGTACAATTGAATGAATAAAAATACATTTCATTCTTATCGATACATTTTTGTTTGTTTGTTTGAAAAATAAAATTTTTTATTTTTCAAACAAACAAAAATGTATCGATAAGAATGAAATGTATTTTTATTCATTCAATTGTTTAAGAAAATCTCATAAGAAAAACTATACAAGCAAATTTGTTAAGGGAGATAATGCGCACACACAATTTTATGCTAGGAATTTGGCCAACTAAAGTTCATAATTACCTTTAAATGATAAAACTATGTTAAAAAATATTGTGTTGCAAGACTGAAACTTATTTAAGTTGAATCTATTTGATTTAAACAGACAATATTTTTGCAGAGTAAAAAAAATAGTCATTAAAAAAAAAATGATCATTTGTCAATTGGTAAATTGATAGATGTCTTTGTAAAAATTATTTGTAAATATCAAATTTAATGCCAACACAAAACACAATAATTAAGATGCATTCATCAAACTAGATGCCTTCTACTTGTGACATTGTGTCACATCCTACCCGTAATGAATGGGTAAATACCTGTATTCACCAAACTGTTTTGCTCATGAATGATGAAAATATAAAAATAGCAGATAAACTTTCAAGTTTATTTTCTGGTTTCTTTGATACTAAATTCACTTGGTTCATAAACTTTTTGAGTGTCCTTCAAAAATAACAAAAGTCTTGATAAGACTTCTTATCTTCTTCTTTATATTCTATCTTCAACTTCATCAACCTTGCTGGTGTTGAAGGGTTCATATGTGATATTTACGTCAAATTTCTATTCTAAGTCCTTCATGAATATCCATACATGTATAGATACATCTTTTCATCACAGATTTTTCATTTGCATTTGAAGAAAATTAGCAATTTATTTATATATTGGGAATATATTCTACCTTGAGAGCCTTATTTTACAGAAGTTATTTCATTAATTTTCAAATCCTTTGTCACAAAATTAAAACTAGGACATTGTGGTTTTCCTCAGAGAAATGTTTGCTAATTGCTCATTACTTCCAATCAAATCAGGCGATCGAGAGATTCCAAGTCAGAATTACATTGAAATTTTGATTGACTTAGTTATTTCAAAATATCCCCCACCCTGTCGGCTGGGGCGTTAGAATGCACTGACTGCACCTCTGCAGAGGGGTAAGACTCCCCCAGTGGGGCACCTGTTGGCCGTGGGTGGCGACCCGTGAGGCTTAAGGATAGAGCCATGGTGGATGAGCAGTTCATGACATGCAATGCTCCACTTTGGCCCTATCTTGGGATAGGTGGGCGGTTGGAGAGGCCTCCTCCGATCAATCGGCTGGTCACGTCAAGCCCTAGCACCTATATGATTTTCCCAACCCTATTGCCCTTATGGCAAGCCCAGACCTTTTTATCATATGGATGCTAGAAGGCGGTGGCTGCAGGTCTACATGTCCTGGGAATGACATTAAACTCTGATGGTGAGGTTCCAGTTTTGGAGGTTTGGGGAATGTGGAGCACCCCTTCATCACCATTGCTCCCTGGTCCACTCTGACCCGAAGTGGTAGTACCTGTTAGGGTCCCATCTATGGATTAAATAGAAAAATGTATTTATAAATAAATTGTATTATCCATTAAGAATTGATTTATTTCAAAACTTTATCAGCATTAAATGACCCACTGAGGTTGATATGCTGTAAAACAAACCAGACCCTTTCTTTTCTCATGATAGGCTAGCAAGATCACCTTGTGTTACCCAATATAAAATTTCTTCACTTTAAATCATATCTCTTATCTGTCACGATAGATCTGCAGGTGAGTTTAATCTGCTAAAGGGTCAAAATATGGAGAAACCCAATAAGGATTAAAATTATTAGCAATCGTAAATGACCTGCAAAACTTTCTCATTTCAGTTCTAATGCCAGTACCCATTTTTTGGTGGTGCCAAATATCTTCAGAGATGCCCACCAAATAAAAATATCTTTGTCTTCTTGATAAATCAACAATTCAGGAAAGTTTATACATATTTTTTCCACTATTCATTAATCTGTATCATATCAAACAGAATCCTGTATTTGAAGATAAAAAGGGACTTGACTATTTTGATGAAAAAGGAAAATGCTAACAAAAAAAAACAAAAAAAACAATAAATAAAAGAAAGACATGTGGAGTGTTTTATAATCAAAAGGGTTTTATTTGGGAAACCTCAAAGCAAAGATAAAGTTGGTTTTATATATATATATATATATATATATATATATATATGGTGGGACCAGGAATTTTCGACCTCACGGTTTATAATTCCTCTAAATTTTTTCTTACTGAAAAGCAAAGGAAAACCAAAAAAAAAAAAAAAAAAGAAAGAAAAAAAAAAAATATATATATACCTATTGCTATTTTTCTCAGTTTTACATCCTATATATATGTGTGTGTGTGTGTGTGTTGAGGAGGGGTTGAACAGAATGAAATAAGTTGAAAAGCCAATTTATTACAAATCTCCAAGCCATCTTTTGCAGTTTGAATATCATAAATCATCATCATCATCAGGATGTGCTGGCATCATAGATTCCCTTGACTCTCTCAACATCTGTACCTATTAGCCATTGTTCTTGGTAAATACTTTAGACTGATTTCAGTATCCACATAGAGCTGATGAATGTAAGTTTTTGCTGGTTGGCCCAAACTGGTGTGTCCATGTGTAGGAGTCCAGAGAAAAAAGGCTGCTTATGAATTTGTCATTACTTCTCCAGTAGTGCCCAGTATGTCTTGTTTAGATGGTTTGTGAAATGTGAGGCAACTGGCCATACAGCTGCTGTTTTCAGGATTTTTTCATAACAGCATGCAGCATTCTTGTATAGTTCCCATATATCTTTTTCTTCAGGCATTTTGTTACTTTAAAGTCTGAATGGGAAATTTTATGAGTAAAAACAAGAATACTTTAACAAATGTAGTGAGAATCTTTTTGCCATTTTTAGTTTTTCATTTTATAAAATAATAGACAATTATTTGTAGAATAATTATATTAGTTCCAATTACCGTCGAATTGGTAAGACAAGGCAACAAGCAGTCGTAACTAAATACGAATCTATCTTGCTGCAATACTACTGCAAAATGACAGGGTATTTATGAAGCCTCATAACATCATAGAAAGCAAGCAGCCAATCAGGACTCAGAGAATGGAATCACCCAAATGCAAGAATGGACTATTCTTGATTTAAATAAGTACCAATTGTCTTGGCACTGGTTCAGTTGTGCTTAGCTAGTTGCTGTTTTCCAAACCAACAGTACACTAACTCACTTCAACATTGTTGTTTTGTTATTCATATCTAAGATTTTGATACATAGAATCATTGATAGTTGTAATGAATTTTTCCTGTTTGTTTTATAATCAATGAAGACATTATGATAATATGATGAATTATTCTTTAATTTGTATAAAATTTAATAATGGTGAACTTCTCAGTCATTATATTAAATATTTTCTTAGTAATGAACAACTTTTATAATTTCTTCATCAAATTAATTCTGACATAGCAATTACGTGGGTGACATTTTGTTTAAGAAATGTCTCTCATGTAGAATGAGAAAAAGATTATCTAAAGTAAAATTAGTTTAGAAAGAAAAAATATTTTAGAATTTGATTAAAGTTTAAAAAGAACCCAAAATAATTTAATACTGATAAATTTTGCAAAGAAAAAATTGCTATAGATTTATGAAAAAGAGAAAGGAAAGAGAAAGAAGAAAAAGAAATATTTATGAGAAGGAGAGAGAGAGAGAAAATAGAGAAGAAAAAAAGAAATATTTATGAGAAAGAGAGAGAAAAAAAGAAAGGAAAGAGAGAGAAAAAAAGAAAGGAAAGCGAAAGAAAAAAGAAATATTATGAGAAAGAGAGAAAAAAAAGAAAGGAAAGAGAATTAAGAAAAAGAGAGAGAAAGAAGAGAAGAAAAAAGAAATATCTATGAGAGAGAGAGAGAGAGAGAGAGAAAGTAAAGAAAGGAGGTGTTAATTTATTAGAATATGAGAAATGAATTGAAGAATTTGTATTCAGACATTTTACACCTTTTTCTTTTTTTCCTCCATTTCTGTCAATGGATAAATTTCAGATGTGTGTCTATGTTCACTTGTATTTAAAAAAAGATTAAATAATGTAAAATACTGAAAACTTGTCAAGAGAAAGAAGCTTTGATTTCTAAAGTTGAACTTCATATTTCAAAAAGACATTTTAATTTAAAACCTCAAGAAAATAATTTTGTGTCTGTGCAGTGGCACAGATAATTTACACAGATTTTATTGGGTGATATTTTCTTGCCACTTGATAATTAAATATTTTTTTTATAAGCTTAGTTGGATTAAGATAAAACAAAAAAATTCATATCCTTTTGGCCAAAATTTATTGAATATTGTCTGACACCCCCAAAAAAAATAAATAAAAAAGCATGACAAGTTTCTATTATTCACTGATATATTTGGTCTAGTGTTGTCCTCATCTTGGTTAGTTTATTAGGAGTCAAGTCATACTGAAAGCACCAGTTCCCACTAGATCACAGAAGTTAAGCAGTGATGAGCCTGTTCAATACTTAATTGGGTGACCACTTTAGTAACAGCCCGTACTGTAAGCAACCTGAGTCCTTTGTTTATCAAAATGACTTGATTTGGCCTTAAATGACCCTGAAAAGGATTGATATGACATAAAACAAAATCAAACAACCAACATCAGCAACAGCAGGTACTGTAAGCAACCTGAGTTCTTTGTTTACCAAAATGACTTGATTTGACTGAATGTTTGAGATGAGGCTTGATGATTAGTATTATCTACATTATTTGGACTATTGTCCTCATCTTCATTGTTATATGTACAACATTTCTGCCGAAGTGCCCTCCGGCATTCTTCAGGTATTTCTTGTCAGTTCTCGAGTCCGACAAGAAATACCTGAAGAAGGCCAGAGGGCATATCGGCCGAAACGTTGTACAGATAACAATGAAGATGAGGACAATAGTCCGAATAACGCAGATAATACTGACTTGATTTGACCTTAAATGCCCCCCCCCAATGGGTTGTTATGCTATCTCCCAACATTTTCCCCAAATTGTATTCTCCCCAACATTTTTTGGCCACATTTGTGGCCATGTATTCTCCCCAACATTTTGTGTCATTTCCCCAACATACATTGTATTCTCCCCAACACATGACAACAACATTTTGCCATTGTATTCTCCCCAACATTTGGCCATTTGGCCATTGTATTCTCCCCAACATTTTATTGTTTGACATTTTATATTTTGGCCATTGGCCATTGTATTCTACATTTTTGTATTCTCCCCAACCATTGTATTCTCCCCAACATTTTGGCCATTGTATTCCCCAACATTTTTCTGATAGAAATATAAATCTTCTATTAGGTCACTTTCTCAATGTTTTCTTTTTCATATTGCAAATAAATCTGTTTCACTTTTACCAATAAGTAATTTACTTAATACTTTGAATCTTGTTATATATTTTATTTTTTCTTCCTTTTTAAATTCTGTCAGTAACTATTTTGTTGTTTGGAAATTTCATCAGGGACAATTCATGCAAACTCCAGGAACAAACAATATGTCTTGTGCAATTGTAACAAAGTCTGTAAGTCAGCTTCTGGTCTTAAGAGACATAGTCGGGCATAAGCATCAAATTTTATCATCTGATCCAGTGGGAAGGATGTCCTTCCTATATCATATTTGCATCAAATTTGTAGATCTGCAGTGGAATTGATGAGTCATTTTGAGGGCTCATTAGAGGAAAGTTTTGGGTGGAGTTATAGGATTGTGAGGGACAGCAGTGATCTGTAAAGATTATGCTATTGCTATGTATGTATGTAGATAGATAGATATAATTTGTTACTGGAGTGTGCATGAATTGTCCCTCAGATCCAGTGGGAAGGGCATCCTTCCTATGTCATATTTGCATCAAATGTGTAGATCTGCAGTGGAATTGATGAGTGATCTGTAAAGATTATGCTATTGCTATTTAGTTGTTTGGTAATTACTGAGTCACTTCTTTATATTTTCAAAGAACTTTCTTTGAAGATATTCTCTTTTTTACCAATTCTGACAATTGCAATATTGATTTTATATTTCCTTGTCAACATGCTTTATGTGAAGTGTACAATATGAAAAGTAAACAATTTGTGTTAGTTTTACCTTTGCAAGCAAAACAATTTTTTATCGGTTATTAAATATTTTCCGTTTCTTCCTTCAACTGAAGATAAGTAAGCATTAAAGAAAAGAGACTCTTACTCTTTTATGAATAAAAACTTTGAACTTTCCTTCGGCCATGTTCTTTCTTCTGAGTTTTTAACTTCTCCTGCAAGCCAGGTATGTGTGAATGTGCTTCGTTCCTTGAGATAAGACATCTTCATTTTCGTATTTAAAATATATTCTTCTTTGTGTTTAAATTTTGATAAAGTTATCTTTTTGTCTTTTTTTAATTTTTTTATTTTTAGAAGAGGCTTGCTAATTTGTATCATTTAGATTTTTTGAACTATTCTTTTTGGTTTTACTGAGTTGGTAACAAATAATCTTCATTTGGATCTATGAGATGAGGCATTTGAATTGTTCTCTGAATTTCTTGGACTGATATCTTTATTCTTGTTGTTTTGATCAGTTTCAGCTGATTCGCGTCTCTGCAGGTGAATGTCACTCTTGATAATCTTTTACAAGAATTGTTTAAAAAGCAGTTATTAAAAAAGTAGGAAATGAGAATTGATTTGGAATTTTAATCTATCCTTTGAACAACCTTTATTTAACTTGGTTCATTCAGATCTAATGATCATATTTGATAGAAATAAATAATCAGTAGCAACAGTAATTCATAGCAGCAGACTGAAAAGAAATTTCTGAATAAATAGAAAAAAGAGAGAAAAGCAAAAGTAAATATTCAATATTTATTTAATTCATTTATTCTAACTTAAGACATTGAGAATCTTTTAGAATGTTGAAAATAGATGACATTCATAATCATGTTAGTCATAAAAATTATCTCTTAGAAATATATATATATATATATATATATATATATATATAAGGTATCCAAATGACTGGTAGTAAAGGATGATTCTGTTTGGGATCATCAAAATCTCACTGTTTAACCATACTGTATGCTCTTGTAGGTGCAAACATATATTCATACAAGGATTTTTATAAATCCCTAAAGAGAGCTCAATGTATAATAATCAATGAATTAGATTAAATACAGAGCAATATTTAACTTTCAAAAAAACCAAAAAAACTTAATAAACTATCATTCCGTAATAAATTTATTTTGACCAGAAACTCAATTTCCTGTTTTGGAATATTTTGTTTGTTTTCTTCATATATATATATATATATATATATATAATATATATATATATAAACAAACAAAACATTCCAAAACAATGAATTTGTTCTTGATGGAGCAGTTGACGTAATGATGTTTCGGTTTTTGCAACCTTTATCAGGACTCAAATTATGTAGACTGTCTGGATGACTTGGGAAAATAGGAGAATAGTAATTTGTGTAGCCTAAGTTCTGAATCACATGCAGATGTTTTGTGAAATGTCACACTAGACAAGTTAACATCCTTTCGCCACAAAAATTACCATTCTCCCATTTTTTGCAAGTCATCTAGGCAGTCTACATAATTCAAGTCCCGATGCATGTTGCAAAAACTGAAACGTTATAATGTCAACTCTTCCATCAAGAATAAATTCATCTTTTTGGAATCCCAAAGATAAGGGTCTAAAATGTTTAGAAATCGCAGAAACAATTATTTTCAAATATGTTTACATCATATTAAAGTTTCATATATCTATTTTTGTACATTTTGGTTGATCCTTTTTTGTAGGCACTTTGGCACTTTTTGTATGCTTGCTGCTATGTCATTAAAAATGAAAGCATTGAACCTTGTCATCGTTGGAAACTCCCTACTGGATTTGCAAACATTTTTTATAGACATGCATGACTTGTCATGAAATTCCATTAATTGGTGATGATTTTCAATCGGTTTAATGCAAATTGCGTTAAAAAAAAAATCTATAAAAATTCACACAATGGTAGTGTCGATCAGGAGCTCCATCAGAAGTGACATCCAAGCCAAGACTAAGCATGGCAATAAGGTACGCACATACACAACAAACCCAACAGTGTTATGAATAACTGCTCGAACAGTTTCCCTTTGATCCAGCACTTTGGAAACCTTACTTTTGGGATCACCCCCCTATATATATATATATATATATATTCATGTTTATATAAACGCTAAAAAAACTACTGGTTTTTAAAATCTCAACCATTTGACTCTCGTCTGAGGATTGCATAAGCATGAAACTAATTGTAACAAGATAATATCCGTAATATAATATATTATTGATTGTAAATCTGCTCTGCTATATTAGCATTGAGCACCTTTGTATGCCAATACTTTTCTCATTCATTCTCTATATATATATATCACACAAGGACGTGTGTGTGTGTGTGTATATATATATATATATAAGGACCTACATGTTAACAAATCTACCTAGGTTTCACCTGAATGGTTCTTCAGGGTAATTAGAAGTAAAAAAATAAAATATATACACACACACACACACACACACACACACACACACACAGACTCCATAAATTTATATAATGTAATACTTTAACTTGATATGTTACGGTTTGTGAGTTTATTTGTAAATATTTGTTTTCAAGAAAATTAATTTCATATGCTAATTTTTATTTTTATAAACTGAATGCATCAAAAATAAAAGGTCTGATTTCTAAAATATATCAGCTCAACCTATGAACTCTTAATTTTTTTTACAGCCTTTTTTATCCCTCATTTTTCACATCATCTTTTAATTCTAAATTCTTTCTTCCACTGATCTTTTTTTTTTCTTTTTTTCCATCTTATCTTGAGCCATACTTCTTGACTTATAAACCCACTTTCTAGACAGGTAGACCAATATGCTAGCTTTGTTATTGCTACAAATCTTTTAAAATCTTTCTTGAAAATGATTAGCATATCTCACTCACTATCAATAAAAACAATCATCTCTTTCTGAATGTAAATGATAAAAGTAAATGTTTTATTGGATGAGGAGAAGGGGAGAATGTACAAAAGAAGGAGGAGGAGGAGGAGTCAAAGAGAAGATATATGATTGGCTGTGAACTTTTGCATTTGGAAAGAAAGAACAAAGATAAAGACAACATGCTGAATATTTCAATTTTTATCAAACCTCCTGAGTTATGAAATATAAATGATGTATGTATATTCTGCTACCTTATCCTAGCATAGGTAAAAAATTGTACAGCATCACTTGCCTGACAAAAATATTTAAAATCACAAGTTATATTCAAGATGATACTAATATGAATGAATTAAAGTAACTTCTAAAGTTTAAAAAAATGTTAATAAATGATTAAAAGAAATCTCGAGATAAGGGCTGAACTTGAAAAATGGTCAAAAAATTAGGGTGACCCAAAAAACAGAAACCAAATTATTTATTTTCCCATTAAACTAACCCTAAACCCCAACCCTAACCCTAATCCTAACCCCCCTAGTTAAAATTAACAGTTATATTACAAAATTTGTGGGTTCTGTTTTTTCTGGGTCACCTTGTATACAGGTGACCCAGAAAAAAACAGAACCCAATTTCAAGTTTGATCAAATCACAAGTTTGATCATCATAAAGTGAATATAACTATCATAAACCAATGTTTAACAATTCTAATTAGTGTACACTTTAGGCAGCACGTGGTGTAATGGTTACCATTGTAGGAAATGGAGATGGTGACCCGAGTTCAAATCCTGGATGAGTCTGTTTTCATTTCACAATATAATGCTAATATCCTTGGGAAAGGTATGCATGCAACTATGCTCTTTCCAGCTAAGAGTGGTTAGTAAATATATATATGTATACTTTATGAACTCAGTCTCTACTTAGTGCTCCACAATGGTAACCTTTTGTCTGACAAGGCTAAGTTAAATAAGCATACTCAATTTGAAAATATATTTAAAAACTGATAAGAACAAATTTCTGACAAACCCCCCACACACACTCCAAGAGAAAATAAGCAGCCTGCTGTTTTCTGAGTAGCACCGAGTCTACCAACAGCATGAGTGGGACAGAATTGGATTTTGCATCCCTTTAAAATCAGCATTTGAAATGTTGCTTTTTATTTGGACTCAAGAGCAAGTGGTAAATGGACCCAGAGCCAAAGGGCCGGTTGGGTAACAATTAACTAGCCAGCAAGCCATAAGCATAAAAGGAAGCATTTGAAATGTTGCTTTTTATTTGGGCTCAAGCACCAAGCAGTGGTGCCAGTGGTAAATGGATGACTCTATTAGCTTGCATGAAATGATTCAAGTGTGTGTGGGGGGGGGGAGGCAATTAACTAGCCAGCAAGCCATAAGCATAAAAGGATTTTGCATTTGAAATGTTGCTTTTTATTTGGGCTCAAGCACCAAGCACCAGTGGTAAATGGATAACCTATTAGCTGCATGAAATGTGTGTGTGTGGGGGGGGGATAGACAATTAACTAGCCAGCAAGCCATAAGCATAAATCTTCTTGCTTCAAATATTTCCTCTTCATTTGCTGATTAATAAACAATTAGGTAAAAGTTGTCTAAGCAATCTCCACTGAAAAGCACTCAACTTATAAGAGAGAGAGAGAGAGAGAGAGAGAGAGAGAGAGAGAGAGAGAGAGAGAGAGAGAGAGAGGGGTGTCCAACTTGTATCTATTTGATTCACTCTTTCTCTTGCTGATAAATGACAGCACTTTCCACTTAGTTGCTTTAATCAGTTGTTGGGGAGAGAGAGAATTTCTCATTACTCCATTGCTCTGCACAGATAACCTTCTGGCATAAGTGCAATTGGCACCAGAAACATGCTGCGAGCAACCAAAGGCAAAGACCAAAAAAAAAAAAAAAAAAAAAAAAATCACCATCTTTGTTTGGCTACCCTCCGTCTTGAATCGGCATCAAAAACAATGAAGCAGAAACTATTGACACAGTAAAAGAAAATTTGTTGCTTTTACTTTGATTAACAAAGGAATGACCTACTTGGTGGTCGAGATAGTTGTAGATTTTCTAACAGCAAGAACATTATTTCTCTGAATGTTTGAGATGAGGCTTGATGATTAGTATTATCTGTGTTATAGTCCTATAAGCTATGAGGATAAAATATAGGTGCACAGATATGAAATGACAAAAGGGAAAGCACACATACCTTTAACCTATTTTATTAGCATGTAAACACAACAGATAACAATATAACAAATACTTAGAGGCAGTACTTACAGTTATTTAATCTCCCTCGTTGAGGAGGGGTGCTCAGGTTGAGTCTTCGGTTGTTACTCCCTCACTGAGGGGGATTTCCTTCAGTCACAGGGGACTGAGACAAGAGCTTGCTCTTACGAGGCTCACTGGTTGGTACCGAACCGGTAAAGAGGGTCCTTCACTCAACCTGTCAAGGGACTTTACTTTCCCTACTTTCTGTCCTCAAGGCACAGGAGAGTTCTAGCCCCTACCGTATGAATAACGCAGATAATACTAAGCAAGAACATTGTGCTTCAGTTTTAGCCAGGATGTACACTAATTTTCAAGTTAAGCAAAATCTGCCCTCTTGGAAAATTATTTTTCTGTTTGTTTGTTTCTGACTAATTTGGCCAAATCTGTGAAGATTTAAATTTTCAATGTCTGCCATCATAAAAAAGTTCACAATTTCAAGTCTCTATAAATTTGTACAGTTTGATAAAATCACAAATCAATTTTCTTTTATAATCTATATTTCAAAACTTTTAGCACTTTACGTAGCAAAATGGTTAGCAAGCCAGACTTGCAGACCATCGTTAGTGAGTTCGATTCACATTGGGTGTCCCATACTTCTGGCCTTGTGCCATATCTAAGCGAAGCTTAGTAACTAACTATATTTTAAAACTTTTTGCATATCAACAAACAATTAAAAAGAAATATGCAAATCAAGTATTTATGGTGGTGGTGGTGGCGAGTATTTCCATTTATAAAGAATTGAATAACATTTCTATCTAAACTGGTGCTCCAACAAAAACAAAAATAAAGAAAGAAGTAGGTTAAAGATTAAGAAAATAAAGAAGACCTTTTATTAACATCCCTGCTACTTTTGAGTGAGAGGGATGCCCTGGGTAGTCACCTCCCCTTTAGTTCAAACCTGAAATTGAATGAAATGTTTTCAGGTGAAATTCAGATGGAACAATTGGTCAAATGAGCAGTTAAACTTGTTCACTTCTTTTATTTTAAAATTTGGTGCCATCTTTTTAAAATGAAAAAATGTTAGAAATATCAAATATTATTAAAAATATTAATAAAAATGTCTGAAAAAATGAGAACAAAATTAATGATCATTGTTTGAGATTTTCCTGCTAATAAACAATTTAATAAAATCTTCACCCTAATCAGATGTGAGCAAAATAAAGAAATTAATAAAAAGTTTTGGAAGAAGAAATTGATGAATTAAATGTCCAGCTGTTTCTATGAAATTCCTGTCAGCACAGATAATAAAGTTGACAATATCTTTTTTGGAGAGAAGATTTGTCTGCAGTGAGATTACATCTGGTTTAAACAATTCTTTAAAGAAAACACCATTGAATAGAATTCTGATGTGAGAATCGATAAAATGACCAATAAGAGTTAATCTAGTCTTGATATGAAAATATTGTACAGGGTAGTCCGAAAGTCTTGTCACATCCAGCATTTTTTTTTCTTTTTCTAGAGGTAAAATAATTACATAATACAACCGAAAATTCTAGAAAATAATTTTTTTTTTAATGATTTTTTAGAGGTAAACAGTAAAGTATACTTTTTTTACTTTGTATGTAGGAGGGAAAAACTCATCCTGTTTGAAAAAGAGAATTTGTCTATTGTCGAATTTGAAATATGTCTTCTTTTTTCAAAAACTGTTACACTAAGGTATACATGATTGTCACTGACTGAGAAATGCATGGCGGATGTGCTTATATTTGAAACTAGCGCATAACTTTTTTGGAACATCAATGTTTTTGTTTTGAATTCAAATTATTTTCAGCTCCTCTCTCGATGAGTCTGGAGTAAAAACAAGCTCTGAAGATGATTTTTATAAATCAAAATATTGTTCAATATTAGCTATGAATAAGATATAAAATATTTTCACTTTAACAGCATATTGTGTTTTTTTCATATCCTTTTATCTATACTTATACCATTGGATTAATTTCCTTTTTCTTAACTTATATAAATACATATATATATATATTTTTATAATAATAATAATAATAATAATAATATATATATATATAAGATTTTTGGATGTTTGTTTTTTAGAAGTATTGTTGAATAAAGTATATATTATATTTTTGCTTGAAGGCAACTACAATGCATGTATCGCATAAAATTCAATACTTTAAAAAAAAAATTTTCTATTGTCAAGTTCATTTTCTATAATAAAAAAAAGGATCGAATTTTATGCGATACATGCATTGTAATTGCCTTCAAGCAAAAAATATATATATTATATATATATATATATAATATATATATATATATATATATATATAAAGTAATTTTGAAATCAAGAAGGGTGTAATTGGCAAAAAATAATGAGCTACAATCCAAAGATCCTGTGATAAAAAAAATACAAGTCCAATTAATAAATGGGGAGTATTTGATAAGTGCATGTGTATGTGTGAGAAGTGGAAAAAAACAGACAAGAAAAAACAATCACATGTGGCATGTAAAACTGGACACTGTTGCACATTGCACTACTTGGTGTCACAATTTGACACTATTCTAAATCAATGTGTCAGGATTCTAGATTAATTTCCTGTAACTTTTTTTTTTCTGCTGATTTAAAGCGCGCAATGTTTTGGCAATTTTTCACACTGGCTGATAACAAAGAAGAGTGTTAAGCAAGTTTGGTTTTCATTTGAGGAGGAAAACTGCTGCTACTGAAACTGTTATAATGTTTTGAGAACTTTTTTTTTTTTTCAGGTAAAAACTAAGTGTATGAGTTGTAGTCATGTTTCAAATTTTGTGAAATGTTACTTGAAGAGTAAATACAATTTAGTGAACCATCTGGTAGATGAAATGATAAAAAAAGAAAAACCCAGTTAACTGCATATCAGTGAAGATCATTGTGGAATTATAAAGGTGAGACATTTGAAGTAGCTGGTTTGTTCTAAAGTTCAGAACAATGTTTGTAACGTTCAGTGCAAATTTTGATCGAGAAGAAAGGTTTCAAAATTTAAATTTCATACATGGAAATATTTGTCCATCCATTCCGTTTACTGTCCGAGTCTTGAACTGGCTAGATCAAGGGTCGGCACCCTATGGTCCATGGGCCAGATCCGACCAGCAACCCATAATCATCTGGCCCGCAGTTCCCTAGAGAAATATATCAATGCGACCCACAAACGAAACAGATGGTGGCTTAGATGCTCGTTTTTTACTATTTATATATGTACACAGAAGTCATGAACACCATGTCACGTACTATTTCTCGGGTAAAAATTGTTATTCCTCTCATAGGTATTGCAAGATCATATAATCTTGATTATTAAAATCTGGTAATGAGTAAAGCAAAATATTGTAAACAATATTAACAGAAAATTTGAAAAGAAGACATGTGTACCTTGTGCTACAAAGACATAAACGCAACATATGAATCCACTTTTCTTCTGACCTCCCATCACACCCACTTCATTGTAGAGTGGTTCACCCAAAGATGAAAAATGGCTGACCATGGATAAGATTACAATTATTGTTGTCTTCAGTCTTCACTCAATTAAAGCGGGTAACTGACACTAGGTCTGGTACTCCATCTCATCAAAAAACAATCTCCCTGGTTTAGCACTAGCAAAAGTGAAAATTGACTCTCTGATACCAACAATAGGCCATTTTGTCATCTTTTACTATATGTAATACATTATATTATGTATTATATTATATATCATACATTATATTATATCATACATGGAGGCGCATGGGCTAGTGGTTAGAGTCGTGGAAAATGGACTCTTCGATTCGAGTTCAATTCCTAGATGAAACTGTTGGCATTTCATATAGCGCTAATACCCTTGGGAAACGTATGAATCCATATATTCTCCCTCCAGCTATGGGTTAAATAGTAGGGCAGACTGGGCCCTTCAGCCTTGGGTAGGTAACCAGTCTAGGAGAGGGATAACTCTGAATTCAAAATTCCTGAGGTCGGTCGTTGATTGGGTTTGTGGCAACCCTTGATGCACCAATTCTTTCCTATCGACTGTGCCAAAAAGTGTGGATGGTCCAACACAAGCCTTCACTACTCTAAACAAATCACTGTCTTCATTGTGTGTATGAACCCTTATACGTCGAAAATCGACGGGAGAGTTCATAATATCATACATTATATTATATCATATAGTATAATGTATTATATATAATATATCATATATATATATATACATTATATATATATCATATATAATACATTATATTATGTATTATATTATATATAATACATTATATTATATATTATACATTATATTATATTATAAGATTTTTTTTTAATGAAAGGGTGCTATGATTTGAGAGAACCAGTTCAATATGAACTACAAAACTGGGGATAATAAATAATTCCAGTAATTTTTGTCTACTGCCTTTGAAGCAGGCTTTGTTATCAGCATTTTTGATTGTATAGTTGATTATATTACAATCGTCATTAACTATCTCAAGTGTATTTAAGGTCAGGAAATTATCTTTTTTTTCTCTGCAAGTCATTAATCTCATTCATAATTTTCACCTAAAACTTTATTCTCAGATTTCTTTTTCATTTCTTTTTTTTATTCTTTTTGTTAATTCATTTACGCAAGCCACAATTGATGACATCCTGAAATTTACTTCCTTTACTGATATTTCCCACCTGACTTTCTCTTGGCTTCTTTTATTCATTATTATTTGTTTTTCTTTTCCCCCTTTATAAAGCAGCAATTCCCAGCATAAATAGATTCAGTCTTTTACCAACAGAGATGATTTGGGGTTTACAGTCAAGTCTGATTCTGCCTTGCTAATTGTGTTGTGTAGCCCAGGAGTATCTACTGCAATGTATTTGGGAGAAGATGGGTTAATATGAGTAACAATTCTACCTTGCTGACTAGGAGTATCTACTGCAATGTATTTGGGGAGAAGATGGGTTAATATGAGTAACAATTCTACCTTGCTGATGGTACCATCTAACCTAGGAGTATCTACTGCAATGTATTTGGGGAGAAGATGGGTTAATATGAGTAACAATTCTACCTTGCTGATGGTACCATCTAACCTAGGAGTAATGTGCAATGTATTTGGGGAGAAGATGGGTTAATATGAGTAACAATTCTACCTTGCTGATGGTACCATCTAACCTAGGAGTATCTACTGCAATGTATTTGGGGAGAAGATGGGTTAATATGAGTAACAATTCTACCTTGCTGATGGTACCATCTAACCTAGGAGTATCTACTGCAATGTATTTGGGGAGAAGATGGGTTAATATGAGTAACAATTCTACCTTGCTGATGGTACCATCTAACCTAGGAGTATCTACTGCAAGGTCATCAACATCATGTTGCACTAGCTGATCAATGTACATTTTTGCTGGACAGCCCACATTGGGATGCCTATGTGATGGCTTCCACAGAAGAACGTCACTTATGAGTTCATCTTTGCTTCTCCAGCAGTACCCAGCGTGTCTTGTTCATCTCACATGGATGGTTTGTGTAATATGGAGCAGGTGGTTATACAGGTGTCTTCTCATGGGATGTTTCCATGTCTTGTTTATGATTACTTGCAGCATTCTTATGCAGCTCCCATCAAGGTACTTGGGGTGAAGATGGGTTAATATGAGTAACAATTCTACCTTGCTGATGGTACCATCTAACCTAGGAGTATCTACTGCAAGGTATTTGAGAAGAAGATGAATGGGTTGATATGAGCAAATTTCAGTTTTCAAATGCTTGCTATGTTGTATTTATAAAACCCTGTACCTTTCTCATTGTCGTGATTCTGTATTGAGAACTTTTTTTAATTCTGACAAATGAATACCAAATATTTGAATAAAGGTATTTACTTTACTCAGTAGCATATCAATGAACTTTTCTTTAAAAAATCTTGAAAACAAATATTTGATCATATTTTTATGATGTTGAAAACATACAGAACAAACTTTATTCAAGTCCATTCATTTTTTGTTCAACAGCATAAAACAGAACCCAATTTTAAAGATGTTTTTAGAAACAAATCTGGGTAATTTATGAGGAAGTGCATCCCGATCTCCTGCCTCAAAAATTGCTACCCGGTGACTATCAAAATAACAACCCCAGCTCACCGTAATTCTTGTTTATCTATCAAGATGGATATATAGTTTGGAATAGACTGAGATAGATAGATAAACAAACAAAATAATATAGATAGATAGGAACAAACCCAGCTCGCCGTAATTCTTGTTTATCTATCAAGATGGATATATAGTTTGGAATAGACTGAGATAGATAGATAAACAAACAAAATAATATAGATAGATAGGAACAAACCCAGCTTGCCGTAATTCTTGTTTATCTATCAAGATGGATATATATTTGGAATAGACTGAGATAGATAGATAAACAAACAAATAATATAGATAGATAGGAACAAACCCAGCTTGCCGTAATTCTTGTTTATCTATCAAGATGGATATATAGTTTGGAATAGACTGAGATAGATAGATAAACAAACAAAATAATATAGATAGATATGAACAAATGGAGATAGATAGATATTTTCGACAAGTAAATGTATTTGGGTGGGTGGGTCGCCTCTTTTTTTGTCGTAATTCTTGTTTATTTAAACTAAAAACAAGACATTAAACAAACATGAATAAAAAAAATCTCAGTATTTAAAGTAATATAGATAAATATAAACAAATTGAGATAGATAGATAGATAGATAGATAGATATGAAGATGGATAGTTTTGAATAGACTGAGCTGGGTCATTATTTTAATAGTCACCGGGTAGCAATTTTTGAGGCAGGAGACCGGGACGCACTTCTTCATAAATTACCCAAATCTGTGTTATTAAATTTAAGCATTTCAGATTTGCATTTTGGATGCATGATGTATTTTTATTTCAGTCTTTTTATTTTTTTTAATGACTCCCCTCCTCTACCCCCCAAAAAAAGTTTTAAAAAAAGAAGAAAAAAAGAAAGAAAGCATGCAAATTAAAAATGTGTATTTTATATTTTGTCAAAGATATCAAACAATTCTGATTACAATTGGACACATAGCCTAGTAGATAAAGGAGTTAGGTTAAGACAGGTCTAAGTGTCAGTTATCTCTAGACTACAGGTTCAATCATGGTCTGGGGCAGCAGTAACAGAATAATAATTAACACAAGCTTAACACCTGTACCCCAACTATGGTTAGCAGAATGAGAACAGGATACCCCCATGGACTAAATAAAGGGTTAGGTTTAAAGTTCCGTGATGGCTCCCGATTATGATAAGAAATACCTGAAGAAGGCCGGAGGGCACATTGTCTGAAACGTTGTGCAGATAACAATGAAGATGAGGACAATAGTCTGAATAATACAAATGATACTGGTTATCAAGCCTCATCTCAAAAATTAAGAGAAATAATTCTGATTATTGTTTTTTGATGGGCTAACCCGGCCGGCCCATTCAGTCGGTAAAGCATTCGGCTAGAAACCACAAGGTTCCTAGTTCGATACCAACTCAGCGTATGAGTAGCACAGGGATCTGTGCGGTAAAGTAAGGAGCTGATGGTAGGTGTGGCGCTCCACCTCAGATGCTAAAACAATCTCCTTGGTCTAGTGCTATTGAAAAGGGGATAGACTCCCTCGCTGACTGGCTGATACCAACTTTAGGCCGCCCCGTCGACTTTTTTTTTATTGTTTTTTACTAACTGATCTCTGAATATTAATTGTCTCCATTTGTTGTATATTATGAATCAAGGTTGAAGATTTAATCTCTGTCTTCTCTGATTGTGAAATAATACGCAGTCTTATTTTAAAATTTGAACAAATCACTAATCAGTGTTATTGATTGGACCCAGACAAAATTTATATGAAAATATTTTGTATTTTGCAGATCATCTTCATATTAACATGGACACTTGTAATGATTTACTTATATATCTGCAATGGGCATAATGTTTTCATTCACTTACAAAATAAATTGGCTCTGTTTTTTACAGCTTGCCTTATTACTCACAGATTCATTAATGATTTTATTGGAATAAAACAATTCTCTCTTTGATTTAATGTCAGTAAATAAGAAATCTTTAAAACAATTGAATATCCTTGTTGCAGCCAATATTTGATAGGAAAAAAAATTTTTGTTGTTTTTCTCAGATTTAAAATAGTGATATGAAGCAAAATGGAAAAGAAAAGAAAAACATCTTTTATTTTAGTTGTTATAAGATAAAGTTAAAAGTTTTATTCTTGAAGAAAGGAAGCCAAAATCTAAATTCTGTCTGACGTGGACTTTATTAAGCATTAATTCAACATACAAAGAAAACAAAGAATATCACCTTAAATAAAGGAATTGGAACAGTTCAATTCTGGTCAGTAGGAGAAGTAGGCTCTAATCGTAACTTTTTATTATGATTCTGAAATTATAAAGATGTATCATTATGAAACTTGTAACTTTGACAAGATAAATGAATTGAATGTTTTGTTAATCCTTTTGTAAATGACTTTGTAAAACATTTTAATTCTCTTTTTTTAGAGAAGATTAAAGTATTGTACAAAGTTAATTAAACATTTTAAAATGATGGCTAATGCAAATAAAGAGACTAGTGTGTCTTACTATTTACCCATTGAGTGAGAGGGGAGGGTCTAGATCTTATACCAAAATTCAATAAAAAAAGGTTTAACTCTTCATTATAAAGATGATTGTAACTGATTCTTTAAGTGTTCTACTCTATTAGTTTTGTTTATTCTACCAAGTTAAATGTGGATCTGAAAAAATAAAATAAGCCGAAAATTTGCTAATATTCACTAAACTCACAAAAGAGAATGTTAATACCCTTTTGGTTTTAAAAACAGAAATGCATATGTACGTGAGGGAAAAAAACGAGTTTTAAAGAGGCATGCTGGTAACTTTCATTAAACTTGTAGAATAATAAGATGTTGAAAGACCGAAAGTTTTATTCATGTTATGTAATAGTGGAAAGTTACTCAAAATTTTGGGATGGCGTGTGAAATGTGAGTTGTTGGTCTTTGATTGGTCAATGAGTGCTAACAGAATTTTGGGATGACGTGTGAAAGGTGAGTTGTTGGTCTCTGATTGGTCAATGAGTGCTAACAGAATTTTGGGATGACGTGTAAAAGGTGAGTTGTTGGTCTCAATGAGTGCTAACAGAATTTTGGATGACGTGTGAAAGGTGAGTTGTTGGTCTCTGATTGGTCCTGAAAAGTGCTAACAGAATTTTGGGATGACGTGTGAAAGGTGAGTTGTTGGTCTCTGATTGGTCAATGAGTGCTAACAGAATTTGGGATGACGTGTGAAAGGTGAGTTGTTGGTCTCTGATTGGTCAATGAGTGCTAACAGAATTTTGGGATGACGTGTGAAAGGTGAGTTGTTGGTCTCTGATTGGTCAATTGTGTATGCTTAGTTGCATGAATTTGCCTAGACTCTAAAAGAACATGCTGCAGAAATCTTTTGTGAGTACGCATTGAGCGAGAAAGAAGAGAGAGGAGAAGCAGAGAAATAGAAGGATGAGGAAAAGAGAGAGAGAGAGAGAGATATTGGATAGCGATGGGAGCATAGAGAGAGAGGGTAGATAGACAGAACATGAGTGGAGAATAGATAGATAGAAAGAAAGAAAGAAAGAGATTGGCGATAGAAAGAGAGGGAGAGAGAGATGATGGGTTGAAGGAGTGGGAGGGGTGAGAGAAAAATGTTAGAAATATCCTTAAGATACTGATAGCTTTTTGATTTAGTGCATCCTGGGATGCACATATTTGCTTTAAATGAATCCCTGGGAATATTAATGGGTTCCAACAGTTTCTTAATAAATTGTAGAGTTTTTATTTATGATCTGGCAAAACAACTAAAGCTGTCTAACTCCTACTTTGTAACCTATACTGTGTAATTCATTTCTAAGAAACTATTGAAATGTATTTACAGTTAGCTTAGTGAGGGAAGAAAAAAGAAAAACACTGGGATGCATCTATACGATTTTACTGCATCCTTTTAGATTTTTATGCATCAGGGATACAGGATGTGTACCTATCAGCATCTCTGAATGGGCATAGTTTTTTTTATCTAATTATTCTTAATCAAATCCAAAAGAAATAGAATTTGTTTTTTCTTAATTTTTTTTTTTCAACAAGTTTCAGGTCTTTAAAATACGTTTTTTAATTGTCTGTTATTTTTGCTGCAAATTAAAGAGTTAAATAGATTTTTATTTCTCTTAAAATGATTTGAAAAATCTTAAATTCGTAGTGCAGAAAAAGATTGCAGAAATTACATATATTTCTGAGATAGGATTTTAGTGGAGAATGTAAAGTTTTTTTTGTTTTTTTTTATGTGTTTCTAAAACCATTAACCCTTCCACTGTCATTTGAAATGCTTTTCTCTGAAGGAAAATAATAATGACCAGATTTAAACAAAACTGATTAGTAAATTTTGAATAGGAAAACATTATCAATTAATAACAGCTGGTCATTTCTCTCCTGTTCAAAACTAAAGATTTCTTGAAGAAAAATTAACTTTTTAGATATTTTTATTGGATGTGTTTTTGTTTACTTCTAATTGGAAAAAAAAAAAATTCAAACCACCTTTTGATCTGAGAACCTTGTTAACAGAATGTATTGTAAGATAATTTTGATTATTTTTAACAATACTGCCCATGCCAAAATATTGGTAATATTTTCAGTGCATATGAATTAAAGTATTTAATGCCGATAATAAAATTAAATTAATGTAATATATATTTGCATACATTCTCTTAACAAAAACAAGGGTATTATTGCATAAATGTATCTTGGCATCCTGCCCTAAAAAACGCTAAGCGGTGCCTGCTGAAAAATACGACCCATACTACTAGTTTGTTTAATGTCTTGATTATTTTTGTGACATTTGTTTTGAATTAGAAAAAAGAATATCTAAATATTTTGATTTTTTATTTGTATTTGTTTAATAATGTATTGATTGTTTTTATTTTCGAGACTCTGTCATATTTATTTAAAGATATATGACAGTTTTTTAAAATTAAAATAAAATGAAATTACTGAAAAAAAAGAAGATATTTTTTTGAATTAAAAATGACGTGACATTTAAAAAAATCATTTTAAAGATGAGGGAGTTAAATAATTATCATTTATTTGTCGATAAAAAACCTAGGGGTGGCTTACTTTAAACCCCTTCAAACCACTAAAAAAAAGTTATTTGTTAAAAAAAAAAAAAAAACGCCTTCAATCCGCTACATTAGTAGCAAAATTATTTTAAACATGAGGAAGTTAAATAATTACATTTATTTGTCGATAAAAAAACCTGGGGGTGGCTTACTTTAAACCCCTTCAAATCACTAAAAAAAGTTATTTGTCAAAAAAATGCCTTCAAACCGCTACATAAGTAGCATGGGTCAGATTTTGAGCAGGCACCACTTTGCATTTTTTAGGGAAGGAAGCCAGGACGTATTTATGCGATATGCACCAAAAACAATTGTGAAAATTATGATTTAATATATACTTGATAATTATTGATTATGATTCTTCTAAATGTTTTGTGGTCAGCAGAGTTGCCAAGATTGCAGTTTTTAAAATAACTGCAAATTAAACTTACTTTTTCTTTTTCTTTTTCTTTTTATTGATGACAATATTCAAGAGAAAAGCAATAATCATATTTTTATGGTTAATGGCCAGCATTTTCCAATAGAACAAAAATAATAAGAATACTTTTTATCATAATTATAGATTATTGTTTTTGCCTTTTTTTTTTTTTTTTTGCTAACAATAGCGATAATTTCAATTAAGTTTTCTTTTCATTTTTTTTATTGGGAAACAATTTTCTTTTCAGAGCAGTTCATTAAAAACAAAAACAAACTTTATTTCTGAATGAAAGACAAATATTCTGGTCTACAACAGTAGACTTAGGTATATATGAATTACAACTTTTAAAAAGAAATTTTTAAAATCAGAGATGAATTTTTATTTTGAATTATTCAGCAAATGCATTGTCTTAGTCAAGACAAAATTGTGTTCTTAGTTAATTTCAAGTATTCTTTAGCAGATTTATCAATCCATTCAAAATTCCTCACGTCAATTTTTAAGTGAAGTTTAACAGGTTTGAATTCAGAGTTTTCCATCTTCTAGAATATTTACCATACCAAAATTAAAGAACCCACTCTGCCCTACTATTTATCCATAGCTGATGGAGAAATAGTTGAATGTATACATTTCCCCAAGGGTATTAGAGCTTTGTGAAATGCTTCATCCAGGATTTGAACTCTGGTTAACATGTCCATTTTCTACAATGATAACCATTACACAATGAGTACCTCTGATAACTGTACAAGGTAAATGCATTAAACATCTTGAAGTCTTATATGCGCTTAGATCCTGTAATCAAGTTGGATTGGATTTTGATACATTTGTATTCAACTCAGATTGGATTTGGATCCATATTATCAATGGATTGATAAATGTTATACTATGAACAATAGAAATATCATTTTGTCTATGACTTTTTAAAGAAATTCTAGATGTAGATTTTTTTTTCAAGTCTTTGTTAATGATTAAACAAATTCATATTTGAAGTTTGAAGGAAAGAGAATGATGGTCAAAATTCTTTTTTCTATAGATACTGGTATACTTTTATCTTGTCTGAGAGATGTTTGTTACCAACAATTTTAACAAAATGATTACTGTAGTATAAACACTGAATGAAATAAGACATTAAAACTGAAGAATAATTAAAGTTCCAATTACCGTTAAACTGGGAAGACAAGGCAACAAACGGTTGTAACTCAAATACAAACCCGAATGCTACAAAGTCCACTGCAAAATGACAAAGTATATATAAGACTCCACAATGTCATTCAAATCAAGCAGTCAAGCAGCCAATCAGAACTCAAGGAATGGAATCACGCAAATCACCCAGATTCATGGATGGATCATTCTTGATTCCTATTTATACCAGCTGTCTTGGACACTGTTTGAGTTGTACTTAGTTAGCTGCTGTTATTAAAACCAACAGTAGACTGACTTCAATAAAAACATTGAAACATCACTGCTTAAGTGGTTTAAAAGTGCCTACATGAAATAGGAAGCAAATTCAGATTTTATCTCAAGTTATTGATATAAATTTCCAGAATTTGTATGTTTTATATAGACTAGTACAAAATAAAAAACACTCTCGGGGCAATGTAAAAATATATTTTTGAAACATATTGCCTGAGGGTGGGAGTAAAAAATTCAATGTCAGCGAGTTTGTACCCTAAGTAAGTAAAATCATCAAATTCATTAAAGGATTAAAAAATAAAACAATTTGAAATGTAAATTTTAAATATGTATTAAAATAAAACAAACTATATATAGATATATAATACCAGTCATGTATTTATTAAAACTTGTTTTAAAAAACAATGAGGACTGTCTAATGCTGTTTGTTCAAATTTTGAGTGTATTTCTTCTATGTTATGACGATTTTGGGTAATGTGACGTAACAGTGATGTCATTTTTGTTACAGACAAAAACCGGAAGCGAATCTCCATTATTAATAGATATTATAAGCATAAATAAATTTTACTTGTTTGATACACACATTTAAACTGAATCAAAAATATACAAGGGGATGCTGAAACATTTTTGATCATGAAAAGATCTAAAGCCATGATATGTACATAGTATTTCAAATATTCATCTCCAAGTTCAATATTCTTGGCACATTGTTTCTCAATTTTCTTTAACCTTTACAAAAAAAAAATGATAAAAAGTCAATGTCTTCATAGCTGAGATCAAAGAACTTTTCAGCATTCTGTCGTGTATGTGTATGTATGTATAATATATATTATATATATATATGTGTGTGTGTGTGTGTGTGTATTTAGACAGCAGATTGTCTTGCAAGCATATTTTTATTGAAAATAACAAACAAGGATTTATTGTTTAGCTTTTTATTCAGCTTTTCTTGTTGGCAAACAAAATGTCACAACTGTGGTTATAGGCAGTTTAAAAACCGTCCTAAGTCTCTGTTAGTGTAATTTTGAGTATTGGTACTTATAACCATATTTGTACAATGACCAAAGAGAGTCACAAGCACTCATACCCAGATTACACTCACAGAGATTTTGGACCGTCTTTGCCTACAGCCACAATTACAAAATCTTATTCACCAATACACACACACACACACACACACATATATATTTACCAAACTCCTCCGCACAAGCAGGATACAACACAAGGTTAATTTCTTAAGCGGAGTTTAACAGGTTTGAATTCAGAGGTTTTATTTCTCCTAGACTGATTACCTAGCCATGGTTAAAGAGCCCAGTCTGCCCTGCTATTTTACCCATAGCTGGAGGGAGAATTGGATTCATTACTTTCCCAAGGGTATTAACGCGATGTGAAATCCAAACAGCTTCGACCAGGAATTGAATTCAGGTCGATGAGTCCATTTCTTACATCTATAACCATTAGACCACACGCCTCCAATATATATATATATATGTGTGTGTGTGTGTGTGTGTGTGTGTGTGTGTGTGTGAGAGATACTGAAAATGACAACAATTTAATTTAACCTTTACTGTATAATAATAAGACAATACAATATTATATATATATATATATATATATATATATATATATGAAATTTAACATTTTGAAAAAACAAATGATGTTTGTTATGTAATTGCTTTGTACGCATATGTGTATGTATGTTTGTACGTGTATGTACGCATGTGTGTTTGTACGTGTGTGTGTGTATGTGCATGCATTTGTATGTGTACGTGTATGCATGTGTGTCTGTGTGTACATGTGTGCGTATGTGCATATATATGTGCACGTGGGGCCCATAGTAGTATGCGTATACGCTTCAGTATGTATATGTAAGGCTTACGCAGCACATATAGTTACATGTGTGTGCGTATCGGTATGTATGAATATTGTTTTGTATGCGTGTCTATGTCGTGTGTATATGTAACCACGTGCAACCACGTCCGGTTGACAACGCTACATCTCGTAATAGCCAACACCGCCGTTCGATAACCCCCACCCACCCATAATATACAACATTTGCAACCTTAAAGTTAATATCATTCAACCTCACTCCTCAACTAACATGACCCGACTGTATACAATATACACAACCTACACATCCGATAGAAAAAAACATACACACACACATACATGCACAAACACAAACGCTCGCATGTAAGCACTGTTAAAATACCACACACTCACAGATCAACGTATTATGTGTGTGACCTGTTACCACGCATACGCAACCTTTTTGCTGCCCATAAACACTCTCACACATTCAATTCACCTTCACATACATACACACATCATTTTATCCAATCATACGCATCCCATGACTATTGAATTTTTTGAAATTTTTTGAAATTTTTTGGATTTTCCTTACATTTGAAACATCTTCACCAGATGAATGCATCGCATGAAACCAATATGGTTGTGAATGTTCTTTTGTCACCTAATAAATAGATATGTAAAACCTCTATATATTTATCTTATTATATTATATCTATCTATATATATCTATATATATATATATATATATATGGTATCCAATTGCCGCCTAAACTTTTCTGTCGCAGTGGCATCAGTAAATAATCCAAAAGTGCTCAATATATTAAAAATACAGAGCACTAATAATACTAATAATATTATTATTAGAGGAAAAATAAAGGGTCTACCATGGTTTCAATCAAATTGAAATGGTTTCTTCAGGACCCTACCCGACGTTAACTAAGTCGATGTAATTCCTTAGTTAAATTCTAAGTTAAATTACATCGACTTAGTTAACGTAGGGTAGGGTCCTGAAGAAACCATTTCAATTTGATTGAAACCATGGTAGACCCTTTATTTTTCCTCTAATAATAATATTAGTATTATATATATATATATATATATATATATATATGGTGAGTTTAGTTCTCATGGTGAATATAATATATTTGGATATATGTTTTATATATGTCAATAATGGGGATTTTGTGTGAAGCATAAAATAAGAAACTCCATTTGTGTTAACTGAAGTTTCATTTTATTTCCTTCAATATTTCGGAAGCATGACCTTCCTTTATCAAGAAAATCTATACTGACTGTTTTATGTTGCTTTTGGCACCTTTGTAGCTGGGATTGATGGAACTCTGGTCATCTGTGAACACGGTTGGCTGGAGTTGAGGTGTCACTCTGTCGGTAGGGGATTGAAATTTGGGTGACCTCTTTTCTCATTGTGTCAGTCCAAGTACCATCAGTAACAGCAAATACTTATTTATTAAACCCAGTTTTGTTGAAATCATTATGCAAATTGTTCCCACTATATACTATGTAAACAATAATCTTTTTAGATATATATATCACTTATTTAAAGTTTTTAAATGCATTAATAATATGGACAGTTCTGAGGCAAATCTCACTTAACTAGACTTTAACAGAAAAATAATTAATAAGATGTTAATTAAGATTGAATAATGACTATTTCATAATCGTTGAAAATATGACTTAAATAAGTAAGGAAATCGTGATGACGTAGTTTCGGTTACAGACACAGATAATCTCTATTCTTATAAGATGTAATATTTTTCAAACAATTTTTAAATATTTTTTCAAATTGTAATAATTCTTTTCTTTTTTTTCTTTTACAGGTAAGAAAATTTGAACACCTTTATTTTTTTTCTTCCGGGAATGATCTATCTTAGGTGTAAAGAGAAACTCAACTGGTCAATCTGCAGCGAACCCCCCAAAAGGTCGTTATTATCTTTTTCATTCTTATACACAGATATATATATACACATTGTACATAGGTAACTAATAATAATTCTTATAATTAGTCATATACAGTACACTTGGTTTTGGTTTGTTTTGTTTTTACAGCATATCAACCTCAGTGGGTCATTTAATGCCGATAAAGTTTTGAAATAAATTCATTCTTAATGGATAATCAAATTTTGTTTATAAACTCATGTTTTTCTATTTAACCCATAGATGGAACACTAACAGGTACTACCACTCTGGGTCAGAGTGGACCAGGGAGCAATGGTGATGAAGGGGTGCTCCACATTCCCCAAACCTCCAAAATTGGAACCTCACCATCAGATAGAGTTTAACGTCATTCCCAGGACATGTAGACCCTCAGCCACCACCTTCTAACACCCATATGATAAAAAGGGGTTGGGGCTTGCCATAAAGGCAATAGGGTTGGGACAAGGTGCTAAGGCTTGACGTGACCAGCCGATTGATCGGAGGGGGCATCTCCGACCACCTTTCTCACCCAAGAAAGGGCCAAAGTGGAGTATTGCAAGTCATGGACTGCTCAATCACCTGGGTTCTATCCTTAAGCATCACGGGTCGCCACCCATGGCCAACAGGTGGCCCCATTAGGAGAGTTTTGCCCCTCTGCAGAGGTGCAGTCGGTGTATTCTAAGGCCCCAGGCGACAGGGCGAGTACACTTGGAAAAAAGGTATAAATATACAGGGGTAACTGAATCAAGCTTAGTTGATAATTTTTCTTAAACAGCTTCAGGAAGTAAAAAGAGTAATTTTATATTATAGAAACTTATAACAGTGACTAAAATAGTGTTTGATTTGTTTTAGTTTGTTTAATGGCATATCAACATTCATGGGTTATTTTATATCAAAGGTATGACCCCCCTCCTCATTCCTCAAGTGGTATGTACCACTGACTTCACTTTTCGACTAATACCCTTCTGAAAGGTACGAACCTCCTCATTCTCCCAGTGGCATGTTAAATAGTACCACTACTGTTCTTCTACAAGGATGTATTCTAGGTCTGGTAATTCTCTGTATGTTAGTCTCTCTCTCTCTCTCTCTCTCTCTATATATATATATATATATATATATATATATATATATATATATGTACTTGGCATCCTTCCGTCTACTAAAGACGATGGCGTAGTGTCCATTTTTATCTACAACTGCGTGAGTGGCCTAACAGACCAATTTTTGAATGGCAATCTCTGGTGCAGTGACTGCAAACAAACAGTGATGCTTGCTGGAATTGCTGTTGTCTCTCCTTCCTTTTGGCTCTCTTTTCTGCGGCGGCTTCTTTCCTCTCTTTTTCACTCATATTCATTCCTTGTTTGATGAGGAGGTGCCAGGTCACACCGTCTTCTGTACAAGCCTCCCATGTGTTGGTGTTAATTTGGCATGTCTTCATGTTTTTCTTGCTGACATCTTTAAAACGCAGACGTGGTCTCCCTACTGGTCGGGTGCCCTCTGCTAATTCGCCATACAGTAGATCTTTGGGGATGCAGCCTTTTTCCGTCCTCCTGATGTTATCAAGCCAACGTAGGCATCTCTCGCAGATGATGCGGGAATGCTGTTCATGTTTGCTCGTTCCAGCACTTCTGTATTAAAGGAACGCTAGTAAAAACTATAGTGGTACTATTCAGCTGTTAGCTAATAGAAAAAATGAGTTTTAAAAAATTGTTTAAACAAAACAAAAATTTGAATAAAAAAAATTGAATATTCATCAAGAATGAATAAAATAAACATCATTTGTTTTTTCAAAATGTTAAATTTCATACTGTCGGATTTATTTCCATCTATTTTTCATATATATATATATATATATATATATATATATATCTTATTATAATGGAGATTGTGGGTTTGTCTGTCTGTAACCGAAACTATATTACTATACAAGTCACAATTCCCTTTGTTATTTACATCACATTTACCATGATTTTATTTTTATTTATACCTCAATTATTAATAAAATTGTTTTACATTATTTATAATGTTGACCATATCTACATACTAATAACATGCAATTGTATTTATATATACAACAAAATAGCGGTTTACAGAGTGAACGGGAAGGCTAATTTGCATATTGATCTTAAAAATTTGATTTCAATAAATATATGCTTAATATTATTTATTTTCTAATTGTTTGCTTTTATCTTAATGAATATGAGCAAAAATCTCGGGGATAAATCTGAAAAGAAATCCATTAACAAGAAGAAATAACTAATATTATTCTTTACTTCCTATTTTAACTAAACAGTTAAATTAG
>CM042152.1:16251177-16307675 GCA_023376005.1 Doryteuthis pealeii
TATATTGGTTAGGAGGTTGATTTAGAAGGCTATCACAATGCAGGTGTAAAGAAAAAATAATAATACGGTAACAATGATGTTGTGTGTTAACCTGTATTTAATTCTTGAATTTTTGAGATATCTCTTTTTCAAAAGATCACTGGAACTGAAGCAGTCTAGAATGCTTCAGTTCTTTTATTATATTAAATATAGGTTAACACACAACATCATTGTTACTGTATTATTATTTTTTCTTTACACCTGCATTGTGATAGCCTTCTAAATCAACCTCCTAACCAATATATATATATATATATATTCTTGATTTACTTGTTCTTTCTGGATTTCTCGGCTAATGAGTCAATCTGAATGAAATTTGTTAATTGATTGAAACATTGAAAATGAAAGAAAATGATATATTTGTAAAATTGTGCTTTTTTATTTTAAAGAAGATGAAAATGTAAAAAGAGAAAAAAAAGGAATTGAGTTGGCTGAATGAATTATTGAATATGTTCAAATTTGTTTGTAAAGTTTTGTACTGAGAAATTTTCTAAAAGATGCTGTAGAGTCAGATTGACTTGTAAAGAAGATTGGTAATGATCAAATAACGATGAAATTTGAAAATACAATGTGGTTAATATATCCCAATATAATCATAATAGCCAATTAGTGGAAATCATTTGAATATGTTTCACTATGTTAGTTGCTTTGTTGGGTGGCTTCCACATAAGAGATAAAAACAACAACTATTCTATATTCAATTACCTACTTCAAGAAAGCCCTTGTCAGTGAGTATCAAGGGTTTTGCTGTCCACTTTTTGGGTCAATTTTTTTGTTGTTACTACTTGTGCAACAACCCTTGGTTCTTTATTACAGTTGTTAATGTGTGTTGCGTAGGGGCCAAGGTCAAGTTGTAGTAGTAGTAGTAGCCATTGTTAATTCAGAGTAACAACATACGAAAGTTATATAGTCAAAAGGGGGTTGTTTATTTTTTTCTAGGCTCGTGGGTTCTTTTTCAGAAAGAAGGAAAGAGAGAGTAAGATCAAACTGCTTCGTAAATCACATTCATGTACGCTGTTTGTTGCTAGCCTAGACATATCACTGTGGGACCTCCAAAGACCCATGTCTGCCCCTGATCAAGGCCCAGGCCTAAAAGAGCAATTTTTCTTTTCTTCTGTTTTTGGTCCCGGGGCGGGGGAAGGGACACATCCGCTTCCGCCCTCTGCAGAAAACCTGGGACCTCCGTTTTTATATTTAAATCTAGTTCTGGGGTCATTGGTCGGTCAATAGCTGGCACCTGTTGAGTGTTTACAATTCCAAACTTTAACTTCTTTTTGTTCTTATTTCTTTTTCTTCTCCTTCTCCAGAAATCTGATTACCATTTTCTTTTTAATCCCAAATTCTTCGTAGACCATAATAATTATGCTACAATGTGACTGGCTAAAATTTCAGGGGTTTGAGTTCTAATTTATCTCTTAAGGGATAACATATACATATTTTTACACACCCATGCATACATATGCTGACATGCATTCTCCTGCCTATGCATTTACCCATATGGGTTCATGTGCAGAAAAAAAACACATGCACATGTGTTCCTGTTAAGGGAATGCATGACTTACTTATTTACATACTTATAGAGGCATATGCATAACACCATGGACATAGCCACTCACATGCACTGACACACACATATGCAAATGCCCATACATATCTTTATATATATATATCTACCAACCCCTCCACACGGGTAGGATGTGACACAAGGTCAATTTTTAAGCGGAGGACAACAGGTTTGAATTCAGTTTTCCTTCTCCTAGACTGGTTGCCTAACCAAGGTTAAAGAGCTCAGTCTGCCCTACTATTTACACATAGCCGAAGGGAGAGTAGGATTCATACCTTTCCCAAGGGTATTAGTGCTAAGTGAAATGCAATTACCACGTCCAGGATTTGAACATGGGACGACAAGTCCATTTCCCATGACTTTAACCATTGCACCACGCGCTTCCATTAACATCTCTTTATATATGTCTAATAATTAAATCACTCCCCACATGACCTAAAAAAGCCTGCCCTTGTCCAAATGCATGTAGGCTGACATATGTTCAACCATACATGGTTGCATCTTTATTACTTCATCTCCATTCATTCATTTTGAAACCTCTGCCTGCAACTCTTATGTATACACTAGTGTGCATATTGGAGAGTCTGGAAGTTTTTCCTTTGTAGTGGTAGTACTTGTATAGTGGTTTCTCCAGTTTAAGAATATAGCAAATATTTTTCTTGTATGAATGAGTTCTGAAGATTTCCGATTTTGTGTTAAGGTATTTGCTTGAGGAAGCTAGTAGGATTGGCAGTTTTTCAGTGGTGCATAGTGCACATGTCTCAGATCCGTTAATGTATGGCCTGGGCTATTCCAATATTTTATATCTTATATAAACATATTGAGGAAAAGTGCATCAGGCATACTCTTTCCAGATATTTTTATATCAAAGATAAAATTTCTAGATGGAATCAGTCATTACTTTGACTCCTAAAAGTTTGTTTTTAATGCATTTATTATGAATTTTTATACATTAGATCTTGTCATGAGTAGTAGCCACTTACTAAGCTTCGTTTGGCACAAAGCCAGAAATCTGGAGCACCCAATGAGCTCTTACTATGTGTAGGTTTACACATGTTCACAATTTATATAAGGATAAATATCTTGGAAGCTTTGTTATTATATGAATAAAAATAAGATTTTCAATGTCAGATATTAAACTTTAAAGATAGATTCACAACATTATGTTTTCAATCCTGAAACCCTGCTCAGCAGCCCTATGGTCATCATTGTGTTGGATTCATGATTACAGATGAATTTTTCTACCATGTGTCTAGGTAGGTTTTCTCTGTTTAATTAACATACAAAGACTTCAGTCATACCTACGAACCAATCATTATATGGTTTAATAAATAAAAATGATGTACAATGGAAAAAGATATATTATTTTAATATATATATATATATATATATATATATATATATATATATATATATAAAGTGTTGTTATGGGTCCAACAGGAGAAAATTAGATATTTTATAAAAAAGAAGGTTCGCAAAAAGGATTGTTTTTTTTAAATATTTTTTATTATTATCTTACATATGCGACACATGTTTCAGATCTGATATCTTCTTCAGGCATTAATTAACCATATTTTGGCAGAATATTAATATGTACATTTGGTTTCTGATATTTGATAGGTTGTGTGCATTTGTAACTTACTTTTTGTTTATATATATATATATATATATATATATATATATATATATATATATTTACTTACTTTACTTACTTACTTTGCTGTCATATTAGGTTTGTGGGGTTTTGGAATCTGTTCTTGAATGAATGATTTAGGTTCTTGCTGAAGAATTCTTACTATACTTATATTTTATATATTAGCATGTCTATACTCACACACACACACATTTCTGTGAATTGTAACATTAAGATGATAAGCAATAAGACTGTTGGCAGGGATGTTTGAGTTCATGCCATTGCAGAGAACAAAAGAATCAAATGATTTTTGCATTTACTTTATAGATTTCTTCACCATTTATTTTTTCTTTGATCTCTCTGGAATTTATTGAGTATTATTTTTAAGTCTGTTAAAGATTTTCAGCATGTAAAGCTTTTATCATGATTGAGAAGCTTCTATCAAAAAAAAAAGAGAAGGAAATCCAGGTGAACTAAAGGAAAACAAGTAGAAATATTACGAGGGGAAAAAAATATTTTCTCATCAGCATCTCAGTTGAAAGAGAATAGAAATTTGACTGGCACTAAACATAGAACAAATAACAAAACTGGGTTGAACTTGCACAAAGGTGTCAAAATTAGGGTGACCCAGAAAAAACAGAACCCACAAATTTTGTAATAAAACTGTTAATTTTAACTATGGGGGTCTAGGGTTAGGGTTTAGGATTAGGGTTAGGGTTGGGGTTTAGGTTTAGTTTAATGGGAAAATGAATAAATAATTTGGGTTCTGTTTTTTCTGGGTTACCCTGTATACCGGCGACCCAGAAAAAAACAGAACCCACAAATTTTGTAATAAAACTGTTAATTTTAACTATGGGGGTCTAGGGTTAGGGTTTAGGATTAGGGTTAGGGTTGGGGTTTAGGGTTAGTTTAATGGGAAAATGAATAAATAATTTGGATTCTTTTTTTTCTGGGTTACCCTGTATACCGGCGACCCAGAAAAAAACAGAACCCACAAATTTTGTAATAAAACTGTTAATTTTAACTAGGGGGGGGTTTAGGGTTGGGGTTTAAGGTTAGTTTAATGGGAAAATAAATGAATAATTTGGGTTCTGTTTTTTCTGGGTCACTCTAATTTTGACACCTTTGTGCAAGTTCAGCCCAAAAGTGATTGCTGATAAACAGTGATGTTTCGCCATGGTTAGCCATCTTGTTTAATCCAGTCATCATTATAACTTTACATTAGTAAAACCAAATTAATGCATGAATTAATCATTTATGAATTTTTATAGACATTAATCAGAATGAAAATGTTTCAAAGTTAGAAATAAAAATAAGAGATGCAAAGACAAAACGTTTATCAAAAGAAAAAAAATGTAAACATTGAATAAAATTTCAACAGTAAAATGAAAGTGCTAAACAATTTTATAGGGTCAGTAAATTTATATGGTTGTGAGATATGAACAATTAGTGGAATCAAAGTAACACTTATGGTTATTTTAGTGTAGATTCAAAATTCAGGTTTGGGTACTCACAGCTATATAAAAAAAAAATATATATATATATATATTTTTGAAAATGCCCAAATTTAATTGTTTGGATTAGTTGCAAAGGGATAAATAAAAACAAAAACTTTTGGCTGATATCTCAAAGTAAATTTTGACAAGATATGATCCCTAACTTTATTAGTACCAAAATGACAACACTCTTACTCTCCGCTGTGTCGGTGGAGCGTTAGAATGTACCAACTGCACCTCTGCAGAGGGGTAAGACTCCCCCAATGAGGCCACCTGTTGGCCGTGGGTGGCGACCCGTGATGCTTAAGGATAGAGCCCAGGTAGATGAGCAGTTCATGACATGCAATACTCCACTTTGGCCCTATCTTGGGCTAGACGGGCGGTCGGAGAGGGCCCCTCCGATCAACCGGCTGGTCACGTCAAGCCCTAGCACCTATATGATTTTCCCAACTCTATTGCCCTTATGGCAAGCCCCAACCCCTTTTTATCATATGGGTGCTAGAAGGCGGTGGCTGCAGGTCTACATGTCCTGGGAATGACGTTAAACTCTATCTGATGGTGAGGTTCCAGTTCTGGAGGTTTGGGGAATGTGAAGCACCCCTTCATCACCATTGCTCCCTGGTCCACTCTGACCCGAAGTGGTAGTACCTGTTAGGGTCCCATCTATGGGTTAAATAGAAAAATGTATTTATAAAAAAAATTGTATTATCCATTAAGAATTGATTTATTTCACAACTTTATCGGCATTAAATGACCCACTGAGGTTGATATGCCGTAAAACAAAACAAACCAAACTCTTACTCTCTACAAAAGAAGATATATATATATATATATATATATATATATATATGTGTTTTAATAAAAATTTAGTGTAGATTCAAAATTCAGGTTTGGGTACTCACAGCTATAAAAATTTTAAAAAGAGATATTTTTGAAGAAAATACCCAAATTTAATTGTTTGGATTAGTTGCAGATTGATAAATAAAAACAAAAACTTTTTGCTGATATCTCAAAGTAAATTTTCACAAGATATGATCCCTAACTTTATTAGTACCAAAATGACAACACTCTTACTCTCCACCCCTCCCCTCTCTGAAAAAAAAAAGAATTACATTAGTATATATGAGGGGTGTACTTATTTTTGAACTAATACATATCCACATTTTTGGTTATAGAGCTTAAATGCTGTAGAGTTTGGTGATAAATAATACCTAATAATAACCATTTTGAGTGTAAAAATATTCCACTAGAAAATAATAAGATACTGATATCTTTGGTTTAGAAGATGATTATCTCTTTTTTAATCTTTAGGGTGTACTTATTTATGAGTTATAATCATTGATAGAGGAAGCACGTGGTGTAATGGTTAAAGTCATGGGAAATGGACTCGTTGCCCCGAGTTCAAATTCTGGATGTGGTAATTGCATTTCACTTAGCGCTAATACCCTTGGGAAAGGTATGAATCCTACTCTCCCTCCAGCTATGGGTAAATAGTAGGGCAGACTGGGCTCTTTAATCTTGGTTAGGCAACCGGTCTAGGAGAAGGAAAACTCTGAATTCAAACCTGCTGAACTCCGCTTAAGAAATTGACCTTGTGTCTCAACCTGCTCGTGCGGAGGGGTTGGTAAATATATATAATCATTGATAGGAATTTTTTTAACCAAAATATTATTGATTACATTTGTTGATTATTTAAATTGAACCCATTCAATATTTACTTTATATTTTGATTCTTTTGTCTTATATCAAGAACAAAACTTTAAACTTAAAAAAAAACCTTGCCCTTACTGAAATGAAGTCAGCCATGTTTTGCTTTAAAAAAATTACTCACTCAACTTTTATGTAAGGAAGAAAAAAATTAATCACAACTATTCTTTTTCTTAACTTAATTTTTTTTGTTGTATTTTTTCTGCACAAAAAGTGAAATAAATCCCCAAAGTGGTTTAATGCTTCAATAACTTATTGGAAACTTTTCTTTTTTTTGGGGGGGTGGGGAAACTATTCAAGGCAAAAAGTATTGGCATGTGTGATTTTATAAATCTAAGGTTAGAAAAATGTCTCGACTTGAAGTAAATTGCATTGAAAGGAACTAAACAAGACCTTCATTTAAAAAAGAACAAAGGTATTATTGACCAAAACTTCTCAAAATTGTACAAAATTTCCTAGATTGTCCAAAAATGATTGTTGGCTGACTCTGATAATATCACCAAGATCAATTGATTTTCAGCTAATTCTATTCCGAAAAAATCTAATACTTTCTGATTGGTTAGAAATAATAAAAAGAAAGCCAGTTTTAAAAATCCAAATCATTCCCTCGACAAGACTAAATAGATTGAAGTCAGAAGCTCAGTACAATGACAACTTAGTAGAGATTTGTTGATGGACTGATTTCTTTGTTTATTGATGCAAAGAATTACTTTTGGGTTTTACAGCAAACGGAAAAGAATAAAAACAAAAAAACTAAAGTTGTAACAAAATTGGGGAAATGTCTTCCTGAAGACATCAGACCAAACTAAGTGCTCTCTTCTCCTTCACAGCAATATTATCAGCTCCAATTTCAAGAATCAATCAGACATGGTCAATAAGATGGAACAAAAAGAAGATCAAACTAAATCAGAATTCTGCCAGGCTATATATATATATATATATATATATATATACACACACACACACACATAAAGAAGCATAAAATCAATGCCAATAATATGGTGGAAAATAAAAAAGAGTTAATCGGAAAGCTTCTTTTGTGTTGACTTGATATCTATCACTGTTTTATAATATCACTCAAAATCTTTTCCGCCCTGTCGGCTGGGGCATTAGAATGCACCGACTGCACCTCTGCAGAAGGGTAAGACTCCCCCAATCTGTTGGCCATGGATGGCGACCCGTGATGCTTAAGGATAGAACCCAGGTGGATGAGCAGTCCATGACTTGCACTATTCCACTTTAGGCATTTTCTTGGGCTAGACGGGTGGTCAGAGAGACCCCTCTGATCAATTGGCTGGCCATGTCAAGCCCTAGCACCTATATGATTGCTCCAACCCTATTGCCCTTATGGCAGTTGTGACATATGAAAGAAAAGAAAAGAAAATCCCAATAAGAATAGGCCTAAAGCGGTAAGCGGTCGGCCCAAATACACACTCCTTTCCCTTGTTGGGAAAGAACATCTCACCTTTTTCTCTCCCTTGCCTACCCTGCCCATGAGGTGGTACAGTCTACTGCCTATGTCTGCCTCTCTCTCTTTAACTCCTCTCTCTATGAGAGTAAGTATAGTAGTGTTTAAGTTGTATAAATATTTGCTGTGAAAAATAAAAAGTGGAGGTCGATTTAATTGTTAAGACATTGTTGCCGTTGGTCGCTATTGTTGTAACATATATACCCGTTTGGCCCTGAACCAGGAGAAAAACACATTTTTTTTTTTGCCACGTGCCGGGTAATGTTGTGGTTGCCCATCGCACCATGAGTAATTTTGGTGTGACGAATACGCAGTGGGGGCTGAATACCTCCCACACGTAACACAGCCCCAACCCTTCTTATCATATAGGTGCTAGAAGGTGGCTGAGGGTCTACATGTCCTGGGAATGACATTAAACTCTATCTGATGGTGAGGTTCCAGTTCTGGATGTTTGGGGGATGTGGAGCACTCCTTCATCACCATTGCTCCCTGGCCCACTCTGACCCGGAGTGGTAGTACCTGTTAGGGTCCCATCTATGTGTTTAATAGAAAAACATGAGTTTATAAACAAAATTGTATTATGCATTAAAAATGAATTTATTTCACAACTTTGTCGGCATTACATGACCGACTGAGGTTGATATGCCATAAAACTAAACAAACCAAACCAAAATCTTTTAAAAAAAAGTAGAAATCACTGAAATGAAAGAAAGAGGGAAGTCAGTGTACTCATCTGTTAGTGAGGAGGTAGAGTACTTGACTGAAAGCTGCTAAAGTTATTGTTCAATTCCTACCATTAATTGTGTGTTTGTGAACTATGAAATATCTGAGTAAGAAACAGGATAACCCAATACAGAGATGCTGATAGGTACGCGTACTGTGTCACTGATGCATAAAAATCTAAAAGGATGGAGAAAAATCGTATCAATGTGTCCCAGTGTTTATTTTTTATTACTTCACCATTTTCAGCTTACTGTAAATACATTTCAATATTTCCTTGGAAATGAATTACACGCTAGGGAGTACAAGGTAGGGGTTAGACAACTTTAGTTGTTCATAGATAAAAACTCTATGATTTATTAAGAAACTTTAGTTGAGACCCATGAAATTTCCCAGGTACTCATTCAAATCAAATACATGCATCCCAGGATGCACTAAATTAAAAAGCTATCAGCATCACTGCATTATAATGGGTTATTTTGTCTCTTACTTAGGGACTAGACAAATTAATAGTTATTAATTTGTCTAGTATTTCTTTCATCTTGATTTTAGTTGCTTGTTTTTAATTGAAATTACACAAGATTCTGTCAACAGCCATTTGAAAATAATATAGATTAAAAAAAAAAAGATTAAACTCTCAGTTATATCTGTCTGTTTTGGGAAGACAATCTCACCATGATAGTTACTCTTTCCAACAACAGGTCTATGACTGGCAATCTCATCATACTCTTTCCAACAACAGGTCTATGACTGGCATATGACCAAATCTAACAATATAGATTCTTTCTTAATCCTTTTGCAGGTAGAGCAATATTCTTGTCAACAATTGTACACAGTTTATTGAGGTAAAAGAATTTAAGTTCAAAATTCACTGAAATCATAATTCTTATTTCTGCTTTCTTGTAACAAAAGAGAAAAAAATAAATTGAAAATTTGATTTTGACAGTTTCATTTTCAAATAATTCCAAGAGTTGTTCACATTTCAATGCAAAAGAGGCTTATATCTAAGAAATATAGAGAATTTGAAATAGCATTTGTTCAATGTGTTCACATTACATCTTTTATGAAAACGGAAGTCTTACCTTTTCAGAGTTTGTGGTGAAATTCAAGTTAGTTTTCTTCTATAACTTTTATCTTGCCATTTCTATGACATGCTGACAGCACTTCAACTTTTCAGGTTTCATTTTTTAAAAATTATTCTCATTTAGAGGTTACTGAGAATCTAAGAAAAAAAAGCAGAAAATATATTGGCTGATCAAAAATGTTCTCTGTTTAACATTAGATGTTTGTGTATTGTGGCAGTTGTCAACATAGTTTTTTTATTTTAATTGTCAGATATTTTGTTTGTTGATTCTAACACTAAAGATAATAGAAAACGAGAAGCATCTTTGTCATATTAAACTTTTGTATTAGAAAAATAAAAGAAGTTTTAATTGCAAAACAAGATTAGTGTAGTTTATGGGGAAGTGGTTTCAATTGAGAAAATACTCATGTATTTCTCATGAAAGTTTTGAAAAGCTTCTGTGTGTCTGCATGGAAAAGAGAATAATTTTGAAAACGAATTAGAATATATATATATTATATATATATATATATATATATTATATATATATATATATATATATAATAATAAAATTCGAAGGCAATACAATGCGTAAAAAATAAAGACAAAAAGATGTTTTATATGTCTAATCGATTTCAAAGCAAGAGCTTCATCATCAGAGTGTATTTTCAGAAATGACGTGCTTATGTTTTTTTATTTGTGTGGTTATAATTTCTCTTCTTATTTCCTTTTCCTCTCCTTTTTTCTCTCTTTCTTCTTCCTCCTTTATGAATGGGCAAATAACTGTAATTTCTTATTTCTCTCTTTTTTTTTTTTCTTTTTAAAAGTTTGTTGAGAAAAAGGCTGACATCCGGTAAGATGTTGCAATATGTTGCGACCCGTGTGGAGATGTCAAAATTTTTTTTTAAAAAACAAAATGAACAATAAATAAAACCGTTAATAGAAAATTTTTTTTTTACATACTTAGCTTTGTTCGGCTTTTGTTTCGCTTCACCTTCCTTTTCTTATTCTTTCTCCCTCTCTTTCTTTTTTTTGTGTTTATTTCTCTCTTTTTCTTTTTTTTTCTTTTTTATCCCCTTTGTTCTCTAATTTAAATTATTTTTTTTATAGTAAATAAGTAAATAAAAGATTATCTTAAATTATGTATTAGTATTGATAGAAAAAAAAAAAATAATAATCTTTTTTATTATTTTTTTTTTAAGAAAATATCTTTTATGAGTACTTTTTTCTCTTTTCTTTCTTAAACTTAAATAGATTAATATTATATTAATTATATATTAAATATCATATAATAATTACATATTAGGATTGATGCAAAATTCAAAACAATAAAAACAAACCATTCTCCTTTTAAATTCAAATAGATTAAATGTTATAAATCAAATATTTGAATTACAAAAGGCATAATGTTTTGCTTCAATTATATATTTATTTAACTATATATATATATATATATAAGATATTGGCAGTTAGTTGTAACTCAGGTATCACAGTTAACATAGAAATATAAAAAGAAACACAAGTAAGTATTAAAGATAGGAGAACATATTTACTAAGCAAAGACAAGGTGACCAGGATTAGCAATTGCTAGGTTGAAATTAAAAAGTCTGTGAGATTGTTTTCTTCTTCGAAGTTTTGTCAGACATTATTTATAGGAACAACAGCTGATTCCATTCTCATTATTTAGGTACTAATGACACACTGGCTATACACAAATTTGATGAGAAGCACTTCAAAATTCACAACTGCAACTAATGTAAGATAGGAATATCTCACTTGAGAATAATCATGATCCAAATATCAAATTAAGCATTGAAACAATGTGCAATAGATTAATTAAGGATTTAAAATACTAATTTATAGTTTCATTCTATATATATGAGAAAATTTCATTTTTAAGATGAATTACAATGGACAATGAAAGGTGGAAATTGAACATAGAAGTACAACAGAGTGTTGAAAAAACAAAATAAAACCACCTAATGTACAAATGTTTTGTTTCAAGAAATATGCTGTGAATATAGTGCGCAATTGAAAGGACTCTATTAATTGAGGAAGCTGTCTTCTAAAAAAACCAAAAACAAATGATTGATGTACTATTTCTTCTCGATTTTAGATTATTCAGGGAAAACAATCATTGAAGTTTTTATAATTGTCTAAGAGAAAACAATTATATTTCCATCATGAAATGCATGATAACATTATTGTCACAAACTTATCTTGAAAGTATTCCCTTCTACTGTATTCCCTCAGAGTTGTATCTTATAGCATTACACTGATTTTGATCTTGAAAAATTGTCTATATGAAAAAGAGTTTTTTTCTCAAAAAAACTGCAGAAGATAACAGAAAAGTTGCATATTACATGTATGTATGCATCACATTTGTTCCATATATATATATTATATATAGTAAGTAAGTTAAAGTCGTCGGCCGGCCTAAAGTGCGGTATCAGCAATCAGCAAGGAGTCTATCCACTTTTTCATTGCACTAGACCAAGGAAGATTTATTTTTAGTGTCGGTATGTGGAGCGCACACCTACCATCAGCTCCCTTAACTTTACCGCCACAGATCTCCTGTGCTAACTCATACGCTGAGTGGCAGAGGACGGTACAAACTGGAAACCTTGTGGTTTCTCAGCCAATGCTCTCCAACATGAGCTAACGGCCCATATATATATATATATATATATACTAATATAATATATATATATATATATAGTTACTATATAATATGGACTCTCCTATCAATAACAATATTGAGGGTCAGCAGTTAGAGCGATTGTTTACCTCCCAATATATGTAGCATTGCTTCAATACCAAATCCATATAGTGAACATAACTTATACTGAATCGTTGGAATATATAGCTAAATAAGTAAGCTCACCCGTATAGTAATCCTAGTTAATACGTTCCCTACTGACATTCTTGTGGATGAGAGTGTTTTGTATCATCCGTTCTAACCCTGTCTGGCCATCTTTTTAATGTCAGGTGGAATGTTTCTCTGAGCCGCTACCCATGCCAGATATAAAAACATTTGTGAAGACAACTTGTAGTGGATATGACTAGACAGCCTGAAATTCCCACCGTCTCCTGAACATTAAAGATTGGCAGCACATGCCAGAGCAGGTTATAACCGCGACGGTGAAAGGAACGCCGCCAGTCTCTAACCAGGAAAAGTACATTGGTACAGACAAAATCGTGCGAGTGGTAGAGTGATCTAATCAAAACTATGTTTTAAAAGATAAAAATGCCTGGCGACAGGCAAGTAGTAGGGTCAGTGCCAAGATAATACCAGAGGTATAATCCATTCCATAGTACATTAGTCGGAAACTAAGCATAACCATTAGTACAAATATTTGGCCCTATAGTGATTATTGTGAATATGATACCCGCACTATAAAAAGTTATGAGAAGATCAGCCCTACCTTTTACTTATTATAAATGTAATCGCTCATAAATAAGGGACCGTTCTGGTGGGCATGCCCGCTGTAGACCTTATCTCAAATCCAGTATGCTGTGGCCGTTACCCATCACTCTCAAATAGAATATCTATAATTGTTTTCTGGCATTCCGTAATGAACTCCATAAGAATAAAAAACAAAAAACGCAGGAAATATAGATATAGAAATCCAAACCTTAGCCTAATAATCCAAGCACGAGGAGTAAGTCACGATCTCCAAAGAGAAGAGAATATTGAGCCAAAATGGATGCTGAAGAAACCAATACAAATTAGCAGAGAACAAGTGCCGTTTGTGGGCTAGATTATGAACAGCGCCGTGACCGACTATTAGGATTGTGTTACACTACGAGATCTTCATGGTGTGCCATACACAGTACATGCTAGGGTGAATCAAACCGGGGATCGGCTATTGGCAAACGAGGCAGAGACCATATTCTGTCTCTATAAATGTGCTTTGTCTGTGCCGGCGTGTGATTCTAAGACGTTGTGGAACTATCGCTTGCAGACAAATCAAGCCCAACAGGCGTACCCAGAGATTCGGGCCCCAACACGAGAAAGGTATATCCCTGCGGGTATCGATCAACGTGAAGAAACCTACAATTACTAGTATATAGACCGGACTGCCACCAAATCTAGGGCGCAGTCACATCCCACTGTGCGCATCCCAAGTGTGTTGTAATACGCCCTTTCATTGCCTTATTACTTCCCATGTCAACTCTACAGAATCTAATGCAATCCTACGGAGCCCATCTACTACGGTTGTAGATGATTGTTCCACATCTATGGCTCAGAAGAAACGATTAAATATAATGTGAAAATTTAGATGCAATGTGGTAGATGAGATTCCGTTAACTTCTAAAGATTAAATAATAACCCCGAATATAATTTTGACATGCTGCATGCCAGTTAAAAATTTGAGCCTTAGCGTGACCAGCTTATACAGCATGCAGACCATCTCCAATGACTGAAAAATTAACAGGAATCGTCCAAATAATACTCCACGGTGAAAACAAAAAGGAAAGCCTATTATCTCTGGCAGTCTGATCGACGATATAATTGCAACCCAATGAGATAGAAATACAATGCATTTACTATTTTTTTATTGATGCATAATGATAACCCGGACATAAGCTGATATAAGTAAATTCTAGACCGTAATCCAAGGAGATACTTTGCACTACGTCATCAATCGATAAAAACACATACCACATTCAGCTTACAAACAAGACATACAATCTCTTTGAAAGTTCATATAATCCATACCCTTTGTATTCGGAGCTAATAAATCAGAGTCGGCTTATGTTGCCCTAGACAATTGTTGAAAACCAAGCGGCCTTCGTGACATCAAAGAGAGCCATCGACTAATATCTATAAACATACACCCTCACTCCAGTCGAGCCTCCCTCAGAGAACCCTATGATAGGAGGGGCACAAAGCTAGTGGTTTCAGAGAGGAGGAAAAACAGCTATTAATGTTGGATCCCTTATTTTATAAGCTAAAAGAAGAATCTCCCAGGAAAGAAATTTTCATCTAACCACTAACCTATCACTCTCCTAGCCTTTACCGAGTACTTGTAAACATAAATCTACACTACTTTTTTAGGAAAACCTTAATCGCCGTGGTTTCCATAGTATGTCATCCATTACCAACGAAATATAATATGACAAATACAAAAAGTTACTCATATAAAAAATATTGCATCTTACATCTATTGTATATTAATATAGTGATATAGTAATAAAATAAATATGGAAGTAAAGCGACAATAACACATACAAACATTTAAATAATTATGCAACGAGCTTCATCAATAGCACTCTGAAGCGCTAAATAACTTATAAAGATGCACGTGGGTAATATCAAATGAAAATCTTATTTTCTATACTTACACAGTGACGATCGTAAGAGACTAAAAAACTTAGCGATATTGATCGCATTCCCAAACACAGAAAGTGTAATAAATAAATAATCTGGTGGTTTGCGAAGAAATCTCCGCTCATGAAGAATCGCTTTTAAAAGATTAAATAAAAATAAATACCTTCCACTTACTAAGATAAGATAAATATTAATATATATTAGATAGAAATACTACATCGCATTGCAGAATAGCGACATATCTATTAGCCTTGATTCATTTATTTTCTTGAGAGGAGCAAAAAATCAGAGCACTAGCCAAACTACCCTTAGTCCTTGTTTAAAGACTAAAATTAATACTCGTTATAAATAATAAGGAAGTGTCAGTGTACTAAATTGATTGAATGTCTGAAAATTCTTTGTAAATATTTGAGTTTTTGCATTGCTAAGGAAGTAAACAAAACCAAAAAACTCAATTACTTCAAATAAAAAATGATAATGCAATAATTTTTTCAAAAACTGTTTCTCTGAATGTGTTGAGATGAGGCTGATGAATTAGTATTATCTGCCCGTAAGTTCACAATGGACACATGGCCTCGGGATAAAGGAGTTAGGTTAAGACAGTTCTAAGTGACAGTTATCGCTGGACTGCAGGTTCAATCCTGGCCAAGAGGCGGCATAACATAGAATAATAATAAACACAGCTTAACGCCTCTAACCAGCTATGGGTTAGCGGAATGAGAATAGTATACCCCCGTGACTGAATAAAGGTTAGGCTTCAAAGTTCCATGATGGCTCCTGATTACAACACAAGGAGGTCCCGAGTCCAAGAAGCGATACCTGAAGAAGCCAGAGGGTACATCGTCCGAAACATTGTACAGATAACAATGAAGATGAGGACAATAGTGCCGAATAATGCAGATAATAATTATCATCAACCTCATCTCAAAACATTCAGAGAAAAAAGATAATGCATTTAATTTTTCAAAACTCAGTTTAATTCTTGAACGAGTTCAATTTGTTCTCAATGTTTAGCTGCTGCCTTAGAATTATCGAAAAAAACTACTTTACCGTTGGTAAGTACCAACAATGTCTATGGGGTGTAATAATTGAGATGAGTGCACTCTTTTGCCAATATTATCCATATAAAACAGTGAATACTGAAGTATTCTTATTCTCTTTTGACTTTGGATCAAGAGAGAGAGAGAGGAGATTTTATGTAGAGGAATTAAATCTATTACCAGTTCGAATAAAAAAGAAAATCATAAAAAGCAGGGAGAGGTGGCAGCGAGAAAGCCGANGGTTTGCTCTCATTGAGGAGGGTAATGGACTGGATTTCGGTTGCGTTAGTTTGTATTTTTTTTGTTTATTTTGTGTGAACATCATGAAGTTTACCCAATTTTTTTGTCAGGTCTAATTTCTTGTGTTTAGTTTTGATTAAGCAAGGGTTCTGTTATCTATCTTCCTAATCTATTGGCGGGTAATGGTAGACATATCTGTCGGCCAATTGCATGCAGCATCGGAGGTTTGCTGGAGCACACAACTCCGGTTATTCATCTACTTAGTTAGACCGTTTGCTAAGTTGCTCTACTTAGTATGGTAATTGATTGAATCTTTTCCTTCGTTTTTTTTTATTTAAGGAGTCATTTGGTTTTTAGGTGGCAACTTTAGTAAGTATTTATTCTTGTGTCTACATTTTGATAAAATTCTGATCTTTTGTTGAGTAGTTTCTTCTTTTCAGGATGGTATTATGGCCTAATTTTTCTCTAGGTAAAGTTTGCATTTTCGGCTAGGTTGTTGTATTGCTGTGCCTTTCTTTTCCCTTATTTTCCATGGTTTTTCGGTATGTTTTGCGTTAATTTTTCAGTTTTCCCAGATATCGTTTTGATAGTGTGGTGCTGTGTTCATATTCTTTATGTTGAATAGTCTTATGGAGTAGCTTCGTTGTTTCCAGCGTCCTTCAATTACACCAATGTATATTTTTCAGTGTTTTGTTTGGGTCGTACTGTGGGTTTTTTTGGGTATACCTACACTAGTTTTGGAGGCAATTTTGGTTTAAAGGGCACTCATGTTTGTTTTTGCAATTGCATGTGCCGGTTCCATTTTTTGCTTGTATTATATTAAATAATTTGTTATTGTACTTCTTTATTATTTTGTAGAATGTTTGCATGCAACTGTATCTGAGCCTTAGTGTTGTTCTGTGAATATGTTGTGTGTTTGTTCGATTTTTAGGGAAGTGTTTATCTATTATTTTAATGAATATTTTGCTTCTACGTTTGTTTTAACATTCTGTTATTTATAAAGTACAAAAGACATGGTCACTGTTTCTTTCAGACCTCAAGAGTAAGTGCAAAAAGGCTGGACTCTGTATATTTATAGTGTATTGTGGCAAGGGCAGTCACCGTTTTAGCTAGCACAGGGGCAAGATCACTCTACTCTACTTATACAGTCATGTGGTTGGGTTTAAACCAGATTATTCTTCTGGACCTTTTTTTATTTAATTTTTTTTTTGTGGGTCTATTAAGTTTTTCGAATAATCTACTCATTTAGCTAATGTTGTCTTTCATTCTTCTTCTGTTGTTAAAGATGGCATTTTTTGAGAGTTGTTCTGATAATCTATGCCCGTATAGATGCGGGGATTTTAAAAAATTGTGTGGGTGGTTTGTTGATGAGGTGTTGTATGTAAAGCGGGATGTCATTTTGGTTTTCTGTATTGTTTGTATTGTTACATAATAAGATTCCTTAATATTTATGTACAGTATTATTGTAGAAACCAAAATGGCTGTTATAAGTTGCAGCCACAGCCTTGAAGGATAAGCTTGACAAGGCTTGACCTCATCCTGAACCTTCCGGTGGATGCCATGAGAATCGGTGGAGAAGACCCTCTTCCGGGTTTAGATTAGAAATAGATATTATTAGTCAGATTCAGCAAAACCCACGATAGTGGTAAGTCGTGTTATGCACGCTCCGACTCAATCTGCGCAGGTTAGTCTGGTGGGGATTTCAGAATAAAATATGATCTAAGTTTAAATCGAAGTCTTGTTGTATTAATCTAAAAACTACCAATGGACACAGGGCTTTGATAAAGAGAAATTCCCGCAATGGAAGACCAGACCACGACAGTCCCAGACGCTTAGAAGACACAGAAGGAAACAATAGAAGTAAGAAAGTAAGGAAAGCAGAGTATACAACAGTATGTGTGCTTTTAAGCTTAAAAGTGATAATCTAGGAATCTATTTTGGTTTTAGGTTGGTTTTTATGTTCTATGTTGAATCCTATTTGTTTAAATATTTTATAATTTGTTTTCTGATTCTGTCTGGGTTTTTTTTTGTCTGTTGCTGTTTCTCAGTACTTTCAGACATTTCATCTCTATATTACCTTAACTCAAAAATATAACGTTCTGTCAATGATATTGCAGCACTATCAGCTAGAAATATAGCACCATATTATCCTTCATTTGTTTTTAAAAAATAGAAATTATTCAGGATTGAACGCTGACTTTTGTTATGCACTAATAATTTCTTTTTCTTTAAAGGCCCTGATTGAAGGTTTGTTGAACAAACCGAAAACATGCCAGCATTGGCTATTAAACATCACTTGTCAATGAAACTTGTAGTTTTTTATTTTTTATAAAATTACACACACACACACATATATATGTTATGTATGTGTGTGGTTGTATATATATATATTATAATATATATATGTATTCTATTGAAAAGAAGACAAGGAGGAATTAGTTTTCAGCCTTTTTAATTGGCCTTATTCTTGTTAGTGAGCAAGAATTTTGGCAACTGTGTTTGAAAGCAGTATAAAAGATTGTCTGAAGTCTCTAATGGCCATAGCCCAAGTATAAGTATTTTCAACCATCTTTGCTTATTGTGAGGCATGTGCGATACTACGCTGATTCACAGTCATGTGATCCTTTTCTGTTATTTCTATACATTCAAACCAGCATCAACAATCAACACGAGTCTCTGCATGTATGAACTCTTCTTATTTCAAAAAAAATCTTTGAGTTCACATTAAAAACATTTTTAAAATCCAGAACAACACTACCTGTACTTGGGCTATATCATTAAAGACTTCAGAACAATTCTTTTACACCCTTCAACCAAAATTGCCGACATCTCACTTGCTAACAAGAAAAGCAATAGAAAATCTGATACTAACTTCTTGTCTGTCATTTCAATAAAATATTGCCTGAAAGAGGAATTAGATGCCTAAATACACTTTTCATCATTATGTATATGCATATACAGTGCGTAGCTTGAGTTTGAATGCCTTCAACTTATGGTTATTGATTTTAACGGCATATCACCCATCTGGGGTTATGTCATGCCTAACAGTTAGGAATTAATAGATATTCATTTATTTATATTTATTACTTTTTAATAATGTTTTAACCCAATGTGTTAGCATTTATTGGGGATATGTTGCATGTATTGATTATTCCTGTCTTTATTCCTTACCTGTAATTAACTTTCTGTATTTCCCTCAAAAATAGAGAGAATATTTCTTCCATGTTGACATATGAGTTTTCCTAAGTATGAACTGGTCACTTGCGTTATTTTTTTTGTTTTGTGTTTGAAGCTAAAATTTGAGCCTTTAAAATAGACCTATGTTAATAAGTTCACTAAAAACTTTTTAAGTTTCCAAATTTATTACACCAAAGAAAAATATTATTTATTAAAGAAAACATTAAAGCATTACTACGCACATAAATTCATTATATTCTATTTCATTATTGCTTTTATATTATACAGTGATAATTTTCTTATTCAAATGTAAGAAAAAAATGGGGTTTTAGGGGCAACTGGAATCGATTATGGCATTTCAGTTTTTTTCAATGAGGAAATGAGTTTATGAGAGAATGAATTAAACTCATAAGTCAAGCTACCACTGCATATCATATAATATAATATATATATATATTATATAATATATATATATATATATAATATATATATATATAAAAGGGTTTTGTAATTGCTGAAGCATTGTTGTTATATTGGGTTTTGTTGGTTCTGGTGTTGAAGGCTGTTCACAATGCGAGTGTTAAAGAAAAAAAGAAGGTAACTATGATGTTTTTTGTTAACCTGCTCATTTTATTTCTCCAATATTTCGGGAAGGACAATTATTCCCATCCCTCAGAAGAATTACTGGAATATCCAGTATTCTTCTGAGGATGGCGGAAATTTCTTCCCGAAATATTGAGAAATAATAGAACAGAGTTTAACCAAAAAACAATCATAGTTACCTTCTTTTTTTTACACTCGCATTGTGACAGCCTTCAAAACCCAAACCAACAAACCAATATATATATATTATATATATATATTATATATATATATATATTACAGCTGGTTTTTAAGATCTCAAACCATTGAACTCAATCTGATGATTGATACCATGAAACTCAAGTTATGAGTGTAAAACCATAATATTACCATTGATTATATATATATATATATAATATATATATATATATAATATATATATATATATTTTATATATAGTGTGTGTGTGTGTATGTCATCTATAATGAACAGTGTGACTGTTTATTGATCTGTGTAACTTCTGCTCAAGATTCAGAACATAGTATGCGTAACCATAAAAATTTAATTTAGATTTATACAAAAAATTAAATGATCATGTATATTTCATATTTTTTTATGTTAATTTCTTCTAATTTTAAAAAAATGAAGTGTGATTTCCATGGGAAACATATATGTGTGTGTGTGTGTGTGGGTGTGTGTAATATTTTTATTAGCTAATTTAGTTACCATTTTAAAATTTTTTTTCAGAAAAGTTCATCAGGGGATATAATTCATTTTTCTTCTAACCTCTGACATGTTTTATTTCTTTTACTAGTCACTGAGACATTAGGGGAGCCTTTCTTTTAACTGGAGTTGGATTACGGTTGACAGTTTAGCAAAAGATCCTCATATTGTAAATTTTCTGGAGGTTCAGAGAAATCTATTTTTGGCAACAATTGATAAAGTTCTTTTATGAGATAATGAAAATCTATTTATAATGTAGATTGTGTGTTTTTCTGTCTTAACCGAAACTATATTCCTTACTCAAGTCACAATTCTCTTAATTATTGACATCACATTCCACCATTGATTATGTTGATCTAAATCCTTCCAATTATTAATAAAATGTCTTTACAATTATTAATACTGTTAACTATGTCTACATACTGACAACATGCAATATTATATTTATATATACAACAAAATAGCAGTATACAGTGTGAACGGAGGCTATTTGCATATTAATATTAAAAATTGAATTAATAAATATGTGCTTAGTATTATTGATTTCTAACTGGTTTGGTTTTATGATTTAATGAATATAAGGCAAAAATCTCTTTCAATGAATCTTAAATGAAAATCATAACAAGATAAAAAATAACTGTCATTTTTATTTCTTTACTTCCTTATAACTTAAATACTTAAATTTAGAAAAAATACAATGAAAGACGGAGTGATAGCAAGAGGTAAAGTTTCAGTGTTCCATTTGTTTATTATATTCCCTCTGTTCAAATCTTTATTATTACTCCCCGTTTCAAATCTTTTATCTGTATTTCTTATTTAGTCATTAGCCTTTCTAATTTAATACAATTTTTATTTACAATTAAAACTAAATACTGCACCCGGAGGGTGCAATATAATTTGCTAGTATAAATGGAGTGAAACATATTTTATAAAAAAAGAATTAAATTGAAAAAATCAGCAATAAATATGATATATCCGTCTAGTCCGAGTAAAGTTAGCTTGTAGGCATAAAGGTGTCGGCTTTCGAGTAAGTGGTCCAACACAGTGTATGCCCTATTTATACATGACACTGTTCAATCAGTTATATGAAGGGGGGTACCAAGGTATTTACATATTCATTATATCAAAATATTAAAAATATTTTTACTTTATTTTTTTCAACTACTTATTAATGTTAGATATTAAACATCGTTTCTGTTATTATAGAATGGGAAAAGAAATCTAATACTTATTGATTGCTGAATTTAAAATACTGCTATTTATATCAGATAAAAAAGACAGAATTATTTGATAAAAACTTCTATTCACAATAAAAGTAATTACCTATCTTATTATTTATTCATAGAATGGTAAATGAATTATCGTTAGAAGGTTAACCATGTGCTCACTACTTCAGTGGATCTGACTTTTAGTCCAGGAGAAATTAGGTTTCAACCGGAAAAAAAGGCCAAGCTGAAATTTACACCCTAATACAGAACATATGGTCTAAATAACATAATCCAATTCTCTCAAATGACGAGGGCGAAAAAATGTTATTTGAACATTTCCCGAAAAAGGCCGTATTTCCTCAAAATTTGGCCTAAAATGGAGGAAAATACTTCTGTGAAACTTAAGAAAAAAAGATGAAAAATATCCTAACAGATCGGCTAAATAAAAAACTAATAAGAGCTATCTGTATAGTGATGAGAATTTTTTGTCCATCTATGCAAAATTAGGGGCAAATCCGCACAACCTTGGCAGTCTGTAATACATACATTTTCTAACACATCATTTCTTTTTTCTTTGTGTCTATAAAGGATTTAAAAAACAATACGATAAAAAAATGAAAGACAAATCATGCACTGGCCAAAATCACAAAGATTATATCCATAAGGATTTCATAAATTTAAAAAAAATGTTTTTGTTGTTGTGCTTTATATATACTATGATATATATATACATATACATATATATATATACATATATATTATACACTACACCACACACACACCACACACCAACCCTCCACCGCCATTGAGCCAGGATGTGACACCCCAAGGTCAATTTTCTTAAGCAGAAGTTACAACAGTTGGATTCAGAGCTTTTCCTTCTCCCTAGACCGGTTAGCCTAACCAACGGTTAAGCATCCAGTCTGCCCTACTATTTAACCCATAGCTGGAGGGAGAGTAGGATCATACCTTTCACAAGATATTAGCGCTAAGTGAAATGCAATTACCACGTCACCAGGCATTTGAAAACTCGGGGCGACGAGCCACATTTCCCATGAACTTTTTCCATGTGTTTTTTTTTTATGATAAGGAGCGGTACATGAAAAGAGAATGACCATCATCATCATCATTATATGAATTTTATTCTTTTTGAAAGGGTTAAAGAAACCAAATATTATGTGCCAACTATGTTGAATTTGGAAAATAAACTATGTGGAATAAGCTAAAACGACAGGGTGGTCTAATGTGGTATCTGCCACAAGCATGGAGTTATATCCCCTCTTCATTAGTTCGAGCACCACACTACCATCAGCTCCTCACTTTATCCACACAGATTCCTGTGCTACTCATATGCTTGTGTTGGCTAGGGCCCAGGTATTAACCAGAACCTTCCAATTCCTATTAAGTCTCTACCAACTGAGCTAAACCAGCCCCTCAGTAGATTTTCATAGCCATTCACTTTTTTGGTGGGGTCAAAACTTTTCATCAAACCCTCATATATGTAAACCAGACGTGCCACAACTATATCTAGTCTCCCAAATTACATGTACACTTAATAGATATTTAAAACATGATTTATCAAGATGAAGTATTATATTAAATTCTATTTGTTAACATTTATTTTTATAATGAATTATTGAATCGAAAGTATGTTAAAAGAATATCTTTATCTTTAACCCCACCCCCCCACCCCCGTTTCATGCGCATTATTCGATGCTTGTGCTGGGAATCCAAAATGGTTAATCTTCACTTTCAAATCATTCTTTAGTTTACATTCTCTTTTAAATCCAAAACAGAAATTCTTCTTTGTATTTGCAAGTATCCAAGTGTCTAAAAGATTCTTAGATTATTCATGAAAACCAAAACGAAATCTAATTGTACAAAGCCCTGAGCCGCCTATTGAAGTTCCCTATAGAATATGGTTTATTTTACAGTCCATTTTTGAAAGTCTGCATCCAGATAAACCTTGGATATATCAATACGAAAACTCTTGTGGGACAAAAATATGACATTGCTATTAGATTGTTTTCTTCTTTTTTTTCTTTTTTTCAGGCTTCATTTTTGAATAATGTAAATAGTTCAAACAGTCTTGATAATGATTCTTTGATTTTTACTAATTTTTATGTTCAGTTCCTTTATCAAGAAGAAGAATTTAGTTTATTGGAGATTGTTTTCCCTCTTTTCTGACATTGTTTTTTTTTAAATTTCTGTTCTTGTACATAAATGTATCCTATTATTCCCATCTGGTTCCTTAACATTGTGTCATTAATAATTGTTGAAGAAACTAAATCCATCGCAGCAGATGTTCCTGGTTTTTTTTTGTTTTTTTTTTCGTCTTTCGATTTATTTATTTACTCTCAAGATCTCAAAGGCCCTAATATATTCCAATCAACTCTAGTGTGTGTTATAATGTAATCAATGACAAAATAGAAAAAAAAAAAATTATAAGGAATGTTTTTACCAAGGATATATTAATGGATCTCTGTCATAATTATCAATTCACATTTACTAGAATTCAATATATTCATTCTAATCTCTTCAATTTGAAAGTTAATGTAAATTATATAACCTCTTATCATTTGTTCAAAATGTGAATGTATTGGATAAAATGAGCAGATCTAAACATTTGATGTATATGACTGAGAAACTTAATCTCTCACCAAATACTATTTAAAATATCAACAATTTTTATGTAACATTGCTATGTTACATTAAAAGATTGTCCTAGAGAAAAAGGAAAATATCTTAATGATAACAGACTTGTTATTATCAAGGTTAATGATGTTATCTTGAAACAGAAAGTAGATGTCGATGATATTAAAATATTGTCACTGGATGACACAGCTTTCAGTCTAGTGTTTTTTTTGTGTTTTAATATCATGTTTCTGTTCAAGTTAAACGACTTGGAGAATTTTTGTTAACAAATATCTCTGTTATTATCTGAATGCCGTCTTATTTCAATATAAAGTGCATTATACTGTCAAACTGTATTTTCCCATAAATATTGCTTTCTTGAATCCCCGAAGGCAACAACCTAAAGAACCAGCACCAAAGATTTTGAACATGTCTTAAGACTTTTTACGGTGTTGTATTTTCTTCACTATTCCATAAATAAACGACAAAGTGCAAGAAGTTAAGATATAGCATGGATTTAAAAAAAAATTGCGGGAATAAAATACAAATTTGCTAATCATTTTTTTGATTGATTATAAGGTAAATTTATTCCTCTGGATATTTTTATAAATTAGGGGAAATTAACATTGCTTCCTATTAATAGGTGTAGGACTAATTAGCTAATTATTGGATACTGCTAACAAGTCCATTCCAAAAAGATTATTTTCTCAATATTGTAGGTTGAATAGTAATTTCAGGCTTAACTAGGCTGCCTATAGTCAAAGACTCCACATATAACTGCCAGTACCTTTGTTGGTATAACCTTAGACTATAGTCATTTCTTAATCTTTAACTTACCATTGCCGACTTAATATATTAAGTAAAATATCCTATTTATAAAAAATACAACCTATCAAGCCCTATTCAAATAATCTTAAATTAAGAAAAATAACTGTTTTAGTCTGTTTCGTTTTGGACAGAAGGTTTGTTATTTTGCACAAGCATTGAATTCAAGTTATATTTCATTCGGCCAAATGTCTTTGTCAATTTGTATCTTGTCATTTTGATCAAATCATTGATTGCAATTTTTTCCTTTATTCCAAACCATACCACATGTTTCTGCATTTGCCTTAAGCCAAAAAATATTAAGCAATAATTATTTTCTCCCTGTCTGCATTATAATTACATAATTCCTTTAGAAATAAAATGGCTTTTCATGCTCCATACCTGTCAATTCTGTCAATATATCAAACTATATATATTTACCAAGCCCTTTCCGACAAGCAGGATGCGACACAAGGTCAATTTCTTAAGCGGAGCGCTTTAACAGTTTGAAATTCAGAAGTTTTCCTTCTCCTAGCCTGATTGACCTAGCCATATGGTTACAAGAGCCAGTCTGCCCGGCTATATTATATCTATAGGCTGGAGGGAGAATGATTCATACCCTATCCCAAAGGGTATAGCGCCATTGAAAATGCAACAAGTTATCGAAATATATCTGTACAAGACTTTGTTGCTTATACGAAGAATAATTTACTTCAACAGAAAAATGCATTGTTTCCTCATGACGTGAAGAAATAATTAAGGTTCCAAATTACCCATTGAACTAGGAAGACAAGGTAACAAACACGACTTGTAACTCAGAATACCAAACTCAATGCACTAAAGTCCACTGCAAAAGACAAAGTATATATAAGGACTCACAATGTCATTCAAATCAAGCGGTCAAGCCAGGAACTCAAGGAGTGGAATTCAACCCAAATCACCCAGTCATTCATGAATGGATCATTCTGAATTCCATTTATACCAGATGTCTTTGACCCCCACCTGCTTGAGTTGGACTTAGTAAGCTTTGTTATAAAACCAACAGTAGACTAACTGACTTTAATAGATGACCTTATTTATTCATTATTAAACCGCCAAAACAACTGAACAAAAAGCCATTTTGAAGGCCACCAATTTGCCATTGCATCACAGAAGAAGAACTTACTTTGCTTATTCATTGCAAATTATTCTCAATATTAGCAGTGATCTTTAATTCCACTTATTTGAATGGTAAATATTTAATGAACTATATTTGAAACTTAGAAGTAGTCACCCAGCATTGCATGGGTAAAAGGAGGGTAAAAAATGTATCTCACAGATCAAACATTATTTGTTGGAATTGTCGAGTTGGATCTTCACAAGAAAGCCCCATTAGAATTCCCTACGCAAAAAAGACTTTGCGTTGATTCCAGACACCTGTTGAAAAGAAAAAAATATAATGTCTCCATTCAAAATACTAAATGACACAAAAGGAAATTCCCTGCTGTATATCATTTAAAATCTATTTTTTATTATCTTCATGAATATAAATCAAACTTCATATATTTTTGCTCAAAAACCAAAGATGTAGTGATAGTGAATGTGTTACAATATATAATTACTTTTCATAATTGTTTTTTAACTTTTCTTAGTTCCACCTCAACAATACATAACATACATACAGCCATTTATATATCTATAGATGGATCCATCAAAATTAGAAAAAAAATAATAAAGGGAATTTAATTGATTTTTTTCATTTAACTCTTTAATGTCCCATACCACCTCAGTCCACCCGGCCAGAAGTCATATTCATTTTCCTAGTCTCCCCCAAAACGATAGCCTTTGTTTTAATGTTAATATTAAACCATATTTAGAAGTCTTTGATTTTAATAAATAACAGTAACTTTAGATGCAAGGCCTATTTTAGCCATCTTTGACAAATCCTTATAGGAATGGGCTCCGTACTTAGACACAATTCTCAACAGGATGCTTAAGAGTTAAGAAACAAAATCAAGAAAACAAAGATCATCTGATGATTGTATTTGAGATACTTTGGTTGTAGATCAATTAATGTTTTGGCGCCTGATCTTCCAACAAAATGATGGAACTTCTATTTCAATTGGAAACCGTCTTGATAACCAAATTGGTGACTCTAGAGTGTTTTTATTATATCAACTTTGTCATTTTCAATGTCTTTAAATGAAAATTCCTTATTTTAAAAAAAAGAAAGAATTAATTCTAAAGTTTTAAACACCTTGTCCCTTCAGACTATTCTGTGTAAGCCATCAAGTTATTCTCTTTTATTTCTACTAGCAAAATAATCGTTGCACCCTCGGGTGGCATACCCAGCCTTTTCTAAGTTTACGACAAATATAATTAAAAAATCATGTAAATTAGAACAGCATCGAATTTAACAAACTAAATAAGAATGCCAAGTTATAAAAGCATTTGGAACAGACGGGTGTATTATCGAAAAATAGAACAGCTTGAAACAACTCTTCCATCATTTTCCATTACTCCGTCTTCATTGGTAAATTTCCTATATTTAATCCTCTTTACTTAAAAAGGAAGTAAAGGATAATATTACAGTTATTTTCTTCTCGTAATGAATTTCTTTTTAGATTTATCCAGAGAATTTTTGCTCATATTCCAATAAGATAAAACCAAACAATTTAGAAATCAATAAACTTAGCATATATTTATTAAAATCATTTTCTTTAGATCAATATGCAAATAGCCTTCCATTCCACCACTGTAAACCACATTTTGCTTGTAATATAAATACAATTGCGTATTATTAAGTTGTGTAGATATTGTCAACAGTCTTAATAATGTAAACAATTTTATTTATTCATTGAGGTTTAAATAAAATCAAATCATGGAGAATGTGATGTAAATAACTAAGGGAACTGTGAATTGAGTAGAATATAGTTTCGGTACAACAGACAAACACACAATCTCCATTATAATAAGATTTTCATGTGACTTTACAAGTTTCACTTTCTTACAGACATTCCACTGTCACATGCACATCCATTTGAATAAGCCCCAACCCCATTGTTTATCATAGGTGGTGGCTGAGGTGTCGTACATAGTCCTGGAATGGACGCTTAAACTCCTAATCTGATGGGTGAGGTTCCAGTTTTTGGAAGTTTGGGGAATGTGGAGCACCCCTATCACCATTGCTCACCTAAGTTCCCACTCTGACCCTGAGTGGGTCAGAATACCTGTTAGGGTCCCATCTATGGGTAAAGTAGAAAAATGTATATAAAAAAAAATTGTATTATCCATTAAGAATTGATTTATTCAAAACTTTATCGGCATTAAATGATCCCACTGAGGTCTGATGATGCCGTAAACAAAACAAACCAAACCAATCATTTTGATAAATAAAAGGGTGTCCTAGCAGCAGCAGCAGACAGCATGTTTAGGTGCATTGTATTTTAGCCACTATAACGGTGGAATTTTGTTCACCTCATTCTCCTCCTGACAGATTCCACTTTTGACTGCACTCTTTCCTCCTGTTCCTCCTCCTTCCTCCTCCTCGACATAATGGCACCAGTGTCCTTCACTTCTGAATCCTTGTTTATAAATGATTCAAAGTAGATGAGGTCCTACTAATAATCCATCAAGAAATCCTTTTAAATAAGACTTGTGTGTATATTGTCTTTGGTCTTCATGTTGCTTTTGGTTGAAAAAGACAGCATGCTTTTACTTTAGGTGACATAATGCAATAGATTTGATATTCCAAGCTGTAAATACATGTAGGTTAAAGCATTTTTGTCAGGAGTGGCATTCAGCTTGCAAAATAGATGCCTGCCTAAATAGCCCATCATAATTTCTGACACATTAGCCAAGAGAAGTGCACTTAAATAAGGGAGGGGGAGAGTGGGGTACGTACAAGTGAAGATGATGATGACCCAATAGAAGCAATGATTTACTTAGAGAAAGGGTAAAATAAATTTCTTATGCATCCAAATTGTTGAGATGAGGCAGCTGGGGAAAAAAAAATTAAGTTTGCTTTTTGCTTCTTGTCTCTGGCTGCTCTTCTTTATCATAAAAAAAAAACAAAAATGGAAGAAGTGATAATTTCTCCCACTCCCACTCTCTCTCTCCCACTCCCACTTTCTCTCTCTCTCTTCCACATCTCTTTTGATATTAACATGTTCATCATCTATTTGTCATTAGAGATTAGGTGTATATCATCATCGTCATTATGAAGTACTTTAATATAGTTGTTGGTAATTATATAAAATTATAAGCTTAACAGACATGCTGTGTAATTATAAATATCAGTTGATATGTAAATATGCATGTATGAATATATATATATATATATGTGCGTGTGTTTGTGTGAAGAATTCTTTAGTTTAATGAGGAAATAGCATTATTTACATGTTAAAATATTTTTTCAAAATAGTCTCCATCTTGGTCTTAACACACAACTTCTTTAATAGTCACAAAGATCAAACATATACTTATAATGAACATTCAGATCATAGCTTCAGCAGAAACTGTGTCAGGGGTAACACTTATTCATCCACCTTTACTTATATAAAGTAATTCCTACACTAGGATATTTTATGCATGTCTGTTTATATATAAATGAATATGTTAGTTTGTTCAATTTAAATTTGATTTTTCCATCTTAGGAGAAGCATTTCATTTTTGTGTTGTCAATAAATTCATTCATAGATAAAGCCAAAAAAAATCAAATCATTTCAATATAATATCTGCGTAAAGCAAAGGTCTTTGATGGAAATGTGCAAAATTGAAAAAAAAAATAATCAGGAAAGAGTTGCATGTAAAAGTTTCCTCTGTTTAGAATGTACTAAAAAAGGGCTGACATTTATTTGGCCTAAGCCAGAATTGCAAACAGATTTTTTTTTTTTCATTTTGCCATTTCCATCAAAGACCTTATCTTTACAGATATTCAATTTGAAATTTGATTTTTTGGCTTTATCTAAATGTGAATTTACTTGACAACCACCCAAAATATTGAAATGCTTCTCTAAGATGGTAAAAATCAAATTAATTGACATACATAAACATATTCCATTTATATACTAAACAGACATGCAATAAGCATACCTGTTAAGATTTACTGTATATATAAAGGTGGATGAATCAAGTGTGTACCCTGACACAGTTTCTAGCTGAAGTATAATCTGAAATGTTCATATATAATGTTTGAGATCTTTGTACTTATTAAAAGAAGTTTTGTTAAGTCCAAGAATGGAGACCCTATTTTTCGACAAAAAAAATATTAAACAATGTAAAATAATGCTATTTCCATCATTAAACTAAAGAATCTTCACAAACACACAACATACATTTATATAAAAACGTATTGCATAACATGCATATTTACATATCAAAACTGATTATTTATAAACACATGCATGTCTGTAAGCTTATATTTATAGAATCTACCACAACCATATTAAAAGTACTTTCAAATGACGATGATGATAAATACACCTAATTTCTATTGACAGATAGATTGATAAAATGTAATATCAAAGAGAGTGGTGAGAGAGAGAGAGGAAAGTGGGAAGTGGAGAGAGAGTAAAGTGGGAAGTGGGAGAAATTATCAACTTCTTCTTCCATTTTGTTTTTTTATGACTCAAAGACTAAGCAGCCGAGACAGAAGCAAAAAAGCTAAACAATTTTTTTTTTCCCCAGCTGGCCTTCAATTCAACATTGGATCGCAATAAGCGAATTTATTTTACCTTTTTCTTCTAAGTAAATTCCATGCTTCTATTGTCATCATCATCTCACTTGGTACCGTACCCCTCTCTCCCCTCCCCTTTTTTTAAGTGCAACTTTCCTTTGGATAATTTGTCCATGAAAATTTGAATCGTATTGGGCTTTTAGGCAGAGCATCTGATTTTTGCAGCTGAATGGCCACTCCTTGACAAAAATGCTTTAACCTACATGTTACAGCTGGAAATCAAATCCTATTGCATTATGTCACTAAAGAAGCATGTCCTTCTTTTTCAACCAAAAGCAACATGAAGACAACAAAGACAATATACACACAAAGTCTTATTTAAATTCTTGATGCGATTATTAGTAGGACTCATCTAACTTTAATCATTCGTTAAACCAAGATCTTCAAAGTGAAGGACACTCGGTGCATATGTCATGGAGGAGGAGGAGAGGAGAACAGCGAGGAAAAGAGCATCAAAAGTGATCTTGTCAGAGGAGAATGAGGTTGAACAAATTCCACCAGGTTATAGCTGCTAACAAATACCAATGAACCTACACATAATGCTTGCTGCTTGCTTGCTGCTAAGGACACCTTTATTTATCAAAATGATTTGGTTTGGTTTGTTTTGTTTTACGGCATATCAACCTCAGTGGGTCATTTTAATGCCGCATAAAGTTTTGAATAAATCAATTCTTAATGGATAATACAATTTTTTTTTATAAATAACATTTTCTATTTAACCATAGTACTGGACCCTAACAGGTACTACACTCAGGTCAGAGTGGACTAGGGAGCAATGGTGATTGAAGGCTGCTCCACATTCCCCAAACTTCCAAAACTGACTCACCATCAGATAGAGTTTAAAACGTCATTCCCAGGACATGTAGACCCTCAGCCACCACCTATGATAAAAAGGGTGGGCTTTATCAAAATGAATGTGCATGTGACAGTGAATGTCTGGTAGAAGCTGAACTTGTACAAGTTACATTGAAAATCTTATTATAATGGAGATTGGTGTGTTTGTCTTCTGTAACCGAAACTATATTACTACTCAAATTCACAGTTCCCTTAGTGATTACATCACATTCTCCATGATTGAATTTATTTAAACCTCAATGAATAATAAAATTGTTTTACATTATTAAGACTGCTTGACCATATTCACATACTAAATAATACGCATGTACCTTTATATATAAACAAAAAGGCGTTTACAGTGTGATGGAAAGGCTAATTTGCATATTGATCTTAAAAAAAAATGATTTTAATAAATATATGCTAAGTATTAATTGATTTCAATTGTTTGGTTTTATCTATTGAATATGAGCAAAAATCTCGGGATAAATCTTAAAAGAAATTCATTACGAAAGAAGAAATAACTGTAATATTATCCTTTACTCTATTTTAAGTAAAGAGTTAATTAGGAAAATTTACCAATGAAAGACGGGAGTAATGGAAAATGATGGAAGAGTTAGTTTCAAAGCTGTTCTATTTTTCGATAATACACCCTCTGTTCCAAATCTTTTTATCTGCATTCTTATTTAGTTTTATTAGCCTTTCTAATTTAACATGATTTTTTATTATATTAAAACTTAAAAACTTGCACCCGGAGGGTGCATATATTTGCTAGTAGAAATAAAAGAGAAAACTTTGATGGCCTTACACAAATAGCTGAAGGATCAACTGTTTAAAACTTTAGAATTAATCTTTCCTTTTTTTAAAATAAGAATTTTCATTTAAAACATTGAAATGACAAAGTTGATAATAAAACACCTAGAGTCACCAATTTGGTTATCAAGACGGTTTCCAATTGAAATAGAAGTTCATCATTTTGTTGAAGATCAGCAAAACATTAATTGATACTAACAACCAAATATCAAATACAATCATCAGTGATCTTTGTTTTCTTTGTTTTGTTCTTAACTCTTAACATCCTGTTGAGAATTTTCTAAGTACAGAGCCCCATTCCTATAAGGATTTATCAAAAGATGGCTAAAAATGGCCTTTGCATCTAAAGTTACCTGTTATTTCACTTAAATCAAAGACTTCTAAATATGTTTAATATTACATTTAAACAAAGGCTATCGTTTGGGGCAGACTAGGAAAATGAATATGACTTCTGGCCGGGTGGACTGAGGTGGTATGGGACATTAAGAGTTAAATGAAAAAAAAATCAATTAAATTCCCTTTATTATTTTTTTTTCTAAATTTTGATGATCCATCTATAGATATATAAATGGCTGTATGTATGTATGTATGTTGGGTGGAAACTAAGAAAATAAAACAATTAATGACAAAGTAAATATATATGCACATTCACTATCACTACATCTTGGTTTTTGAGCAAAAATAATGAAGGTTTGATTTATATTCATGAAGATAATTAAAAATAGAATTTAAATGATAACAGCAGGGAATTTCTTTTTGCATTTAGTATTTTGAATAGGAGACATTAATTTTTTTCTTTTCACAGTGTCTGGATCAACGCAAAGTCTTTTTTGCGTAGGGATTCTAATGGGGCTTCTTGTGAAGATCCAACTCACAATTCAACAATAATGGATCTGTGAGACTACATTTTTTACCCCTTCCCTTTTACCCATGCAATGCTGGGTAGCTACTTCTAGTTTCAAATATAGTTTTAAATATTTACCATTCAAATAAGTGGATTAAGATCACTGCTAATATGAGAATAATTTGCATGAAAGCAAAGTAAGTTCTTCTTCTGTGATGCATGGCAAATTGGTGGCCTTCAAAATGGCTTTTTGTTCAGTTGTTATTTGGCTGTTTAATAATGAAATAAATAAGGTCATTATTGAAGTCAGTTAGTCTACTGTTGGTTTTAATAACAAAAGCTTACTAAGTCCAACTCAAGCAGCGTCCAAGACATCTGGTATAAATAGGAATCAAGAATGATCCATTCATGAATCTGGGTGATTTGGGTGATTCCACTCCTTGAGTTCTGCTTGACCGCTTGATTTGAATGACATTGTGGAGTCTTATATATACTTTGTCATTTTGCAGTGGACTTTGTAGCATTCGAGTTTGTATTTGAGTTACAATCGTTTGTTACCTTGTCTTCCTAGTTCAATGGTAATTGGAACCTTAATTATTTCTTCAGTCATAGAAACAATCATTTTTCTGTGAAGTAAATTTATTCTTCTATAAGCAACAAAGTCTTTGTACAGATATATATTTGAATAATACTTGTTTGCATTTCACATGGTGCTAATACCCTTGGGAAGGGTATGAATCCAATTCTCCCTCCAGCTATAGATAAATAGCCGGGCAGACTGGGCTCTTTAACCATATGGCTAGGTAATCAGGCTAGGAGGAGGAAAACTCTGAATTCAAACCTGTTAAACTTCGCTTAAGAAATTGACCTTGTGTCGCATCCTGCTTGTGCGGAAGGGCTGGTAAATATATATATTTGATAATACTGACAATGACAGGTATGGCATGAAAAGCCATTATTATTTCTAAGGAATTATGTATGTATACAGACAGGGAGAAAATAAATTATTGCTTAATTTTTTTGCTTAGCAAATGCAGAAAAACATCTGGTATTTGAATAAAAGGAAAAAATTGCAATCATGTTATGACAAAATGACAAGATACAATTACAAAAGACATTTGCCAATGAATATAACCTTGAATTCAAATGCTTGTAGCAAAATAACAAAACCTTCTGTCAAAACAGAAAACAAGACACAAAACAGTTATTTTTCTAACTAAGAATTATTTATAGGGCTTATGGTTGTTTTAAATAGATATTTACTTAGATACATTAAGTCCAAGGTAAGTAAAGATTAAAGAAATACTATAGTCTAAGGTTATACCAACAAAGGTACTGGCAGTTTATAAGTGGAGTCTTTGACTAGAGGCAGACCTAGTTAAGCCTAAATTACTATTAATTTACAATAATTGAGAAAATCTTTTGGAATGGACTTGTTAGCAATATCCAATAATTAGCTAATTAGTACCTACACCTGTTAATAGGAAGCAATTATTTCTAATTTATAAAAATATCAGAGAAAATTTACCTGTATAAATCAATCAAAAAATGATTACAACTTTTATTTTATTCCACAATTTTTTTAATCATGCTTATAATCTTAACTTTCTTGCACTTTGTCTTTATTTCATGGAATATGAAGAAAATACAACACTAAAAATCTTAAGACATGTTCAAAATCTTTTGTGCTGGTTCTTTAGTTGCCTTTGGGGATTCAAAGAAACAATTTTGAAAAATATATTTGACAATATAATCTTATATTGAAATAATGCATTTCAGAAACTAACAAAGATATTTGTTAAAAAAATTCTCTAAGTGTTTAACTTGACAGAAAACATTGATTAAAAACACACAAAAAAAAACACTAACTGAACTGTATCATCCAGTGAAATATTTAAATCACTACAATCTATTTCTTTCAAAATAAATCATCATAATCTTGATAATAAAAAGTTGTATCATTAAATATTTCCTTTTCTCTAGGACAATCTTTTAATGTAATAAAAATGTGACATTTAAATATTTTGGGAGAGATTAATTTCTAAGTCTAATAAACACCAAATGTTTAATCTGCCATTTTATCCAATAAACATTCACATTTTGAACAATGGATCAAAGTTATATAAATTAACATTAACTTTCAATTGAAGAATTTTAAGAAATAATAATTGATTCCTAGTAATGTGAATTAGATAATTATCAGTGATCATTAATAAATCCCTTGGAAAAACATTCCTTATAATTTTTGTTTTTGTCTTTGATCATTTATACAACACTAGAATGACTGAACTATCTAAAAAGCCTTTAGATCTTGAGAAAAGTAATAAATAAATCAAAGACAAAAAAAAAAAAAAAGGAACATTTGCTGGATTTGGATTTAGTTCTTCAAAGTATAATGACACAATGTTAAGAAAGCCAGATGGGAATAAAAGATAAATTTATGTACAAGAACAGAAATTTAAAAAAAAACCCAAAAAAACAATGATCAAGAAAAGAGAAAAAATCTCCATAAACCTAATTCCTTCCTTCTTGAATAACAGGAACTGACATAAAATTAGTAAAAATCAAAGAATCATATCAAGACTGTTGAACTATTTACTTATTCAAGAATGAAGCCTAGAAAAAAAAAAGAAAAAAAGAAAAAAAGAAAAACAATCATAATAGCAATGTCAACATTTTTCAGTCCCACAAGACTTTTCTATTATATATCCAAGGTTAACTTGGATGCAAGACTTTTCAATGGACTTAAAATAAACATATTCTATAGGAACATTCAAATAGCGCTCAGGGCTTTTACAATTAGATTGTTTGGTTTCATGATAATCTAAGATCTTTTAGACACTTGGATACTGCAAAATACAAAAGAATTTCTTTTTGGATTTGAAGAGAATGTAAACTAAAAGAACTGATTGAAAGTGAAGATTAACCATTTTGGATTCCAGCACAGCATCGAATAATGCGCATAAACGGGGGTGGGGGTGGGGTTAAAGATAAAGATATTCTTTTAAACATACTTTCGATTCAATAATTTCATTATTAAAAATAAATGTTACAATAGAATTTACATATAATACTTCATCTGGGAGACTAGATATATTGTGCACGTCTGTTTACATATATGAGGGGTTGATGAAAAGTTCTTGACCCAACCAAAAAGTGAATGGCCTTGAGCTATGAAATCTACATGAGGGGCTGGTTTAGCTCAGTTGGTAGAGCACTTACATAGGAATTGGAAGGTTCCTGGTTCAATACTGGCCCTAGCCAATGCAGCATATGAGTAGCACAGGAATCTGTGCGATAAAGTGAGGAACTGATGGTAGCTGTGGCGCTCGAACTAATGAAAAGGGGATATACTCCCACGCTGTGTGGCAGATACCGACATTAGACCACCCTGTCGTTTTTACTTATTCCACATATTTATTTTCAAATTCAACATATTTGGCACATAATATCTTAGGTTTCTTTAACCCTTTCAAAAAATAAAATTCAATAATAATGGATGATGATGATGATGGGGGGTCATTCCCTTTTCAGTACCCTCTTATATAAAAAAAAACACATGGAAAAAGTCATGGGAAATGGACTCGTTGCCCCGAGTTCAATCCTGTACGTGGTAATTGCATTTCACTTAGCGCTAATACTCTTGTGAAAGGTATGAATCCTACTCTCCCTCCAGCTATGGGTAAATAGTAGGGCAGACTGTGCTCTTTAACCTTGGTTAGGCAACCGTCTAGGAGAAGGAAAACTCTGAATTCAAACCTGTTGTACTCTGCTTAGAAATTGACCTGTGTCACATCCTGCTCATGCGGTGGGGTTGTGTGTGTGTGTGTGTGTGTGTGTGTATATATATATATATATATATATATATATATATAAAGCACACAACAAAAACATTTTTTTAAATTATGAATCCTTATGATATAATCTTGTGATTTGGCCAGTGATGATTTGTCTTTCATTTTTTTTTATCGTTTGTTTTTTAAATCCTTTATAGACACAAAGAAAAAAGAAATGATGTGTTAGAAAATGTATGTATTACAGACTGCCCAAGGTTGTGCGGATTTGCCCTAATTTGCATAGATGGACAAAAAATTCTCATCACTTACAGATAGCTCTTATTAGTTTTATTTAGCCGATCTTGTTAGGATATTTTCATCTTTTTTTACTTAAGTTTCAACAGAAGTATTTTCCTCATTTTAGCCAAATATTTGAGAAATATCGAGCTTTTCGAAATCTCAATAAACATTTTTTCCCTCGTCCATTTTGAGAGAATTTGGGATATGTTATTGTAGACCATATGTTCTGTATTTGGTGTAAATTTCAGCTTGGCCTTTTTTTTCCGGGTTGAAACCTATTTCTCCTGGACTAAAAGTCAGATCCACTGATAGTAGAACATGTTTAACCTTCTAAGAAATAATTAATTTACATTCTATAAATAAATAAATAAATAAATAAATAGGTAATTCTTTTATTGTGAATAGAATTTTATCAAATAATCTTCTTTTTATCCTGATAATAAATAACAATTTTAAGCAATCAATAAGTATTAGATTTCTTTTCCATTCTATAATAACAGAAAAAGATTTAATATCAAACATTAATAAGTAGATTGAAAAAATAAAGTAAAAATATTTTTATATTTTGATATAATGAATATGTAAATACCTTGGTACCCCCTCATATAAATCTGATTGAACAGTGTCATGTATAAATAGGCGACACTGTGTTGGACCTACACTTACTCGATAGCCGACGACCTTATGCCTACAAGCTAACTTTACTCGCTAGACGGATATATCATATTTATTGCTTGATTTTTATCAATTCTCACTTTTTTATAAAATATGTTTCACTCATTATATGTATTTTCATTATCTCAGAACTTTATCAATTGTTCAAAAATAGATTTCTCTGACCTCCAGAAAATTACATATGAGGATCATTTTGCTAAACTGTACAAACTTATGTTATGTTATGTATTTTCATTATCTCAGAACTTTATCAATTGTTCAAAAATAGATTCTCTGACCTCCAGAAAATTACATATGAGGATCATTTTGCTAAACTGTACAAACTTATGTTATGTTATGTATTTTCATTATCTCAGAACTTTATCAATTGTTCAAAAATAGATTTCTCTGACCTCCAGAAAATTACATATGAGGATCATTTTGCTAAACTGTACAAACCGTATCCACTCCAGTAAAAGAAAGGCATCCCCTCATGTCTTCAGTGACTAGTAAAAGAATAAAAACATGTCAGAGGTGTAGTAAGAAAAATGAATTATATCTCCCTGATGAATTTTCTGAAATTTTAATGTACTAAATTAACTAATAAAAATATTACACACACACACACACACACACACACATATGTACCCATGGAAATCACACATTCATTTTTAAAATTAGAATGAAATTAACATAAAAAATATGAAATATACATGATCATTTTATTTTTTGTTATAAATCTAATTAAATTTTTATGGTTACACATACTATGTTCTGATCTTGAGCAGAAGTTACAAACAGATCAATAAACAGTCACACTGTTCATTATAGAGACAAATACACACACACACACACATATATATATATATATATATATATAATATATATAATATATATATATATATATAATCAATGGTAATATTATGGTTTTACACTCAAACTTGAAGTTCATGGTAATCCAATCATCAGATGAGTTCAATGGTTGAGATCTTAAAAACCAGCAGTAATATATATATATATATATATATATATATATATGCAGTGGTACCTTGACTTATGAGTTTAATTCATTCTTCTCATAACTCAATTTCCTCATTGAAAAAACTGAAATGCCATTAATCGATTCCAGTTCGCCCCTAAACACCCCAATTTTTTTCTTACATTTGAATAAGAAAATTATCACTGTATAATATAAAAGCATAATGAAATAGAATATAATGAATTATGTGCCGTAGTATGCTTTAATGTTTTCTTTATTAATAATATTTTTCTTTGGTGTAATAAATTTGGAAACTTAAAAGTTTTTAGTGAACTTATTAACATAAGTCTATTTAAAGCTCAAATTTTAGCTCTCAACACAAAACAAAAAAAATCAACCAAGTGACAGTTCATAACTTAGAAAACTCATAATGTCAACATGGAGGATATTCTCTCATTTTTAAGGGAAATAAAATTATACCATAGAATATAGACATGAAACTAATCAATACAACATAATCCCCAATAATGCTAACACATTGTTAAAACCAATTATTAAAAAGTATAAATATAAATAAATGATATGTATTACTTCCTAACTGTTAGGCATGACATAACCCCAGATGGGTTGATATGCCGTTAAAATCAATAAACCATAAGTTGAGGCATTCAAACTCAAGCTACCACTGTATATGCATATACATAATGATGAAATGTGTATTTAGGCATCTAATTCTCTTTCAGGCATATTTTATTGAAAATGACAGACAAGAAGTTAGTATTCAGATTTTTATTGGCCTTTTCTTGTTAGCAAGTGAGATGTCGCAATTTTGGTTGAAGGTAGTATAAAGAATTGTCTGAAGTCTTTAATGATATAGCCCAAGTACAGGTAGTGTGTTCTGGATTTAAAAATGTTTTATGTGATCAAAGATTTTTTTTAATAGAAGAGTTCATCACATGCAGAGACATCATGTTTAAATGTGTTGATTGTTGATGCTGGTTTGAATGTATAGAAATAACAGAAAAGGATCACATGACTGTGAATCACAGTAGTATCCACATCCTCAACAATAAGCAAAGATGGTTGAAAATACTTATACTTGGGCTATGCCATTAGAGACTTCAGACAATTTTTATACTGCTTTCAAACACAGTTGCAATATCTTGCTCACTAACAAGAAAAGGCCAATAAAAAGCTGAAAAACTAATTCCTCCTTGTCTGTACTTTTCAATAGAATACACACATATATATATAATATATATAATATATATATTACACACACACACACACATACATACATATATATGTGTGTGTGTGTGTAATTTTATAAAAAATAAAAAAACACAAGTTTCATTGACAAGTGATGTTTAATAAGCCAATGCTGCAATGTTTTGGTTGTTCAACAAAACCTTCATCAGGGCCTTTAAAGAAAAAAGAAATTATTAGTGAACAAAAGTCAGCTTCACTAATAATTTCTATTTTTTTAAAAACAAATGAAGGGATAATATGGGTGCTATATTTCTAAGCTGATAGTGCTCAATATCATTGACAGAGCGTTTATATTTTGAGTTAAGGTATATAGAGATGAATGTCTGAAAGTACTGAGAAACAGCAACAGACAAAAAAAAAACCCAGACAGAATCAGAAAACAAATTATAAAAATATTTAAACAAATAGGATTCAACATAGACATAAAAACCAACCTAAACCAAATAGACTTCCTAGATATCACTTTTAAGCTTAAAAAAAGCAACATACTGTTGTATACTCTCTTTCCTTACTTTCTTACTTCTATTTTTCTTCTGTTCTTCTAGCGTCTGGACTTCGTGTCTAGGTCTTCCATTGGGGATTTCTCTTTATCAGAAGCCCTGTGTCATTGGTAGTTTTTAGATAATAACACAAGACTTCGATTTAACTTAGATCATATTTTATTCTGAAATCCCCACCAGACTACCTGCGCAGATTGAGTCGGAGCGTGCATAACACGACTTACCACTATCGTGGTTTTGGCCGATCTGACTAAAAATCTATTTCTAATCTAAACCGGAAGAGGGTCTCTCCACCGATTCTCACGGTATCCACCGGAAGTTCAGGATGAGGTCAAGCCTTGTCACTTATCCTTCAAGGCCGTGGGCTGCAACTTATAAAGCCATTTTGGTTTCTACACTACTGTACATAAATATTAGGAATCTAATAATTATGTAACAATACAACAATACAGAAAACCAAAATGACATCCCGCTTTACATACACACCTCATCAAACCAACCACCCAACACAATTTTTAAAATCCCGCTATCTATAGGGCATAGATTATCAGACAACTCATCAAAATCAAGCCATCTTACAACAAGAAGAATGCAAGACAACATTAGCAAATAGTAGATTTCTGAAAAACTAATAGACACACAAAAAAAAAAAAAAAAAAAAAGGTCCAGAAGAATAATCTGGTTAAACCCACCACATGACTGTATAAGTAGAATAGAGTGATCTGCCCCTGTGCCTAAGCTAAACAGGGTGATCTGCCCTTGGCCACATACACTATAAATATACAGAGTCAGCCATTTGCACTGTACTCTTGAGGTCTGAAAGAAACAGTGACCATGTCTTGTACTTTATAATACACAGAAATGTTAAACAAACGTAGGCAAAATATTCATTAAATAATAGATAAACACTTCCCTAAATCGAACAAACTACACAACATATTCAACAGCAACACACTAAGGCTCAGATACGTTGCATGAAAAACGTTCTACAAATAATAAAATACAATACAAATTATTTAATATAATACAAACAAGAAAATGAACCCACATGCAATTGCATAAAACAAGACATGAGTGCCCTTAACAATAATTGCCTCAAAAGTGTAGTATACAAACACAGTACGGCACCAAACAAAACACTGAAAAAAATATACATTGGTGTAATTGAAGGAACCTGGAAACAACGAGCTCCTTCATAAGACATCATTCAACAATAAAGAATATTGGACCAGCAACCCGACACTTATAAAAACCATAATCTAGGGAAACTAAAAAATACCAAACAGTACTGAAAGAAACAGTGGAAAAATAAGAGGAACGAGAGAAAGACATACCAGCATACAACCATAAGCCAGAAATGCAACTTTACGACTAGAAGGAATTAGCCATGAACTAGACCATGAGCCCTGAAAGAAGAACTCATCACAAAGACAAAAGATCAGAATTTATATCAAAATGTAGACACAAGAATAGATTACTTACTAAGCAGAGGACGCGCATATCCAACTAAAAACCAGAGAACATCCTTAGAAAAAAAAAAAAGAAGAATTAATCAATCATTACCACTACCTAAGTTAAGACACTTACACGGAAACGAGATCTCCTAAGTAGATGAATAGATGTGTGATGCCAGCAAACCCACGACTGACAAATGCAAAAGATACGAGCCGGACAGATAATGTCCGCGCATGTATCACAGTAGAATTAGGAAGTAGATAACAGAACCCTTGCAGTTAAATTCAACAACTAAACACAAGAAATTAACCTGACACAAAAATTATGGGTAACTTCATGATATCTCACAAAAAAAACAAACAAACTACAAATAACGAAGAGAAATCCAGTCATTACTCCTCAATGAAGGACCAACCGCAATAAACAAATTTCTCAGTATGGTCTGAGAGTTGCATATGAGAATACTGTCCAAGATAACCAGGTGTTAATTCTATGTCAAACTAAACCTTAACTTACCACACACCACCACACAACACAGTATAAATCTATATATATAGTATAATATATAGATATATATATAATAAATATATAATAACGGGTATACATACACCAATATACATATATATATGTGATGTGTTTCACACATTCTTGATGATGGAATATCTAAATAGTGAACAGATGGAGAAGCGTCACACTGAAGTGGCAGTGACAGTTTTGAAATCAGATTGGAACACAGATTATTCACATAATAAACTTCAAACAAGAAGGTAGATCCAGAATGCAAAAATCTCAGATAAAGCATGAATGATTTCTCACAATTATTATGTTACTACGACCTCATGTGAGACATATGCTCATCGAAAGCTAGTTTCTTCTTCGACTGAGACTGGAATATTACAAAGCATTTCAACCCTGCTTTCCAAGACTTGCAACGAAGTGAAGTAAAAAGTGAACATGTCCAAGCCCACACTTTGGTTACAGTGGATATCATGAACATAGAGTTGAAAGAGTATATATTTTCCCTTTAGCAGGTCTATGGTTTTTTAGGGACATAATGATAAGAATACATCAATTACCATTAGTAAAATAACTGGAGATAAGGCCATTAAAGCATTGGCACTTACAGAAGACTGTCATTTCTCATCCAGAGAGAAATTTTTGTTAGTACTTTGAATGAATGAGAACGCACGAACATAACTGGCTTTGTGTTTAACTTTGAGCATACAGAATATTATAAATAAAAATAATAAATATATATAAAGATATATATATACTACTATATATATAGTATATATAAGCATATCGGATGGAGCACATGGGCTAGTGGTTAGGTTGTGGAAAATGGACTTCATCGATTCAAAGTTCAATTCCTAGATGAAGCTGTTGCCATTCTACATAGTGCTAATACCCTTCGGGAAAGGAGTATGAAATCCATATTTCCCCTCACTGCTATGGTTATAATAGTAGAAGCAGAACTGGGCTTAAGCCTTGGGTAAGGTAACAGTCTGGAGAGGGAATAAACTTATTGACATTCACATTCCTGAGAGGTCGGGTTGTATGCATACTGGGTATGATAGGAAGCCTTGAAGCATCAGATTTTTCCTATAACTGTGCCAAAAAGGTGGATGATCGCAACACAACTCACGCACTATAAAACAAATACTGTGCGGATGTTATATGAATGAACGACTACATCGTCGAAACACGGAGAGTCCATCATCGATATATATCATTATTCTGATAATTGATTTTATGACAGTTCACTATCTAGAGTATTATTATGCTAAATGCTTGGGAACATGTTCATTATACTTTCATCATTTACATGTTTGTTTATAAAGGGTTAGTTTAAGCCTTTCACACTATAACAAATCACTGGTGGGTGTTCATTGTGTGTGTGAACCCTCAGAAGGTTCCGGTCCGAGAAAGGTTCTCGAGTCCCAAAGAATACCTGAGAAAGGCCGAGGAGTATATCGGACTGAAAACGTTGTATCAAATAACAATGAAGATGGGGCAATAGTCTGAATAACGCTAATAATACTAATCTTCAAGCCGTCATCTCAAAATGTCAGAGAAGAGTCCGATAATATCACACCACTAGGGAAATGTTAAAGTTGGCAATTACTAAAGGTAGGATCCCTGCTTTCAAAATGGTTATGAATATTTAGGGAATTATACAATAACCAAGCATCAAACAATTACTCAATTCAAAATATAAGTGAGAGAGCAGTAGTATTCAAATTATCCTTGGTGCCAGAAAACCAAATTGTGCGAAGAGAGGTTCCTTTCAAGGCCTCAAATGAAATATTGTTTTGAAATTCCATTAAGCTATTAAAAACGCTGTGAAAAAAAAGATATAACAAATATCTACTAATTATTATAATATAAAAACTGATTCTAGTCAATAAGACAAGAGCTGGAGGATAACTTTGAAAAGATATCTGTAACTGAAGATATTGTGCTGACCAAATACTAATATTGTAAACACAGGAACATCACGAACATGTTAAAATATACTTGCCCTTATAGAGATATTGTTCCTTAGGTGAGGGGATTTTATTCAACAACTAGAATATATCAATAATATATATAATTGTGAGAAGAGAGGCAGTTCCTTTCCAAGGCCTCAAAAAATGAAATATTGTTTTTGAAATTCATTAAGCTAATTAAGAAAATGCTGTGAAAAACAAGATAAACAATTAAGGATCATCAAAGTCTTATAATGACATGTTAATGTTTGGCAAGAAAAGGAAATAGACAAACATTAATAAATATCTTATTGAATTATGACAATAATGCTAAATATCTTCCAAAGTTCTAATAAACATCTAATAGGAAGACAAAAGTGATGAAAACAAAAGCCTCCAGCTCGACGAAAAAGCAAAACGAATTAGGAAAGTAATTAATTTACAAAAATGTTATAATGATAAGATTAAAGCTATTGCAAGATTCCAATCAGATTATCTTCTAGAAGAAACGGAGTGAAAATGTATTTGCATACATTAGCAAATTCCATAAAAATAAAATAGGATAACAGAGGTTGTAAAATAGGGTGTTAAATTATGTTTAAGTCTTATTATAAATATTAGTAATTCTTAGATTTAGCATAGCTAATTGGATGTATATAAATTATCATTCAAGACTTGCAGACAGCATAGATTCTTTTGACTCTCTCGCCATCTGTCCCTATCAGGCCATCCGCTTCTATGGTAAGTATCTAGCAACATATGGGATTTTAAATGGGAATTTGCAGTTTTAATCATTAAACTAATCAATTGTGTTATGTATATATATATATAATTAAACCACACGATATAATATATATTATATGTGTAAAAGAATAGAGGGAAAAATGTGGACAAAGAACAACTCAAAGAAGTTAGATGTAGGAAGATATATTTTGGTCTTGCTTGAGCATTCTTCAAGTGCATTTCCAAATAAGATGACTGACAAATTCTGTCTATCTTTTTACGACATCTGTCAGATTTTTAACTCAATCCTCCGTACACATCATATAATATACATTATATATATTATATAATAATATATATATTATAATATAACACAATGTCTTCATAAAAGAACAATATAAGTTGTATCTACCAAGAGAGAAATGAAAACATGAAATGGAATGTTAATTTTTTTAGAATACAAGGTGTGTCAAAAGTGCAAAAATCTCAATACTTTTTGACACACCTGGTTAGGACACATTCAAAATATAAATCAGAAGAATTGTGATGAAACAATCAAAATAATGTTTAAATTTTAAAACAATTTATGTTAGTAATGCCTTGAGTCCACGCAGATTTTGAATGGTTTGTTTTGTTTTAAGGCATATAACGCTCAGTGGGTCAGTTTAATGCCGATAAAGTTGAAAATAAATCAATTCTTATGGATAATACACATTTTATAAAATACATTGCGTCATTTAACCATAGGATTGGGACCCTAACAGTCTTACACCGACTCAGGTCAGCGTGGAGACGCACGGGAGCAATGGTGGTGAAGGGGTGCTCCACATTCCCAAAGCTCAAAACTGGAACCTCACCATCAAGATAGAGTTTAACGCATTCCCAGGATTTAGACTCAGCCACCGCACTTGATAAAAAGGGGTTGGGGCTTGCATAAGGGCAATAGGGTTGGGGCCAATCATATAGTGCAAGGGCTTGACATCGACAACCGAATTGATCGAAGGGGCCCTACGACCGCCCGTCTAGCCAAGATGGGCAAAAAGTGGAGTATTGCAATGTCATGATTGCTCATCCACCTGGGGGCCTATCTAAGCATCACAAGGTGCCACAACACGGCCAACAGGTGGCATTGTGGGATCTTACCCCTCTGCAGAGGTGCAGTCGGTGCATCTCTAACGCCCCAAGCCGACAGGGCGGCAAATATAAAATGAATCCCTTATTCTAGTAATTAAAGCTAAGTGAAACACCAATAACAATACTCTGGTCAGTTCTTGGTAACTTATCCAATCTGAGTTCAGGGTTTCTCACTAGCTTAATTATAGAAAAGGAATTCATTTAATATTTCCGCCCTGTCGGCTGGGGCGTTAGAAGTGCACCGAACTGCACCTCTGCAGAGGGGTAAAAGAACTCCCCGAAGGGGCCACCTTTGGCCGTGGGTGGGCAACCTGTGATGGCTTTAAGGATAAGCCCAGGTGATGAGCAATTGACATGCAATAGCTCCACTTTTTGCCCTATCTTGGGGCTAAGAACGGGCCGGGTCGTAGGGCCCCTCCGATCATCGGTTGTCATGTCAAGCCTTGCACCTATATGATTGCCAACCTATTGCCCTTATGGCAAGCCCAACCCCTTTTTATCAAGGCGGTGCTGAGGTCTACAAGTCCTGGAAATGACGTTAAACTCTATCTGATGGTGAGGTTCCAGTTTTGGAGGTTTGGGGAAATGTGGAGCTACCCCTCACCACCATTGCATCCTGGTCCACTCTGCCCGAGGGTAGTACCTGTTACGGGTCCCATTCTATGGTTAAATAGAAAAAGGTATTATAAAAAAATTGTATTATCCATTAAAATTGATTTATTTCAAAACTTATCGGCTATATAAAGTGACCCACTGAGTTGATTATGTGCCGTAAAACAAAACAAACATCTCAAAAATCTGGTGGAATCATAAGGCAAATTACTAACATAATTGTTTAAAAAATATTAAACATTATTGTTTGAATTGTTTCATCAAATTCTTGGTATTTATGATTGAATTTGTGTCCTATAACAGGTGTGTCAAAATATGATGATTTTTTGCACTTTTTGACACACCTTGTTCTGAAAAAAATTAAATCTCATTCATTGTCATTTCTCTCTGTAATACAAACTTAAAATTGTTACTTTTATGAAACAATTGTGTATATTATATGAATATATATATATATATATATATATAAAAATGTATATATAGTATGAGTGTAGGAGGGATTGAGTAAATTCTGACAGAATGGTCGTAAAGAAAGAGCAGAACTTTGTCAGTCAACATTTATTTGGAAATGATGAGAGACATGCTCAATGCAAGACAATTATCTCCTACATCTACTTTTTGAGTTGGTTCTTTTGTCCACATTTCCCTCTAATTCTTTACCACATATATATAGTATTATATGCGTGGTGTGTATATATATACTATAATATACATAGCACACAATTATAATTGGTTTAGATAGTTCAAAATTTCGACATTTAACAGATTCCAATGATCGTTGTCTAGAATACTTCCAAGAAGCGATGGCTGATAGGGACAGATGGCGAGAGAGTCAAAAGAATCTATGCTGCGTGCCAAGTCTATAATGATAATTATATACATACAATTAGCTAGTGACTAAAATGATAAGAATTACACTATAATTGATTATACGATAATCAACTTAAACACAATATTAAAACCCTATTTACACCTCTGTTATCTATTTTATTTTTTATGAATTTGTGCTAATGATGCAAAAACATTCTCACTCCTCTCTCTTAGAAGATAATCTGGATTGGAAATCATTCAATTGCTTTACATCTTATCTAATATAGACATTTTGTAACATCTATTAGTAACTTTTCGCTAATTGTTTTGTCTTTTCGAGCTGGAGGCTTTGGTGGTTTTCATCAACTTTTTGTCTTCCTATAGAAGTTTTTAGATCTTGGAGATATTAAGCATTATGTCAGATAATCAATGATTTTTATATGTTTGTCTCATTCTTTTCTTGCCAATCATTAACATGTATCATTATAAGAACTTTGATGGATCCTTATATGTTTATCTTTGTTTTTCACAGCATTTTCTTAATAGCTTACATGGAATTCAAAACAATATTTCAGTTTGAGGCGCTTGGAAAGGAACTGCTCTCTCTCACATATAAGTATATATATATACTATTCTAGTTGTATGATAAATCCTCCTAAGGAAAAATATCTCTATAAAGGGCAAGTATATTTAAGACATGTTGTGCATGTGTTTCTGTGTTTACAAATATACGTATTTGGTCAGCAAATAGCCTCGTTACAGTAAAAAAATATTTTCAAAGTGTACCTCCACTCTTGTCTTATTGATAGTACAGTTTTTATGACTATTAATACATTAAGATAATTGTTTATCTTTGTTTTTTCACAGCAGTTTCTAATAGCTAATGGAATTTAAAAGAAATATTGCTCATGTTGAGGCCTTGGAAAGGAACTGCCTCTTCCAAAGTTTTTATTGACGCATCTTTCGGGGCGACCAAGGATATTTGAATAACGCAACTGCTACTCTCAACTTGATATTTGATTGAGTATTGTTGAGCTGTTATTGTATAAATCCTAAATATTCATAACGCAATAGTTGAAAGCAGGGATCTACCGTATTATATGTGCATACTTAAAATTTCCCCTAGTGTTGTGTAAAAGGTATGGACTCTTCTATGAATGTTTGAGATGAGGCTGAAGATTAGTATTTACGTATCAGACTATTGTCCCATAACTTCATCTGTTATTATATGTACAACGTTCAGCCGATATACCTCCGACCACTATATACTTCAGGTATTTCTGTGGACTCGAGACCTCCCGGACTCGAGGAAAACCGTCTGAGGGTGTGCACACACACAATGAACACACACACAGTGATTGGATTTATAAGGGTGGTAGAAGGCTTCAAAATAACAGCACCTTTATAAACAAACATGGTTAAATATGAAAGTATAATGAACAACCATGGTTCTAACATTTAGGCATAAAATAACTCAGATAGTGAACATGGTAATTAAAGATCAAGTGTAAGAAGAATGACTTACTAGGATATGAGGACTCTCCGTCGATCTTCGACATATGAGGTGTTCCATACATAACAACCGCACAAGATGATTTGTTTATTAGTGGTGAAGGCTGGTGTTGGACAATCCAGCACTTTTTGGCACAGTTAGATAGGAAAAAATTGATGACATCAAGGGTTGCCAACATACACAAGTCAACAACCGACCTTCGATTTATGAATTCAAAGTTATCCTCGTCGCTAGGACGTGGTTAACTTACAAGGTTAAGGGCCAGTCTGCTCTCACTATTGTAAACCATGCAGGAAGGGGAATATAGGATTCATGAACCTTTTCCAAGGTAATTACCACTTAATGTTTTGAGAAATTGGAAACAGACTTCATCTAGGAAATTAGAAGCTTAGAATCGATGAGTCCATTTCCACAACTCTAACCACTGCCAAGTGCCTGCCATCTATGATAATATATATATACTACTATATATATATATACTGTATATAATATATATTTGAATTTTATAATTATCATAACTTTTAAGCTCAAAAGTTAAACAAAAGCCGAGTTATTGTTGAGTCTTTCCATGCCAGATAAAAGAATATTCTCTTGGATGAGAAATAATGTACAAGTTCTTCAGTGCCAACTGCATTTTAAAGCCTCATCTCACAGTTCATTTACTAGAAATGTAAATATCATTTTCATTGTCACAACGCCTGCCTAGAAAGGGAAATTTAAGTCTCAACTCTTTATGTCTGATGTATCCCATGTAACCAAAGTTGGTCTGGACAATTGTTCACTTTCACTGTTAGACGTCTTCTGGAAAAGGGTTGAATGCTGTAGTTATTCAAGCAGGAAGACTAGGCTCTCGAGACATATGCTCAGAGGTGTATTAAAATAATATGGAGACTCTAATATATGCTTTCTGAGTTTTATGATCTGACATCAACCCTCTCTGTTTGTTGAGTTGTGATTATGTGAAACGAATCTGGATTCCATTGATTTAAAAACTGTCTGCATTTCAGGTGGGCATCTCCATTGTGTCCATAAATTAGATATTCATCATAAAGAATGTTGCAAACACACCATGATAATAAGGTAGTATGTGTGTGTGTATGTCTGAACATGTCTATCGTATGAAGTAATTATTATATATATATAAGTATAATAATATATATTATAGTATAAATGTGTTGTGTGTTCGTGGGTGTAAGTTAAGGTAGTGTGGACTTGAAGTTAACACCGATGTTACTGGAACAGTTTCTCGCATTAATGCAATCCCTTAAAGACCAACTGGATGAACGTTCTGTTGTATTGGTTTGAGTCCTGTCATTGAGGGGGGAAATGAGGACTGGAGTTCGATTGGATAGGTATTGGTATTTTTTTTTGTTTTTTTTGTGAATCAGTCCCATGAAGTTTACCCAAATTTGATTGTCAGGTTAAATTTTAGTGTTTGTTGTTGATTAAGCAAAAGGTTCGTTATTACTTCCTAATCTACTGCTGATAATGGCGACAATGATCGTCGGCGCATGTGCATGCAGCGTGGGAGTTTGCGGGCCACACATCTAATTCACTACTTAGGTAACCGGTTTGCTTAAGTGCTCCGTACTTAGTAGTGGTAATTGGATTGTTTTTCCTTCTTTGTTTTATTTTTCTTTAAGAGTCATCATTGGTTCTTTAGTTGGGCTAGTAAGGTATTTTATTCTGTGTCTACATTTTGATTAAATTTGAGATCTTTTGTTCGAGTGCTTACTTCTTTTCCAGGGATGGTTATTATGGCTAATTTTCTTCTAGGTAAATTTGCAGTTTTCGGCTCAGGTTGTTGTATGCTGTGCTTCTTTATCCTTATTTTCCAGTTTTTTCAGGTATGTTTTTGGTTTAATTTTTAGTTTCCCAGATGAATGTTTTGATAGTGTGGTGCTGTGTTCATATTCTTTATTGTTGAAATGATGTCTTAATGAAGTAGCTCGTTGTTTCAGGTTTCCTTCATTACACCAATGTTATTTTTTTCAGTGTTTGTTTTGGGTGTACTGTGGTTGGTATAGCTACACTAGTTTGGAGGCTAATTATTGTTTAAAGGCACTCATGTCTGTTTTGCAATTGGCATGTGGGTTTCATTTTTTTGTTTGTATTGATATAAATAATTTGCTTATTGTACTTCTTTATTATTTGTAGAATGTTTTCATGCAACTGTATCCTAGCCTTAGTGTTGTTTCTGTTGAGTATGTTTGTGTAGTTGTTTCATTCTAGGGAAGTGTTTATCTATTATTCCTTAATGAAGTATTTGCCTACGTGTTTTTAAATTTCTGTTATTAATAAGTACAAAAGACATGGTCACTGTTTCTTTCCAGACCTCAGAGTACAGTGCAAATGGCTGACTGCGTAATATTATAGTGTATGTGGCCAGGGCGAGTCACCCTGATTTAGCTTTAGGACAGGGGCAGATCACTCTATTCTTACTTATACAGTCTATGTTGTGGTAACCCGATTATTCTCTGGACCTTTTTTTTTTTTTTTTTTTTGTGTGGGTCTATTCAGTTTTTCAAGAAAATCTACTATTTGCTAATGTTCGTCTGTGCATTCTTCTTGTTGTTTAAAGATGCTTGATTTGAATGAAAGTGTCTGATAATCTGCCCTATAATAGCGGATTGGTTTAAAATTGCTGTTGGGTGGTTGTTTGAATGAGGGTGTGTCTGTAAAGCGGATGTCATTTGGTTTCTGATGTTTGTAATTGTTTACCATAATTATTAGATCCTAATATTCTAGTTACAGTAGTGTAGAAAGACCAAAATGAGGCTGTTTAGTAAGTTGCCAGCCCACGGCCTGAGGATAATTACAAGGCTTGGACAGCTCATCCTGAACGCTTCCGGTGGATAGCGTGAGAATCGGTGAGAAAGACCCTCTTCGGTTTAGATTAGAATAGATTTAATTAGTCAGACTCGACGCCTGGAAACCGCACACCAATCAAATAAAATATTTAGGTTTAAGTACAAAAGAAACAGATGAGGAACAAAAAAAGAACCCACGATAGTGGTAACGTGTGTTTGGACGCTCCCGACTCAATCTGCGCAGGTAGTCTGTGGGGTTTCAGAAATAAATATGACTAAGTTAAATCGTCAAGTCTTGTGTTATTAATCGTAAAAACTCCCATATGACACGGGCTTTGTAAGGAGAAATACCCCAATGGAAGACTCAGACACGAAGTCCAGAGCTAGAGAACAGAAGAAAAATACGTAAGAAAGTAAGGGAAAGAGAGTATACACGTATGTTGCTTTTTTAAAGCTTAAACGGTGATAGTCTAGGAAGTCTATTTGGTTTAGGTTGGTTTTAGGTCTATGTGAAATCTCTAATTCTGGTGTATATAATATTTTATAATTTGTTTTTCTGAAGTTCCTTCTGGGTTTTTTTTTGCTGTTGCTGTTTCTCCAGTACCATCTTATCAGACAGTTCATACTCTATATACTTAACTCAATATAATAACGCTCTGTCATAGATATTAGGAGAGCACATATCAGACTAGAAATAATGCACCCATAATTATATCCTTCAATTTGTTTTAAAAATAGAAATAGATTATAAGTGAAGGCTAAACTTTGTTCACATAATAATTGATCTTTTTTCTTTAAAAGGCCCTGATAAGGTTTGTTGACAAACAGTAAACATTGCCAGCATTGGCTTATTAATACATGCCTTGTCCAATGAAGACTGTGTTTTATTTTTATAAAATTAAACAAATCACACACACACATGATACTATGTATGTATGTGTGGTGTGTGTATAACTATATATATATTATGTATATATATATATCTGTGGTATTATTGAAAAGTACAGACAAGAGGAATTAGTTCTTCAGCTATTATTGGCCTTTTCTTATGTTAGTGAGCAAGATATATGCAACTAGTTGAGAAGCAGTATAAGAAATTGTCTGAAGTCTCTAATGGCATTAGCCGAAGTATATAGATATTTTCAACCATCCTCTTGCTTTTGTTGAGGATGTGGACATTACTACTTGATTACCAGTCCATTGTATCCTTTTCTGTTATTTCTATACATTCAAAAACCAGCATTCAGACAATCAAACATGTTACAACGAATGCATGGTCGTCTGCATGTGCATGAACTCTTTCTATTAAAAAAATCTTTGATCACGATAAAGACATTGTTTAAATATCCAGAACACACTACCATGATTGGCTAATTATCATTAAAGATTCAGACAATTCTTATACTCCTTTCACAAAATTGCGACATCTCACGTGGCAACAAGAAAAGGCCAATAAAAATTCTGAATGACGTTAACTTCTTGATCTGCATTTGTCAATAAAAGTATTGCTGATCAAGAGAATTAGATGCCTAAACTACGACATTGTCATCAATTACTGCTATATGCAAATACTACTAGGTGGTAGCCTTGATTTTGATAAGCCTCAACTTAATGTTATTGATTTTAACGGCATATCAACGCCATCTGGGGTATGTCATGCCTACATTAGGAAGTAATACATATCATTTATTTATTTATACTTTTAATAATTGGTTTAACGAATGTTTAGCATTATTGGGGTGTATGTCTGTATGATTAGTTTCCTGTCTATATTCATGGTAGTAATTTTATTCCCTAAAAATGAGAGGAAATCCCATGGTTGACATTTTGAGTTTTCTAAGTTATGAACTGTCACTGTTGATTTTTTTGTTTTGTGTTGAGAGCTAAAATTAGCTTTAAAGTAGACTTATTTTTAATAGTTACACTAAAACTTTGAAGTATTCCAAATTTATTACACCAAAGAAAATTATTCATTAAATAAAGAAACATTAATAGACTACTGGCACATAATTCATTATAGTTCTACTTTCATTATGCTTTACTATTATACAGTGATAACTTTTATCTTACATTCAATGTAAGAAAAAAATTGGGTGTTTTAGGGCGAACTGGAATCGAATAATGGCATTTCAGTTTTTTCAATATGGAGGAAATTGAGTTAGTGAAAGAAATGAAATAAAACTCATAAGTCAAGGTACCACTGGCATATATATATATATTACTATAATATATATACTGTATATATTTATGCTGGTTTTAAAGATCTCCAACCATTGAACTCATCTGATGATTGCGATTGACCATGAAACTTCAAGTTATGAGTGTAAAAACCAATAATATTACCATTGATTCTATATATATAATATATATATATATATATATATATATATAGTATATTATAATAGTGTGTTTGGTGTGTGATTGTCTATAATGAACAGTGTGACTGTTAATCTGATCATGGTTTGGTAACCTCTGCTCAAGATCAAACTAGTATTGTAACCAATAAAAAGTTTTAAATCTAGATGATTTAACAAAAAATAAAATATCAGTGTATAATTTCAATATTTTTATGTTAGATGTTCATTCTATATTTTAAAAATGAGTGTGTGGATTTCCATAGTACATATGATGTGTTGGTGTGATGTGTGTTGTGTGTAAATAGTTTTGTAATTAGTGTTATTTAGTAACATTAAAATTTCGAGAAAATTACATAGGGAGATATTAATTCATTTTTCTTACACACCTCTGACAATGCTTTTCTATTCTTTACTCAAGGTCCACGAGACAGTGGAGGGAATGACTTTCTTTGTGACTGGGAGTGGATACGGTTGTAGCAGTTTACGGCAAAGATCTCATGATTAAATTTTTCTGAGGATAAGTCGAAATCTATTTTATGGGAACAATTGATTAAAGTTTGAGATATATTATAGAATACATAACATAACATAAGTTTGTACAGTTTAGCAAAAATGATCCTGCATATTGAATTTTCTGGAGGTCAGAGAAATCCATTTATTGACAATTGAGTTAAAGGTTACTGAGATAAGTGAAAATACATAACCATAACATAAGTTTAGTACAGTTTTAGCAAAAATGATCCTCATATGTAATTTTCTGAGGTCAGAGAAATCTATATTTTGACAATTGATAAAGTTCTGATAATGAAAATACCATATAGATGAGTGATACATTAGTTTTATACAAAGTGGAATTGATAAAAATCAAAGCAATAGATATGATTATATCCGTCAGCGATAAGAGCTATAGCTTGTAGGCATATAGGTCGTCGGCTATCAGTAAGTGTAGGGTCCCCAAACACAAGTTTGTCGCCGTATTTATACAGACACTGTCAAGTCCAAGTTATATGAGAGGGGGTACCAAGAGTATTACAATATTCATTATATCAATAAGTATAAAAAATATTTACTTTATTTTTTCCAAGCTCTACTTATTAATGTGTAGACTGTATATTAACTCATTTTTCTGTTATTAAGAATGGAAAAGAAATCTAAATCGTATTGCACTGCTGAATTAAATTTGTTTTTATTATCAGATAAAAGAAGATTATTTGATAAAAATTCTATTCACAATGAAAAGAATTAACCTATTTATTTAATTATTTACTTTATTTATAGAAATCGTAAGTAAATTATTATTTTCTTAGGAACGGTTAAACATGTTTATCTTCAGTGGATCTGACTTTTATCCCAGGAGACATGTTTCAACCCGGAAGAAACAGGCAAGCTGAAATTTACACCAAATACCAGACATATGGTCTCAATAACATATCCATATTCTCTCAAAATGGACGAGGGGAAAATGTTATTGAGATTTCGAAAAGCTCGATATTTCTTA
>CM042152.1:16312775-16335275 GCA_023376005.1 Doryteuthis pealeii
GAGGGAAGGTATTTTTTATTTTATTTTTAAGATTTCTGCAAAGAAACCAAAATAATAATTTTTATGAATAAACATTCAAATTATTAGTCATCTTGAAGAAAAAAATAATTTTTTGATATCAAATGATTTTTTACCAGAAAAGTTTATCAATATTTACTGAGCCCATATTTCTTTTATCAATAATATATCAAAAGATGTAGATGCATATTTTATGAGAACTTTTGTCATTAGTTTGGTAAAATAAGACTTAAGAAAGGATTAATTTATCAAAAATAGGTTAGATTTAATATGGACAGAGATGAAAGAAAAGAAATTTTCTTTGGAAAGCTTTTAACTTTAAACATAAATGATAACATCATAGCTGTTTCCCCTCCTAACCCTCTTTCCCCTCCTAACACTCACCCACATGAGGGTGTATTTTAAAAGCAGGATTATAAAAGAAATGCAACCATGATTTCAAAGCCGTAAAAGAAATGATATAATTCAATATCTTTAACTAAAGATGCTGTAGTACATATTTTAACTACTACTTATTTTATGCCTATTTTATGCATCAATAAAAAAAAATAGTAAAATGCATTATTTCTTATTCATCAATTATTGTTACTGGGATTTTGTTAATAGTCTTGAAAGCCACACTAGCACAATAAGGCTACTTTTAATGGCATGTCAACACATCTGGGGTTATTTTATCCTTAGAAGTTAAGGAATCACATCCATTGTACATTCATATTTACATTTTTTTGAGCCATAGATGGAACTCTAACATACTACCATTCTGGGTGGTAGACGTTGACCTGGAAGTAATGGCAATGAAGGGTACACCACATTCACAGATCTCCCCAACTGGAAGCCTCATCATCAGATGCAGTTTAGTATTCATATCCAGGATACCCCTTTTGGGGAATTCTTACTCTTCTGCAGGGAATACAGCTTAGATAAGCCCACAGACAAAGCACTTTAAAACCGAAATGTTCATCTATTCACAGCATCTTTTGTCACCTAGCATTTTAACATGATTGAGTAAAAATCAAAGTCTATGATAATCTGCACAATAAAGTCTATGTCCATAATCTGCACAATAAAAAGTCTATGTTCCATAATCATAGTCTATGTTCCATACAATAAAAGTCTATTTCCATAATCATAGTCCACTACAATAAAAGTCTATGTTCCATAATCATAGTCTATGTTCCATAATCTGCACAAAAAAAGTCATGTTCCATAATCTGCTCAATCTTCTAATGATTGGTTCCTTCAGACCATTTTGCTTCATATTTTCTTTGAATTCTAATGCCGGAATTATTCTATTTGATTCTATTTATTTCCTGGTTTTGTTTTATTTATATTCATTAACAAATGCAGAAAACAATTATAGATATTCATTTGAGAGTGATGGTAAGAATATTTGAAAAATATTAACCAGCCACAACTCTTTAATGACATTCATTAAAAGAAAGGGGGTGATCTTCATACTTGTGCATATATATATATATATATAATATATATATATACTAGACAAAACGTGACCCGTTGGGTCACCCATTAAGCTCTCGCTAGATGATTAGGGAAAAGAGTAGGATCTGCCAAAATATCATCTGCTTTTCATTTTTAAAAACGAACTAAAATTTATTAAATTGATTATTTAAGGTCAAATTTTTGTCGAAAAGTAGTAACATAATGAGCATCAGTAAAAAAGCAAAATAATATTACACATATAATTTATTTTTGATATATTTAAAACGTTTTTTTCGTCCATTTTGATCAAGATGCCTGCCAAGAGGCTACTTAAAATCCGTTTTTACAAAATAAATTGTAACTTTTGCAATTGAAAAAATTCACACTGGATTGTCCAATTGAACACATATCCTAGTAGATAAAGGAGTTAGATTAAGACAGTTCTAAATGCCAGTTATCTCTAGACTGCAGGTTCAATCCTGGTCAGGGACAGCAGTAACATAGAATAATAATTAACACAGCTTAACACCTGTACCCCAGCTATGGTTAGTGGAATGAGAACAGGATACCCCCGTGGACCTAATAAAGGGTTGGGTTCAAAGTTCCGTGATGGCTCCCAATTACAAGAAGGTTCCCGAGTCCGACAAGAAATACCTGAAGAAGGCCGGAGGGACATCAGCCGAAACTTTGTACAGATAACAATGAAGACGAGGACAATAGTCTGAATAATACAAATAATGGTAATCTTTGCGGAGTTCCGTCCTGGCTTCCTGCATCCGAAGCGGTATCACTTGAAAAAAAAAAAAAAAAAGAACCAACTTAGGGCATTTTCCACTGAAAACCCAACCCTAACCCTAAACCCCCCTAGTTAAATAAAACTGTTTTATTACAAAGTTCTGTTTTTTCTGGGTCACCCTGTATACAGGGTGACTCAGAAAAAACAGAGCCCAAATTATTTATTTATTTTCCATTAAACTAAACCTAAACCCCAACCCCAAATCCTAAACCCTAGTTGTTTTTGTTTTTCACGCCGCTTCCGCTACGGACTTCAATCGTAGCTGGTGTTTTTTTTTTTTTTGTTTTTTCAGCAGTCACCGGCAAGCATGTTTTGAGGCAAGAGGCCATGACGGAACTCCGCAAAGATTACAATTATTTGTATTATTCAGACTGTAATATCGGAGTGGTATATATTTGATTGATACTATTTTCTGCATAAATAAAAAGACTAAAGACAGAGTTTATTTTTTAAAGCCATACGTAATTAAAAACAACCTTAATCCCCTAAAACCGTAACCCAATTCGCAAAATGTTAATTCATAGACTGTAGTTAAACTGTCATTGGGTACCAGCAAAAAATTTCCGTTTTAATTTTCCAACCTAAGTCAGAAGTCAGTCCTACATTCTATGAATTAACATTTTGCGAATTGGGTTACGGTTTTAGGGGATTAAGGTTGTTTTTAATTACGTATTGCTTTAAAAAATAAACAACAAAAAACCCAAATTACTATACATTTAATTAACCATTGAAATTAATTATTGAATCTATTATTGAGACAGTTGTTTGTGTTAATATAGCAATGTATAATTTCAATTAAACTTAGTTTAAAAATATTTTTCAACATTAAATGTATAGTAATTTGTGTTTTTTGTTGTTTATTTTTTTAAGCAATACGTAATTAAAAACAACCTTAATCCCCTAAACCGTAACCAAATTCGCAAAATGTTAATTCATAGACTGCAGTTAAACTGTCATTTGGTACCAGCAAAAAACTTTCCGTTTTAATTTTACCGACCTAAATAAGAAGTCAGTCTAGTTTGTTTTAGTTTTAACTAAAACAAATTTTTAAGCCCGAAGAAAACTTTCACTTAAACAGTGGGAGTAGTCAATGTTTGCTCATTTGAATTCCATAATATTTAAATATATAACTATTTTTTTTACCCAACATGAAATATTTTTTAAAGTAAGTTTAATACTCTATGAATTAATAATTAAAGTAATTTAAAAAATCTATTTTAAAGCATGATTTCAATTTCGTAAAATTTACGCTCAATTAAAATTGAAATCATGCCGTAAAAATACTTTTGTGTTTATATTAAAAACAAACCAAAACGTTTGCTCATTTGAATAAGATTCGCCTGGAGAAAGTGAAGTGGGCGAATCTACGGTGGGTTAGTGGTGTGTGGGGGGTGATCTCCTTGACTGCTGGATTTTTTACTCTTTTTTTCACTCTGCTTAACTGACAAATAGAGAGTGGGAGGAGAGTTAACTTAACTGACAAAGGGAGATGGGAAGAGAGATAGTTAGTCTGCAAGACAGGGATTGGTCGGTCGTTGACTTAATTGCTAATTACGCCTAATTAAAGCCAATTAAACTGAATTTTTTTTCATACACTTTGTAGTGCTAACACCAAGGAATATCTAAGTATAAATATTGTGTCCATAACATAAATAGAAAAAAATCCTTTAGCTGGAGAAGGTTGATAAACTCAGCTTTAGTATAATAATATAATATATATATATATATATATATATAATTAGATTTTTCTTTTAAACATGTTTTGTTAAATGATGATTCTTGTTGGATGAGTTTTTGTTCAATTTTAACTGTCTTTTTTTAATGTCAGGGTGAATTGTGAGCAATCCACTAAAGGTTATTCAAAATCTTTAGATATGCCGAAGCGCTCATGAAAAACATTACCCTGACATTTAAAATGGCCAGCAGTTAGAAAGGATTGAACAAAAACTTGTCCAACAAAGAATTGTTAGAAGAGTTTAACAAAAATATATATATATATATAAATATTTATAGCAAGCACATTGAGGAACAAATCTAACTGCTTGACCCTCATCTTCGTTTATGATAGGAGTATATATATATATATATATATATATATATATATAATATATATATATTATGGCCGGGTTAGCTCAGTCGTAGAGCATTAGGCTAAGAAACCACAAGGTTCCTAGTTCGATACCGGTCCTGCCAACTCAGCGTATGGTAGCACATGTATCTGTGCGGTAAAGTTAGGAGCTGATGAGTAGGTGTGGCGCTCCACATCAGACGCTAAAAATCTCCTTGGTCTAGTGCAAGTGAAAAAGGTGAAGACTCCCTCGCTGATGGCTGATTACCGACTTTAGGCCGCCCCGACGAACTTTACTTACTTACTTACTTATATATAATATATTATATATATATTATAAATATATATATATATTATGAACAAATGTAATGCATTCATACATGTATATATGCACCGTGCATTTATAAGGGTGCCTAAAATTTCAATTTATGAGGTTGAATAGTGAAAATAAAAGAGCAATTTCTTTTTTTGTTTTAGGACTTTATTTATCATTTTGTTCCACCCAACTTAATAATTATTTACTTTCTCATTCAACAACTTTGTCTGTGTATCTTCTGCAGTTTGTTTTGAGAAAAAACTTTTTCATTAAGACAATTTTCTCAAGATCAAAATCAGTGCGTAACTGAAGATACAAAATTGAGGGAATAAGTAGATGAGGAATACTTGTCAGATAAGTTGTGACAATAATCTATCATTGCATTATCATGAGGAATATAAGTCTATTCTCTTTAAGAAATTTATAAAAAACTTCAATGATTGTTTCCCTGATTAATCTAAATGAGAGGGAAATATAAATCAATCATTTGTTTTTGGTTTTTTAGAAGAAGCCCTATTATAGGAGTTCCTTTCAATTTGCACTATATTCACAGCATTTATTTTTGAAAACAACTATTTGATACAATTAGGGTGGTTTATTTTGTTTATTTCACACTCTATGTATCTATGTTCAATTCCACCTTTCATTGTCATTGAATTCATCAAAAAAATGAAATATCTCATTATTAGAATTGAAACTAAAATTAGTATAAATCCCTATTAATCTATTGCACATTGTTTTCAATGCTTAATTTTTGATATTTGGATCATTGATTATTCTCAAGTAAGATTTCTATTCTTTATCATTAAGTGCAGTTGTGAATTTTAAGTGCTTCTCATCAAAATGTGATCCAGTGTGTCATATAGTACCTTAAATAATGAGAATGAATCAGCTGTTTTTTCCTATAAATAATGTCTGACAAAACCTTAGAAGAGAGAACAAATCTCACAGAATTTTTTAATTCAACCTAGCAATTGCTAATTACTCTGGTCACCTTGATCTTTGCTTAGTAATATGTTCTCCTATCTTTAATACTTATTGTGTTTCTTGTATTATTTTCTATGTTAACTTGTGATACCTGAGTTACAACTAAGTGCCAATATCTTATATATATATATATATATATTTATATATATATATATTTCTAAATCGTTTTCAAATTAATCTCTTTTCCATGCAGATACACAGAAGCTTTTCAAAAAACTTTCATGAGAAATACATGTGTATTTCTCAATTTTGAAACCACTTCCCATAAACTACACTAATCTTGTTTTGCAATTAAAAACTTCTTTTATTTTTCTTAATACAAAAAGTTTAATTGGCAAAGATGCTTCTCGTTTTCTAATTATCTTTAGTGTTAGAATCAACAAACAAAATCTGACAATTAAAATAAAAAACTGATGTTGACAACTGCACAATACACAAACAACAAAAGGTTAAAAACTAAACATCTAATGTTAAACAGAGAACATTTTTTGATCAGCCAATATTTTCTGCTTTTTTTTCTTAGATTCTCAGAACCTCTTAAATGAGAATAAATTTTAAAAATATGAAACCTGAAAAGTTGAAGTGCTGTTCAGCATGTCATAAGAAATGGCATATAAAAGTTATAGAAGAAACTAACTTGAATTTCACCACCAAACTCTGAAAGTAAGACTTATCCGTTTTCATAAAAGATGTAATGTGAACACATTGAACAAATGCTATTCAAATGCTCTATATTCTTAGATATAAGCTCTTTTGCATTGAAATGTGAACAACTCTGGAATTATTTGAAATTGAAACTGTCAAAATCAAATTTTCAATTTTTTTTTCTTTGTTACAAGAAAGCAGAAATAGAATTAGATTTCAGTTGAATTTTGAACTTAAATTCTTTTACCTCAATAAACTGTTACAATTGTTGACAAGAATATTTGCTCTACCTGCAAAAGGATTAAGAAAGAATCTATATTGTTAGCATTTGGTCATATGCCAGTCATAGACGTGTTATTGGAAAGAGTTGATGAGATTGCCAGTCTAGACCTGTTGTTGAAAGAGTATGATGAGATTGCCAGTCATAAGACCTGTGGTTGGGAAAGGAGTATGATGAGATTGCCAGTCATAGACCTGTTGTTGGAAGAAAATGATGAGATCGGCCGTCATAGGAACCTGGTGTTAGAAAGAATATGATGAGATTGCCATCATAGAACCTGTTGTTAGAAAGAGTATGATGAGATTGCAAAGTCATAGACCTGTTGTGGTTTTGAAAGGAGTATATGAGATTGCCATCCATAGAACCTGTTGTTAGAAAGATTATGATGAGATTGCCAGTTCATAGACCTGTGTTGGAAATAGTATGTGAGATTTGCCCAATCAAGACCTGTGTTAGATAGAGTATTGATGAGATTGCCAGTTCATAGACTGTTGTTGGAAGAGTTATGATGAGATTGCCAGTATAGACCTGTTGTTGAAAGAGTAACATCATGGTGAGATTGTCTCCCAAAACGACAGATATAACTGGAGAGTTTAATCTTTTTTAATCTATATATTTTCAAATGCTGTTGACAGAATCTTGGTAATTCAATTAAAAACAAGCAACTAAAAATCAAGATGAAAAGAAATACTAGACAATTACTACTATTAATTTTCTATCCCAAGTAAGCAGACAAAAATAAAACCCATTATAATGGCAGTGATGCTGATAGCTTTTTAATAGTGCATCCGGATGCATGTATTTGATTTGAATGATCCCCGGAATTTGTGGGTCTCAACTAAGTTCTTAATAAATCATAGAGTTTATCTATGAACAACTTCAAAGTTGTCAACCCCTAAACCTTGTACTCGCTAGCGTGTATTCATTCCCAAGGAAATATTGAAATGTTATTACAGTAAGTGAAAATGGTGAAGTAATAAAAAAATAAAACACTGGACACATGGCATACGATTTTCTCCATCCTTTTAGATTTTTTAGTGCATCAGTGACACAGTACGACGTAACCTTCCAGCATCTCTGTATTGGGTATTCCTGTTTCTTACTCAGATTTTCATAGTTCACAAACACACAATTACCATGGGGATTGGAACAATAACTTTAGCAGCTTTCAGTTTTCAAGTCTCTACCTCCTCACTGACAGGATGAGTACACTGACTTCCCTCTTTCTTTCATTTCAGTGATTTCTACGTTTTTTAAAAGATTTTGGTTTGTTGTTTTGTTTATGGATATCAAACCTCAGTGGGTCATTAATGCGACAAAGGTTTGAAATAAATTCATTTTTAATGGCATAATACAATTTTGTTTATAAACTTCATGTTTTTCATTTAAACCATAGATGGGACCCTAAGGTACTACCACTCCGCGGTCAGAGTGGGACAGGGAGCAATGGTGATGAAGGAGGCTCACATCCCCCAAACCTCCAGAACTGGAACCTCACCATCAGATGAGTTTAATGCATTCCAGGACATGTAGAACCCGCAGCCACCGCTTCTAGCACCCATTATGATAAAGGGGTTGGGCGTAGTTACGAGTGGGAGGTATTCCAGCCCCCACTGCGTATTCGTCACACCAAAATTACTCATGTTGCGATGGGCAACCACAAATTACCGGCACGTTGGCAAAAAAAAAAGAATGTTTTTCTCCTGGTTCAGGGCCAAACGGTATATATGTATACAACAATAGCGTACCAACGGCAACAACATCTTAACCAATTTAATCGACTCCACTTTTATTTTTCACAGCAAATTTTTATACAACTAAAACACTCTATACTTACTCTCATAGAGAGAGGGAGTTAAAGAGAGAGAGGCAGGACACAGGCGGTAGACTGTACCACCTCATGGGCAGGGTAGGCAAGGGAGAGAAAAAGGGCAATGTTCTTTCCCAACAAGGAAGGAGTGTGTATTTGGGCCGGACCGTACCGGCTTTAGCCTTTCTTATGGGATTTTCTTTTCTTTTCTTTAATATGTTCACAACTACCATAAGGCAAAGGGTTGGAAGCAATCATAATAGTGCTAGGCTTGACATGGCAGCCAATGATCAGGGGTCTCTCTGACCACCGTCTAGCCCAAGAAAAGGCCTAAAGTGGGAATAGTGCAAGTCATGGACTGCTCATCCACCTGAGTTCTGATCCTTAAGCATCACGGGTCGCCATCCATGGCCAACAGATTGGGGGAGTCTTACGAGGTGCAGTTGGTGCATTCTAATGCCCCAGCCGACAGGCGGAAAAGATTTGAGTGATGATATAAAAACAGTGATAGATATCAAGTCAACACAAAAGAAGCTTTCCGATTAACTCTTTTATTTCACCATATTATTGCATTGATTTATGCTTCTTTTGTGTGTGTGTTGTGTATATATATATATATATATATATATTATTATTTATAGCCTACAGAATTTCTTGATTAGTTGATCTTCTTTGTTCCATCTTATTGACCATGTCTGGATTGATTCTTGAATTGGAGCTGAAATATTTGCTGTGAAGGAGAAGAGGAGCACTTAGTTTTGTCTGATGTCTTCAGGAAGACATTTCCCAATTTGTTACAACTTTAGTTTTTTTGTGTTTTATTCTTTTCCGTTGCTGCAAAACCAAAAGTAATTCTTTTGCATCAATAAACAAATAAATCAGTCCATCAACAAACTTACTAAGTTTGTCATTGTACTTGAGCTTTCTGACTTTCATCTATTAGTCTTGTCGAGGGAATGATTTTGGATTTTAAAGTGACTTCTTTTTATTATTTCTAACCAATCAGAAGTATTAGATTTTTTCGGGAATAGAATTAGCTGAAAATCAATGATCTGTGATATTATCAGAGTCACCAACATCATTTTTGGACCAATCTAGGAAATTTTGTAACAATTTTGAGAAGTTTTGGCAATAATTACCTTGTTCTTTTAAATGAAGGTCTTGTTTAGTTTTCCTTTCGATGCCAATTACTCAAGTCGAGACATTTCTAACCTTAGATTTATTTAAAATCACACATGCCAATACTTTGCTTGATAGTTGCCCCACCCCCCAAAAAAGAAAAGGTCCAATAAGTTATTGAAGCATTAAACCACTTGGGCGATTATTCACTTTTTTGTGCATTAAAAAAATACAACAAAAAAAATTAAGTTAGAAAAAGAATGTTGTGATATAATTTTTTTCTACCTTACATAAAAAGTTGGAGTGAGTCAGTTTTTTTAAGCAAAACGATGGCTTGACTTCATTTCAGTACGGCAAGCGTTTTTTTTTAAGTTTTAAAGTTATTGTTCTGATATGTAAGACAAAAGAATCAAAATATAAAGTAAATATTGAATAGGTCTCAATTAAATAATTCAACAAATGTAATCAATAATATTTTGCGTTAAAAAAATTCTTCAATGATGTATATAATGACCCAACCCTCCGCACGAGCAGAGGCGGACACAAGGTCAATTTCTTAAGCGGAGTTCAGCAGTTTTGACATTCAGAGTTTTCCTTCCTCTAGGACCGGTTGTTCCTAACCAAGGTTAAAGAGCCCAGTCTCCCCTACTATTTACCATAGCTGGGGGAGAGTAGGATTAATCCCTTTCCCAGGGTATTTTAGCGCTAAATGAAATGCAATTACCACGTCCAGAATTTGAACTCGGGCAACAAGTCCATTTCCCATGACTTTTAACCATTTCACCACGCGCCTTCCTCTATCAAGTTATAACTCATAAATAGTACACCCTAAGATTAAAAAAAGAGATAATCATCTTCTAAAACCAAAGATACCAGTATCTTATATTTTTAGTGGCAATATTATTACACTCAAAAATCGGTTATTTATTAGGTATATTTATCAACCAAACTCTACGCATTTAAGCTCTATAACCAAAAATGTGGATATGTATTAGTTCAAAAATAAGTACACCCTCATATATACTAATGTAATTCTTTTTTTTTCAGAGAGGGAGGGGTGGAGAGTATTAGTGCTGTCATTTGTACTAATAAAGTTAGGGATCATATCTTTGTCAAAATTTAACTTTGAGATATCAGCCAAAAGTTTTGTTTATTTATCACTTTGCAATTAATCCAAACAATTAAAGCTGGGTATTTTCTTCAAAAAATCTCTTTTAAAATTTTTATAGCTGTGAAGTACCAAAACTGAATTTGAATCTACACTAAATTTTATTAATATAATATTATATATATATATATATATATATATATATATATTATATTTTTTTTTTTTTGCTGTGGACCCACCCGAGAGTTTTGGTGTTCACTAAAAGACTATATCAGTAGAGCAACCTATTTCTGACATTGTGACCACCCTAGAGATTTGGATGTTCACTAAAAGACTATATCAGTACATGCACCTAATTTTAACATGTGACCACCCTGAGAGATTTTGAATGTTCACTAAAAGAACATATCAACACACCACTTCCTAATTTCAGAACAAACAAGTACCAAATATAAACAACCAAATTCAGGATAGTAAATGAATGATTCATGAAATAAAGTACAAAATGTTCAGAAATTAGGAGTGTGTGTTGATATAGTTCTTTTAGTGAACATTCAAAATTCTCTCAGGGTGGTCACGATGTTCATAAATTAGGTGCATTGTACTGATATAGTTCTTAGTGAACATTCCAAATCTCTCAGAGTGGTCAATTCAGAAATTAGGTTGCATCTACTGTATAGTTCTTTTAGTGAACATCCCAAAACTCTCAGGTGGTCACAGCCAAAAAAAAAAAAAAAATATATATATATATATATATTATAATTATATATATATATATATATTAATAAAAATTAGTGTAGATTCAAAATTCAGGTTTGGGTACTCACAGCTATAAAAATTTTAAAAAGAGATATTTTTGAAGAAAATACCCAGCTTTAATTGTTTGGATTAATTGCAAAGTGATAAATAAAAACAAAAACTTTTGGCTGATATCTCAAAGTAAATTTTGACAAGATCTGATCCCTAACTTTATTAGTACCAAAATGACAGCACTAATACTCTCCACCCCTCCCCTCTCTGAAAAAAAAAAGAATTACATTAGTATATATGAGGGGTGTACTTATTTTTGAACTAATACATATTCCACATTTGGTTATAGAGCTTAAATGCTGTAGAGTTGGTGATAAATAATACCTAATATAACCATTTTGAGTGTAATAATTTCCACTAAAAAATAAGATACTGGTATCTTTGGTTTAGAAGATATTATCTCTTTTTAATCTTTAGGGTGTACTTATTTATGAGTTATAATCATTGATAGGAGAAGCGCTGGTGTAATGGTTAAAGTCATGGAAATGGACTTGTTGCCCCGATTTCAATTCTGGACGTCGGTTAATTGCATTTCATTTAGCGCTAATACCCTGGGAAAGGATTTAATCCTACTCTCCCTCCAGCTATGGGTAAATAGTAGGGCAGACTGGGCTCTTTAACCTGGTTAGCAACGGTCTAGGAGAAGGAAAAACTCTGAATTCAAACCTGCTGAACTCCGCTTAAGAAATTGACCTTTGGTGTCGCATCCTGCTCGTGCGGAGGGGTTGTAAATATATATAATCATTGATGGAATTTTTTTTAACCAAAATATTATTGATTACATTTGTGATATATTTAAATTGAAACCTATTCAATATTTACTTTATATTTTGATTCTTTTGTCTTTATATCAAGAACAAAACTTTAAACTTAAAAAAAAACCTTGCCGTACTGAAATGAAGTCAGCCATGTTTGCTTAAAAAAACTGACTCACTCAACTTTTATGTAGTAGAAAAAAATTAATCACAACTATTCTTTTTCTTAACTTAATTTTTTTTGTATTTTATGCACAAAAAGTGAAATAAATCCAAAGTGGTTTAATGCTTCAATAACTTATTGAAACTTTTCTTTTTTTTTGGGGTGGGGAAACTATTTCAGGCAAAAAGTATTGGCATGTGTGATTTTATAAATCTAAGGTTAGAAAAATGTCTCGACTTGAAGTAAATTGCATTGAAAGGAACTAAACAAGACCTTCATTTTAAAAAAGAACAAAAGGTATTATTGACCAAAACTTCTCAAAATTGTACAAATTTCCTAGATTGTCCAAAAATGATTTGTTGGCTGACTCTGATAATATCACCAAGATCAATTGATTTTCAGCTAATTCTATTCCGAAAAAAATCTAATACTTCTGATTGGTTAGAAATAATAAAAAAGAAATCACTTTTAAAAATCCAAATCATTCCCTCGACAAGACTAAATAGATTGAAGTCAGAAGCTCAGTACACAAGACAACTTAGTAGAGATTTGTTGATGGACTGATTTCTTTGTTTATGATGCAAAGAATTACTTTTGGGTTTTGCAGCAAACGGAAAAAATAAAAACAAAAAAATAAAGTTGTAACAAAATTGGGGGAAAGTCTTCCTGAAGACATCAGACCAAACTAAGTGCTTTCTCTTCTCCTTCACAGCAATATTATCAGCTCCAATTTCAAGAATCAATCAGACATGGTCAATAAGATGGAACAAAAAGAAGATCAAACTAAATCAGAATTCTGCTAGGCTATATATATTATATATATATTTATATATATATACACACACCACACACACATAAAGAAGCAAAAATCAATGCCAATAATATGGAAAATAAAAAAGAGTTAATGCGAAAGCTTCTTTTGTGTTGACTTGATATCTTATCACTGTTTTATAATATCACTCAAATCTTTTCCGCCCTGTCGGCTGGGGCATTAGAATGCACCAACTGCCACCTCGGTAAGACTCCCCCATCTGTGGCATGGATGCGACCGTGATGCTTAAGGATAGAACTCAGGTGGATGAGCAGTCCATGACTTGCACTATTCCACTTTAGGCTTTTCTTGGCTAGACGGTGTGGTCAGAGAGACCCTCTGATCAATTGGTGGCCATGTCAAGCCTAGCACCTATATGATTGCTTCCAACCCTATTGCCCTTATGGCAGTTGTGACATATGAAAGAAAAGAAAAGAAAATCCCAATAAGAATAGGCCTAAAGCGGTAAGCGGTCGGCCCAAATACACACTCCTTTCCCTTGTTGGGAAAGAACATCTCACTTTTTCTCTCCCTTGCCTACCCTGCCATGGTGGTACAGTCTACCGCCTGTGTCTGCCTCTCTCTCTTTAACTCCTCTCTCTATGAGAGTAAGTATAGTAGTGTTTAAGTTGTATAAATATTTGCTGTGAAAAATAAAAAGTGGAGGTCGATTTAATTGTTAAGATGTTGTTGCCGTTGGTCGCTATTGTTGTAACATATATACCCGTTTGGCCCTGAACCAGGAGAAAAACACTTCTTTTTTTTTTGCCACGTGCCGGGTAATGTTGTGGTTGCCCATCGCACCATGAGTAATTTTGGTGTGACGAATACGCAGTGGGGGCTGAATACCTCCCACTCGTAACACAGCCCCAACCCCTTTTTATCATATGGGTGCTAGAAGACGGTGGCTGCGGGTCTACATGTCCTGGGAATGACATTAAACTCTATCTGATGGTGAGGTTCCAGTTCTGGAGGTTTGGGGGATGTGGAGCACTCCTTCATCACCATTGCTCCCTGGTCCACTCTGACCCGGAGTGGTAGTACCTGTTAGGGTCCCATCTATGGTTTAAATAGAAAAACATGAGTTTATAAACAAAATTGTATTATGCATTAAAAATGAATTTATTTCACAACTTTGTCGGCATTAAATGACCCACTGAGGTTGATATGCCATAAAACAAAACAAACCAAACCAAAATCTTTTAAAAAAAGTAGAAATCACTGAAATGAAAGAAAGAGGGAAGTCAGTGTACTCATCTGTCAGTGAGGAGGTAGAGTACTTGACTGAAAGCTGCTAAAGTTATTGTTCAATTCCCACCATTAATTGTGTGTTTGTGAACTATGAAATATCTGAGTAAGAAACAGGATAACCCAATACAGAGATGCTGATAGGTACGCGTACTGTGTCACTGATGCATAAAAATCTAAAAGGATGGAGAAAAATCGTATCAATGTGTCCCAGTGTTTATTTTTTATTACTTCACCATTTTCAGCTTACTGTAAATACATTTCAATATTTCCTTGGAAATGAATTACACGCTAGGGAGTACAAGGTAGGGGTTAGACAACTTTAGTTGTTCATAGATAAAAACTCTATGATTTATTAAGAAACTTTAGTTGAGACCCACAAAATTTCCGGGGACTCATTCAAATCAAATACATGCATCCCAGGATGCACTAAATTAAAAAGCTATCAGCATCACTGCATTATAATGGGTTATTTTGTCTCTTACTTAGGGATTAGACAAATTAATAGTTAGTAATTTGTCTAGTATTTCTTTCATCTTGATTTTAGTTGCTTGTTTTTAATTGAAATTACCCAAGATTCTGTCAACAGCCATTTGAAAATAATATAGATTAAAAAAGATTAAACTCTCAGTTATATCTGTCTGTTTTGGGAAGACAATCTCACCATGATAGTTACTCTTTTCAACAACAGGTCTATGACTGGCAACTCATATACTCTTTCCAACAACAGGTCTATGACTGGCATCTCATCATACTCTTTCTAACAACAGGTCTATGATGGCAATCTCCATACTCTTTCCAACAACAGGTCTATGGATGCAATCTCATCATACTCTTTCTAACAACAGGTCTATGACTGGCAATCTCATCATACTCTTTCCAACAACAGGTCTATGACTGCAATCTCATCATATCTTTCTAACAACAGGTCTATGACTGGCAATCTCATCATATTCTTTCTAACAACAGGTCTATGACTGGCAATCTCATCATATTCTTTCCAACACAGGTCTATGACTGGATCAATCTCATCATACTCTTTCCAAACAACAGGTCTATGACTGGCAATCTCATCATACTCTTTCCAATAACACGTCTATGACTGGCATATGACCAAATAACAATATAGATTCTTTCTTAATCCTTTTGCAGGTAGAGCAATATTCTTGTCAACAATTGTACACAGTTTATTGAGGTAAAAGAATTTAAGTTCAAAATTCACTGAAATCATAATTCTTATTTCTGCTTTCTTGTAACAAAAGAAAAAAAAAAAATTGAAAATTTGATTTTGACAGTTTCATTTTCAAATAATTCCAAGAGTTGTTCACATTTCAATGCAAAAGAGGCTTATATCTAAGAAATATAGAGAATTTGAAATAGCATTTGTTCAATGTGTTCACATTACATCTTTTATGAAAACGGAAGTCTTACCTTTTCAGAGTTTGTGGTGAAATTCAAGTTAGTTTTCTTCTATAACTTTTATCTTGCCATTTCTATGACATGCTGACAGCACTTCAACTTTTCAGGTTTCATTTTTTAAAATTATTCTCATTTAGAGGTTACTGAGAATCTAAGAAAAAAAAAGCAGAAAATATATTGGCTGATCAAAAATGTTCTCTGTTTAACATTAGATGTTTAGTTTTAACCTTTTGTTGTTTGTGTATTGTGGCAGTTGTCAACATAGTTTTTTATTTTAATTGTCAGATATTTTGTTTGTTGATTCTAACACTAAAGATAATAGAAAACGAGAAGCATCTTTGTCATATTAAACTTTTGTATTAGAAAAATAAAAGAAGTTTTAATTGCAAAACAAGATTAGTGTAGTTTATGGGGAAGTGGTTTCAATTGAGAAAATACACATGTATTTCTCATGAAAGTTTTGAAAAGCTTCTGTGTATCTGCATGGAAAAGAGATAATTTTGAAAAACGATTTAGAATATATATATATATATATATATAATATATATATATAAGATATTGGCACTTAGTTGTAACTCAGGTATCACAGTTAACATAGAAATAATACAAAGAAACACAATAAGTATTAAAGATAGGAGAACATATTTACTAAGCAAAGATACAAGGTGACCAGAGTAATTAGCAATTGCTAGGTTGAATTAAAAAATTCTGTGAGATTTTGTTTCTCTCTTCTAAGGTTTTGTCAGACATTATTTATAGGAAAAACAGCTGATTCCATTCTCATTATTTAGGTACTATATGACACACTGGCTATACACAATTTTGATGAGAAGCACTTAAAATTCACAACTGCAACTTAATGATAAGATAGAATCATTACTTGAGAATAATCAATGATCCAAATATCAAAATTAAGCATTGAAAACAATGTGCAATAGATTAATTAAGGGATTTATACTAATTTATAGTTTCATTCTATATAATGAGAATATTTCATTTTTAGATGAATTACAATGGACAATGAAAGGTGGAAATTGAACATAGAATACAATAGAGTGTGAAATAAACAAAATAAACCACCCTAATTGTATCAAATAGTTGTTTTCAAAAATAATGCTGTGAATATAGTGCAATTGAAAGGAACTCCTATAATAGGAGCTTCTTCTAAAAAACCAAAAACAAATGATTGATTTATATTTCTCTCATTTAGATTAATTCAGGGAAACAATCATTGAAGTTTTTATAATTGTCTAAGAGAATAGACATTATATTCCATCATGATAATGCATGATAAGATTTATTGTCACAACTTATCTGACAAGTATTCCCTCATCTACTGTATTCCCTCAATTTTGTATCTTCAGATTACCACTGATTTTGATCTTGAGAAAATTGTCTTAATGAAAAAAGTTTTGTTCTCAAAAAAACTGCAGAAGATACACAGAAAAGTTGTTTGATGAGAAAGATAAAATAATTATTAAGTTGGTGGAACAAAATGAAAATAAGTCTAAAACAAAAAAAAAGAAATTGCTCTTTTATTTTCACTTATTCAACTCATAAATTGAAATGTTTTAGGCACCCTGTATAAATGCACGGGTGCATATATACATGTATGAATGCATCTACATTTGTTCATATATATATATATATATATATATATATATATATATATATATATATATAAGTAAGTAAGTAAGTAAAGTCGTCGGGGCGGCCTAAAGTCGGTATCAGCCAATCAGCGAGGGAGTCTATCCCCTTTTCACTTGCACTAGACCAAGGAGATTATTTTTAGCGTCTGATGTGGAGCGCCACACCTACCATCAGCTCCTTACTTTACCGCACAGATCCATGTGCTACTCATACGCTGAGTTGGCGAGGACCGGTATCGAACTAGGAACCTTGTGGTTTCTAGCCTAATGCTCTACCGACTGAGCTAACCGGCCCATATATATATATATATATTATATAATATATATATATATATATATATATGGACTCTCCTATCATAAACGATAGATGAGGGTCAGCAGTTAGGGATTTGTTTCCTCCCATATTGTGCTTGCTATAAATATATATATATATATATATATATATATTTTGTTAAACTCTCTGACAATTCTTGTTGGACAAGTTTTTGTTCAATCCTTTCTAACTGTCTGGCCATCTTTTTAATGTCAGGGTGGAATGTTTCTTCATGAGCGCTTTCGGCATATCTAAAGCACTTGTGAATAAACCTTTAGTGGATTGCTACACCAATTCCACCCTGACATTAAAAAGATGGCCAGACAGTTAGAAAGGATTGAACAAAAACTCATCCAACAAGAATCATCAGTAGAGTTTAACAAAACATGTTTAAAAGAAAAAATGCTGCCAATATATATATATATATATATATATATATATATATTATTATACTAAAGCTGAGTTTATCAACCTTCTCCAGCTAAAGGATTTTTTTCTATTTATGTTATGGACACAATATTTATACTTAGATATTCCTTGGTGTTAGCACTACAAAGTGTATGAAAAAAAATTCAGTTTAATTGGCTTTAATTAGGCGTAATTAGCAATTAAGTCAACGACCGGCCAATCCCTGTCTTGCAGACTAACTATCTCTCTTCCCATCTCCCTTTGTCAGTTAAGTTAACTCTCCTCCCACTCTCTATTTGTCAGTTAAGCAGAGTGAAAAAAAAGGGTAAAAAATCCAGCAGTTAGAGAGATCACCCCACACACACACCACTAACCCACCGTAGATTCGCCCACTTCCCTTTCTCCAGGCGAATCTTATTCAAATGAGCAAACGTTTTGGTTTGTTTTAATATAAAATCGAAAGTATCTTTTTACGGCATGATTTCAATTTTAGTTGAGCGTAAATTTTACGAAATTGAAATCATGCTTTAAAATAGATTTTTTAAATTACTTTAATTATTAATTCATAGAGTATTAAACTTACTTTAAAAATATTTCATGTTGGGTAAAAAAATAGTTTATATATTAAATATTATGGAATTAAAATGAGCAAACATTGACTACTCCCACTGTTTAAGTGAAAGTTTTCTTCGGGCTTAAAAATGTGTTTTAGTTAAAACTAAAACAAACTAGACTGACTTCTTATTTAGGTCGGTAAAATTAAAACGGAAAGTTTTTTGCTGGTACCAAATGACAGTTTAACTGCAGTCTATGAATTGACATTTTGCAAATTTGGTTATGGTATAAAGGGATTAAGGTTGTTTTTAATTACGTATTGCTTAAAAAAAATAAACAACAAAAAACACAAATTACTATACATTTAATGTTGAAAAATATTTTTTAAACTAAGTTTAATTGAAATTATACATTGCTATATTAACACAAACAACTGTCTCAATAATAGATTCAATAATTAATTTCAATGGTTAATTAAATGTATAGTAATTTGGGTTTTTTCTTTATTTTTTAAAGCAATACATAATTAAAAACAACCTTAATCCCCTAAAACCGTAACCCAATTCGCAAAATGTTAATTCATAGAATGTAGGACTGACTTCTGACTTAGGTTGGAAAATTAAAACGGAAAATTTTTTGCTGGTACCCAATGACAGTTTAACTACAGTCTATGAATTAACATTTTGCGAATTGGGTTACGGTTTTAAGGGATTAAGGTTGTTTTTAATTACGTATGGTTTTAAAAAAATAAACTCTGTCTTTAGTCTTTTTATTTATGCAGAAAATAGTATCAATCAAATATATACCACTCCGATATTACAGTCTGAATAATACAAATAATTGTAATCTTTGCGGAGTTCCGTCAAGGCCTCTTGCCTCAAAACATGCTTGCAGGTGACTGCTGAAAAAACAAAAAAATAAAATAAAAACACCAGCTACGATTGAAGTCTGTAGCGGAAGCGGCGTGAAAAACAAAAACAACTAGGGTTTAGGATTTGGGGTTGGGGTTTAGGTTTAGTTTAATGGAAAATAAATAAATAATTTGGGCTCTGTTTTTTCTGAGTCACCCTGTATACAGGGTGACCCAGAAAAAACAGAACTTTGTAATAAAACAGTTTATTTAACTAGGGGGTTTAGGGTTAGGGTTGGGTTTTCAGTGGAAAATGCCCTAAGTTGGTTCTTTTTTTTTTTTTTTTTTTTTTCAAGTGATACCGCTTCGGATGCAGGAAGCCAGGACGGAACTCCGCAAAGATTACCATTATTTGTATTATTCAGACTATTGTCCTCGTCTTCATTGTTATCTGTACAAAGTTTCGGCTGATGTCCCTCCGGCCTTCTTCAGGTATTTCTTGTCGGACTCGGGAACCTTCTTGTAATTGGGAGCCATCACGGAACTTTGAACCCAACCCTTTATTAGGTCCATGGGGGTATCTTGTTCTCATTCCACTAACCATAGCTGGGGTACAGGTGTTAAGCTGTGTTAATTATTATTCTATGTTACTGCTGTCCCTGACCAGGATTGAACCTGCAGTCTAGAGATAACAGGCATTTAGAACTGTCTTAATCTAACTCCTTTATCTACTAGGATATGTGTTCAATTGGACAATCCAGTGTGAATTTTTTCAATTGCAAAGTTACAATTTATTTTGTAAAAACGGATTTTAAGTAGCCTCTTGGCAGGCATCTTGATCAAAATGGACGAAAAAAACGTTTTAAATATATCAAAAATAAATTATATGTGTAATATTATTTTGCTTTTTTACTGATGCTCATTATGTTACTACTTTTCGACTAAAATTTGACCTTAAATAATCAATTTAATAAATTTTAGTTCGTTTTTAAAAATGAAAAGCAGATGATATTTTGGCAGATCCTACTCTTTTCCCTAATCATCTAGCGAGAGCTTAATGGGTGACCCAACGGGTCACGTTTTGTCTAGTATATATATATATATATATATATATATATATATATATATATATATGCACAAAGTATGAAGATCACCCCCTTTCTTTTAATGAATGTCATTAAAAAGAGTTGTGGCTGGTTAATATTTTCAAATATTCTTACCATCACTCTCAAATGAATATCTATAATTGTTTTCTGCATTTGTTAATGAATATAAATAAAACAAAACCAGGAAATAAATAGAATCAAATAGAATAATTCCGGCATTAGAATTCCAAAGAAAATATGAAGCAAATGGTCTGAAGGAACCAATCATTAGAAGATTGAGCAGATTATGGAACATAGACTTTTATTGTGCAGATTATGGAACATTTGATTATGGAACATAGACTTTTATTGTGCAGATTATGGAACATAGACTTGATTATGGAACATAGACTTTTATTGTGCAGATTATGGAACATATGCATAGACTTTTATTGTGCAGATTATGGACGTTTAAAATGCTAGGTGACAAAAAGATGCTGTGAATAGATGAACAATTTCGGTTTTAAAGTGCTTTGTCTGTGGGGCTTATTCTAAGCTGTATTCCCTGCAGAAGAGTAAGAATTCCCCAAAAGGGGTATCCTGGATATGATACTAAACTGCATCTGATGATGAGGCTCCAGTTGGGGAGATCTGTGGAATGTGGTGTACCCCTTCATTGCCATTACTTCCAGGTCAACTCTAACCCAGAATGGTAGTACTGGTTAGAGTTCCATCTATGGCTCAAAAATGTAAATATGAATGTACAATGGATGTGATTCCTTAACTTCTAAGGATAAAATAACCCCAGATGTGTTGACATGCCATTAAAATTAGCCTTAGTTGTGCTAGTGTGGCTTTCAAGACTATTAACAAAATCCCAGTAACAATAATTGATGAATAAGAAATAATGCATTTTACTATTTTTTTTTATTGATGCATAAAATAGGCATAAAATAAGTAGTAGTTAAAATATGTACTACAGCATCTTTAGTTAAAGATATTGAATTATATCATTTCTTTTACGGCTTTGAAATCATGGTTGCATTTCTTTTATAATGCCTGCTTTTAAAATACACCCTCATGTGGGTGAGTGTTAGGAGGGGAAAGAGGGTTAGGAGGGGAAACAGCTATGATGTTATCATTTATGTTTTAAAGTTAAAAGCTTTCCAAAGAAATTTCTTTTCTTTCATCTTCTGTCCATATTAATAATCTAACCTATTTTTGATAAATTAATCCCTTTCTTAAGTCTTATTTACCAACAATTAATGACAAAAGTTCTCATAAAATATGCATCTACATCTTTTGATATATTTATTGATAAAAGAAATATGGGCTCAGTAAATATTGATAAACTTTTCCTGGTAAAAAATCATTTGATATCAAAAAATTATTTTTTCTTCAAGATGACTAATAATTTGAATGTTTATTCATAAAAATTATTATTTTGGTTTCTTTGCAGAAATCTTAAAATAAAATAAAAAAATACCTTCCCTCTTATATATATATACTACATCCTTGGCAGAATAGGACATATCTTATGCCTTGATTCATTTATTTTCTTGAGCAAATCAAACTACCAAATAACTTTTTTTTTTAAAGACTAAAATTAATCTGTTAATAAATAAAAGGAAGTGTCTAGTGTACTAAATGATTTTAATGTCTGAAAATTCTTTGTAAATATTTTGAGTTTTGCATTCTAGAAGTAAACAAAACAAAAACTCAATTACTTTCAAATAAAAATGATAATGCAATTAATTTTTCAAAACTGTTTCTCTGAATGTTTGAGATGAGGCTTGATGATTAGTATTATCTGCGTTAAGTCACAATTGGACACATGGCCTCGTGGA
>CM042152.1:16340275-16432775 GCA_023376005.1 Doryteuthis pealeii
TTATGGCTTCTTATCAGCAAAGGTCAGTGGGACATCATGTTGGATAAATATCCTTTATGGCTTCTTATCAGCAAAGGTCAGTGGACATCATGTTGGATAAATATCCTTTATGGCTTTTTATCAGCAAAGGTCAGTGGGGCATCATGTTGGATAAATATCCTTTATGGCTTTTTATCAGCAAAGGTCAGTGGGGCATCATGTTGGATAAATATCCTTTATGGCTTTTATCAGCAAAGGTCAGTGGGCATCATGTTGGATAAATATCCTTTATGGCTTTTTATCAGCAAAGGTCAGTGGGGCATCATGTTGGATAAATATCCTTTATGGCTTTTTATCAGCAAAGGTCAGTGGGTATCATGTTGGATAAATATCCTTTATGGCTTTTTATCAGCAAAGGTCAGTGGGATCATGTTGGATAAATATCCTTTATGGCTTTTTATCAGCAAAGGTTGGATAAATATCCTTTATGGCTTTTTATCAGCAAAGGTCAGTGGGACATCATGTTGGATAAATATCCTTTATGGCTTTTTATCAGCAAAGGTCAGTGGGACATCATGTTGGATAAATATCCTTTATGGCTTTTTATCAGCAAAGGTCAGTGGGATCAGCAAAGGTCAGTGGGCATCATGTTGGATAAATATCCTTTATGGCTTTTTATCAGCAAAGGTCAGTGGGACATCATGTTGGATAAATATCCTTTATGGCTTTTTATCAGCAAAGGTCAGTGGGCATCATGTTGGATAAATATCCTTTATGGCTTTTTATCAGCAAAGGTCAGTGGGGCATCATGTTGGATAAATATCCTTTATGGCTTTTTATCAGCAAAGGTCAGTGGGACATCATGTTGGATAAATATCCTTTATGGCTTTTTATCAGCAAAGGTCAGTGGGACATCATGTTGGATAAATATCCTTTATGGCTTTTTATCAGCAAAGGTCAGTGGGACATCATGTTGGATAAATATCCTTTATGGCTTCTTATCAGCAAAGGTCAGTGGGACATCATGTTGGATAAATATCCTTTATGGCTTCTTATCAGCAAAGGTCAGTGGGGCATCATGTTGGATAAATATCCTTTATGGCTTTTTATCAGCAAAGGTCAGTGGGGCATCATGTTGGATAAATATCCTTTATGGCTTTTTATCAGCAAAGGTCAGTGGGGCATCATGTTGGATAAATATCCTTTATGGCTTTTTATCAGCAAAGGTCAGTGGGGTCATGACATCATGTTGGATAAATATCCTTTATGGCTTTTTATCAGCAAAGGTCAGTGGGGCATCATGTTGGATAAATATCCTTTATGGCTTCTTATCAGCAAAGGTCAGTGTGGTATCATGTTGGATAAATATCCTTTATGGCTTCTTATCAGCAAAGGTCAGTGGGACATCATGTTGGATAAATATCCTTTATGGCTTCTGATCAGCAAAGGTCAGTGGGGCATCATGTTGGATAAATATCCTTTATGGCTTTTTATCAGCAAAGGTCAGTGGGGCATCATGTTGGATAAATATCCTTTATGGCTTTTTATCAGCAAAGGTCAGTGGGCATCATCGTTGGATAAATGTACTTTATGGCTTTTTATCAGCAAAGGTCAGTGGGGCATCATGTTGGATAAATATCCTTTATGGCTTTTTATCAGCAAAGGTCAGTGGGGCATCATGTTGGATAAATGTACTTTATGATATCACACAAACTAAAGTCAGTGGAGAACTTTTGGGATATCTCTTCAGAAAATTGTTGTAAAATTGTTCTTTATGGCATGTCAAAAGTGAAGCAAACATATTTGTCAGTTTCATCTTCTCTCCAAAACTCAAGTGACAAGTTGTAATATACTAGACAGTATTATCGACAAGGAAGAATCTTTTCTGAGGAGTTCTGATCCCTTTTAATAAACATGGCAATGCAGTTGATAATAAAAGCACATTCTGATATGCATGTATTTTATAAGTGCATTCATATGAACTGAACAGAAACTAACACAGTTCAAATTTAATTCCTACTGTTTATAATCATAAGGCCACCTAATACTTAAGAAAAGCGGACCATATGACCTTTAGGCACCCCTTTTTGATCTCGATTAAGAAAGGACATGTTTTTCATTTACACCGTCAATATCAGGTTGTTTTAAAAAACGATTTTTAGATATTTTTTTTTTTAATTATAAAACTAACGCCTAACCCTAACCCAACAACTGGATATTGACTGTATAAATGAAAAACATGTCCTTTCTTAATCGAGATCAAAAGAGGGCCAGGTTAGCTCAGTCGGTAGAGCGTTCGGCTAGAAACTACAAGGTTCCTAGTTCGATACCAGTCCCCACCAACTCAGCGTATGAGTAGCACAGGGATCTGTGCGGTAAAGTAAGGAGCTGATGGTAGGTGTGGCGCTCCACCTCAGATGCTAAAACAATCTCCTTGGTCTAGCGCTATTGAAAAGGGGATAGACTCCCTCGCTGACTGGCTGATACCGACTTTAGGCTGCCCCGTCGACTTTACTTTTTACAGATAATATGGTCCGAAAAAAGCTTCTGATAAAAGTAGTGTATGATTAAAATATATTCTCTTTTTAGATCAATTTAATTTTTATGTCTTTTTTAAAAGTCATTTTACATTTTGAATTATTTTTCTGCTTCACTTGTTCAAAAACCAAATCTTCAATTTTGATTTTACCCAACTCTCTTTACACTTGTAATTTGTGCCATTTATTTACATTTGCCTAAATACACAGCCACTGACATCAATTATAATACAAAGTCAGTCTATGTAACACTTAATTAAACTAATATAGCTTTTCTTAATGGTCAGCTGTGATCACCCTCAAGTGTTCACATTGTAATTAAGGTGTGCATATGACCTATTTGATGCCATCTGCCAGTTAAAGTCAAAGATATGTTTGCTAAATGCAAATGTATGTTCCACAAATCAGGACCAAATTAGGAGAAAGTTCCGTGTTACATTTCCGATTCAGTACAAAATTGTAAGACGATGCAGAAAGTTGATTATACGAAATAGATATCTGAACTTGTGTTGATGATAGCTCTCTTTCTCTCTCTCTCTCTCTCTCTCTCTCTCTCTCTCTATAATATATATATATATATATATATATATATATATGGTCATTATTGATGGTCCTAAAGCTGGAAGAATTTATGGGTTTGGGTGAGAAGGCAAAGGACTGACAAGAAGCAACACAACTGAGAATCAGTTCTCATCGACAAGAATAGAACAGGCTGCTTCATCGTTGTGCCTTGGGGGCCCAATTTAGCATTGACTTTGTCTTTATTACTTAGATGAAACTTTCTCTGTCATTTGGCATGATTACCTTGCCTTAGCTTCACTGCGGAAATGGATAAAGATTTTTTCCATCCTCATTATCATCTTCATATTCTTCATGTTGATAGTTTATTGAAAGAAGTGTTGAAATATTTATGAGGAGATTAAACCTCAACTCTGAGAGTTCATTATGCTAAAATATTATTTCTCATTCCGTTGTAGTATCAAAACCTTCTCTTACCAGTGATATAAAGAAATGAAATTTATATTCAAATCAGTTTCAGCAAAATATCAAGATGAATCAATAAGTTCATAGCCGGAGAAATAGCTATTTGATGACTTTTTTTTTTTCCCCAATCTGAAAACTTTGCTATAGAATCTTTTGATCTTTGTGATTAATATTCTCTACTGGATTAAGTGTTTTGTCAAGTAAAGAATATTATGTTAAAAAATTAAATACTGTAATTCAATGTGTATAAGAAACTATTTTCCAGATTTTTCAGCCCAAATTTAAGAGTGCATATCATATATGAGAACTGTATAATTAACTTTTTTACGGCAACATGTCTGAAATTATTTGGTGATGAATGACCAAAATTAAGTTACATCTATATTCCAAATTAATATGCTTGAACTTGGGGATTTACTTACTCATTATTAAGTTATTCTATTGCCATTTAATTTATTGCATATCTTCTGTATTAAAAACAAATGTTTCAATTAAACTGAGTTAGTATACTGTTGGTTTGAACAGCAACTTGCTAAGCACAACTGAACTGGTTCCCAAAGCAGCTGGTGTTTATGAAACTCAGGAATACTCTTTATGCATTTGGTGATTCCATTCCTTAAATCATGATTGGCTGCTTAGTTTCTGTGGTGTCATGGTGCTTGATAAATAACCTGACATTCTGCAGTAGGCTTGCAACAAGGTAAGATCTGTATTGAGTTACGACTTTCTTGTTGCCTTGTCTTGCCAATTCGATGGTAATTTGAATTCTTCTACAGTTTCAAAATGAAGTGAACGTATTTAAAATGGTGAAAATGTCAGTTTGATTGTTTTCTAACATTTAAATCATCAATTGTTATGAATAATTTGTTGAAATTCTTATTGCATTTACCTATATTTCTGTAATTTTAGTTTAATATTTTGAATACAACCTTTTTCATTCAGTTAATATGTATATTTGCTGTATAGAGAATAAGTTTTGTAGTGTTAAAGACAGATTGATTTGAAATGTTTAAGAAAATCTGTCTTATGTCAAACTTCTCACAGTTTAGAAGATTCAGTTTTCTAGCATCAAAAACACATGTTGATATTTAGTTAGTTCTCCTTTGAGAAAAATCGATTATGACCCCTGTGATAGAGCAACTATAGTGGATATCTGTTGACATGCATAAACATTGTGTAGCAATTTGACAACTTAGACCTCAGGAATACACCACCATTTTGACTTGTCAAATTTATCAAAAATAAAAAAAATGAAGTAAAAAATTTTAAACAGTAAATCTATGGAGGTAGAATGCAGGTAAATTTTGAAATATTTATTTTGGGGAAAAACAGCATCTTTGATACCAGGAAATACAATATTTCTCATAAAATAGTAAAACTTCCAATTTGTAACTATGGAGACAACTGTCAAAGATCAAAAAGGCAAACAATAATTTTCAGGAAGAATATTAGAAAAATTGTCATTAGTTCTATTTCATTAAGCAATTGTAAAAGATTTAGATAGGAAAATCCAGCTCATTCATACATTCTGTGGAAGAGTCCATTTTTAGAAAAATGGGTAAGCTCTTGAATTTGGAAGATTCCTTGTAACAATTCTCAATTACATTCATTGTAAATTTCTGTGACAAAAACTATTTAACAAATGGTATCATATATACAGAGTTACTTTCTAGCCCTGGTTTCTTTATCAGGGTATCATCCATATAACAAATTACTTAATCAGTTACCAGAGGTCATACTTCCATGATAAATGCAGCTAAATTTTGATTGGACAATTGTGAATGTGATTTAGAATAAAAATTATCCTATCTATTTAATGCATTTAAGAATATTATTGCCTGTTTCATAGTTAATTTTATTATAGCATGTCACATATATTTAAAAATGATCCTATCTATTTAATGCATTTAAGAATATTATTGCCTGTTTCCTAGTTAATTTTATTATAGCATGTTACATATATTTAAAAATTATCCTATCTATTTAATGCATTTAAGAATATTATTGCCTGTTTCATAGTTGCATTTATGTTTCATAGTTAATTTTATTATAGCATGTTACATATATTTAAAAATTATCCTATCTATTTAATGCATTTAAGAATATTATTGCCTGTTTCATAGTTAATTTTATTATAGCATGTTACATATATTTAAAAATTATCCTATCTATTTAATGCATTTAAGAATATTATTGCCTGTTTCATAGTTAATTTTATTATAGCATGTTACATATATTTAAAAATTATCCTATCTATTTAATGCATTTAAGAATATTATTGCCTGTTTCATAGTTAATTTTATTATAGCATGTTACATATATTTAAAAATTATCCTATCTATTTAATGCATTTAAGAATATTATTGCCTGTTTCATAGTTAATTTTATTATAGCATGTTACATATATTTAAAAATTATCCTATCTATTTAATGCATTTAAGAATATTATTGCCTGTTTCATAGTTAATTTTATTATAGCATGTCACATATATTTAAAAATTATCCTATCTATTTAATGCATTTAAGAATATTATTGTCTGTTTCATAGTTAATTTTATCATAGCATGTCTCATATATTTAAAAATTATCCTATCTATCTAATGCATTTAAAAATATTATTGCCTGTTTCCTAGTTAATTTTATTATAGCATGTCACATATATTTAAAAATTGTAATTTAAATCATCCAAAATAAACCACTAGCGTTATTTAGTGTCACCTTAACAACACAAACAAAACAATGATAAACTAGATAAAATTTAGACAAATGATAACCTGTTTTCACAGCCTTGATAATGATTCTGAGGAGAACTGAAAGTACTCCAAATGCAAAAGTTGACTCTTTTGGATGTTTTATAAATTCTTTTCAAGATGACAACATTAAGAAAATTGTTAGAAGAATTGAAAGGAAAAATCAAAACTTTGAAACAACTTGGATTTTTTCAACAAAATTTGTTTGAATGAAAAGATGCTGCCCAAATACACCTATATATATAAGTAAAGTTATCAGGTGGCCTAAAGTCAGTGTCAGCCAGACAACAAAGGAGTCTATCCCCTTTTCACTAGCACTAGACCAAAGAGATTGTTTCGGCATCTGAGGTAGAGCGCCACACCTACCATCGGCTCCTTATTTTACTGCACAGATCCCTGTGTTACTCATACGCTGAGTAGGCGAGGGCCAGTATCGAACCCAGAACCTTGTGATTCCTAGTCGAATGCTCTACCGACTGAGCTAAACCATCCCCTTATATATATATATGTGTGTGTGTGTATATGATTTTAAATTGCAAGTTAATTTGTGATTAGAATAGATTAATGAAAAATGGTAAATTATTTTGCTGTTTTTAGGTTAATAGGAAATATTGAATCAATTTTATTTAATGTCGCAACAAAGTAATGAATTTAATCAAACATTATGCTTTAATGAAGCAACAAAGTCTGGATTATTTAATTGATACTGGATTATTATCATTATAAAATTGTGTTGCTGATAGCACAGATTCCCATGAATTTCTCTTGCCACCTGTCCCTATTGGTCATCACACCTGGTAAGTCCTCACCATGGCATCTAGTGTCTGCACATAGCTGTTGTATGTAAATTTTTGCTGGTTGGCCAACATTGTGTGTGTCTATGTATAAGGGTATTTGTCTCATACCCCACTTGTATGGACTGGGCACAAGGCCTCATTTTAACGTGGGCCCGCCCACAAGCCAAAGTTCATGGGTGGGAAAGAACAAAAATTGCGTTGTTGCCTGGGGGGATAGCCCCCTGGGATCGACGCTATTATTAAACTCTTTGCAAGTCCAGCGGCCGAAGCTCGCTGGACCCCCGGTGTCAACTGGAAAACCGAATGTGCAATGAGTCTATTAAAAAAAAAATGGAACATGTGTGTGTCTATGTATATGAGTTCATAGGAGAATGTCACTTGTGAGTTTGTCCTTATTTCTCCACCAGTGTCCAACATGTCTTGTTCATCTTACCTGGATGGTTTATGTGATAAGAGGTACGTGGCTTTAGGGCTGCTTTTTTGAAGGGTCCTACTTTTGGGATTTGTTCAAGCCAATATACAGCATCCTTGTGTAGTTCCTATCTAGCTTTTTCTCCAAACGTTTTGTTCAAGTTGAGCAGCCATACAGTAGTACTGATACAACTACAGCTTGGGAGAATGCCCATTTAATCTTATCAGAGATCAGATTTTCATGTTGTTATTTTCGTATTTGCCTGGAGAGTTGTCTGCCCGTATAGTGTCACTGGTTCCCGCTAGGAGCCTGGTGTATTTAAGTGGCTGATTTGAACTTGTCTTCATCTCTTTGCCTGCCGACTTACGAGACACCATGAAGCAGTCTTATGATTACCCCTTTCTTGTTGGGGCTTTGGCCCCCCCTTACATTACTGTAAGTGATTTATACAGCATGGACTATTCCTAGTCTCATGTCTGTTGCTTTTATGTTTATCCTTTTTACATGTAACTTTATATTACTTATGTATGTATGTACCCTGTTAATTCTTGTGCTGTTATATAAAATGTTTTGTCCCTCAACCTTTGTCGGAGTTTGTTTGCGTTCCAATGAGTTATAACTTTGTCATAACCTTTGAATCTTACAATATGATCGGTAATCTGTCAATAGCAGTCCTATGCATATATTAACATTGCTTTCTGTAGATGAGATATTGCTACCTAGATATATGAACTGATCTACTAATTTTAGAGGCTTGCTATTTAATGTGAATATGTCCCCATCTTGTTTAAAACACTTGAACTCTCTTTTTTATGAGTTCACATAGAGGCTAATGCCTCTTGCTGCCAACTCCAGGCTATGCAGCAGAGATTCAGCTTGGCTAGGTGCATTTGGAAGAAGTACTAGATCATAGTCTGCATCTGTAATAGTTTGTGGGATATCATCTGCTTCTTGCTTATTTTAGTTTGAAAACTTTTGCCTCATTTAAATCTAATGATGTTTGTAGAATCTAGACAGATTATGAATAGAAATTGTGTGCTAATGTATTTCCTTGTAGGACTCCAGCAACAATGTCAAAGAAATCTGTTTCACCATTGGGTGTGCGATATACTTTTATGATTGTTATATCGATACTTAAATTGCTAAAATAAGTAGGAGACTAAGAAAGGGAGACTGAAACTTCAACAGAATCAATTCACTTTTCTTTTTATGATAAAAATGGAATGTTCCATTATTTAGCTGAGGTGACGACACTCATAAGAAATAGGAATTCATTGGACAAGCAACACCAGATAATCAGAATTTACATTTTTGCATTCCCTCATGGACAATTTGATCTTTAACCAGAGGGTTTTGCAAGATGATAACTGTTGTACAAATAACGAAACTGAGTATTAATATACAGATAGACTGCCAATCAGGCATAGGGTTAAAGTTTAGTTACTGGAAAAGAGAGGTCCTCTTGAGGAAAAATTGTGAACTAAATAGTATTACATGGGTTAATAATCTAATTTCTTATTGAATATTGTTCAAACTGTTGACTTCAATTTAAAAAAAAAAAATCAAAAGGCCATCTGTTAAAACAACTGGATATTGACGGTGTAAACGAAAAACATGTCCTTTCTTAATTGAGATCAAAAAGGGGTGCCTAAACGTCATATGGTCCGAATATTGTTCAAACTGTTGACTTCAATGTTCTTCTAACCAATGTGCCATCATCAAAGACAATGTTAAAGCATTGCAATGCATTCTATATGCAAAATTATAAAGATACCTTTTTGCTGTCAAGTGCATTTGATTAATTGCTCCAAATGAAATTACTAAAAGTGCAAAAAAAAAAAAAATAAGCAAAAAGATGGCAGACAATAAAACTTATTAATCATTTTGGCAAGATCTCATGAAACAGACGCGTTTGGAGAAAAGACACAGAAAAAGAAAAAGACATTAAATAAATGAAACAGACAATAAACCGATTAGAACTCTGAATACAAGAAGAATATTTTATATTTTTGTTTGATTTGGGGAGAATTTCATTTTTTTTTCCTTTTTGATTCCGATGGCAAATTTACAGATTCAAGACTTTTTTTTCTTCTGAATTCACTTTTGTTTCTTGTAACCTTGTCAATTCTCTGACTGCCAACTGTCATTTTACATAGCACATCACAGTGTGCATATGTCATACTAAATGATGACCACATTAAATAATATAAACTGGTCAAGTACTTCTATTTGTGTAAAAATCTTTTGTTTGTCTGTAGTACACTAAATATTCAATATGATAATTTGAAACTCGCATGAAAATGCCTTTTCTTTTACATAGACTAACTGGGAATCAGTAGACTTATAGTTGCTAATATATGTGTAGAAACCTCATGTGGTGTAATGGTTAGCAAGCTGGATTTGCAGACCATTGTTAGTGAGTTCAATTCTCATTGGGCGCCCCATATTTCTAGCCTTGTGCCACATCTAAGCTTAGCTTAGTAAATAACTGTGTAGAAACCGTTCTGCATATGTACACATTTATAAAAGCATCTTTGTTATTAAACTCAGTTTTTAAGTGGAGTTTAACAGGTTTGAATTCAGAGTTCCTTCTCCTAGACTGGTTACCATACCAAGGTTAAAGAGACTAGTATGCCTTACTCATAGCTGGAGGGAGAATAGTGGGAGTTATACCGTTGCCAGGTTAGCTCAGTTGGTAGAGTGTTCTGCTAGAAACCACAAGGTTCCTAGTTTGATACCGGCCCTTGCCAACTCAGCATATGAGTAGCACAGGTATCTGTGTGGTAAAGTAAGGAGCAGGTGCAAAAACAATCTCTTTTGTCTAGCACTAGTGAAAAGGGGTTAGATCCCTTGCTGATTGGTTGATACCGACTTTAGTCCACCCCGACGACTTTAAACTATCCCGACAATACCTTTCCTAAGGGTATTAGTGCTATATGAAATGCAACCAGCTTCGTCCAGGATTTGAACTTGGATCACCATATTTATTCCTATACTGATAACCTTTACACTATCTGCCTCCAACAGATTTAATAGTGTGTAGCCTCACACTTGGCGTGAATAAGGGTGTCTATGCAATGTTGAGTCTACAAGGTGCTGGAGTCATTGCATGGGTTGCATCCTCCCAAGCAAATCACAGGGGTTTCCATCACAGAATTCTGTTTATTGAGTTTGGATACAGAGAATTTAGTAATATATCTTATACGAGTGTGAGTCAAAAAGTAATGCGATTTTGTTTAGGACAGGTATAATTACCAACACAGGAACATGTATCATACATCAAAATGAAGCTGGTCCTCTATGGATCACATCCCTACATCTCCACATACTCATTATTTCTCTCGATAGCAATGTTCCACCTTCGAATGAGAGCGTGTATCCCTGCCCCAAAGAATTCTGTTGATTGTTCTTTGAGCCACTTCTTCACTATAGATTTCACTTCCTAGTCACTGGAATAATGTTTGCCTCTCAAACCCTCTTTCATGGGGTTGAAGAGATGATAGCCTGAAGGTGCTAAATCTGGTGAGTATGGAGGATATGGTAAAGTTGACCACCTGAATGGGGCGATTTTCTCCTTTGTCTTGATCCTTGTGTGTGGTCGAGCATTGCCATACAGAAGGAGGACATTGTTGATTGGCAATTTGGGTCTTACTCATCAGATTCTTGTTCTAAGCTTCATTAGGGTCTCAATGTAGGTCTTAGTTTCATAAAAAAAAACTTCACATGAAATAAAGAAAATGGCATTACTGTTTGACTCACCCTTGCATATGCTCAATGGGATTTAAATATGATAAAGAATACTTTAAAAAATCAACTGAATCTTTCTGAAACAAGGTTTATATCACCTGCACATAAGGTGGGAGGTCACATTATCTCGATAAAACAAACTATTAGTACTGGGAAACATGGTAAAGAGTTGCAAAAGATCTGCAAGAACATCTGGATAGATCACAGCTGTCAAGACAGACTCCAGTTTTACTAGTGATTCTTATAGACTCCAATAGACCACACCCCAAATAATTACATAGCCACTACCAGTTTGTACAACACCCTGCTGACAGGCTGGATCCATAGCCTTGTGTGGTCCCTTCTGTTGTTTTTATTCAGGGCAAGAACAAGAAGGAGGCACCCTATCAGCTGGCAATCTAAAAAGTTGGACAGAGTTACAAAAAGTCCATTAGCATCTGAAACTTTGGCATTTAGTGAAGCAGTAGATTCTTCATTTCTTTGGTGCAAGAAACTTTTGGTATGGCTGTATTACCACTAGTACGATGCTATACAGACAATGTATCACTAACTAGTGCTTTAGGCACTAAAAATATTGTTAGTGATAGAAGATTGAGAGTTGACATGGCAAGATTGAGGGAAATGGTGTCTGAGGGGAAAATTGAGGTATTTTGAGTAGATGGGAAACTACAACTGGCAGATCCCTTGACCAAAAGAGGAGGATCTATGCTAAAATTGCTAGAGGTACTTGATACTTCCCAACTTTAAAAAAAAAGGGCTACAATGTTGATTATGAGTTATCTCCCTTGGACTGTTTCAGTTGAAGGAACTCTTTGGCAAAAGAGTTAGAAAGTTAGTTGGCAACTGACTACATAAACGACGATTGTCCACCATTAGAGTGACTGCCATTAAACAGCCTATTGACATCCTCTACACACGAATTAAACTGTCTGCCTAAAAGAGCTGGAAACACGATGCGTCTGATCAGGCAACCTGACACCAGTCTTTCATGATCCAATAGTGATGCTCTCTGGTCCGAGTGAAATGTACTAACAAATGCTACCTTTTGGTGACTATTAAATCACATAAACTGTGTGTATGCCTCAAGGAAGAATAAAGAGCAGAATAGGAGAAGAAAATTCAGCAAACACCACATGTGACATACAGAAACGCTGCATAAAAAATAATCTTCCTGGTCTAGCGCTAGTGAAAAGGGGATAGACTCCATCGCTGTCTGGCAGATACCAACAATAGGCCACTCCACCTACTTTACTTACTTTTTTTATACAATGATAATCATAACAGCCTCACCCAGGATTTGAACTCTGGTCACCAAGTCCATTTCCTAACCATTACACTTCGCATCTCCATTGAGTATATATACTATACTATACAATGATAATCATTACACCGTGAGCGCCTCCACAGTTAAAAATGTAGCTGAATGCATCAGGATTATGAACAATTCATTCTGTGCAGTGTTTTGACATGAACCACTGTTGGATTTGGATATAATTTGATGCAAAATACCTCTTTCTTGGAGCCCTGTCAGCTGGGGTTTTAGAATACACCAACTGCAGAAGGGTAAGACCCCCCCCCCATGAGGCCACCTGTTGGTTGTGAGTGGCAACCCATAATGCTTAAGGATGAAACCCTAGTGGCTAAGCAGTCAATGACATGCAACACTCCACTTTGGCCCTTACTTAGGCTAGACGACTGGTCAGATCAAGTCTTAGTGCCTGATCAATTGGCTGGTCACATCAAGTCCTAGCGCCTACATGATTGTCCTGATCCTATTGCTCTTATGGCAAACCCCCACCCTTTTTATAATGTACATGATAGAACGGGGTGGCTGGGTATGATGTTAAACTGCATCTGGTGAAATTCCAATTCAGGAACTCTGGGGATTGTGGAGTACTCCTTCATCATCATTACTTCTGAGTCTACCCTGTGGTAGTACCTTTTAGGATCCCATCTAGGGGTTAAATAGACAAAAAATGAGTTTAAAACAAATATTTTTTGAATATCCATCAAGTATAAATAAAACATAATGTCTTCAGCATAAAATAACCCAAGTGTTGACATGCTGAAAAATCCAACCAACCAACCAACCTCCTCCTTGGGTGGTTACCTTCCTTGTAGTCAGTCAATGATAGTCCTATTTTTTCACCTGCTGCTGATTGAGATCTGAGATTCAGATATTCCTGATATATCTTTGATATGTTTCCCAAGAAAAACAGAGAACAGTTTCTACCTCAGAGGTATCGTACTCCATCCTTCTGGTCCCAAATGCAGTCAAATGCTATTAAATATTGGATTATTTCCTATAAGTCTAACATAAACAAAGGGGAACCACTCTTGACTGATAAATTATTTATTTGTTTTTCCATTAAACTAACCCTAAATGGTCCTTAAAAACGTAACACTAATTTATGTTTGGCAAATACAGGGTGTCTCTAAAGATACTAAAGGGTTAATAGTTTGATAATTGTTTTTATTGAATAATCTATTTCCTCTTTGCAACTCTCTCTCTCTCTCTCACTCACTCTCACTCTCTCTCTCTCTTTGTAGATTAGATTTATCAAGTAAGATTAATATTGATCTTTATTTTATAAATTTAATTTTGTAAATTAGATAGAATATAATTAACTCAAAGACATCATTCTTGTTGTTATTGTTTCCATTTTTTTTTCTTCAACTGATGACTTGGGTATTTTTGATGATTGTCAAATATCAGAATATTCATCTTGTTTCATTTAAATTAGAAATTCCATTATTCATTCATGGAGCTATTTACTAAACTTAGCTTAGTCTGGTAGAAGGTTACAAAATCAGAACACTGACAATTAGAATCACTTCAATATTAGCCTGTTTGGGGTCCCTGGGAATGGTGAGTTTGATATATTTTTGATGAATACTATTTTTGTAGAAATGTATTAAGGGAATGGTGATCTTGTTTCACCGGTCACTAGCAGCAATCCCTTAGGGTCACATGATGCCAACTATAAAATAGGGGGCACCAAAGAATTTGGCCTCTTTTTGCTTCTAGCATTGGCTAGCTACACTTGTTCTGTATCGTTAGAAGCCCCCAGACGGCAACGAATCGGAACCCTCACCTCGTTAGAAGCTGGAGCGGCAAACGCACACCTAAAACCAATTCTACAGGGCTCAACAGGTTACGAGGAACAGAACACTCTAGGATCTCAGCTAAGTTCCGCAGGCATTTTTATCTGCAACCCCCCCCCCCCTTAACTCTTTATTTACATTCAGTTCTCCACAAACTACATTTTACCTACCAAACTCATTGAACTCCCTTTGGACTCTATGAGCATTCTTTAAAACTCGTTTGGTTGTTTCATTTTATTATATTGTATACCCCTGTTTGATATTTGTTTTATGTTTTACATGTACAGTAAACATTTTGTTCTTAAAAAGTCGTTTGTCTCCTTTCTTCAAAAGCAGCACCCATCTCTTCACTGCGTTTGAAGTACAGTTTATTCTCTTACAAAACATAGGGTCTAAACGGTGCTTTTCCGGGGATAAATCCCCACATTTTATGAAAATTGACATGTAGTACAGTGGAGGCCTATAATCATAGATTTGAGATGGGGAAAGCCACGAGACTCTAGCACTGGCCTTGACTAATGTAGATAGTTTTAAAAAAAGACTCAAATAGATATGTCAGTATATCATAATCACAATTTTGACAGAGATAAAAAAATGTTTATTAAAGAATAGGTTGGTTTTTTTGTTTTGTCTTTTTTTGTTTTGTCTTTTTTTGTTTTTTTCAAAACTTCTGCAATATGAGACTGTAGCATAAAAAATTGATTAAAAAAAAAACAATGAATTTGTTACAATCTTTCTTTCTTTCTTTCTTTCTTATACAATCTTTTTTCTTCTTTTTTATACAATCTTTTTTCTTTTTTTTATACAATCTTTTTCTTTTTTTCTTTCTTTTTTATACATTCTTTTTTTCTTTTTTTATACAATCTTTCTTTCTTTCTTTTTTTATACAATCTTTTTCTTTCTTTCTTTTTTATACAATCTTTCTTTCTTTCTTTTTTTTTTTACTATCTTTTCTTCTTTTCTTTTTTATACTATCTTTCTTCTTTCTTTTTTTATATAATCTTTCTTTCTTCATACAATCTTTCTTTTCTTTCTTTTTTATACAATCTATTTTCTTTCTTTTTTTTATACAATCTTTCTTTCTTTCTTTTTTATACAATCTTTTTCTTTCTTTTTTTTATATAATCTTTTCTTTCTTTCTTTCTTTTTTATACAATCTATTTATCTTTCTTTCTTTTCTTTCTTTCTTTTCTTTTTTTATACAATCTATTTTCTTTCTTTTTTTTATACAATCTTTCTTTCTTTATACAATCTTTCTTTATTTCTTTTTTATACAATCTTCTTCTTTCTTTTTTTATACAATCGTTTTTCTTTCTTTTTTTTTTTTTTTTTACACAATCTTTTTAATTTTCAGAATTAATCTTGTAGAAATATTTAAATATAATAATCTTGTAATTACATTTGATTGGCAGAGGGAAATATTTTGAAATGTAAGCGTGATTATTCAGACAAGTTGAATCTTGATTTTTTTGTGTTAATGTGTCAACAGATTTCGAATTTCTCTTTGTGAAATCTCAATGTCAGGTGACAGGAAGAAAAATCCCAAATGAAGATAAGAAGACATCCTGCAGTAACAAAATACATCAGAGATGAGACAGAATCTTAATTCTCTCTCTCTCTCTCTCACTCTCTCTCTCTCATCACACACACACTCTCTCTCTCTCTCTCTCTCTCTCTCTCTCTCTCTCTCTCTCAACCTCATCAACTTTGTATCATTTTCTTTTCACTTTTTTGTAAACTATTCCTGTTTTTGGAACGTTTGTCTTATTGTGGCAAACTGTAATGAATAAATCATTTTGTTTTTAATTTTAAATTAGAAACCAGGAAAACTTCAAAAGTGAAATCAAATGTTTCTATTAAAGAAACCGTTTGCTCTGAATATCTACTATTATTCATTGTTTATACATTTATTAAAAAGCAAAGTTTTATATGTCCAGAAATGATTTTCAGTTACGAAAGATGATGAGATTCCTGTTCATCTTTTAAGGAGTTTATTATTTGAGAAATGAATCTTGCTTAATAAACAAGAATAGCCTTAAGATTTTTAAAGTTAATAATTTTGGCGTTATTCAAACTATTGTCCTCATCTTCATTGTTATCTGTACAACATTTCGGCCAATGTGCCCTCCGGTCTTCTTCAGGTATTTCTTGTCGGACTCGGGAACCTTTTTGGACTCAGGAACCTTCTTGTCGTAATTGGGAGCCATCACAGAACTTTGAACCTAACCCTTTATGCATTCCATGGGGGTATCCTGTTCTCATTCTGCTAACCATATTTGGAGTCCAATTAGACACATGGCCTAGTGGATAAAGGAGTTAGATTAAGACAGTTCTAAGTGACAATTATCTCTGTAGGTTCAATCCTGGTCAAGGGGAGCAGTAACATAGAATAACAATTAACACAGCTTAATGCCTCTACCCCAGCTATGGTTAGCGGAATGGAAACGGGATACCCCCATGGACTGAATAAAGGGTTAGGTTCAAAGTTCCGTGATGGCTCCTGATTATGACAAGAAGGTTCCCAATTACAACAAGAAATACCTGAAGAAGGCCGGAGGGCACATCGGCTGAAACGTTGTACAGATAACAATGAAGATGAGGACAATTGTTCGAATAACGCAGATAATACTAATCATCAAGCGTCATCTCAAACATTATTAGTAATTTCAGTTGAGACTAAAGTTATTAAGAAGCATTTTAAGACACTCATCAAATAAAACTACTTTGAAATTGAAATCCTATTCGTGCTCAACTGTTGTTTAGTTTCTATGTTAACTTTAATAAACTAATTGAGAAAATTTATTTAATGCTGCTTTGACCTTGACCCCTGCTCATAAATTTATTTTATTACTTTTCTTATTTCCAACTATTTCTGTCATTCAATGTTTGAAAAACTTGCAATATAGAAATAAACTCCAAATTTAATTTCAGACTAATCCTGCTATCTCTAAATATTCTGATTATTTCTGAAATTCTTTAAGCATATCACTATTTCAGTTCTGCAATGAGTTCCATATTCAAAATCTGATTTACCATTCTTTAGATGGTAAATAAAATGCCAAAAAAAAAGATGACTTATTTGATATTTGAACTTGAAAGAATCAATCGACATCAAATGGACAAAAGAGACAGAAAATCAGGCAACCAACCAAAACAACTGATTCAGTTGTTTAATAATTTGTTATGGATTAGATTAAAAATGTTTTTGATTTTTGTTTGAATTCTTGTCTGTCAATTATTTTTAAATTGGAACAGGCATATTTCTTGCCTCAGGATTTTCTATAATTTCATTTTTTTTTTTAAATACAGATATTGGTGTTAGATCATTTGATTGCTAAAACCAATAATTCTTTCTCTCTTGGGAATGTGAATATGCTCCCAACATTAGAATTTTATTTCACTTTAGAGAATCATTGTTGAAAAAGAGTAAAAATGAACAGAGGAACCGCCTCCCACTGTCCACCCTCATGTCTTCCTTTGAAGAAGCAATTACAAAACTGCAAATGGAAAGAATATTCCAAAACAACAAATGGTGTAGCCAGGGACAGTGCATCTGGAAAAATGACAGCAGATTGATTTATATGATGAGAATAAAGATGAAAATGTTAGTCCAGAAAGATCCATTGATTAGCAATGATAAAGAAAAATATCTAGAAAATTGGTTACTGTAATAAGAAAGAAAACAGAAATGATGAAGACAAGAAAATAAATCTGATTGATGAACAAGTGGATCAATTTAAAAAGAATAAAACTTCAAAGAGAATAATGATAAAAATCTTGTTTCATTCTGATGAAATGAAGCTTATCTGCAAAAAAGAACAAAGAATGGTAACTAAGGAATTCCAGTACATATTCCATGTTTCTTTGGTACTTCTCCAAGATAGACATTTTTCTTTTCTTTTCATAGTTGGCATTCTCCTTTTTTCACGTTCCTCTAATTTGAAGATCATTTTGAACAGAGGTGAATGGAAGCAGTTGGATTTTACACTCTCACTGTTTATCATGTTATCAAGAAAAGTGGGATCTTTTCTAATTTGGATTAGATCCTTTTTTTTTTCTTCTTTTCACTTTGTTTTTAAGAAGTGGTGAACTTTCTTACACCCCCCCCCCATTCTCTCCCTTAATTTTGGATCATTTTCAGATTGTTTCGAAATATCTTCTTCTATATAACCTTGACCTATTCATAACAAAATTGCCTTTTCATGTTTCTTTTTTTTTTTTTTTTTCCACAAATGATTTTTTGGTTTCCCCTTTCTAAAAGTTTTGATTGATACAAATTGCATGAAAATTGGCTGGAACAGTGTTAACACTTCAATGAAAATAATGCAAAGCCTATGTTTCAAGAAACAAAATTGAAATTGGCATCTATCAAATTGTGGTGCTCTTGTCATGTGATTCAATGCATCTACTGCACACGTTACACAAACACACACACACCACACACACACACACAACACACACACACACACACACACACACACACACCACACACACACACACACACACACACCACACACACGCACACACACCTATGGAGTTCTGCTAGATTCTATTGATATCATATACCCTTATGAATATACAACACTCAATAGATTTATCTTTGTTAATCAATTCTAAGATATATCAGGTAAATAAAGATATGAGCACAAACACATTTGCACCTGTTTCATTATTTACATTTATTATTCATCTTTATTTATCTTAGCATATGTTGCAATTCAATTCTTGTTTCTATGCAATATTTGATTAACAAATAAGAGTTATTGATAATTAGGTTAATATTTTCATGTTTCTTCTGATCTTATCAAGTCAAAAATCGCTGACCAAACATCATTCTTCATCTTTTTGCTAATTATTTCTACTTTTGCTCTTGAATTTTATCCACAAAATCCTTTATTCCACCCTCCGATCAATCGGCTGGTCACGTCAAGCCCTAGCACCTATATGATTTTCCCAACCCTATTGCCCTTATGGCAAACCCCAAGCCCTTTTTATCATATGGGTGCTAGAAGGCGGTGGCTGCGGGTCTACATATTCTGGGAATGACGTTAAACTCTATTTGATGGTGAGGTTCCAGTTTTGGAGGTTTGGGGAATGTGGAGCACCCCTTCATCACCATTGCTCCCTGGTCCACTCTGACCCGGAGTGGTAGTACCTGTTAGGGTCCTATCTATGGGTTAAATAGAAAAACATGAGTTGATAAACAAAATTGTATTATCCATTAAGAATTGATTTATTTCAAAACTTTATCGGCATTAAATGACCCACTGAGGTTGAAATGCCGTAAAACAAAACAAACCAAACCTTTATTCCATTGGAATTGATTATTTTCTTCTTATTTTTTTATCTTTTTATTCCTATGAAAAGATTAGGGAAGTTATTTTTATTGATAAAGTTCTGGGGATGATGAAAATAAACATTGAAATAGAAACAAAATTACAAGCCAACTTTTCTGAGTTATCTTTACATTTCAAAGATTTAGTGTTATAGGTGATATACCCTGTAGACTAATGGAATGCGCCGACGGTTACTATAAGTAACAGGGACAATTATGGCTTGAGAGTAAGCCAATGCGAGTCAGCTCATAACTCTATTGTCGGACATAATTCCCACTTCTCTGTACTGTAATTGTCTATTCTTTTGTTAATACATTTTCCTACATTTGTTACCCATTGTTTGTTCTTATTTGACCCCTTAAAACCCCACAACATTTAGAAATCATACTAAGATCAGAGTAAAATAGCGATAAATGTAGATATTTTATTAAAATTGTCAATATAGCATCTTGTCTGATTTTGATTTATATAAGGATAGTTAAATTTTGCTTGATATATACTGTATTTGACAACATATAGGACGCACTTTTTTTCCAAAATTTTGGCTCAAAATATTGCCCTGCGTCTTATACATCGTAGGTGACGTTTGAGACCTCCCGTAGGTCTAGGCTAATCTTCTCTATGATGCTCATTAACCCAGCTTACACTCAGTACTTTTACCTACCCTAAACTCCATGCATCCTTATTTTACTGCCAAATTGCTTTATACAGCTATGTTTCTGCTTGTGTAATGCACAGCTTGACTGTTTTCAACAATATATGCTTAAATACACTAAAAAACTTTTTTTCCTGAATCTGACCTGCTGAAATGAGGATGTGTCTTATATGCCAGTACTCAAAAGCTGATTTCACTCATACTAGAAACTCTACAAATATAGCCTTATGTCAGGCATGAAAATGTAGTCAATATTGGTTTATGAAAATAAAATATGAATGAAATTGATCATACTTTGTTATTAATCAAATATTGATTTTTAACAAGTCTATTCTTAAGTTTCTTTTTCTTTTCTGTTTTAAAATAATTTGATCAAATTTTGTTAAGAGAAATAGATGAATATTTCCAAAGATTTGATTTGTCTAACTTTGGGTTAAAATAAAAAAAATTCAAAGATAATGATTGTATTGCGCCAATCTTTCAAGTGAAAAGAACCTGCCAGCCTTAAAAATCAGAATTTAAAATACTGGCTTTTACTTAGCAAACTCAAATCAATGCCACTGTAATAATTTGATATTTCAAATGAATAGTCTGGTCCAACATCTTGTCATCCATTCATATTTTTAGGGGTAATATAATTACATAAGGTTAATTCCATGTCAAATCATCCAGAAAAAAGTAAAATTATCACCACCCCCTTCAATCTTTCTGAAATTTTGTACAGCTATGGACTATGTTAGACAATACCCAAAATTTGAGCTTCCAATTTCAAAAATTGGCAGGGTTATGTTGATTTTTAGCTCTCCAAATTTGAGGGGGTTGTGAAAAATGGTGACTTTTTGTAATCTATTTTTGTCTGTAAAATGAGTTCTAGAGCTTCCCTACTCCTAAAAATAGGTTTATAATAGCATTTTTGCTCAGGGAATCCAAACATGCTATTAAAAAAAATATTAAGTTATTGATGATTTCCTAGCAAGATCAATATCCCAATGTGGCACTGCATCTATGACAACATTTTTTTCTATTATTATTTCACATATATTGAACATTATTTATACCAAAAAGATAGATTGATTTATGCTCAGAACTGAAGCTACAACATTTTGCAATCAGAAATCATTAAACACTTAAAATTGGTTAACTTTAAGACTTTTCTTAGAAATCATCAACAACTTAAAATTGGTTGACTTTTTTTATAGCATTGGTGAGTTCAATCTTAGGGAGGGTCAATATAAACTATCTCCACAACAGTCATATGAAAGGTAGAAACATGGTTAATATTACTTATTCCACAAGAAGTGTGCTTGTTTAAGAATTTAGAATTTGAAGCTTGCCCTTTGCCATGATTTTGAATGTTGACTGTAAACCTGCCAGACGCAGAGCCAATGTCTTTAAATTACTTGGAGAAAGAATGTTTCTTTCACAAGTTAATTTTTAATTGTTACCATTTAATCTTAGGGCTAGAACTGTATGAAGGTGATTTTTCTTTCATAAGCTTAAAAGTACTTTTGTTCCTTTTTTTACAAGCTATCAAATTATTTGAATGAGATTATATTATTTTATTTCCAGTTTAATATTTTTAAAACTCTTTTTTCATCTGCTTCAGTGAAACACTCCAAAACAATTATTCATGTTGTTTCTTGCATGAATGTCACATGACTGGTAATTAACTTTGTCTCTTTTCTAAGGGAGAAAAGAAAATATAATCAAAAGGTTTTTCCTTTTGAATTTTCATGTTTTCTTTACAAATCATTTTAAGTTTTTGAAATCGTTTCTCACTTTCTCTCCTCAACAAACTTTCTTCACGATAGTATTTATTTTATTTATTTTTTTTATTTTTATTTTCTTCGCAGATTGAAATAAAATTTTGTAATTCTTTGAACAAATGTGTGTCCATTGGAAATCTCTGCAGCCAACTTTAAATAAATCTGTATTCTAGTAGGAAAAAAAAGGGGGGCGGCTGAATGAAGAAAAGGAGGGAAAGCAATAACAAAATGGCTGTATATAAGGCTGCTAATTTCCTGCTTTGGACATCTTTGTCAGTAAATTGTCTGTCTGTTAGCTTTTCTGTCTGTTGTTTTTCCTATTTGTTGATGTTGGTTTTGTTTGTGTTACTAGAGAATTCTTTTTGTTATATTTGTTTTATTGTCTTTTTGTCAGTTTTTTTTTTTTTTGTCTATTTTGAATCCAATTTTATTTGACTGTCAGTCTTATTTGTCTTTTATTCCGTCTGTCTGTTAATTTGTCTATTTCTTTGAGAATGGTTGTTAGAGAAGCAATGAATCCAATCAGTTATATAAATATATATATATATATTATACACATGTACCACTATATAGAGATAGGAGGATTTGCTTGATTTAAACGCATTGTTTTTTGGACAGCAAAATCAGTTCAATGAATTTGCTGATCTCTAAACAAAATAATGAAATGTCTTCAAATGAAATAAGACAAAGAATATATGATTATGTACATAAGACATCATGTACATTATCAAAAAAGATTCACCTCTTCTCCTCCAAAAGATGATTGGTTTAAGTTGACCACTAAAAAATCAGCAATGAATTTTGGCATTCACTGAAGACTTTGCCATAATTTTTCCCAAAATGAATACCCTAATTCCAAGAGATAATAATGTCTAAAAGAGTGCTGTTCAATTTTCTGATATTTAAAAAAAAAAAAGATGATCAATTGATTGTCGATGTGATAAAAAGAAAAAGAGAGAAAAAAAATCTGCCCATTTTCTGATCAATCAATCTTTGTTTGTCTAAGAAAGAGTTAGCCAAAGAACTTGATACTGTCTGACAGAAAAACTCAATCTCATTATGCGTGTGGATACTGGTTGGATTCTTTCTGATGACAGATAGGTATTAACCGTTAAAGATGGTACTGGACACAGCATTTAAAAAAAAAATGACAGTTGTCTTTGAAACGTTTTTTATTGGCTGCTTTGCGTTGTCTGATTTCAAAATGGTAAGGAAGGAATCTTGACAGTCTCAACTTTGGATTGTAACATGAAATAAGTACATGATTTATTTATATTCACAGAAATCCAGAGAGGAATATTAAAAGGGTAATGAATCTAGGCTTAGGAAAATGGGACCATATGACCTTTAGGCACCCCTTCCGCGATCTCGACTCACAAGGACACTTTTCTCATTTACACCGTCAAAATCCGGTTGTTAGGGTTAGGGGTTAGTTTTATAATTAAAAAAAAAAAAAACTCTAAAAATTGTCTGTTAACAATTAACCGGATTTTGGCGGTGTAAATGGAAAAAAAAATGTCCTCACTAATCGAAATCGCAAAAGGGGTGCCTAAAGGTCATATGGTCTGGGAAATGAATATCATAACAATTGCACTGATCGATTCTAGAAAATGTAAGTCTCAGTGCATTTCTATCATTGAAGCAATTGACTTGGATTGGAAGTTTTCTATAAGGATCACTGATATCAAAATGAACTCAGCTAATCAAATTATCAAGAAAAAGAAAGAAAAAAAACAAACTTGACTGTTTATCTTTATATGCATGTAACTGTTTTATAGAAAGAGAGATTGAAAAGTCACTCCTTATTTGGAAATTGTCTTCTACTCTCTTGCCTGGATTTTACATGAAACAAATATTAATAATCAATTTAAGCCCTTTCATTTTCTTAGATAACAACAATCTTCTTTTCTTTCTTTTTTTTCACTTATATTTTCCTCAAGATAAACATGGAATAATAACAAAGACTTATCTCTGAATTCCAGACGCTATTAATCTAAAGAGACACATTAATAAAACAGGAGTGTATAAAGTCACTGTTTCATCTCCATCTTTTTAAAATTTTTATTCTACATTGCTGCTTAAAATTTGTTTGACTTTTTTCAGTGTTTTCTTTTGGAACATTTTAAATTATCTGCATCCATTCCCCTATTGCTATGTTTTTATCACATTTTTTATTTTCTACGTCACAATTCACAAGGGTAATTCATTATCCAACATTGATCCAATGAACATGAGAATTTTGACACCTTTTTTAACTCCTATAACTGGAAAACTCTCTCTCTCTCTCTCTCTCTCTCTCTCTCTCTCTCTTTTTTACCTTTGGTGTACGATGCAGATAACATAAACAAACAACTATTACTGTCCTCTTTCAATTTGTGAAGAAAAAATATTGGAAAAAAACAAAAAACACCAAAAAAACTATTCTAAGAAAAAATAATTGCTCATAAAACAGGAAATTTTGAACTTAAATTTTTCATCTTAATAGGAGAGCAAGAACTTTTCATGTTTACACATCTTTTTTGTTTTATTCAACTCATAGTATTTATGGAAATTTTATGATTTTTGCCAAATATAAGATTTGAAGAAATTTTTACAATAATTTTGTTAATGCAATTCATTGTGTGCATATATATTAATGATTAAACACATGGGGTTCAACAATGACTTTTAACTTAGAATATAATAACTATAACAAAAATTATCAGTGAAGTCAATTTTCTCTTGTTTCCAAAGGAAAATAGTATTTTATTTCAACTCCATCTTTTTTGTACGATCATAAAAGTCTTAATTTAAATTCCACATTTATAATGACAACACTTTTATTTTAAGGATTTAAATGAAAAAGAAATTACAACACATTAACCTACATTTCAGATTTTAAAATATTTCGCATTTCATGGGAATAATGTTTAATGTTTCTATCTCATAATAAAAATCTGTGGCAGGCAATCACTTACCATTGAACTTATAACTTATCATCCTTTTAACATAATGTTCTAACAATCAGGGTATTTAATCTGTTAGTTCAGAATCATGACAGTGGAAGCTAGAATGAAAGTATAACATACATATGGAGGAATAAGAAGATAAACATATAAAATTGTTAGTATCAGTGAGACAGCGAAAGGAGTCTATCCTCTTTTTGATGTGACACAAAGTCAATTTCTTAAGCGGAGTTTAACAGGTTTGAATTCAGAGTTTTCCTTCTCCTAGACTGGTTACCTAGCCATGGTTAAAGAGCCCAGTCTGCCCTACTATTTAACTATAGTTGGAGTGAGAATTGGATTCATACCTTTCCCAAGGGTATTAGCATTATGTAAAATTCAAACAGGTTCCTCCAGGAATTGAACTTGTGTCGACGAGTCCATTTCCTATGACTCTAACCATTAGACCACATGCCTCCATAACATTATCCAAATATGGATTAGTTTTATATTTGAAAAAAGGAATAACGGATGCTCACACATCTTTCAGCTGTATCCTTTCTGTTATCTTTCCTTTACTCTATTGCTCCATAATTCTTTTTTAATGTATCACATCTATTTAGCACTAGCAGTGGCTACCTGGTGTCGCCTGGGTAGAGGGGGATTTTTTAAAGTTAGTCCCACAGATCCATTATTACTTAATCGGGATTTGAATCCTCATGGGATGCCCCATTTAAATCCCTATGTAAAAAAAAATAGACCTTGCATTGATCCAGCAATGCTGAAAAGAAATGTTAATGTCTACTATCTAAAATATTAAATGAAAAAAAAAAAATCAATGCTGTTATCATGTAAATTTAATTTTTTAATTATCTTCATGAATGTAAATCAAATCTCTAGTATTTTTACTCAAAAACCAAGCCCTGGTGTTATTTAATGTGTATATATATTTACTTTGTCATTAATTGTTTTATTTTCAAAGTTTCCTCCAGACATACAGATTCACACAACTGCCTTTTATATATGTATAGATTTTCATTGTTATTTGTCTTTCAATCTTTCACTCATCTTTTATAATCAGCCAGCAAAGCCCCTCCCTCTCTCTCTCTCTCTCTCTCTCTCTCTCTCCTCTCTCTCTCTCTTTACCCTTCCCTACCCTCTCTATATATACATATATATATATATTTTACTTTCACCTGGTTTTCTTTGGGTTTTTCTTTTTTCTTCTTTTTATTGAGCTTTCTTACCTCATACTTTTCCTCCTTCACACCTTCTTCTTGCTCCTCCCACTCACATTTTATAATTCCTCCCCAGTAAATGGGTTTCTTGGTCAGAGATAATAACTGATTCCAGCTCAGAAAAAAAAAACACGGATCATGCAGATACTACACTCTGCTCCTAGGAAGAAAAATGTAACATTTATATATACAAATAAACAGATTGATTGTAAAGATTAAAAATATAAAGTAAGACTCTGAATTGATGACACATCTAATTATCATGGAGATAGTGTGTTTGTCTGTCGGTAACCAAAACTATATCACTACTCAAGTCACAATTCCCTTAGTTATTGACGTCACATTGTCCATGATTTTATTTTATTTAAAACTTAATCATTAATAAAAATTGTTTTACATTATTAATACTGTTGGTCTTATCTACATACTAATAACATGCAATTGTATTTATATATACAACAAAATAGCAGTTTACAGTGTAAATGGGAATGTTAATTTGCATATTGATATTAAAAATTTGGTTTTGATAAATATGTGCTTAGTATTATTGATTTCTAATTGTTTGATTTTCATTTAATGAATATGAGCAAAAATCTCGGGGGTGGGGCGGATAAATCTTAAAAGAAATCCATTAACAAGAAGAAATAACTGTAATTTTATTCTTTACTTCCTAATTTAACTAAATTGTTAAATTAGGAAAATTTAGCAATGAAATACGGGAGTGATGGAAGAGTAAGTTTAGTTGTTCTATTTTTCGATTATACCCCTCTCTTTTTCAAATCCTTTTATCTGCATTCTTATTTAGTTTCATTAGCCTTTCTAATTTAATATATTTTATTACATGAAAATTAAATACTTGTATCCGGAGGGTGCATATATTTGCTAGTCGTTGTAAAGATTTTGACATGAAAAAATATTACATATAGACTGAACAAAGTTGGATGCATGAAGAAGAATATAGATTTTTATCAGATAGATATAAAATAGTACTCAAAATCTTATGGTATTTTGTTTCAGGTAACATTGTGCCAGGAAGTTGATTATGTTATATTTTAGTAGTAGGTAATTATATAACAAAAAACTTCTTTTTATTGACCACCAATCTTATATACAAATTATCTTGTCATTTAAGAGATTGTATCACCTTTGCTGAACAAGTATCTAATTCATATATCAGCTATACCACTATTAACCTTGTTTCAATGCTTAACCTACCACTTATATAATCAATGTGTGATCTGTGCTTATATCGACAAAGATAAACTGTATGATATTAGTTTCGACACATGTATGTGCCAAATTATTTTTTTATCATACCAATATTTTTTTTATGTTGTCTAAACTAAAAGATTCCAATATTTTGATGTTTTCATAATGAAAATAAAAACAAACAGTTGAATGAGATTTTCTGCAGAAATGAATACAGCATAAATACAGTATTTAAGCTAAATTCAAGCTTCCAAAATGTTCCCTTCTGTATATGTCCATTGATGTCATCAGAATGCAAAATGGATGATCATCAGAATGTCTTTGATCTCAAAATTATAGAGACTTCTTGCATTCAATCTTCAATGAACATTATATACAGAGAAGGAAATATGAAGGATATGAGATTTAACCAAACTGATAAAATTTCTACTCAAATGCACATTTGTTAAACAAACACATATTTTTCCTACCTCTCTATTTCTAAACATGTATACTGAGGGGTTTAAAATTATGGCCACCAGCCAAAAATGTTGTTGGTCAATGGTGGGCCTAGAATGGGATATGGTACCAGGACTTAGTTCATCATCTGCACATATATAAAGGGCAGTTGTGAGTATTTGTATGTCCGGAGGAAACTTCGAAAATAAAACAATTAATGACAAAGTAAATATATATAAACATTAAATATCACCAGGGCTTGGTTTCTGAGCAAAAATAATGAAGATTTGATTTATATTTGGGAAGATATTTAAAAATTCAAATTTGAAAAGTAACAGAAGGAAAAGTCATTTGCATGTTATTTTGTTATTATTTTTTTTTTGTATGTTTTTTTTTTTTTTTTCACTTTGAAATATAATATTGATTGATTGAATTAATTGCATCATTTATATCTTTTTTTAAAAAATCATTGAATGGAAATCTCTTACTATATTGTTATATATTTCTGTGGGGATTTTTATGGGGCAACCAGGGAGGAGGTCACTCGCGATAAGTAATAATGGATCTGCGAGACTAACATTTTAAAAATCCCCCCTCTACCCAGGTGATGCCAGGTAGACATTTCTAGTAAGTCATAAGTGGGATTGAAATCTGGGGGGTTTTATGCCCATTGTCCCATAATCATTGTTACATTTTGTGTATTAAATTTATATGAAAATGTATTCATTATTATGGGACAGAAGTTGTAAAATGATAAAACAACCATTGTCCTTTAATCATTGTTACATTTTGTGTATTAAATATTTTGGAAAATGTAGCAACTATTATGGGACAGAAATAGTAAAATGATAATACAACCATTGTCCCATAATGGTTGTTACATTTAGTGTATTAAATTCATATGAAAATGTACCAACTATTATGGGACATGTATTTTCTCTTTAGACAAAATCAACTGACACAGGCCATACTTATGGCTGATCTAGTAAAAAAAAAAGAATAGTTGGGTATCCATTCCTGTACTACTTGAGCAATGTGGCAATGTACATCATCTGACTGAGAGATATAATTTCCATCATAGAAGACTGTTGTCATGAAGAGGTATATCTGATGTTGTTGTAAATGTGGGATACAAAAAATATCTTCTACTTGAATAATATTTCCATCATAGAAGACTGTTGTCATGAAGAGGTATATCTGGTCTTCTCTGATGTTGTTGTAAATAGTGGGATACAAAAAATATCTTCTACTTGAATAATATTTCCATCATAGAAGACTGTTGTCATGAAGAGGTATATCTGGTCTTCTCTGATGTTGTAGTAAATAGTGGGATACAAAAAATATCTTCTACTTGAATAATATTTCCATCATAGAAGACTGTTGTCATGAAGAGGTATATCTGGTCTTCTCTGATGTTGTTGTAAATAGTGGGATACAAAAAATATCTTCTACTTGAATAATATTTCCATCATAGAAGACTGTTGTCATGAAGAGGTATATCTGGTCTTCTCTGATGTTGTAGTAAATAGTGGGATACAAAAAATATCTTCTACTTGAATAATATTTCCATCATAGAAGACTGTTGTCATGAAGAGGTATATCTGGTCTTCTCTGATGTTGTAGTAAATAGTGGGATACAAAAAATATCTTCTACTTGAATAATATTTCCATCATAGAAGACTGTTGTCATGAAGAGGTATATCTGGTCTTCTCTGATGTTGTTGTAAATAGTGGGATACAAAAAATATCTTCTACTTGAATAATATTTCCATCATAGAAGACTGTTGTCATGAAGAGGTATATCTGGTCTTCTCTGATGTTGTAGTAAATAGTGGGATACAAAAAATATCTTCTACTTGAATAATATTTCCATCATAGAAGACTGTTGTCATGAAGAGGTATATCTGGTCTTCTCTGATGTTGTAGTAAATAGTGGGATACAAAAAATATCTTCTACTTGAATAATATTTCCATCATAGAAGACTGTTGTCATGAAGAGGTATATCTGGTCTTCTCTGATGTTGTAGTAAATAGTGGGATACAAAAAAATATCTTCTACTTGAATAATATTTCCATCATAGAAGACTGTTGTCATGAAGAAGTATATCTGGTCTTCTCTGATGTTGTAGTAAATAGTGGGATACAAAAAATATCTTCTACTTGTATAATATTTCCATCATAGAAGACTGTTGTCATGAAGAGGTATATCTGGTCTTCTCTGATGTTGTAGTAAATAGTGGGATACAAAAAATATCTTCTACTTGTATAATATTTCCATCATAGAAGACTGTTGTCATGAAGAGTATATCTGGTCTTCTCTGATGTTGTAGTAAATAGTGGGATACAAAAAATATCTTCTACTTGAATAATATTTCCATCATAGAAGACTGTTGTCATGAAGAGGTATATCTGGTCTTCTCTGATGTTGTAGTAAATAGTGGGATACAAAAAATATCTTCTACTTGAATAATATTTCCATCATAGAAGACTGTTGTCATGAAGAGTATATCTGGTCTTCTCTGATGTTGTAGTAAATAGTGGGATACAAAAAATATCTTCTACTTGATAATATTTCCATCATAGAAGACTGTTGTCATGAAGAGGTATATCTGGTCTTCTCTGATGTTGTAGTAAATAGTGGGATACAAAAAATATCTTCTACTTGAATAATATTTCCATCATAGAAGACTGTTGTCATGAAGAGTATATCTGGTCTTCTCTGATGTTGTAGTAAATAGTGGGATACAAAAAATATCTTCTACTTGAATAATATTTCCATCATAGAAGACTGTTGTCATGAAGAGGTATATCTGGTCTTCTCTGATGTTGTAGTAAATAGTGGGATACAAAAAATATCTTCTACTTGAATAATATTTCCATCATAGAAGACTGTTGTCATGAAGAGTATATCTGGTCTTCTCTGATGTTGTAGTAAATAGTGGGATACAAAAAATATCTTCTACTTGAATAATATTTCCATCATAGAAGACTGTTGTCATGAAGAGGTATATCTGGTCTTCTCTGATGTTGTAGTAAATAGTGGGATACAAAAAATATCTTCTACTTGTATAATATTTCCATCATAGAAGACTGTTGTCATGAAGAAGTATATCTGGTCTTCTCTGATGTTGTAGTAAATAGTGGATACAAAAAATATCTTCTACTTGATAAATATTTCCATCATAGAAGACTGTTGTCATGAAGAGTATATCTGGTCTTCTCTGATGTTGTAGTAAATAGTGGGATACAAAAAATATCTTCTACTTGAATAATATTTCCATCATAGAAGACTGTTGTCATGAAGAGGTATATCTGGTCTTCTCTGATGTTGTTGTAAATAGTGGGATACAAAAAATATCTTCTACTTGAATAATATTTCCATCATAGAAGACTGTTGTCATGAAGAGGTATATCTGGTCTTCTCTGATGTTGTAGTAAATAGTGGGATACAAAAATATCTTCTACTTGAATAATATTTCCATCATAGAAGACTGTTGTCATGAAGAGGTATATCTGGTCTTCTCTGATGTTGTAGTAAATAGTGGGATACAAAAAATATCTTCTACTTGAATAATATTTCCATCATAGAAGACTGTTGTCATGAAGAGGTATATCTGGTCTTCTCTGATGTTGTTGTAAATAGTGGGATACAAAAAATATCTTCTACTTGAATAATATTTCCATCATAGAAGACTGTTGTCATGAAGAGGTATATCTGGTCTTCTCTGATGTTGTAGTAAATAGTGGGATACAAAAAATATCTTCTACTTGAATAATATTTCCATCATAGAAGACTGTTGTCATGAAGAGTATATCTGGTCTTCTCTGATGTTGTAGTAAATAGTGGGATACAAAAAATATCTTCTACTTGATAATATTTCCATCATAGAAGACTGTTGTCATGAAGAGGTATATCTGGTCTTCTCTGATGTTGTAGTAAATAGTGGGATACAAAAAATATCTTCTACTTGAATAATATTTCCATCATAGAAGACTGTTGTCATGAAGAGGTATATCTGGTCTTCTCTGATGTTGTTGTAAATAGTGGGATACAAAAAATATCTTCTACTTGAATAATATTTCCATCATAGAAGACTGTTGTCATGAAGAGGTATATCTGGTCTTCTCTGATGTTGTAGTAAATAGTGGGATACAAAAAAATATCTTCTACTTGAATAATATTTCCATCATAGAAGACTGTTGTCATGAAGAGGTATATCTGGTCTTCTCTGATGTTGTAGTAAATAGTGGGATACAAAAAATATCTTCTACTTGAATAATATTTCCATCATAGAAGACTGTTGTCATGAAGAGGTATATCTGGTCTTCTCTGATGTTGTTGTAAATAGTGGGATACAAAAAATATCTTCTACTTGAATAATATTTCCATCATAGAAGACTGTTGTCATGAAGAGGTATATCTGGTCTTCTCTGATGTTGTAGTAAATAGTGGGATACAAAAAATATCTTCTACTTGAATAATATTTCCATCATAGAAGACTGTTGTCATGAAGAGGTATATCTGGTCTTCTCTGATGTTGTAGTAAATAGTGGGATACAAAAAATATCTTCTACTTGAATAATATTTCCATCATAGAAGACTGTTGTCATGAAGAGGTATATCTGGTCTTCTCTGATGTTGTTGTAAATAGTGGGATACAAAAAATATCTTCTACTTGAATAATATTTCCATCATAGAAGACTGTTGTCATGAAGAGGTATATCTGGTCTTCTCTGATGTTGTAGTAAATAGTGGGATACAAAAAATATCTTCTACTTGAATAATATTTCCATCATAGAAGACTGTTGTCATGAAGAGGTATATCTGGTCTTCTCTGATGTTGTAGTAAATAGTGGGATACAAAAAATATCTTCTACTTGAATAATATTTCCATCATAGAAGACTGTTGTCATGAAGAGGTATATCTGGTCTTCTCTGATGTTGTAGTAAATAGTGGGATACAAAAAATATCTTCTACTTGAATAATATTTCCATCATAGAAGACTGTTGTCATGAAGAGGTATATCTGGTCTTCTCTGATGTTGTAGTAAATAGTGGGATACAAAAAAATATCTTCTACTTGAATAATATTTCCATCATAGAAGACTGTTGTCATGAAGAGGTATATCTGGTCTTCTCTGATGTTGTAGTAAATAGTGGGATACAAAAAATATCTTCTACTTGAATAATATTTCCATCATAGAAGACTGTTGTCATGAAGAGGTATATCTGGTCTTCTCTGATGTTGTAGTAAATAGTGGGATACAAAAAATATCTTCTACTTGAATAATATTTCCATCATAGAAGACTGTTGTCATGAAGAGGTATATCTGGTCTTCTCTGATGTTGTAGTAAATAGTGGGATACAAAAAATATCTTCTACTTGAATAATATTTCCATCATAGAAGACTGTTGTCATGAAGAGGTATATCTGGTCTTCTCTGATGTTGTAGTAAATAGTGGGATACAAAAAATATCTTCTACTTGAATAATATTTCCATCATAGAAGACTGTTGTCATGAAGAGGTATATCTGGTCTTCTCTGATGTTGTAGTAAATAGTGGGATACAAAAAATATCTTCTACTTGAATAATATTTCCATCATAGAAGACTGTTGTCATGAAGAGGTATATCTGGTCTTCTCTGATGTTGTTGTAAATAGTGGGATACAAAAAATATCTTCTACTTGAATAATATTTCCATCATAGAAGACTGTTGTCATGAAGAGGTATATCTGGTCTTCTCTGATGTTGTAGTAAATAGTGGGATACAAAAAATATCTTCTACTTGAATAATATTTCCATCATAGAAGACTGTTGTCATGAAGAGGTATATCTGGTCTTCTCTGATGTTGTAGTAAATAGTGGGATACAAAAAATATCTTCTACTTGAATAATATTTCCATCATAGAAGACTGTTGTCATGAAGAGGTATATCTGGTCTTCTCTGATGTTGTTAGTAAATAGTGGGATACAAAAATATCTTCTACTTGAATAATATTTCCATCATAGAAGACTGTTGTCATGAAGAGGTATATCTGGTCTTCTCTGATGTTGTTGTAAATAGTGGGATACAAAAAAATATCTTCTACTTGAATAATATTTCCATCATAGAAGACTGTTGTCATGAAGAGGTATATCTGGTCTTCTCTGATGTTGTAGTAAATAGTGCGGATTACAACATCAGAGAAGACCAGATATACCTCTTCATGACAACAGTCTTCTATGATGGAAAATATTTATTCAAGTAGAAGATATTTTTTGTATCCCACTATTTACCTACAACATCAGAGAAGACCAGATATACCTCTTCATGCAACAGTCTCTATGATGGAAATATTATTCAAGTAGAAGAATATATTTTTGTATCCCACTATTATACACAACAACATCAGAGAAGACCAGATATACCTCTTCATGACAACAGTCTTCTATGATGGAAATATTATTCAAGTAGAAGATATTTTTGTATCCCACTATTTACTACAACATCAGAGAAGACCAGATATACCTCTTCATGACAACAGTCTTCTATGATGGAAATATTATTCAAGTAGAAGATATTTTTTGTATCCCACTATTTACTACAACATCAGAGAAGACCAGATATACCTCTTCATGACAACAGTCTTCTATGATGGAAATATTATTCAAGTAGAAGATATTTTTTGTATCCCACTATTTACTACAACATCAGAGAAGACCAGATATACCTCTTCATGACAACAGTCTTCTATGATGGAAATATTATTCAAGTAGAAGATATTTTTTTGTATCCCACTATTTACTACAACATCAGAGAAGACCAGATATACCTCTTCATGACAAACAGTCTTCTATGATGGAAATATTATTCAAGTAGAAGATATTTTTTGTATCCCACTATTTACTACAACATCAGAGAAGACCAGATATACCTCTTCATGACAACAGTCTTCTATGATGGAAATATTATTCAAGTAGAAGATATTTTTTGTATCCCACTATTTACTACAACATCAGAGAAGACCAGATATACCTCTTCATGACAACAGTCTTCTATGATGAAATATTATTCAAGTAGAAGATATTTTTGTATCCCACTATTTACACAACATCAGAGAAGACCAGATATACCTCTTCATGACAACAGTCTTCTATGATGGAAATATTATTCAAGTAGAAGATATTTTTTGTATCCCACTATTTACTACAACATCAGAGAAGACCAGATATACCTTCTCATGACAACAGTCTTCTATGATGGAAATATTATTCAAGTAGAAGATATTTTTTGTATCCACTATTTACTACAACATCAGAGAAGACCAGATATAACCTCTTCATGACAACAGTCTTCTATGATGGAAATATTATTCAAGTAGAAGATATTTTTTGTATCCCACTATTTACTACAACATCAGAGAAGACCAGATATACCTTCATGACAACAGCTTCTATGATGGAAATATTATTCAAGTAGAAGATTTTTTTTGTATCCCACTATTTACTACAACATCAGAGAAGACCAGATATACCTCTTCATGACAACAGTCTTCTATGATGGAAATATTATTCAAGTAGAAGATATTTTTTTATCCCACTATTTACTACAACATCAGAGAAGACCAGATATACCTCTTCATGACAACAGTCTTCTATGATGGAAATATTATTCAAGTAGAAGATATTTTTGTATCCCACTATTTACTACAACATCAGAGAAGACCAGATATACCCTCTCATGACAACAGTCTTCTATGATGGAAATATTATTCAAGTAGAAGATATTTTTTGTATCCCACTATTTACAACAACATCAGAGAAGACCAGATATACCTCTTCATGACAACAGTCTTCTATGATGGAAATATTATTCAAGTAGAAGATATTTTTTGTATCCCACTATTTACTACAACATCAGAGAAGACCAGATATACCTCTTCATGACAACAGTCTTCTATGATGGAAATATTATTCAAGTAGAAGATATTTTTTTGTATCCCACTATTTACACAACATCAGAGAAGACCAGATATACCTCTTCATGACAACAGTCTTCTATGATGGAAATATTATTCAAGTAGAAGATATTTTTTGTATCCCACTATTTACAACAACATCAGAGAAGACCAGATATACCTCTTCATGACAACAGTCTTCTATGATGGAAATATTATTCAAGTAGAAGATATTTTTTGTATCCCACTATTTACTACAACATCAGAGAAGACCAGATATACCTCTTCATGACAACAGTCTTCTATGATGGAAATATTATTCAATAGAAGATATTTTTGTATCCCATATTTACTACAACATCAGAGAAGACCAGATATACCTCTTCATGACAACAGTCTTCTATGATGGAAATATTATTCAAGTAGAAGATATTTTTGTATCCCACTATTTACAACAACATCAGAGAAGACCAGATATACCTCTTCATGACAACAGTCTTCTATGATGGAAATATTATTCAAGTAGAAGATATTTTTTGTATCCCACTATTTACTACAACATCAGAGAAGACCAGATATACTTCTTCATGACAACAGTCTTCTATGATGGAAATATTATTCAAGTAGAAGATATTTTTTGTATCCCACTATTTACTACAACATCAGAGAAGACCAGATATACCTCTTCATGACAACAGTCTTCTATGATGGAAATATTATTCAAGTAGAAGATATTTTTTGTATCCCACTATTTACTACAACATCAGAGAAGACCAGATATACCTCTTCATGACAACAGTCTTCTATGATGGAAATATTATTCAAGTAGAAGATATTTTTTGTATCCCACTATTTACTACAACATCAGAGAAGACCAGATATACCTCTTCATGACAACAGTCTTCTATGATGGAAATATTATTCAAGTAGAAGATATTTTTTGTATCCCCACTATTTACTACAACATCAGAGAAGACCAGATATACCTCTTCATGACAACAGTCTTCTATGATGGAAATATTATCAAGTAGAAGATATTTTTTATCCCACTATTTACTACAACATCAGAGAAGACCAGATATACCTCTTCATGACAACAGTCTTCTATGATGGAAATATTATTCAAGTAGAAGATATTTTTTGTATCCCACTATTTACAACAACATCAGAGAAGACCAGATATACCTCTTCATGACAACAGTCTTCTATGATGGAAATATTATTCAAGTAGAAGATATTTTTTGTATCCCACTATTTACACAACATCAGAGAAGACCAGATATACTTCTTCATGACAACAGTCTTCTATGATGGAAATATTATACAAGTAGAAGATATTTTTTGTATCCCACTATTTACTACAACATCAGAGAAGACCAGATATACTTCTTCATGACAACAGTCTTCTATGATGGAAATATTATTCAAGTAGAAGATATTTTTGTATCCCACTATTTACTACAACATCAGAGAAGACCAGATATACCTCTTCATGACAACAGTCTTCTATGATGGAAATATTATTCAAGTAGAAGATATTTTTTGTATCCCACTATTTACTACAACATCAGAGAAGACCAGATATACCTTTCATGACAACAGTCTTCTATGATGGAAATATTATTCAAGTAGAAGATATTTTTGTATCCCACTATTTACTACAACATCAGAGAAGACCAGATATACCTCTTCATGACAACAGTCTTCTATGATGGAAATATTATTCAAGTAGAAGATATTTTTTGTATCCCACTATTTACTACAACATCAGAGAAGACCAGATATACCTCTTCATGACAACAGTCTTCTATGATGGAAATATTATTCAAGTAGAAGATATTTTTTGTATCCCACTATTTACTACAACATCAGAGAAGACCAGATATACCTCTTCATGACAACAGTCTTCTATGATGGAAATATTATTCAAGTAGAAGATATTTTTTGTATCCCACTATTTACTACAACATCAGAGAAGACCAGATATACTCTTCATGACAACAGTCTTCTATGATGGAAATATTATTCAAGTAGAAGATATTTTTTGTATCCCACTATTTACTACAACATCAGAGAAGACCAGATATACCTCTTCATGACAACAGTCTTCTATGATGGAAATATTATTCAAGTAGAAGATATTTTTTGTATCCCACTATTTACTACAACATCAGAGAAGACCAGATATACTCTTCATGACAACAGTCTTCTATGATGGAAATATTATTCAAGTAGAAGATATTTTTTGTATCCCACTATTTACTACAACATCAGAGAAGACCAGATATACCTCTTCATGACAACAGTCTTCTATGATGGAAATATTATTCAAGTAGAAGATATTTTTTGTATCCCACTATTTACTACAACATCAGAGAAGACCAGATATACTTCTTCATGACAACAGTCTTCTATGATGGAAATATTATTCAAGTAGAAGATATTTTTTGTATCCCACTATTTACTACAACATCAGAGAAGACCAGATATACCTCTTCATGACAACAGTCTTCTATGATGGAAATATTATTCAAGTAGAAGATATTTTTTTGTATCCCACTATTTACTACAACATCAGAGAAGACCAGATATACCTCTTCATGACAACAGTCTTCTATGATGGAAAATTATTCAAGTAGAAGATATTTTTTGTATCCCACTATTTACTACAACATCAGAGAAGACCAGATATACCTCTTCATGACAACAGTCTTCTATGATGGAAATATTATTCAAGTAGAAGATATTTTTGTATCCCACTATTTTACAAACAACATCAGAGAAAGACCAGATATACCTCTTCATGACAACAGTCTTCTATGATGGAAATATTATTCAAGTAGAAGATATTTTTTGTATCCCACTATTTACTACAACATCAGAGAAGACCAGATATACCTCTTCATGACAACAGTCTTCTATGATGGAAATATTATTCAAGTAGAAGATATTTTTTAATCCCACTATTTACTAACAACATCAGAGAAGACCAGATATACCTTCATGACAACAGTCTTCTATGATGGAAATATTATTCAAGTAGAAGATATTTTTTGTATCCCACTATTTACTACAACATCAGAGAAGACCAGATATACCTCTTCATGACAACAGTCTTCTATGATGGAAATATTATTCAAGTAGAAGATATTTTTTGTATCCCACTATTTACTACAACATCAGAGAAGACCAGATATACCTCTTCATGACAACAGTCTTCTATGATGGAAATATTATTCAAGTAGAAGATATTTTTGTATCCACTATTTACAACAACATCAGAGAAGACCAGATATCCTCTTCATGACAACAGTCTTCTATGATGGAAATATTATTCAAGTAGAAGATATTTTTGTACCCACATTTACAACAACATCAGATATACCTCTTCATGACAACAGTCTTCTTTATATGGAAATTATATCTCTCAGTCAGATTGGATGTACATGCCACATTGCTCAAAGTAGTACAGGAAGGATACCCAACTATTCTTTTTTTTTACTAGATCAGCCATAAGTATGGCCTGTGTCAGTTGAATTTTGTCTAAGAGAAATACATGGCTCCCATTAATAGTTGGTACATTTTCATATGGAATTTTAATACACTAAATTTAAACAACCTTATGGACAATGGTTGTATTATCATTTACTATTTCTGTCCCATTAATAGTTGCTACATTTTCCAAAATATTTAAATTACACAAAATGTAAACAATGAAATTTAAAGGACAATGGTTGTTTTATCATTTTACAACTTCTGTCCATAATATGAATACATTTTCATTAAATTTAAACACAAAAATGTAACAATGATTATGGACTAATGGCCATAAAACCCCCCAGATTTCAATCCCACTTATGACATTACTAAAATGTCTATCCTGGCATCACCTGGGTTAGAGGGCGGGCATTTTTAAAATGTTAGTCTGCAAGATCCATTATTACTTATCGCGAGTGACCTCCTCCCTGGTTGCCCCATTAAGAAAATCCCCCACAGAAATATATAGACAATATAGTAAGAGATTTCCATTCAATGATTTTTTTAAAAAAGATATAAATGAGCAATTAATTCAATCAATCAATATATATTTCAAAGTTGAAAAAAAAAAAAAAAAAAACAACAAAAAAAAATAATAAACAAAATAACATGCAATCGACTTTTCCTTCTGTTACTTTTCAAATTTTGAATTTTTAATATCTTCCCAAATATAAATCAAATCTTCATTATTTTTGCTCAGAAACCAAGCCCTGGTGATATTTAATGTTTATATATATTTACTTTATTAATTGTTTTATTTTCGAAAGTTTCCTTCCGGACATACAAATACTCACATCTTGCCTTTATATATGTGCAGATGCATGAACTAAGTCCTGGTTACCATATTCCCATTCAGGCCCACCATGCACAAACAACATTTTTGGCTGGTGGCCATAAATTTTAAACCCCTCAGTATACATGTTTAAAATTAGAGAGGTTAGGAAAAATATGTTTGTTTAACAAATGTGCATTTTGAGTAGAAATTTTATCAGTTTGCGCTTAANCTTCTCTGAATGTTGTAGTAATAGTGGGATACAAAATATCTTCTACTTGAAAATTTTCGCATATAGAAGACTGTTGTCATGAGAACGTATATCTGGTCTTCTCTGATGTTGTAGTAATAGTGGGATACAAAAATATCTTTCTACTTTATAATATTTCCTCATAAGAAGACTGTTGTCATGAAAGAGGTATATCTGGTCTTCTCTCCTGATGTTGTAGTAAATAGTGGGATAAAAATATCTTCTACTTGTATATATATTTCCAATCTAGAAGACTGTTGTCATGAAGAAGTATATCTGGTCTTCTCTGATGTTGTAAGTAAATAGTGGGATACCAAAAAATATCTCTACTTTATACATATTTCCATCATAAGACTGTTGTCATGAAGAGTTATCTGGTCTTCTCTGATGTTGTAGTATGTGGGATACAAAAAAATATCTTCTACTTGAATAATTTTCCATCTGAAGAACTGTTGTCATGAAAGAGGTATATCTGGTCTTCTCTGATGTTTGTTTGTAAATAGTGGGATACAAAAAATATCTTCTAACTTGAATAATATTTCCATCATAGAAGACTGTTGTCAATGAAAGGTATATCTGGTCTTCTCTGATGTTGGTAGTAAATAGTGGGATAACAAAAATATCTTCTACTTGTTAATATTTTCCATCATAGAGAGATGTTGTCATGAAGAAGTATATCTTGGTCTTCTCTGATGTTGGTAGTAAATAGTGGGATACAATAAAATATGCTTCTACTTGAATAATATTTCCATCATAAAGACTGTTGTCATGAAGAAGGTATATCTGGTCTTGCTCTGATGTTGTTGTAAATAGTGGATACAAAAATATCTTCTACTGTGGAATATATATTTCCATCATAGAAGAAACTGTTTGTCATGAGAGGTATATCTGGTCTTCTCTGATGTTGTAGTAAAATAGTGGGATACAAAAATATCTCTACTTGAATAATAATTTCCATCATAGAAGACTGTTGTCATGAAGAAGTATATCTGGTGCTTCTCTGATGTTGGTAGTAAATAGTGGGATACAAAAATATCTTCTATCTTGTATAATACTTTGCCATATAAGAAGAATGTTGTCATGAAGAAGTATATCTGGTCTTTCTCTGATGTTGTAAGTAAATAGTGGGATCAAAAAATATCTCTACTTGTATAATATATTTCCATATAAAGACTGTTGTCATGAAGAGGTATATCTGGTCTTCTCTGATGTTGTTGTAAATAGTGGGAATACAAAAAATATCTTCTACTTGAATAATATTTCCCATCATACGAAAGAACTGTTGTCATGAAGAGGTATATCTGGTCTTCTTGATGTTGTAGTAAATAGTGGGATACAAAAAAATTCTTCTACTTGAAATATATTTCCATCATAGAAGACTGTTGTCATGAAGAGGTATATCTGGTCTTCTCTGATTGTTGTAGTAAATGTGGTAACAAAAATATCTCTACTTGAATAATATTTTCCATCATAGAAGACTGTTGTCATGGAAGGGTATATCTGGTCTTCTCTGATGTTGTTTGTAAATAGTGGAATACAAAAAATATTATCTACTTGATAATATTTCCATCATAGAAGACTGTTGTATGAAGAGGTATATCTGGTCTTCTCTGATGTTGTAGTAAGATAGTGGGATACAAAAAATATTTTACTTGAATAATATTTCCATCATAGAGACTGTTGTCATGAAGAGGTTAATCTGGTCTTCTTGAATGTTGTAGTAAATAGTGGGATACAAAATATCTTCTACTTTGAATTATTTCCATCATAGAAGACTGTTGTCATGAAGAGGTATAATCTGGTCTTCTCTGATGTTGTTGTAATAGTGGGATACAAAAAATATGCTTCTGCTTGAATAATATTTCCATCATAAGAAGACTGTTGTCTATCGAAGAGGTATATCTGGTCTTATCTGATGTTGTAGTAATAGTGGGATACAAAAATATCTTTTCTACTTGAATAATATTTCCATCATAGAAGGATGTTGTCATGAAGAGGTATATCTGGTCTTCTCTGTGTTGTAGTAAATAGTGGGTACAAAAAATATCTCTACTTGAATAATATTTCCGATCATAGAAGGAAACTGTTTGTCATGAAGAGGTATATCTGGTCTTCTCTGATGTTGTAGTAAATAGTGGATACAAAAATATATTCTACTGAATAATATTTCCATCATACAAAGACTGTTTGTCATGGAGGTATATCTGGTCTTCTCTGATGTTGTAGTAAATAGTGGATACAAAAAATATCTTCTACTTGATAAATATTTCCATCATAGAAGACTGTGTCTGAAAGAGGTATTCTGGTCTTCTCTGATGTTGTAGTAATAGTGGGATACAAAAAATATCTTCTACTTGAATAATATTTTTCCATCATAGAAAGACTGTTGTCAATGAAGAGGTAATTCTGGTCTTCTCTGATGTTGGTTTGTAAAATAAGTGGGATACAAAAAATATCTTCTACCTTGAATAGATATTTCCATCATAGAAGATGTTGTCATGAAGAGGTATATGCTGGTCTTCTGTTGATGTTGTAGTAAATAGTGGGAACAAAAAATATCTCTACCTTGATAATATTTCCATCATAGAAGACTGTTGTCATGAAGAGGTATTCTGGTCTTCCTCTGATGTTTGTAGTAAATAGTGGGATACAAAAAATATCTCTACTTGATAATATTTCCATCATAGAAGACTGTTGTCCATGAAAGAGGTATATCTGGTCTTCTTCTGATGTTTGTAGTAAAATAGTGGGATACAAAAATTATCTTCTCACTTGAATGAATATTTCCATCATAGAAGACTGTTGTCATGAAGAGGTATATTCTGGTCTTCTCTGATGTTTGTTTGTATAATAGTGGGGATACAAAAATATCTTCCTACTGAATAATATTTCCATCAATAGGAAAGACTGTTTGTCATGAGAGGTATATCTGGTCTTCTCTGATGTTGTAGTAATAGTGGGATACAAAAAATATCTTCTACTTGAATAATATTTTCCAATCATAGAAGACTGTTGTCATGAAGAAGGTTATCTGGTCTTCTCTGATGTTGGGTAGTAATAGTGGGATACAAAAATATCTTCTACTTGAATATATTTACATCATAGAAGACTGTTTGGTCATGAAGAGGTATATGCTGGTCTTCTCTGATGTTGTAGTAAATAGTGGGATTACAAAAAATATCTTATACTTGAAATAATATTTGCATCATAAGAAGACTGTTGTCATGAAGAGGTATATCTGGTCTTCTCTGATGTTGTTGTAAATAGTGGGGGATACAACATATCTCTACTTGAATAATATTTCCATCATAAAGACTGTTGTCATGAAGAGGTATATCTGGTCTTCTCTGATGTTTGTAGTAAATAGTGGGATACAAATATCTTCTACTTGAATAATATTTCATCATTAGAAGACTGTTTGTCATGAAGAGTATATCTGGTCTTCTCTGATGTTTATCCCACTAATTTACTACACATCAGAGAATACCAAGATATACCTCTTCATGGACACAGTCTTTCTATGATGGGAAATAATTATGCAAGTAGAGAATTTTTTGTATCCACTTTTACTACAACATTAGAAGACCAGATATACCCTCAATGACAACAGTTTCTATGATGGGAAATATTATTCAAGTAGAAATATTTTTTTTGTATCCACTATTTACTAACAACATAGAGAAACCAGATATCCTCTTCATGACAACAGTCTCTATGACGGAAATATTATTCCAAGTAGAAGATTATTTTTTGTATCCCACTATTTACTAGCAACATCAGAGAAGACCAGATATACCTCTTCATGACAGCACGTCCTTCTAATGATGGAATATTATTCAAGTAGAAGATATTTTTGTATCCCACTATTCTAAGCAACATCAAGAGACGCAGATATAACCTCTTCATGACAACAGTCTTCTATGATGGAAAATAATCAAGTAGAAGATATTTTTTTGTATCCCATATTTAACAACGAACATCAGAAAAGACCAGATATACTCTCATGACAACATCTTCTATGATGGAAATTATTTATTCAAGTAGAAGATAATTTTTTTGTATCCCACTATTACTAAACATCAGAGAAGACCAGATATACCTTTCATGACAACAGTCTCTATGATGGAATATTATTACAGTAGAAGAATATTTTTTGTATCCGCACTAATTTCTACACATCGAGAAGCCCAGATTCCTCTTCATGACAACAGTCTTCTATGATGGAAATATTATTCAAGTAGAAGATACTTTTTTGTACCCAACTATTTACTACACACATCAGAGAAGACCAGATATACCTCTTCATGACAACATCTTCATGATGAAATATTATTCAAGTAGAAGATTTTTTGTAATCCCAGCTATTTACTACAACATCAGAGAAGACCCAGATATACCTCTTAATGACACAGTCTTCTATGATGAACATATTATCAAGTAGAAGATATTTTTTGTATCCCACTATTTACTACAACAATCAGAGAAGACAACAGATATACCTCTTCATGACAACGTCTTCTATGATGGAAATATATATTAAGTAGAAGATATTTTTTGTATCCACTATTTACTACAAGATCAGAGAAGAACCAGATATACCTCTTCATGACCAACAGTCTCTTAATGGGAAATATTATTCATGTAGAAGATTATTTTGTATCCCACTATTTACTAAACACATCAGAGAAGACCAGATATACCCTTTCAATGACAACAGTCTTCTATGATGGGAAATATTATTCAAGTAGAAGATATTTTTTAGTATCGCCACTATTTACTAACAACATCAGAGAAGACCGAGATATAACGCTCTTCATGACAACAGTCCTTCTATGTATGGAAATATTAATTCAAGTAGAAGATAATTTTTTGTATCCACTATTTACTACAACATCAAGAGAAGACCAGATATACCTCTTCATGACAAAGTCTTCTATGATGGAATATTATTCAAGTAGAAGATATTTTTTCGGTAATCCCACTATTTACTAGCCATCAGAGAATACCAGATATCGCTCTTCATGACACAGTCTTTCTATGATGGATAATATTATTCAATGGTAGAAGAATTATTTTTGTATCCAACTATTTACTACAAAATACAGAAGAGACCAGATATACTCTTCATGACAGAAAGTCTTCTTGTAGCAAATATATTAGTAGATATTTTTGTATCCCACTATTTACTACGAACATCAAGAGAAGAACCAGATTACCTCTTCATGACAACAGTTTTCTATGATGGAAAATATTATTCAAAGTAAGAGATATTTTTGTATCCAGCTATTTACAACAACATCAGAGAGACCAGATATACTCTTCATGACAACAGTCTTCTATGATGGAAATATTATTCATAGTAGAAGATATTTTTTGTATCCCACTATTTACGTAAACATCAGAGAAGACCAGATATCCTCTTCATGACAACAGTCTTCTATGATGGAATATTATTCAAGTAGAAGATTTTTTTGATCCCACTATTTACTACAACATGGCAGAGAAGACAGATATACCTTCATGACAACAGTCTTCTATGAATGGAAATATTATCAGTAGAGATATTTTTTGTTCGCGCACTTTAATACAACATCAGAGAAGCCGATTAACCTTTCATGACAACGTCTTTCTATGATGGAAATATTATAACTAGAAGATATTTTTTGTGTATCACTATTTACTACACAACGATCAGAGAAAGACCAGATCTTCTCATGACACAGTCTTCTTGAATGGAATATTATACAAGTAGAAGAATATTTTTTGTACCCACTATTTACTACAACATCAGAGAAACCAGTATACTCATCTTCATGACCAACGTTCTATGATAGGAATATGTATTCACGTAGAGATTTTTTGTATCCACTATTTACTACAACATCAGAGAAGACAGATATACCTCTTCATGACAACAGCTTCTATGATGGAAATATTATTCAAGTAGAAGATATTTTTTTGTATCCAACTATTTACAACACATCAGAGAAGACCAGATATACTCTTCATGACAACAGTCTTCTATGATGGAATATTATTCAAGTAGAGAATATTTTTTGTATCCCACTATTTACTACAACATCAGAGAAGACCAGATATACTTCTTCATGACACAGTCTTCTATGATGGAAATATATACAAGTAGAAGATATTTTTTTATCCCACTATTTACTACAACATCAGAGAAGCGCAGATATACCTCTTCATGACAACAGTCTTCTATGATGGAAATATTATTCAAGTAGAAGATATTTTTTGTATCCACTATTTACAACAACATCAGAGAAGACCAGATATACCTCTTCATGACAACAGTCTTCTATGATGGATATTATTCAAGTAGAAGATATTTTTTGTATCCCACTATTTACTACAACATCAGAGAGACCAGATATACTTCTTCATGAACAACAGTCTTCTATGATGGAAATATTATACAAGTAGAAGATATTTTTTGTATCCGCACTATTACTCAACATCAGAGAAGACCAGATATACTTCTTCATGACAACAGTCTTCTATGATGGAAATATTATACAAGTAGAAGATATTTTTTGTATCCCACTATTTACTACAACATCAGAGAAGACCAGATATACCTCTTCATGACAAGTCTTCTATAATGGAATATTATACAAGTAGAAGATATTTTTTGTATCCCACTATTTACTACAACATCAGAGAAGACCAGATTACTTCTTATGACAACAGTCTTCTATGATGGAAATATTATTCAAGTAGAAGATATTTTTGTATCCCACTATTTACTACAACATCAGAGAAGACCAGATATACCTTCATGACAACAGTCTTCTATGATGGAAATATTATTCAAGTAGAAGATATTTTTTGTATCCCACTATTTATACAACATCAGAGAAGACCAGTATACTTCTTCATGACAACAGTCTCTATGATGGAATATTATACAAGTAGAAGATATTTTTTTGTATCCCACTATTTACTACAACATCAGAGAAGACCAGATATACCTCTTCATGACAACAGTCTTCTATGATGGAAATATTATACAGTAGAAGATATTTTTTGTGATCCACTATTTTACTACAACATCAGAGAAGACCAGAATATACTTCTTCATGACAACAGTCTTCTATGATGGAAATATTATTCAAGTAGAAGATATTTTTTGTATCCAACTATTTACTACAACATCAGAGAAGACCAGATATACCTCTTCATGACAACAGTCTTCTATGATGGAAATATTATTCAAGTAGAAGATATTTTTTGTATCCCACTATTTACTACAACATCAGAGAAGACCAGATATACTTTTTCATGACAACAGTCCTTCTATGATGGAAATATTATACAAGTAGAAGATATTTTTGTATCCCACTATTTACTACAACATCAGAGAAGACCAAGATATACCTCTTCATGACAACAGTCTTCTATGATGGAAATATTATACAAGTAGAAGATATTTTTTGTATCCACTATTTACTACAACATCAGAGAAGACCAGATATACTTCTTCATAAACAGTCTTCATGATGGAAATATTATTCAAGTAGAAGATATTTTTTGTATCCACTATTTACTACAACATCAGAGAAGACCAGATATACTCTTCATGACAACAGTCTTCTATGATGGAAATATTATTCAAGTAGAAGATATTTTTTGTATCCCACTATTTACTAACAACATCAGGAGACGCAGATATACTCTTCATGACAACAGTCTTCTTGATGGAAATATTATCAGTAGAATAGTATTTTTGTATCCACATTTACTACAACATCAGAGAAGACCAGATATACCTCTTCTATGACACAGATCTTCTATGATGGAAAATATAATTCAAGTAGAAGATTTTTTTGTATCCCACTATTTACACAACATCAGAGAAGACCAGTATACTCTTCATGACAACAGTCTTCTATGATGGAATATTATTCAAGTAGAAGATATTTTTTTTATCCCACTATTTACTACAACATCAGAGAAGACCAGATATACCTCTTCATGACAACAGTCTTCTATGATGGAAAATATATTCAAGTAGAAGATATTTTTTGTATCCACTATTTACTACAACATCAAGAGACGCAGTATACCTCTTCATGACAACAGTCTTCTATGATGGAAATATTATTCAAGTAGAAGATATTTTTTTGTATCCGCACTATTTACAACAACATCAGAGAAGACCAGTATATACTCTTCATGACAACAGTCTTCTATGATGGATATTATTCAAGTAGAAGATATTTTTGTATCCACTATTTACTACAACATCAGAGAAGACCAGATATACCTCTTCATGACAACAGTCTTCTATGATGGAAATATTATTCAAGTAGAAGATATTTTTTGTATCCCACTATTTACAACAACATCAGAGAAGACCAGATATACCTCTTCATGACAACAGTCTTCTATGATGAAATATTATTCAAGTAGAAGATATTTTTTTGTATCCCACATTTACAACAACATCAAAAAGATATACCTCTTTCATGACAACAGTCTTCTATGATGGAAATTATATCTCTCAGTCAGATGATGTACATTGCCACATTGCTCAAGTTAGTACAGGAATGGATACCCACTATTCTTTTTTTTTTACTAGATCAGCCATAAGTATGGCCTGTGTTCAGTTGATTTTTGTCTAAAGAGAAATACATTCCATAATAGTTGGTACATTTTCATATGAATTTAATACACTAAAGTAACACGCATTTGGGAGACAATGGTTGTATTATCATTTTATATTTTCTGTCCCATTAATAGTTTGCTACATTTTCCAAAATATTAATACACAAATGTAACCAATGATTAAAAGGACAATGGTGTTTTATCATTTTACAAAGCTTCTGTCCCATAATAATGTAATACATTTTCTATAAATTTAATACAACAAAATGTAACAATGATTATGGGACAATGGGCATAAAACCCCCCAGATTATTCAATCCACTTAGGACTTACCTAGAAATGTCTACCTGGCATCACCTGGGTAGAGGGGGATTTTAAATGTTAGTCTCGCAGATCCATTATTACTTATCGCGAGTTGACCTCCTCCCTGGTTGGCCCATAAAAATCCCACAGAAATATATAACAATATAGTAAAGAGATTTCCATTCAATGATTTTTAAAAAAAGATATAAATGATGCCAATTAATTTCAATCAATCAATATTTATATTCAAAGTGAAAAAAAAAAAAAACATACAAAAAAAAATAATAAACAAATAACAATGCAAATGACTTTCCTTTCTGTTACTTTTCAAATTTTGAATTTTAAATATCTTCCCAAATATAAATCAAATCTCAATTATTTTGGCTCAGAAACCAAGCCCTGGTGATATTATTATGTTTAATATATATTTACTTTGTCATTAATTGTTTTATTTTCGAAGTTTCCTCCGGGACATACCAAATACTTCACAACTGCCCTTTATATATGTGCAGATGATGAACTAAGTCCTGGTACCAATATCCCATTCTAGCACATATGGACCAACAACATTTTTGGCTTGGTGGCCGCATAATTTTAAACCCGCTCAGTATACATGTTTAGAAATAGAGAGGTAGAAAATACTGTGTTTGTTTACAAAATGTGCATTTGAGTAGAAATTTTATCCAAAGTTTGGTTTAAATCTCCATATCGCTTCATATTTCCTCTTCTGTATATATCGTTCATTGAAAGATTGAATGCAAAGAAGTCTGCTATAATTTTGGAGATTCAAAGACATTCTGATGATCATCCATTGCATTCTGATGACATCATGGACATATACAGAAGGGGAACCATTTTGGAAGCTTGAATTTTAGCTTAATACTGTATTTATGCTGTATTTCATTTCTGCAGAAAATCTCATTCAAATCTGTTTGTGTTTTTATTTTCATTATGAAAACATCAAACAATATTGGGAATCTTTTATTTAGACAACATAAAAAAAATATTTGGTATGATAAAAAAATAATTTTTGGCACATACATGTGGTCGAAACTAATATCATACAGTTTATCTTTGTCCGATATAAGCACAGATCACACATTGATTATATAAGTGGTAGGTTAAGCATTGAAAACAGGTTAATAGTGGTATAGCTGATATATGAATTAGATACTTGTTCAGCAAATGGTGATACCAATCTCTTAAATGACAAGATAATTTGTAATATAAGATGGTGGTCAAATAAAGAGTTTTTTGTATATAATTACCTACTACTAAATATAACATAATCAACTTCCTGCACAATGTTACCCTGAAACAAAATTACCATAAGATTTTGAGTATATTTTATTATCTATCTGGATAAAAATCTATTTCTTCTTCATGCACCAACTTTTGTTCAGTCTATATGTAATATTTTTTCAATTGTCAAAATCTTTACAACGACTAGCAAATATATGCACCCTCGATAACAAGTATTTAATTTTCATGCGTAATAGAAATATATATAAATTAGAAAGGCTAATGAAACTAATAAGAATGCAGGATAAAAGGATTTGAAAGAGAGGGGTATAATCGAAAAATAGAACACTAAAACTTATCTTCCATCACTCCCGTATTTCATTGCTAAATTTTCCTAATTTAACATTTAGTTAAATTAGGAGTAAAGAATAAAATTACAGTTATTTCTTCTTGTTAATGGATTTCTTTTAAGATTTATCCTGCCCCCCCCCGAGATTTTTTGCTCATATTCATTAATGAAAAATCAAACAATTAGAAAATCAATAATACTAGCACATATTTATCAAAACCAAATTTTTAATATCAATATGCAAATTAAACATTCCGCATTTACAACTGTAACTGTATTTTGTTGTAAATATATAAATAGCACTTGCATGTTATTAGTATGTAGATAAGACCAACAGTTATCTAATAATGAACAATTTTTATTAAATGATTAAGTTTTAAATAAAATATATCATGGACAATGTGACGTCAATAACTAAGGGAATTGTGGACTTGAGTAGTGATATCAGTTTTGGTTACGTCGACAGACAAACACAACTATCCCTCCATGATAATTAGATGTGTCATCAATTAGAGTTTACTTTATATTTTAATCTTTAACAATCAATTGTTTATTTGTATATATAAATGTTACATTTTTCTTCCTAGGAGCAGAGTGTAGTATCTGCAGTTCCGTGTTTTTTTTCTGAAGCTGGAATCAGTTATTAGTCTCTGAACCGAAGAACCCATTTACTGGGGAGGAATTATAAAATGTGAGTGGGAGGAGCAAGAAGAAGGTGGTGAAGGAGGAAAAGTATGAGGTAAGAAAGCTCAATAAAGAAGAGAAAAAAGAAAACGCCAAAGAAAACCAGGTGAAAGTAAAATATATATATATATGTATATATAGAGGGGTAGGGGAAGGGTACAGAGAGAGAGAGAGTAGAGAGAGAGAGAGAGAGAGTAGAAGAGAGAGAGGGAGGGGCTTTGCTGCTGATTATAAAAGATGAGTGAAAGATTGAAAGACAATAACAATGAAAATCTATTATACATATATAAAAGGCAGTTGTGTGAATCTGTATGTCTGGAGGAAACTTTGAAAAAATAAAACAATTAATGACAAAGTAAAATTATATACACATTAATAACAACGCAGGGCTTGGTTTTTGAGTAAAATACTAGAAGATTTGATTTACATTCATGAAGTATTAAAAAATTAGAATTTACAGTGATAACAGCATTGATTTTTTTTTTCATTTATTATTTTTAAGATAGTAGACATTAACATTTCTTTCAGCATTGCTGGATCATGCACGTCTATTTTTTTAGCTAGGGATTTAATGGGGCATCCACCATGAGGATTCAAATCCGCGATTAGTAAATAATGGATGCTGTGGGACTAACTTTAAAAATCCCGCGCTAATAGCCCAGGCGACACCAGGTAGCCCTGCTAGTGCTAAATAGATGTGATACATTAAAGAAGAATTATGGAGGCATTAGAGTAAAGGAAGATAACAGAAAGGATACAGGCTGAAAGATGTTGAGCATGCCGTTATTCCTTTTTTTCAATATAAAAGCTAATCCAATATTTGGATAATGTTATGGAGGCATGTGTCTAATGGTTAGAGTCATAGGAAATGGACCTCGTCGACACAAGTTCAATTCCTGGAGGAACCTGTTTGAATTTTACATAATGCTAATACCCTTGGGAAAGGTATTGATCCAATTCTCACTCCAACTATAGTTAAATAGTAGGGCCAGACTGGGCTCTTTAACCATGGCTAGGTAACCAGTCTAGGAAGAAGGAAAAGCTCTATTCAACCTGTTAAACTCCGTTAAGAAATTTGACTTTGTGGTCACATCAAAAAGAGATAGATCTTTCGCTGTCTCACTGATACTAACAATTTTATATGTTTATCTTCTATTCCTCATTATGTATGTTATACTTTCATTCTAGCTTCCTACTGTCAATGATTCTGACATTAAACAATTAAATACCCTGATTGTTAGAAGCATAGTAAAAGGATGATAAGTTATAAGTTCAATGTAAAGTGATTGCCTGCCAGCAGATTTTTATTATGAGATAGAAACATAAAGCATTATTCGCATGAAATGCGATAATTTTAAAATCTGAAATGTAGGTTAATGTGTTGTAATTTTGCTTTTTCATTTAAATCCTTAAATAAGTGTTGTCATTATAAATGTGGAATTTAAATTAAGACTTTTATGATCGTACAAAAAAGATGGAGTTGAAAATAAAAATACTATTTCCCTTTTGAAACAGAGTAAAATTGACTCACTGATAAATTTTTGTTATAATGTTATTATATTCTACTAAGTTAAAAGTCATTGTTGAAACCCCATGTGTTTAATCATTAATATATATGCAGCACAATGAATTGCATTAACAAAATTATTTAAAAATTTCTTCAAATGTTATATTGGCAAAAATCTAAAAATTTCAATAATATGATGAGTTGATAAACAAAAAGATTGTGTAACATAGAAAGTTCTTGCTCTCCTATTAAGTATGAAAATTTAAGTTCAATAATTTCTGTTTTTATGAGCAATTATTTTTTTTAGATATGTTTTTTTGGTGTTTTTTGTTTTTTTTTTCCAATATTTTTTTCTTCACAAATTGAAAGAGGACAGTATAGTTGTTTGTTTAATGTTATCTGCATCGTACACCTAAGGTAAAAAAGAGAGAGAGAGAGAGAGAGAGAGAGAGAGAGAGAGAGTTCCAGTTATAGGAGTAAAAAGGTGTCAAAAATTCTCATGTTCATTGGATCATGTTTGGATAATGACATTACCCCTTGTGAATTTGTGACGTAAAAATAAAAATGTGATAAAAACATAGCAATAGGGGATGGATGCAGATATTTAAAATGTTCCAAAAGAAAACACCTGAAAAAAGTCAAAACAAATTTTAAGCACAAATGTAGAATAAAAAATTTTAAAAAGATGGAGATGAAACAGTGCTTTAATACACTCCTTGTTTTATTAATGTGTCTCTTTTAGATTAATAGCGTCTGGAATTCAGAGATAAGTAATTTTTTTATTATTCGCATGTTTATCTTGAGGGAAAATATAAGTGGAAAAAAAAGAAAGAAAAAGATTGTTTTATCTAAGAAAAGAAAGGGCTTAATTGTTATTAATATTTGTTTCATGTAAAATAGCAGGCAAGAGAAGTAGAAGACATATTTCCAATAAGGAGTTGACTTTTCATATGCTCTCTTCTATAAAACAGTTACATGGCATATAAATGATAAAAGTCAAGTTTGTTTTTTTTTCTTTCTTTTTGCTTGATAATTTGGATTAGCTGAGTTCATTTTGATATCGAGTGATCCTTATAGAAAACTGTCCAATCCAGTTCAATTGCTTCATGATAGAAATGCACTGAGACTACATTTTCTAGATCGATTCAGTGGCAATTGTTATGAATATTCATTTCCCAGAACCATATGAACCATTTTAGGTAGCCCCTTTTGCGATTTCGATTAGTGAGGACTTTTTTTTGCCATTTACACGCCAAAACCGGTTAATGTTAACAGTACAATTTTTAGAGTTTTTTTTTTTTTAATTATAAAACTAACCCCTAACCCTAAACGAACCGGATTTTGACGGTGTAGAATGAGAAAAAGTGTCCCTTGTGAGTCGAGATGTGGGGAAGGGGTGCCTAAAGGTCATATGGTCCCATTTTCCCTAAGCCTAGATTCATTACCCTTTTAATATTTCCCTCTCTGGATTTCTGTGAATATAAATAAAATCATGTACTTTTTCCATGTTAACAATCCAAAGTTGAGACCTGTCAAGATTCCTTCCTTACCATTTTGAAATCAGACACGCAAAGCAGCCAATAAAAAACGTTCAAAGACACTGTCATTTTTTTTTTTAAATGCTGTGTCCAGTACCATCTTGAACGGTTAATACCTATGCTTCATCAAAAGAATCCAACCAGTATGCCCACGCATAATGAGATTTGAGTTTTTCTGTCAGAACAGTATCAAGTTCTTTGGCTAACTCTTTCTTAGACAACAAAAGATTGATTGAATCAGAAAATGGGCAGATTTTTTTCTCTCTTTTTTTCTTTTAATCACTCGACAATCATTGATCATTCTTTTTTGTTTTTTTAAATATCAGAAAATTGACAGCATCTTTAGACATTATTATCTTCTTGAATTAGGGTATTCATTTTGGGAAAAAATTATGGCAAGTCTTCAGTGAATGCCAAATTCATTGCTGATTTTTTAGTGGTCACTTAAACAATTCTTTTTGGAGGAGAGAGGTGAATCTTTTTTGATAATGTACTGATGTTATGTGTTAAAGATGGGGTACATAATCATATATTCTTTGTCTTATTTCATTTGAAAGACATTTCATTAATTTGTTTAGAATCAGCAATTCATTGAACTGATTTTGCTGTCCAAAAAACATGCGTTTAAACAAGCAAATCGCTCCATAAAATACTCTATATAGTGGTAGCATGTGGTATAATATATTATATATATAATTTATATAACTGATTGGATTCATTGGCTTCTCTAAACAACCATCTCAAAGAAATAGACAATTAACAGACAGACGGAATAAAGACAAATAAGACGACAGTCAAATAAAATTTTGGATTCAAATTTAGACAATATAAAAAAAAAAACTGACAAAGACATTAAAAACCAATATAACAAAAAGAATATCTCTAGTACACAAACAAAACCAACATCCAAGACAAATAGGAAAAACAACAGACAGAGCTAAAGACAGACAATTTACTGAAAAGATGTCCAAAGCAGGAAATTAGGCCTTATATACAGCCATTTTGTTATTGCATTTCCCTCCTTTCTTCATTCAAGCCGCCCCCTTTTTTTTTCCTAACTAGAATAACAGATTTATTTAAAGTGGCTGCAAGAAGATTTCGAATGGACACCACATTTGTTCAAAGAAATTACAAAATTTTATTTTCAATCTGCGAAGAAATAAAAATAAAAAAAATAAATAAAATAAATACTATCGTGAAGAAAGTTTGTTGAGGAGAGAAAGTGAGACGATTTCAAAAACTTAAATGATTTTGTAAAAGAAAAATGAAAATTCAAAAAGGAAAACCTTTTGATTATATTTTTCTTTTCTCCGCTTAGAAAAGAGAAAAGTTAATTACCAGTCATGGTGAACATTCAGATGCAAGAAACACATGAATAATTTTTTTGGAGTGTTTCACTGAAGCAGATGAAAAAAGAAGTTTTAAAAATATTACTGGAAATAAAATAATATAATCTCATTCAAATAATTTGATAGCTTGTAAAAAAAAGGAACAAAAGTACTTTTTAAGCTTAATGAAAGAAAATCACACTTCATACAGTTCTGCCTAAGATTTAAATGGTAAATTAAAAATGTAACTTTGGAAAGAAAGCAATTACTTTCTCAAGTAATTTTAAAGAACATTGCTCTGGCGTCTGGCAGGTTTAAGTCAACATATCAAAATGCAATGGCAAAGGACCAGATATACTCTTCATGACAACAGTCTTCTATGATGGAAATATTATTCAAGTAGAAGATATTTTTTGTATCCCACTATTTACTACAACATCAGAGAAGACCAGATGATACTTCTTCATGACAACAGTCTTACTATGATGGAAATATATTCAAGTAGAAGATATTTTTTGTATCCCACTATTTACTACAACATCAGAGAAGACCAGATATAACCTCTTCATGACAACAGTCTTCTATGATGGAAATTTATTCAAGTAGAAGATATTTTTTGTATCCCACTATTTACTACAACATCAGAGAAGACCAGATATACTTCTTCATGACAACAGTCTTCTATGATGGAAATATTATTCAAGTAGAAGATATTTTTTGTATCCCACTATTTACAAACATCAGAGAAGACCAGATATACCTCTTCATGACAACAGTACTTCTATGATGGAATATTATTCAATAGAAGATATTTTTTGTATCCCCACTATTTACTACAACATCAGGAAGACCAGATATACTTCTTCATGACAACAGTCTTCTATGATGGAAATATTATTCAAGTAGAAGATATTTTTGTATCCCACTATTTACTACAACATCAGAGAAGACCAGATATACCTCTTCATGACAACAGTCTTCTAATGATGGAAATATTATCAAGTAGAAGATATTTTTTGTATCCCACTATTTACTACAACATCAGAGAAGACCAGATATACTTCTTCATGACAACAGTCTTTCTATGATGGAAATATATTCAAGTAGAAGATATTTTTTGTATCCCACTATTTACTACAACATCAGAGAAGACCAGATATACCTCTTCATGACAACAAGTCTTCTATGATGGAAATATTATTCAAGTAGAAGATATTTTTTTGTATCCCACTATTTACTACAACATCAGAAAGACCAGATATACCTCTTCATGCAACAGTCTTCTATGATGGAAATATTATTCAAGTAGAAGATATTTTTTGTATCCCACTATTTACTACACATCAGAGAAGACCAGATTATACCTCTTCATGACAACAGTCTTCTATGATGGAAATATTATTCAAGTAGAAGAATATTTTTGTATCCACTATTTACAACAACATCAGAGAGACCAGATATACCTCTTATGACAACAGTCTTCTATGATGGAAATATTATTCAAGTAGAAGATATTTTTGTATCCACTATTTACTACAACATCAGAGAAGACCAGATATACCTCTTCATGACAACAGTCTTCTATGATGGAATATTATTCAAGTAGAAGATTTTTTTGTTATCCCACTATTTACTACAAACATCAGAGAAGACCAGATTTACCTCTTCATGACACAGTCTTCTTGATGGAAATATTATTCAAGTAGAAGTATTTTTTGTATCCACTATTTACAACCATCGAGAAGACCAGATATATACCTCTTCATGACAACAGTCTTCTATGATGAAATATTATTCAAGTAGAAGATATTTTTTTGTATCCCACTATTTACTACAACATCAGAGAAGACCAGATATACCTCTTCATGACAACAGTCTTCTATGATGGGAAATATTATTCAAGTAGAAGATTTTTTTGTATCCCACTATTTACAACAACATCAGAGAAGACCAGATATACCTCTTCATGACAACAGTCTTCTATGATGGAAATATTTTCAAAGTAGAAGATTTTTTTGTATCCCACATTTACAACAATCAGATATACCCTCTTCATGACACAGTCTTTCTATGATGGAAATCTATATCTCTCAGTCAGATGATGTACATTGCACATTGCTCAAGTAGTAACAGGAATGGATACCCAACTATTCTTTTTTTTTTACTAGATCAGCCATAAGTATGGCCTGTGTCAGTTGATTTTTTGTCTAAAAGAAAAATACATGTCCCATAATAGTTGGTACATTTTCATAATGAATTTAATACACTAAATGTAACAACCAGTTATGGGACAATGGTTGTATTATCATTTTACTATTTCTGTCCCATAATAGTTGCTACATTTTCCAAAATATTTAATACACAAAATGTAACAATGATTAAAGGACAATGGTTGTTTTATCATTTTACAAACTTCTGTCCATAATAATGAATACATTTTCATATAATTAATACACAAAATGTAACAATGATTATCGGACAATGGGCATAAACCCCCAGATTTCAATCCCACTTATGGACTTACTAGAAATGTCTACCTGGCATCACCTGGGTAGAGGGGGATTTTTAAAATGTTAGTCTCGCAGATCCATTATTACTTATCGCGAGTGGCCTCCATCCTGGTTGCCCCATAAAAATCCCACAGAAATATATAACAATATAGTAAGAGATTTCCATTCAATGATTTTTAAAAAAGATATAAATGATGCAATTAATTCAATCAATCAATATTATATTTCAAAGTGAAAAAAAAAAAAAAACATACAAAAAAAAATAAATAAACAAAATAACAATGCAAATGACTTTTCCTTCTGTTACTTTTCAAATTTGAATTTTTTAATATCTTCCCAAATTAAATAAATCAATCTTCATTATTTTTGCTCAGAAACCAAGCCCTGGTGATATTTATGTTTAATATATATTTACTTTGTCATTAAATTGTTTTAATTTTCGAAGTTTCCTCCGGACATCAAATACTCACAACTGCCCTTTAATATATGTGCAGATGATGAACTAAGTCCTGGTACCATATCCCATTCTAGCGCCCACCATTGACCAACAACATTTTTGGCTGGTGCCATAATTTTAAACCCCTCAGTATACATGTTTAGAAATAGAGAGGTAGGAAAAATATGTGTTTGTTTAACAAATGTTGCATTGAGTAGAAATTTTATCAGTTTGGTTAAATCTCATATCCTTCATATTTCCCTTCTCTGTATATAATGTTCATTGAAGATTGAATGCAAGAAGTCTCTATATTTTGAGATCAAAGACATTCTGATGATCATCCATTTTGCATTCTGATGACATCATGGACATATACAGAAGGGAACATTTTGGAAGCTTGAATTTAGCTTAAATACTGTATTTATGCTGTATTCATTTCTGCAGAAAATCTCATTCAACTGTTTGTTTTTATTTTCATTATGAAACATCAAAAATATTGGAATCTTTTTGTGTTAGACAACATAAAAAAAATATTGGTATGATAAAAAAATAATTTGGCACATACATGTGTCGAAACTAATATCATACAGTTTATCTTTGTCGATATAAGCACAGATCACACATTGATTATATAAGTGGTAGGTTAAGCATTGAACAAGGTTAATAGTGGTATAGCTGATATATGAATTAGATACTTGTTCAGCAAAGGTGATACAATCTCTTAAATGACAAGATAATTTGTATATAAGATTGGTGGTCAATAAAAAGAAGTTTTTTGTTATATAATTACCTACTACTAAATATAACATAATCAACTTCCTGGCACAATGTTACCTGAAACAAAATACCATAAGATTTTTTGAGTACTATTTTATATCTATCTGATAAAATCTATATTCTTCTTCATGCATCCAACTTTGTTCAGTCTATTATGTAATATTTTTTCAATGTCAAGAATCTTTACAACGACTAGCGATATAATGGCACCCTCCGGATACATATTTTAATTTTTTCATGTAATAAATATATTAAATTAGAAAGGCTAATGAAACTAAATAAGAATGCAGATAAAAGGATTTGAAAAAGAGAGGGGTATAATCGAAAATAGAACAACTAAACTTACTCTTCCATCACTCCCGTATTTCATTGCTAAATTTTCCTAATTTAACAATTTAGTTAAATTAGGAAGTAAAGAATAAATTACAGTTATTTCTTCTTGTTAATGGATCTTTTAAGATTTATCCGCCCACCCGCCGAGATTTTTGCTCATATTCATTAATGAAATCAAACAATTAGAAATCATAATACTGGCACATTATTTATCAAACCCAAATTTTTAATATCAATATGCAAATTAACATTTCCATTTACACTGTAAACTGCTATTTTGTTGTATATATAAGTAACAATTGCATGTTATTAGTATGTAGATAAGACCAACAGTATTAATAATGTAAAACAATTTATTTGAGTTAAGTTTTAATAAAATAAAATCATGGCAATGTGACGTCAATAACTAAGGGAATTGTGACTTGAGTAGTGATATAGTTTTGGTTACCAGCAGACAAACACACTATCTCCATGATAATTAGATGTGTCATCAATTCAGAGTCTTACTTTATATTTTTAATCTTTACAATCAATCTGTTTATTTGTATATATAAATGTTACATTTTTCTTCCTAGAGAGCAGAGTGTAGTATCTGCATGATCCGTGGTTTTTTTTTTCTGAGCTGGAATCAGTTATTATCTCTGACCAAGAAACCATTTACTGGGGGAGGAATATAAAAATGGTGAGTGGGAGGAGCAAGAAGAAGGTGTGAAGGAGAAAAGTATGAGGTAGAAAGCTCAATAAAAAGAAGAAAAAAGAAAAACCCAAAGAAAACCAGGTGAAAGTAAAAATATATATATATGTTATATATAGAAAGGGTAGGGAAGGGTAAGAGAGAGAGAGAGAGAGAGAGAGAGAGAGAGAGAGAGAGAGAGAGAGGGAGGGGCTTTGCTGGCTGATTTAAAAAGATGAGTGAAAGATTGAAAGCATAACAAATGAAAATCTATACATATATAAAAGGCAGTTGTGTGAATCTGTATGTCCTGGAGGAAACTTTGAAAAATAAAACAATTAAATGACAAAGTAAATATATATACACATTAAATAACACCAGGGCTTGGGTTTTGAGTAAAAAATACTAGAGATTTGATTTACATTCATGAAGATAATTAAAATTAAATTTACATGATAACAGCATTGATTTTTTTTTTTCATTTAATATTTTAGATAGTAGACATTAACATTTCTTTCAGCATTGCTGGATCAATGCAAGTCTATTTTTTTTACATAGGGATTTAAATGGGCATCCCATGAGGATTCAAATCCCGATTAAGTAATGAATGGATCTGTGGGACTAACTTTAAAAAATCCCCCTCTACCCGGCGACACCAGGTAGCCACTGCGCTAGTGCTAAATAGATGTGATACATTAAAAAAGAATTATGGGAGCAATAGAGTAAAGGAAAGATAACAGAAAGGATACAGCTGAAAGATGTGTGAGCATCCGTTATTTCTTTTTTCAAATATAAAACTAATCCATATTTGGATAATGTTATGGAGGCATGTGGTCTAATGGTTAGAGTCATAGGAAAATGGACTCGTCGACACAAGTTCAATTCCTGGAGGAACCTGTTTGAATTTTACATAATGCTAATACCCTTGGGAAAGGTATGAATCCAATTCTCACTCCAACTATAGTTAAAATAGTAGGGCAGACTGGGCTCTTTAACCATGGCTAGGTAACCAGTCTAGGAGAAGGAAAACTCTGATTCAAACCTGTTAAACTCCGCTTAAGAAATTGACTTTGTGTCACATCAAAAGAGGATAGACTCTCCTTTCGCTGTCTCACTGATACTAACAATTTTATATGTTTATCTTCTTATTCCTCCATATGTATGTTATACTTTCATTCTAGCTTCCACTGTCATGATTCTGAACTACAGATTAAATACCCTGATTGTTAGAACATTATGTTAAAAGGATGATAAGTTATAAGTTCAATGGTAAGTGATTGCCTGCCACAGATTTTTATTATGAGATAGAAACATTAAACATTATTCCCATGAAATGCGAAATATTTTAAAAATCTGAAATGTAGGTTAATGTGTGTAATTTCTTTTTTCATTTAAATCCTTAAATAAAAGTGTTGTCATTATAAATGTGGAATTTAAATTAAGACTTTTATGATGTACAAAAAAGATGGAGTTGAAATAAAATACTATTTTCCTTGGAAACAAGAGAAAATTGACTTCACTGATAATTTTTGTTATAGTTATTATATTCTAAGTTAAAAGTCATTGTTGAACCCCATGTGTTTAATCATTAATATATATGCACACAATGAAATTGCATTAACAAAATTATTGTAAAAATTCTTCAAATCTTATATTTGGCAAAAATCATAAATTTCCATAAATACTATGAGTTGAATAAAACAAAAAAAGATGTGTAAACATGAAAAGTTCTTGCTCTCCTATTAAGATGAAAATTTAAGTTCAAAATTTTCCTGTTTTGAGCAATTATTTTTTTTAGAATAGTTTTTTTTGGTGTTTTTTTGTTTTTTTTTTTCCAATAATTTTTCTTCACAAATTGAAAAAGAGGACAGTAATAGTTGTTTGTTTACATGTTATCTGCATCGTACACCAAAGGTAAAAAAGAGAGAGAGAGAGAGAGAGAAGAGAGAGAGAGAGAGAGTTTTCCAGTTATAGGAGTTAAAAAAAGGTGTCAAAAATTCTCATGTTCATTGGATCAATGTTGGATAATGAATTACCTTGTGAATTGTGACGTAGAAAAATAAAAAATGTGATAGAAAACATAGCAAATAGGGGAATGGATGCAGATAATTTTTAAAATGTTCCAATAAAAGAAAACACTGAAAAAGTCAAAACAAATTTTAAGCAGCAATGTAGAATAAAAATTTTAAAAAGATGGAGATGAAACAGTGACTTTATACACTCCTGTTTTATTAATGTGTCTCTTTAGATTAATAGCGTCTGGAATTCAGAGATAAGTCTTTGTTATTATTCCATGTTTATCTTGAGGAAAATATAAGTGAAAAAAAAAAGAAAAGAAGATTGTTGTTATCTAAGAAAAATGAAAGGGCTTAAATTGATTATTAATATTTGTTTCATGTAAAATCCAGGCAAGAGAGTAGAAGACAATTTCCAATAAGGATGACTTTTCAATCTCTCTTTCTATAAAACAGTTACATGCATATAAAGATAAACAGTCAAGTTGTGTTTTTTTTTCTTCTTTTTCTTGATAATTTGATTAGCTGAGTTCATTTTGATATCAGTGATCCTTATAGAAAACTTCCAATCCAAGTCAATTGCTTCAATGATAGAAATGCACTGAGAACTTACATTTCTAGAATCGATCAGTGCAATTGTTATGATATTCATTTCCCAGACCATATGACCTTTAGGCACCCCTTTTGCGATTTCGATTAGTGAGGACATTTTTTTTTCCATTTACCCGCCAAAATCCGGTTAATTGTTAACAGACAATTTTTAGAGTTTTTTTTTTTTTTTAATTATAAAACTAACCCCTAACCCTAAACAAAACCGGATTTTGACGGTGTAAATGAGAAAAGTGTCCTTGTGAGTCGAGATCGCGGAAGGGGTGCCTAAAAGGTCATATGGTCCCATTTTCCTAAGCCTAGATTCATTACCCTTTTAATATTCCTCTCTGGATTTCTGTGAATATAAATAAATCATGTACTTATTTCATGTTACAATCCAAAGTTGAGACTGTCAAGATTCCTTCTTACCATTTTGAAATCAGACAACGCAAAGCAGCAATAAAAAACGTTTCAAAGACAACTGTCATTTTTTTTTAAATGCTGTGTCCAGTACCATCTTTAAACGGTTAATACCTATCTGTCATCAGAAAGAATCCAACCAGTAATCCACACGCATAATGAGATTGAGTTTTTCTGTCAGACAGTATCAAGTTCTTTGGCTAACTCTTTCTTAGACAAACAAGATTGATTGATCAGAAAATGGGCAGATTTTTTTCTTCTTTTTCTTTTTATCACATCGACAATCAATTGATCATTTTTTTTTTTTTAAATATCAGAAAAAATTGAACAGCACTCTTTAGACATTATTATCTCTTGGAATTAGGGTATTCATTTTGGGGAAAATTATGGCAAAGTCTTCAGTGAATGCCAAAATTCATTGCTGATTTTTTAGTGGTCAACTTAAACCAATCATCTTTTGGAGGAGAAGAGGTGAAATCTTTTTTGATAATGTACATGATGTCTTATGTACATAATCATATATTCTTTTTGTCTTATTTCATTGAAGACATTTCATTATTTTGTTTAGAGATCAGCAAATTCATTGAACTGATTTTGCTGTCCAAAAACAATGCGTTTAAATCAAGCAAATCCTCCTATCTCTATATAAGTGGTACATGTGTATAATATATATATATATATATTTATATAACTGATTGGATTCATTGCTTTCTCTAACAACCATTCTCAAAGAAATAGACAAATTAACAGACAGACGGAATAAGACAAATAAGACTGACAGTCAAATAAAATTGGATTCAAATAGACAAAAAAAAAAAACTGACAAAAAGACAATAAAAAAACAAATATAACAAAAAGAATTCTCTAGTACACAACAAAAACCAACATCAACAAATAGGAAAAACAACAAGACAGAAAAGCTAACAGACAGACAATTTACTGACAAAGATGTCCAAAGCAGGAAATTAGCAGCCTTATATACAGCCATTTTGTTATTGCTTTCCCTCCTTTTCTTCATTCAGCCGCCCCCTTTTTTTTCCTACTAGAATACAGATTTATTTAAAGTTGGCTGCAGAGATTTCCAATGGACACACATTTGTTCAAGAATTACAAAATTTTTTTCAATCTGCGAAGAAAAAAAATAAAAAAATAAATAAAATAAATACTATCGTGAAGAAAGTTTGTTGAGGAGAGAAGTGAGAAACGATTTCAAAAACTTTAAAATGATTTGTAAAGAAAACATGAAAATTCAAAAGGAAAACCTTTTGATTATATTTTCTTTTCTCCCTTAGAAAAGAGACAAGTTAATTACCAGTCATGTGACATTCATGCAGAAACAACATGAATAATTGTTTTGGAGTGTTTCACTGAAGCAGATGAAAAAAGAGTTTTAAAAAATATTAAACTGGAAATAAATAATATATCTCATTCAAATAATTTGATAGCTTGTAAAAAAGGAACAAAAGTACTTTTAAGCTTATGAAAGAAAAATCACCTTCATACAGTCTAGCCCTAAGATTAAATGGTAACAAATTAAAATTAACTTGTGAAAGAAACATTCTTTCTCCAAGTAATTTAAAGACATTGGCTCTGCGTCTGGCAGGTTTACAGTCAACATTCAAAATCATGGCAAAGGGCAAGCTTCAAATTCTAAATTCTTAAACAAGCACACTTCTTGTGGAATAAGTAATATTAACCATGTTTCTACTTTCATATGACTGTTGTGGAGATAGTTTATATTGACCCTCCCTAAGATTGAACTCACCAATGCTATAAAAGTCAACCAATTTTAAGTTGTTGATGATTTCTAAGGTTTAGTTCCAATTTTAAGTGTTTAATGATTTCTGATTGCAAAATGTTGTAGCTTCAGTTCTGAGCATAAATCATCTATCTTTTTGTTAAATAATGTTCATATATGTGATAATAATAGAAAAAAAATGTTGTCATAGATGCAGTGCCACATTGGGATATTGATCTTGCTAGGAATCATCAATAACTTAAATATTTTTTTTTATAGCATGTTTTGGATTCCTGAGCAAAAATGCTATTATAACCTATTTTTAGGAGTAGGGAAGCTCTAGAACTCATTTTACAGACAAAAAATAGATTACAAAAAGTCACCATTTTTCACAACCCCTCAAATTTTGGAGAGCTAAAAAGTCACATAAAAGCCTTCCCAATTTTTTGAAATTGGAAAAGCTCAAATTTGGGTATTGTCTAACATAGTCCTAAGCTGTACAAAATTTCAGAAAAGATTGAAGGGGGGGTGGTGGTGATAATTTTACTTTTTTCTGGATGATTTGACATGGAATTAACCTTAATGTAATTATATTACCCCTAAAATAATGAATGGATGACAAGAATGTTGGACCAGACTTTCATTTGAAATATCAATTATTAAGTGGCATTGATTTGAGTTTGCTAAGTAAGCCAGTATTTTAAATTTGCTGATTTTTAAGGCTGGCAGGTTCTTTTCACTTGAAAGATTGGCGCATACAATCATTATCTTTGAATTTTTTTTTATTTTAACCAAAGTTAGACAAATCAAATCTTTGAAATATTCATCTATTTCTCTTAACAAAATTTGATCAAATTATTTTAAAACAGAAAAGAAAGAAACTTAAGAATAGACTTGTTAAAAATCAATATTTGATTAATAACAGTATGATCAATTTCATTCATATTTTTTATTTTCATAAAACCAATATTGACTACATTTTCATGCCTGACATAGGCTATATTTGTAGAGTTTCTAGTATGAGTGAAATCAGCTTTTGAGTACTGGCATATAAAGACACATCCTCATTTCAGCAGGTCAGATTCAGGAAAAAAAGTTTTTTAGTGTATTTAAGCATATATTGTTGAAAACAGTCAAGCTGTGCATTACACAAGCAGAAACATAGCTGTATAAAGCAATTTGGCAGTAAAATAAGGATGCATGGAGTTTAGGGTAGGTAAAAGTACTGAGTGTAAGCTGGGTTAATGAGCATCATAAGAGAAGATTAGCCTAGACCTACTGGGGAGGTCTCAAACGTCACCTACGATGTATAAGACGCAGGGCAATATTTTGAGCCAAAAATTTTGGAAAAAAAAGTGCGTCCTATATGTTGTCAAATACAGTATATATCAAGCAAAATTTAACTATCCTTATATAAATCAAAATCAGACAAGAATGGCTATATTGATAAATTTTAATAAAATATCTCATTTATCGGCTATTTTACTCTGATCTTAGTATGATTTCTAAATGTTGTGGGGTTTTAAGGGGTCAAATAAGAACAAAACAATGGGTAACAAATGTAGGAAATGTATTAACAAAGAATAGACATTAACAGTACAGAGAAGTGGGATTATGTCCGACAATAGAGTTAATGAGCTGACTCGCATTGGCTTACTCTCAGCCATAAATTGTCCCTTGTTACTTATAGTAACCGTCGGCGCATTCCATTAGTCTACAGGGTATATCACCTATAACACTAAATCTTTGAAATGTAAAGATAACTCAGAAAAGTTGGGCTTGTAATTTGTTTCTATTTCAATGTTTATTTTCATCATCCCCAGAACTTTATCAATAAAAATAACTCCTAATCTTTTCATAGGAATAAAAAAGATAAAAAATAAGAAGAAAAATAATCAATTCCAATGGAATAAAGGTTTGGTTTGTTTTGTTTTACGGCATTTCAACCTAGTGGGTCATTTATGCCGATAAAGTTTTGAAATAAATCAATTCTTAATGGATAATACAATTTTGTTTTATCAACTCATGTTTTTTCTATTTAACCCATAGATGGACCCTAACAGGTACTACCACTCCGGGTCAGAGTGGACCAGGGAGCAATGGTGATGAAGGGGTGCTCCACATTCCCCAAACCTCCAAAACTGGAACCTCACCATCAAAATAGAGTTTAACGTCATTCCCAGAATATGTAGACCCGCAGCCACCGCCTACTAGCACCCATAATGATAAAAAGGGCTTGGGGTTTGCCATAAGGGCAATAGGGTTTTGGGAAAATCATATAGGTGCTAGGGCTTGACGTGACCAGCCGATTGATCGGAGGGTGGAATAAAGGATTTTGTGGATAAAATTCAAGAGCAAAAGTAGAATAATTAGCAAAAGATGAAGAATGATGTTTGGTCAGCGATTTTTGACTTGATAAAGATCAGAAGAAACATGAAAATATTAACCTAATTATCAATAACTCTTATTTGTTAATCAAATATTGCATAGAAACAAGATTGAATTGCAACATATGCTAAGATATAAAGATGAATAATAAATGTAAATATGAAACAGGTGCAAATGTGTTTGTGCTCATATCTTTATTTACCTGATATATCTTAGAATTGATTAACAAGAATAAATCTATTGAGTGTTGTAATATTCATAAGGGTATATGATATCAATAGAATCTAGCAGAAACTCCATAGGTGTGTGTGGTGTGTGTTGGTGTGTGTTGTGTGTCGGGTGTGTGTGTGGTGTGTGTGTGGTGTGTGTGTGTGTGTGTGTTGGTGTGTGTGTGTTGGTGTGTGTGTGGTTTGTGTAACGTGTGCAGTAGATGCATTGATCACATGACAAGAGCACCACAATTTGATAGATGCAATTTCAATTTTGTTTCTTGAAACATAGGCTTTGCATTATTTTCATTGAAGTGTTAACACTGTTCCAGCCAATTTTCATGCAATTTGTATCAATCAAAAACTTTTAGAAAGGGAAACCAAAAAATCATTTGTGGAAAAAAAAAAAAAAGAGAAACATGAAAAGGCAATTTTGTTATGTAATGGTCAAGGGGTTATATAGAAGAAGATATTTCGAAACAATCTGAAAATGATCCAAAATTAAGGGAGAGAATGGAGGGGGGGTGTAAGAAAGTTCACCACTTCTTAAAACAAAGTGAAAAGAAGAAAAAAAAAGGATCTAATCCAATTAGAAAAGATCCCACTTTTCTTGATAACATGATAAACAGTGAGAGTGTAAAAATCCAACTGCTTCCATTCACCTCTGTTCAAAATGACTTCAAATTAGAGGAACGTGAAAAAAGGAGAATGCCAACTATGAAAAGAAAGAAAAATGTCTATCTTGGAGAAGTACCAAAGAAACATGGAATATGTACTGGAATTCCCTTAGTTACCATTTTTGTTCTTTTTTTGCAGATAAGCTTCATTTCATCAGAATGAAACAAGATTTTTATCATTATTCTCTTTGAATTTTTATTCTTTTTAAAAATTGATCCACTTGTTTCATCAATCAGATTTATTTTCTTGTCTTCATCATTTCTGTTTTCTTTCTTATTACAGTAACCAATTTTCTAGATATTTTTCTTTATCATTGCTAATCAATGGATCTTTCTGGACTAACATTTTCATCTTTATTCTCATCATATAAATCAATCTGCTGTCATTTTTCCAGATGCACTGTCCCTGGCTACAACCATTTGTTGTTTTGGAATATTCTTTCCATTTGCAGTTTTGTAATTGCTTCTTCAAAGGAAGACATGAGGGTGGACAGTGGGAGGCGGTTCCTCTGTTCATTTTTACTCTTTTTCAACAATGATTCTCTAAAGTGAAATAAAATTCTAATGTTGGGAGCATATTCATATTCCCAAGAGAGAAAGAATTATTGGTTTTAGCAATCAAATGATCTAACACCAATATCTGTATTTAAAAAAAAAAAATGAAATTATAGAAAATCCTGAGGCAAGAAATATGCCTGTTCCAATTTAAAAATAATTGACAGACAAGAATTCAAACAAAAACCAAAAACATTTTTAATCTAATCCATAACAAATTATTAAACAACTGAATCAGTTGTTTTGGTTGGTTGCCTGATTTTCTGTCTCTTTTGTCCATTTGATGTCGATTGATTCTTTCAAGTTCAAATATCAAATAAGTCATCTTTTTTTTTGGCATTTTATTTACCATCTAAAGAATGGTAAATCAGATTTTGAATATGGAACTCATTGCAGAACTGAAATAGTGATATTGCTTAAAGAATTCAGAAAATAATCAGAATATTTAGAGATAGCAGGATTAGTCTGAAATTAAATTTGGAGTTTATTTCTATATTGCAAGTTTTTCAAAACATTGAATGACAGAAATAGTTGGAAATAAGAAAAGTAATAAAATAAAATTTATGAGCAGGGTCAAGGTCTAAGCAGCATTAAATAAATTTCTCAATTAGTTTATTAAAGTTAACATAGAAACAAACAACAGTCGGAGCACGAATAGGATTTCAATTTTAAAGGAGTTTTTATTTGATGTAAGGTCTTAAAATACTTCTTAATAACTTTAGTCTCAAACTGAAATTACTAATAATGTTTGAGATGACGCTTGATGATTAGTAATTATCTGCGTTATTTGAACAATTGTCCTCATCTTCATTGTTATCTGTACAACGTTTCAGCCGATGTGCCTCCGGCCTTCTTCAGTATTTCTTGTCAGACTCAGGAACCTCTTGTTGTAATTGGGAACCTTCTTGTCATAATCAGGAGCCATCACAGAACTTTGAAAAACCTAAGTCCTTTATTCAGTCCATGGGTAGTGCCCGTTTACATTCTGCTAACCCATAGCGGGAAGAGGTGTTAAGCTGTGTTAATTATTATTCTATGTTACTGCTGCCCGTGACCAGGATTGAACTACTAGTCCAGAGATAATTGTCACTTAGAACTGTCTTAATCTAACTCCTTTATCCACTAGGCCATGTGTCTAATTGGACCCCAGATATGGTCTAGCGGAATGAGAAAGGAACCCCCATGACGCATAAAGGTTAGTTCAAGTTCCATGATGGCTCCAATTACAACAAGAAGTTCCTGAGTCCAAGGAAGGTGCCCAAGTCAAGAAGTTCCAAGTCGACAAGAAATACCTGAAGAGGTCGGAGGGCAACATTGGCTGAAATGTTGTGAGATAACAAGAAGATGAGGACAATAGTTTGAATAACGCTGAAATTATTAACTTTAAAAATCTTAAGGCTATTCTTGTTTATTTAAGCAAGATTCATTTCTCAAATAATAAACTCGTAAAAAGATGAACAGGAATCTCATCATCTTTCATAACTGGAAAATCATTTCTGGACATATAAAACTTTGCTTTTTAATAAATGTATAACAATGAAAAAGTAGATATTCAGAGCCAAACGGTTTCTTTACAGAAACATTTGATTTCACTTTGAAGTTTTCCTGGTTTTCTAATTTTAAAATTAAAAACAAAATGATTTATTTAAGTTTGCCACCAATAAGACAAACGTTCCAAAAACAGGTAATAGTTTACAAAAAAGTGAAAAAGAAAATGATACAAAGTTGATTGAGTTGAGAAGAGAGAGAAGAGAGAGAGAGAGAGAGAGAAAGAGAGTGTGTGTGTTGATTGGAGAGATGAGTGGAGAGAGAGAGAGAAATTATTAAACTATTAATAATCTTGTAATTAACATTCATTGGCAGAGGAAGATTTGAAATGTAAGCGTATTATTCAGACAAGTTATCTTGATTTTTTGTGTTAATGTGTCAACAAGATTTCGAATCTCTTTGTGGGGGAAAATCTCAATGTCAGGTGACAGAAGTAAAAAATCCCAAATGAGATAAGAAACATCCTGCAAAGTAACAAAATACATCAGAGATGAGACAAATCTTAATTCCTCTTCTCTCTCTCTCACTCTCTCTCCATCACACACACACACTCTCTCTCTCTCTCTCTCTCTCTCTCTCTCTCTCTCTCTCTCAACCTCATCAACTTTGATCATTTTCTTTTCACTTTTTTGTAAACTATTCCTGTTTTTGGAACGTTTGTCTTATTGTGGCAAACTGTAATGAATAAATCATTTTTGTTTTTAATTTTAAAATTAGAAACAGGAAAACTTCAAAAGTGGAAAATCAAATGTTTCTGTTAAAGAAACCGTTTGCTCTGAATATCTACTATTATTCATTGTTTATACATTTATTAAAAAGCAAAGTTTATATGTCCAGAAATGATTTTCAGTTATGAAAGATGATGAGATTCCTGTTCATCTTTAAGGAGTTTATTATTTGAGAAATGAATCTTGCTTAATAAACAAGAATAGCCTTAAGATTTTTAAAGTTAATAATTTCAGCGTTATTCAAACTATTGTCCTCATCTTCATTGTTATCTGCACAACATTTCAGCCAATGTGCCCTCCGACCCTCTTCAGGTATTTCTTGTCGGACTTGGGAACCTTCTTGGACTTGGGAACCTTCTTGGACTCAGGAACCTTCTTGTTGTAATTGGGAGCCATCATGGAACTTTGAACCTAACCCTTTATGCAGTCCATGGGGGTATCCTGTTCTCATTCCGCTAACCATATCTGGGGTCCAATTAGACACATGGCCTAGTGGATAAAGGAGTTAGATTAAGACAGTTCTAAGTGACAATTATCTCTGGACTGTAGGTTCAATCCTGGTCAAGGGCAGCAGTAACATAGAATAATAATTAACACAGCTTAACACCTCTTCCCCAGCTATGGTTAGCAGAATGTAAACGGGATACCCCCATGGACTGAATAAAGGACTAGGTTCAAAGTTCTGTGATGGCTCCTGATTATGACAAGAAGGTTCCCAATTACAACAAGAAGGTTCCTGAGTCTGACAAGAAATACCTGAAGAAGGCCGGAGAGCACATCGGCTGAAACATTGTACAGATAACAATGAAGATGAGGACAATTGTTCAAATAACGCAGATAATACTAATCATCAAGCGTCATCTCAAACATTATTAGTAATTTCAGTTGAGACTAAAGTTATTAAGAAGTATTTTAAGACACTCATCAAATAAAACTCCTTTAAAATTGAAATCCTATTCGTGCTCGACTGTTGTTTAGTTTCTATGTTAACTTTAATAAACTAATTGAGAAAATTTATTTAATGCTGCTTTGACCTTGACCCCTGCTCATAAATTTATTTTATTACTTTTTCTTATTTCCAACTATTTCTGTCATTCAATGTTTGAAAAACTTGCAATATAGAAATAAACTCCAAATTTAATTTCAGACTAATCCTGCTATCTCTAAATATTCTGATTATTTCTGAATATTCTTTAAGCATATCACTATTTCAGTTCTGCAATGAGTTCCATATTCAAAAATCTGATTTACCATTCTTTAGATGGTAAATAAAATGCCAAAAAAAAAGATGACTTATTTGATATTTGAACTTGAAAGAATCAATCGACATCAAATGGACAAAAGAGACAGAAAATCAGGCAACCAACCAAAACAACTGATTCAGTTGTTAAAAAATTTGTTATGGATTAGATTAAAAATGTTTTTGGTTTGTTTGAATTCTTGTCTGTCAATTATTTTTAAATTGGAACAGGCATATTTTTGCCTCAGGATTTTCTATAATTTCATTTTTTTTTTTAAATACAGATATTGGTGTTAGATCATTTGATTGCTAAAACCAATAATTCTTTCTCTCTTGGAATATGAAATATGCTCCCAACATTAGAATTTTATTTCACTTTAGAGAATCATTGTTGAAAAGAGTAAAAATGAACAGAGGAACCGCCTCCCACTGTCCACCCTCATGTCTTCCTTTGAAGAAGCAATTACAAAACTGCAAATGGAAAGAATATTCCAAAACAACAAATGGTGTAGCCAGGGACAGTGCATCTGGAAAAATGACAGCAGATTGATTTATATGATGAGAATAAAGATGAAAATGTTAGTCCAGAAAGATCCATTGATTAGCAATGATAAAGAAAAATATCTAGAAATTGGTTACTGTAATAAGAAAGAAAACAGAAATGATGAAGACAAGAAAAAAATCTGATTGATGAACAAGTGGATCAATTTAAAAAGAATAAAACTTCAAAAGAATAATGATAAAATCTTGTTTCATTCTGATGAAATGAAGCTTATCTGCAAAAAAGAACAAAGAATGGTAACTAAGGAATTCCAGTGCATATTCCATGTTTCTTTGGTACTTCTCCAAGATAGACATTTTTCTTTTCTTTTCATAGTTGGCATTCTCCTTTTTCACCGTTCCTCTAATTTGAAGATCATTTTGAACAGAGGTGAATGGAAGCAGTTGGATTTTACACTCTCACTGTTATCATGTTATCAAGAAAAGTGGGATCTTTTCTAATTTGGATTAGATCCTTTTTTTTTTCTTCTTTTCACTTTGTTTTTAAGAAGTGGTGAACTTTCTTACCCCCCCCCCATTCTCTCCCTTAATTTTGGATCATTTTCAGATTGTTTCGAAAATATCTTCTTCTATATAACCTTGACCTATTCATAACAAAATTGCCTTTTCATGTTCTTTTTTCTTTTTTTTTTTTTTTTTTTCTTTTTTCCACAAAATGATTTTTTGGTTTCCCCTTTCTAAAAGTTTTGATTGATACAAAATGCATGAAAATTGGCTGGAACAGTGTTAACACTTCAATGAAAATAATGCAAAGCCTAGTTTCAAGAAACAAAATTGAAATGGCATCTATCAAATTGTGGTGCTCGTCATGTGATCAATGCATCTACTGCAACACGTTACACCACACACCACACACACACACCAATCACTCACACACACACACACACACACACACACACCACACACCACACAACAACACACACACTCACACACGCACACCACACACACGCACACACACCTATGGAGCTCTGCTAGATTCTATTGATATCATATACCCTTATGAATATACAACACTCAATAGATTTATCTTGTTAATCAATTCTAAGATATATCAGGTAAATAAGATATGAGCAACAAACACATTTGCACCTGTTTCATTATTTACATTTATTATTCATCTTTATTTATTAGCATATGTTGCAATTCAATTCTTGTTCTATGCAATATTTGATTAAACAAATAAGAGTTATTGATAATTAGGTTAATATTTTTCATGTTTCTTCTGATCTTATCGAGTCAAAAAATCGCTGACCAAACATCATTCTTCATCTTTTTGCTAATTATTTCTACTTTTGCTCTTGAATTTTATCACAAAATCCTTTATTCCACCCTCCGATCAATCGGCTTGTCACGTCAAACCTAGCACCTATATGATTTTCCCAACCCTATTGCCCTTATGGCAAACCCCAACCCTTTTTATCATATGGGTGCTAGAAGGCGGTGGCTGCGGTCTACATGTTCTGGGAATGACGTTAAACTCTATTTGATGGTGAGGTTCCAGTTTTGGAGGTTTGGGGAATTGGAGCACCCCTTCATCACCATTGCTCCCTGGTCCACTCAGACCCGGAGTGGTAGTACCTGTTAGGGTCCTATCTATGGGTTAAATAGAAAAACATGAGTTGAAAACAAAATTGTATTATCCATTAAGAATTGATTTATTTCAAAACTTTATCGGCATTAAATGACCCACTGAGGTTGAAATGCCGTAAAACAAAACAAACCAACCTTTTTCCATTGGAAATTGATTATTTTCTTCTTATTTTTTATCTTTTATTCCTATGAAAAGATTAGGGAAGTTTTTTTATTGATAAAGTTCTGGGGATGATGAAAATAACCATGAAATAGAAACAAAATTACAAGCCAACTTTTCTGAGTTATCTTTACATTTCAAAGATTTAGTGTTATAGGTGAATAACCCTGTAGACTAATGGAATGCGCCGACGGTTACTATAAGTAACAGGGACAATTATGGCTTGAGAGTAAGCCAATGCGAGTCAGCTCAAACTCTATGTCGGACGTAATTCCCACTTCTCTGTACTGTAATTGTCTACTCTTTTGTAATACATTTTCCTACAATTGTTACCCATTGTTTGTTCCATTTGACCCCTTAAAACCCCACAACATTTAGAATCATACTAAGATCAGTGTAAAATAGCTATAAATCTAGATATTTTATTTAAAATGTTCAATATAGCATCTTGTCTGATTTGATTTGTATAAGGATAGTTAAATTTTGCTTGATATATACTGTATTTGACAAACATATAGACACACTTTTTTTCCAAATTTTGGCTCAAAAAATTGCCCTGCGTCTTATACATCGTAGGTAAAGTTTGAGACCTCCCGTAGGCCTAGGCTAATCTTCTCTATGATGCTCATTAACCCAGCTTACGCTCAGTACTTTTACCTACCCTAAATTCCATGCATCCTTATTTTACTGCCAAATTGCTTTATACAGCTATGTTTCTGCTTGTGTAATGCACAGCTTGACTGTTTTCAACAATATATGCTTAAATACACTAAAAAACTTTTTTTCCTGAATCTGACCTGCTGAAATGAGGATGTGTCTTATATGCCGGTACTCAAAGCTGATTTCACTCATACTAGAAACTCTACAAATATAGCCTTATGTCAGCATGAAAATGTAGTCAATATTGGTTTATGAAAAATAAATATGAATGAAAATTGATCATACTTTCTTATTAATCAAAAATATTGATTTTTAACAAGTCTATTCTTAAGTTTCTTTTCTTTTCTGTTTTAAAATGATTTGATCAAATTTTGTTTAGAGAAATAGATGAATATTTCCAAAGATTTGATTTGTCTAACTTTGGGTTAAAATAAAAAAAATTCAAAGATAATGATGGTATTGCACCAATCTTTCAAGTGAAAAGAACCTGCCAGCCTTAAAAATCAGAATTTAAAATACTTATCAAACTCAAATCAATGCCACTGTAATAATTTGATATTTCAAATGTATAGGTTGGTCCAACATCTTGTCATCCCTACATATTTTTAGAGGTAATATAATTACATAAGGTTAATTCCATGTCAAATCATCCAGAAAAAAGTAAAATTATCACCCAACCCCTTCAATCTTTCTGAAAATTTTGTACAGCTATGGACTATGGTAAAGTTAGACAATCCCCCAAATGTGAGCTTCCAATTTCAAAAATTGGCAGGGTTATGTTGATTTTTAGCTCTCCAAATTTGAGGGGGTCGTGAAAAATGGAGACTTTTTGTAATCTATTTTTGTCTGTAAAATGAGTTCTAGAGCTTCCCTACTCCTAAAAATACGTTTATAATAGCATTTTTGCTCAGGGAATCCAAAAATGCTATAAAAAATGTTAAGTTATTGATGATTTCCTAGCAAGATCAATATCCCAATGTGGCACTACATCTATGACAACATTTTTTTTCTATTATTATTTCACATATATTGAACATTATTTATACCAAAAAGATAGATTGTTTTTTGCTCAGAACTGAAGCTGCAACATTTTGCAATCAGAAATCATTAACCACTTAAAATTGGTTAACTTTAAGACTTTTCTTAGAAATCATCAACAACTTAAAATTGGTTGACTTTTTTAATACCATTGGTGAGTTCAATCTTAGGGAGGGTCAATATAAACTATCTCCACAACAGTCATATGAAAGGTAGAAACATGGTTAATATTACTTATTCCACAAGAAGTGTGTTTGTTTAAGAATTTAGAATTTGAAGCTTGCCCTTTGCCATGATTTTGAATGTTGACTGTAAACCCTGCCAGACGCAGAGCCAATGTCTTTAAATTACTTGGAGAAAGAATGTTTCTTTCACAAGTTAATTTTTAATTGTTACCATTTAATCTTAGGGCTAGAACTGTATGAAGGTGATTTTTCTTTTCATAAGCTTAAAAGTACTTTTGTTCCTTTTTTTACAAGCTATCAAATTATTTGAATGAAGATTATATTATTTTATTTCCAGTTTAATATTTTTAAAACTCTTTTTTCATCTGCTTCAGTGAAACACTCCAAAACAATTATTCATGTTGTTTTTGCATGAATGTCACATGGCTGGTAATTAACTTTGTCTCTTTTCTAAGGGAGAAAAGAAAATATAATCAAAAGGTTTTCCTTTGAATTTTCATGTTTCTTTACAAATCATTTTAAGTTTTTGAAATCGTTTCTCACTTTCTCTCCTCAACAAACTTTCTTCACGATAGTATTTATTTTATTTATTTTTATTTTCTTCGCAGATTGAAATAAAATTTTGTAATTCTTTGAACAAATGTGTGTCCATTGGAAATCTCTGCAGCCAACTTTAAATAAATCTGTATTCTAGTAGGAAAAAAAAGGGGGGGCTGAATGAAGAAAAGGAGGGAAAGCAATAACAAAATGGCTGTATATAAGGCTGCTAATTTCCTGCTTTGGACATCTTTGTCAGTAAATTGTCTGTCTGTTAGCTTTTCTGTCTGTTGTTTTTCCTATTTGTTGATGTTGGTTTTGTTTGTGTTACTAGAGAATTCTTTTTGTTATATTTGTTTTATTGTCTTTTGTCAGTTTTTTTTTTTTTGTCTATTTGAATCCAATTTTGTTTGACTGTCAGTCTTATTTGTCTTTATTCCGTCTGTCTGTTAATTTGTCTATTTTCTTTGAGAATGGTTGTAGAGAAGCAATGAATCCAATCAGTTATATAAATATATATATATATATATATATTATACACATATACCACTTATAGACTATATAGAGATAGGAGGATTTGCTTGAATTAAACGCATTGTTTTTTGGACAGCAAAATCAGTTCAATGAATTTGCTGATCCCTAAACAAAATAATGAAATGTCTTCAAATGAAATAAGACAAAGAATATATGATTATGTACATAAGACATCATGTACATTATCAAAAAGATTCACTTCTTCTCCAAAAGATGATTGGTTTAAGTTGACCACTAAAAAATCAGCAATGAATTTTGGCATTCACTGAAGACTTTGCCATAATTTTTCCAAAAATGAATACCCTAATTCCAAGAGATAATAATGTCTAAAAGAGTGCTGTTCAATTTTCTGATATTTAAAAAAAAAAAGATGATCAATTGATTGTCGATGTGATAAAAAGAAAAAGAGAGAAAAAAAAATCTGCCCATTTTCTGATCAATCAATCTTTGTTTGTCTAAGAAAGAGTTAGCCAAAGAACTTGATACTGTCTGACAGAAAAACTCAATCTCATTATGCGTGTGGATACTGGTTGGATTCTTTCTGATGACAGATAGGTATTAACCGTTAAAGATGGTACTGGACACAGCATTAAAAAAAAAATGACAGTTGTCTTTGAAACGTTTTTTATTGGCTGCTTTGCGTTGTCTGATTTTCAAAATGGTAAGGAAGGAATCTTGACAGTCTCAACTTTGGATTGTAACATGAAATAAGTACATGATTTATTTATATTCACAGAAATCCGGAGAGGAATATTAAAAGGGCAATGAATCTAGGCTTAGGAAAATGGGACCATATGACCTTTAGGCACCCCTTTTGCAATTTCAACTCACAAGGACACTTTTCTCATTTACACTGTCAAAATCCGATTGTTAGGGTTAGGGGTTAGTTTTATAATTAAAAAAAAACTCTAAAAATCGTCTGTTAACAATTAACCGGATTTTGGCGGTGTAAATGGAAAAAAAAATGTCCTCACTAATCGAAATCGCAAAAGGGGTGCCTAAAGGTCATATGGTCTGGGAAATGAATATCATAACAATTGCACTGATCGATTCTAGAAAATGTAAGTCTCAGTGCATTTCTATCATTGAAGCAATTGACTTGGATTGGAAGTTTTCTATAAGGATCACTGATATCAAAATGAACTCAGCTAATCAAATTATCAAGAAAAAGAAAAGAAAAAAAACAAACTTGACTGTTTATCTTTTATATGCATTAACTGTTTATAGAAAGAGAGATTGAAAAGTCACTCCTTATTTGGAAATTGTCTTCTACTTCTTGACTGGATTTTACATGAAACAAAATATTAATAATCATTTAAGCCCTTTCATTTTCTTAGATAACAACAATCTTCTTTTCTTTTTTTTTCACTTATATTCCTCAAGATAAACATGGAATAATAACAAAGACTTATCTCTGAATTCCAGACGCTATTAATCTAAAGAGACACATTAATAAAACAGGAGTGTATAAAGTGACTGTTTCATCTCCATCTTTTTAAAATTTTTATTCTACATTGCTGCTTAAAATTTGTTTGACTTTTTTTCAGTGTTTTCTTTTGGAACATTTTAAATTATCTGCATCCATTCCCCTATTGCCATGTTTTTATCACATTTTTTATTTTCTACGTCACAATTCACAAGGGTAATTCATTATCCAACATTGATCCAATGAACATGAGAATTTTGACACCTTTTTTAACTCCTATAACTAGAAAACTCTCTCTCTCTCTCTCTCTCTCTCTCTCTCTCTCTCTCTCTCTCACCTTTGGTGTACGATGCAGATAACATAAACAAACAACTATTACTGTCCTCTTTCAATTTGTGAAGAAAAAATATTGGAAAAAAAAAAAAAAACAACCAAAAAAACTATTCTAAGAAAAAATAATTGCTCATAAAAAGGAAATTTTGAACTTAAATTTTTCATCTTAATAGGAAAGCAAGAACTTTTCATGTTTACACATCTTTTTGTTTATTCAACTCATAGTATTTATGGAAATTTATGATTTTTGCCAAATATAAGATTTGAAGAAATTTTTACAATAATTTTGTTAATGCAATTCATTGTGTGCATATATATTAATGATTAAACACATGGGGTTCAACAATGACTTTTAACTTAGAATATAATAACTATAACAAAAATTATCAGTGAAGTCAATTTTCTCTTGTTTCCAAAGGAAAATAGTATTTTATTTCAACTCCATCTTTTGTACGATCATAAAAGTCTTAATTTAAAATTCCACATTTATAATGACAACACTTTTATTTTAAGGATTTAAATGAAAAAGAAATTACAACACATTAACCTACATTTCAGATTTTAAAATATTTCACATTTCATGGGAATAATGTTTAATGTTTCTATCTCATAATAAAAAATCTGTGGCAGGCAATCACTTACCATTGAACTTATAACTTATCATCCTTTTAACATAATGTTCTAACAATCAGGGTATTTAATCTGTTGGTTCAGAATATTAATTTTGATCACATGGTTGGTACATGTAATCAAATTAAAATTCAATAGTAAAATCTTTTTTTAAATAAATACTTTTTAGTCAGAAGTTTATGAATATTTTTCAACTCTTAAGATAAATTTAAAAAAAACAAAAACAAATGAAAGACACATATCTATACTAAAATAGTTTGGTTAAATCAAACTGAATGGACCTAAATTCCACCATCGTATGTCACCTTGTCGAAAGAAAAAAAAAATCCCCAAAATCAGGGAATTAACTGAAGTAAATAAAATTTTCAGTGTTGATATATTAATGAATAAAAGATATAATGCATCAATTATTTTATTTAAAAACTTTTTCATTTTTTCAGGTCAGTTAATTTGAACCACGTATCTTTGAGGCATAACACAGATTCTCAAAGATATGTGGTTCAAAGTTAACTCACCTGAAAATGTAAAAGTTTTTAAATAAAATAACTGGTGCATTATATCTTTTATTCATTAATATATCAACACTGAAAATTTCATTAAATTCGGTTTATTCCCTAAATTTTGGTAATTTTTTTTTTTCTTTCGGCAGGGTGACAATGATAATCGGGGTATTTAATCTGTTGGTTCAGAATCTTTGGAAGCTAGAATGAAAGTATAATATATATGGAGGAATAAGAAGATAAACAACATTATCAGCATTTTAATATAAAATTGTTAGTATCAGTGAGACAGCGAGGGAGTCTATCCTCTTTTTGCTAGCACTAGACCAGAGAGATTATTTTATGCATCTGAGGTGGAGCGTCACACCTACTGTCAGCTTTCTACCTTACCACACAGAAGATGTGCTATTCATAAACAGAGTGGGTGCAGGCCGGTATCAAACCCGGAAACTTGTGCTTCTAAGGCGGATGCTCTATCAACTGATCTAAACTGAATATAACATACGTATTGAGGAATAACATTATCAGCATTTTAATATAAAATAGAGCTTTGAATATTAAAGCATTATGTCCACTGTTTAGTAAATCAGACATTGGAAGATCCAATGAAAATGTAGTATATGTAGACAATAAAATAAGAAACATTATAATTATAATATATAATAGTTGCATCCATTGAAATTCCATGGATGCTGACAACTCAGATTATCTCTTACCTCAAATCTTTTTTATTATCTCATGCCTGAGCCTATATCATCAGATTTTTCCCTTATCCCTTCCAATCTTGTTACCTGTTTTTTTAGCCAAACATTATCCAAATATGTATTTACCAACCCCTCCGCACAAGTAGGATGTGACACAAAGTCAATTTCTTAAGCGGAGTTTAACAGGTTTGAATTAAGAGTTTTCCTTCTCCTAGACTGGTTACCTAGCCATGGTTAAAGAGCCCAGTCTGCCCTACTATTTAACTATAGATGGAGTGAGAATTGGATTCATACCTTTCCCAAGGGTATTAGCATTATGTAAAATTCAAACAGGTTCCTCCAGGAATTGAACTTGTGTCGACGAGTCCATTTCCTATGACTCTAACCATTAGACCACACGCCTCCATAACATTATCTAAATATGGATTAGTTTTATATTTGAAAAAAGGAATAAGGGATGCTCACACATCTTTCAACTGTATCCTTTCTGTTATCTTTCCTTTACTCTATTGCTCCATAATTCTTTTTTAATGTATCACATCTATTTTGCACTAGCAGTGGCTACCTGGTGTCGCCTGGGTAGAGGGGGATTTTTTTAAGTTAGTCCCACAGATCCATTATTACTTAATCGGGATTCGAATCCTCATGGTATGCCCCATTTAAATCCCTAAGTAAAAAAATAGACCTTACATTGATCCAGCTACTCTGAAAATAAATGTTAATGTCTACTATCTAAAATATTAAATGAAAAAAAAATTAAATGCTGTTATCATGTAAATTTAATTTTTTAATTATCTTCACGAATGTAAATCAAATCTCTATTATTTTTACTCAAAAACCAAGCCCTGGTGTTATTTAATGTGTATATATATTTACTTTGTCATTAATTGTTTTATTTTCAAAGTTTCCTCCAGACATGCAGATTCACACAACTGCCTTTTATATATGTATAGATTTTCATTGTTATTTGTCTTTCAATCTTTCACTCATCTTTTTATAATCAGCCAGCAAACCTCTCTCTCTGTCTCTGTCTGTCATTTCCAACCCTTCCCTGCCCTCTCTATATATACATATACATATTTTACTTTCACCTGGTTTTCTTTGGGTTTTTCATTTTTCTTCTTTTTATTGAGCTTTCTTACCTCATACTTTTCCTCCTTCACACCTTCTTGCTCCTCCCACTCACATTTTATAATTCCTCCCCAGTATATGGGTTTCTTGGTCAGAGATCATAACTGATTCCAGCTCAGAAAAAACACGGATCAATCAGATACTACACTCTGCTCCTAGGAAGAAAAATGTAACATTTATATATACAAATAAGCAGATTGATTGTAAAGATTAAAAATATAAAGTAAGACTCTGAATTGATGACACATCTAATTATAATGGAGATAGTGTCTTTGTCTGTTGGTAACCAAAACTATATCACTACTCAAGTCACAATTCCCTTTGTTATTGACGTCACATTGTCCATGATTTTATTTTATTTAAAACTCAATCATTAATAACAATTGTTTTACATTATTAATACTGTTGATTATATCTACATACTAATAACATGCAATTGTATTTATATATACAACAAAATAGCGGTTTACAGTGTAAATTGGAAGGTTAATTTGCATATTGATATTAAAAATTTGATTTTGATAAATATGTGCTTAGTATTATTGATTTCTAATTGTTTGATTTTAATTTAATGAATATGAGCAAAAATCTTGGGGGGATAGATCTTAAAAGTAATCCATTAACAAGAAGAAATAACTGTAATTTTATTCTTTACTTCCTAATTTAACTAAATTGTTAAATTAGGAAAATTTAGCAATGAAATACGGGAGTGATGGAAGAGTAAGTTTAGTTGTTCTATTTTTCGATTATACCCCTCTCTTTTTCAAATCCTTTTATCTGCATTCTTATTTAGTTTCTAATTTAATATATTTTATTACATTAAAAATTAAATACTTGTATCCGGAGGGTGCATATATTTGCTAGTCGTTGTAAAGATTTTGACATGAAAAATATTACATATAGACTGAACAAAGTTGGATGCATGAAGAAGAATATAGATTTTTATCAGATAGATATAAAATAGTACTCAAAATCTTATTGTATTTGTTTCAGGTAACATTGTGCCAGGAAGTTGATTATGTTATATTTTAGTAGTAGGTAATATTATAACAAAAAACTTCTTTTTATTGACCACCAATCTTATATACAAATTATCTTGTCATTTAAGAGATTGTATCACCTTGCTGAACAAGTATCTAATTCATATATCAGCTATACCACTATTAACCTTGTTTCAATGCTTAACCTACCACTTATATAATCAATGTGTGATCTGTGCTTATATCGACAAAGATAAACTGTATGATATTAGTTTCGACACATGTATGTGCCAAATTATTTTTTATCATACCAATATTTTTTTTATGTTGTCTAAACTAAAAGATTCCAATATTTGATGTTTCATAATGAAAATAAAAACAAACAGTTGAATGAGATTTTCTGCAGAAATGAATACAGCATAAATACAGTATTTAAGCTAAATTCAAGCTTCCAAAATGTTCCATTCTGTATATGTCCATTGATGTCATCAGAATGCAAAATGGATGATCATCAGAATGTCTTTGATCTCAAAATTATAGAGACTTCTTGCATTCAATCTTCAATGAACATTATATACAGAGAAGAAAATATGAAGGATATGAGATTTAACCAAACTGATAAAATTTCTACTCAAATGCACATTTGTTAAACAAACACATATTTTTCCTACCTCTCTATTTCTAAACATGTATACTGAGGGGTTTAAAATTATGGCCACCAGCCAAAAAAGTTGTTGGTCAATCGTGGGCCTAGAATGGGATATGGTACCAGAACTTAGTTCATCATCTACACATATATAAAGGGCAGTTGTGAGTATTTGTATGTCCGGAGGAAACTTCGAAAATAAAACAATTAATGACAAAGTAAATATATATACACATTAAATATCACCAGGGCTTGGTTTCTGAGCAAAATAATGAAGATTTGATTTATATTTGGGAAGATATTTAAAAATTCAAATTTGAAAAAGTAACAGAAGGAAAGTCATTTGCATGTTATTTTGTTTATTATTTTTTTGTATGTTTTTTTTTTTTTTTCACTTTGAAATATAATATTGATTGATTGAATTAATTGCATCATTTATATCTTTTTTTTTAAAAATCATTGAATGGAAATCTCTTACTATATTGTTATATATTTCTGTGGGGATTTTTATGGGGCAACCAGCGAGGAGGTCACTCGCGATAAGTAATAATGGATCTGCGAGACTAACATTTTAAAAATCCCTCCTCTACCCAGGTGATGCCGGGTAGACATTTCTAGTAAGTCATAAGTGGGATTGAAATCTGGGGAGTTTTATGCCCATTGTCCCATAATCATTGTTACATTTTGTGTATTAAATTTATATGAAAATGTATTCATTATTATGGGACAGAAGTTGTAAAATGATAAAACAACCATTGTCCTTTAATCATTGTTACATTTTGTGTATCAAATATTTTGGAAAATGTAGTGACTATTATGGGACAGAAATAGTAAAATGATAATACAACCATTATTCCATAATTGTTGTTACATTTAGTGTATTAAATTTATGTGAAAATGCAACAACTATTATGGGACAGAACTTGGAAGTAATACAACTATTGTCCCATAATAGTTGTTACATGTTGTCTATTAAATTTATGTGAAAATGCAACAACTTTATGGGACAGAACTTGGAAGTAATACAACTATTGTCCCATAATAGTGTTACATGTTGTCTATTAAATTATGTGAAAATGCAACAACTATTATGGGACAGAACTTGGAAGTAATACAACCATTGTCCCATAATAGTTGTTACATGTTGTGTATCAAATCTATGTGAAAATGCAACAACTATTATGGGACAGAACTTGGAAGTAATACAACCATTGTCCCATAATAGTTGTTACATGTTGTCTATTAAATTCATATGAAAATGTACCAACTATTATGGGACATGTATTTTCTCTTTAGACAAAATCAACTGACACAGGCCATACTTATGGCTGATCTAGTATAAAAAAAGAAAAGTTGGGTATCCATTCCTGTACTACTTGAGCAATGTGGCAATGTACATCATCTGACTGAAAGATATAATTTCCATCATAGAAGACTGTTGTCATGAAGAGGTATATCTGATGTTGTTGTAAATGTGGGATACAAAAAATATCTTCTACTTGAATAATATTTCCATCATAGAAGACTGTTGCTATGAAGAGGTATATCTGATGTTGTTGTAAATTGGGATACAAAAAATATCTTCTACTTGAATAATATTTCCATCATAGAAGACTGTTGCTATGAAGAGGTATATCTGATGTTGTTGTAAATGTGGGATACAAAAAATATCTTCTAATTGAATAATATTTCCATCATAGAAGACTGTTGCTATGAAGAGGTATATCTGATGTTGTTGTAAAATGTGGGATACAAAAAAATATCTTCTACTTGAATAATATTTCCATCATAGAAGACTGTTGTCATGAAGAGGTATATCTGATGTGTTGTAAATGTGGGATACAAAAAATATCTTCTACTTGAATAATATTTCCATCATAGAAGACTGTTGTCATGAAGAGGTATATCTGATGTTGTTAGTAAATAGTGGGATACAAAAAATATCTTCTACTTGAATAATATTTCCATCATAGAAGACTGTTGTCATGAAGAGGTATATCTGGTCTTCTCTGATGTTTGTAAATAGTGGGATACAAAAAATATCTTCTACTTGAATAATATTTCCATCATAGAAGACTGTTGTCATGAAGAGGTATATCTGGTCTTCTCTGATGTTGTAGTAAATAGTGGGATACAAAAAATATCTTCTACTTGAATAATATTTCCATCATAGAAGACTGTTGTCATGAAGAGGTATATCTGGTCTTCTCTGATATTATAGTAAATAGTGGGATACAAAAAATATCTTCTACTTGAATGATATGACCTGACGTTTTCCAGTAGAACGCCACCTCCTTGTTGTTGTGCCTCTTGCATTGCACCCTGGTGCTATTAAGCCCCATCCCCCCAGGATAATGATGCATACTCCTGCTGCTGTCCATCGTATTCAGGCAAAAGTAAGACTCATCAGGACAGGTAATATTCTTCCATTAATAGGTTCAGTTCAGATATACCTTGAAGATGCTTTTGCCAATGGAAATTTGTTAAGTGGCCTGTGGCTATGTAGCTCTATAGGCAACAATTACCAATGTAATATTGTGACACCGTTTTTTCCTTTCCTTTGATTAAAGCTATCTGAAATGTGTGCCACTGTAGCCTACCTCTTGGCTTGTACTTAACAGGAAAGCCTCTATTTCTTACAATGATAGGTTTTGCCTGCTCAATGCCTTGTAGGTGATTTCTACCTCTTCAGATCACTACTGATAGGTGCTTACTACAGATGAACGTGAGCAATCCACAAGCTGTGTTGTTTCAAAAATATTCTAACTTAGTCTTCTGGCCAGATTAAATTGGCCTTTATCAAATGTACTTAAATCTTTCTTCTTGCCCATAAATTGTCATGGTTAATTTATATACTTATATAATTAGTTTATAATTTATGAATTTAGGTGGGCATATATGTTCAAATGTAAGGCTAAACGAATCGAGAAAATGTCAATCCCTGAATGTACATTGTCGGCTTAAAGCCATATAGAAAATAAACACATTTGTTTGTTTACATAACCTCATACTTATATAAGTATATTATATAGATATTAAGGAGGCGTTTGTGGTGTAATGGTTATTGTAGGAAATGGAGATGGCAACCCGAGTTCAAATCTTGGATGAGGCTGTTTGCATTTCAAATAACACTAATACCCTCTAGAAAGTTATGAATCCAACTATTCTCTTTCTCCAGCTATGAGTAAAATAGTAGGACAGACTGGTCTCTTTAACTTTGGAATGGTAATCGGTTTAGGAAAAGAAAAACTAAATCCAAACTTGTTAAACTCTACTTAAAAATGACCTTGTGTTGGATCCTACTTGTGAAGATGGGTTAGGTAAATACATACATACTTCGTCGGGTCGGCCTAAAGTCGGTATCAGCCAATCAGCGAGGGAGTTTTTCCCCTTTTCTCTAGCACTAGACCAAGGAGATTGTTTTTTGTGTCTGAGCTGGAGTGCCACACCTACCATCAGCTCCTTACTTTACCACAAAGGTCGCTGTGCTACTCACACGCTGAGTTGGCAAAGGCCAGTATCGAACTAGAAACCTTGTGGTTTTTAGCCGAACGCTCTACCCACTGAGTTAACCTGGCCACCGATATAAACAGTTGTAAAGAAATGGTAACTATAATTCCTGTCACAATGTTTGGCTAATCAGTATATATGTTCAGACCTGTCAGCAGAGCTTAGAATATACCTGTTGGCGTTTTTGTGATATAAGGTGTGTGCCAGATGTCCACTTCTACTTATAGACTCGCCGATAACCATGCGACCAACCTACTGGCCAACCACTGGCAGTACTCTGCTGCTGATATTGTTATTTATACCGGCTGTTCTGGTCATACCTACGCATATTGCTTTGAACCTTTGTGGACGACGGAATATAGGATTATATCACTGGACCTTTGACACTACGTAGGATTCCATAACTCAGGACTTATTCACTTACCAAAGGATTCTATAACTCAGGACTTACTTACTTTAAGTCCCTTACAACTGGCCAAGGATGGTGGTCAGAAACTTAACAATACCAACTACATTGTGTGTTCTAGGTATGAAACTAACCTACATTTGATGGTGAGGCTCCACTTCTGGAGATCTGGGGATCTATGGTGTTATTCTTCATTGAAATTTCTCCCAGGTCCAATATGGCCCAGAGTGGTAGTACCTGTTAGGGTACCATCTATGGGTCAAATAGATCTGTTGGAAAATTATTTGTATTAGAAATACTTGATACCATATAACCAAGTGCAAATTATTTATATTAAGAATAGTTACTTGAAGATATAATTGTTTGCTGAGGATTATTATTATTAATTACTTGATACCACATAATTGCTTGCAAATTATTGGTGTTAGAATAGCATACTTGAACCCTATAACTATGCAAACTATTATTAAATAGGAATAATTACTTTAAACCATAATGGACCGGGTTAGCTCAGTCAGTAGAGCATTCAGCTAGAAACTACAAGGTTCCTAGTTCGATACCGGTCCTCGCCAACTCAGCGTATGAGTAGCACAGGGGTTTGTGCGGTAAAGTAAGGAGCTGATGGTAGGTGTGGCGCTCCACCTCAGATGCTAAAATAATCTCTTGGTCTAGTGCTAGAGAAAAAGTGGATAGACTCCCTCGCTGATTAGTTGATACCGACTTTAGGCCGCCCCCTGACGACTTTACTTACTTACTTTAAACTATACAATTGTGTATAAATTAATATTAGATAGGAATACTTGATACCATATATGTGTGCAGAATATTTGTATTAGATAGATCCTTTATTTTTGTTGATAAAAACATAATTTTAATTTTCTGGCTACAATTTCAATTATGATAAAAAGTATTAAATTTAATCTTGAATAATTAGATATATATCTTAAATATCTTTGTATTTACATTTATAGTAATCTGTATTGATATCTCATAATTAACCTTCATACAATGACTGTTATTTACACAGTAGCATTGCAACCAACAAAGCCTTCATCAGATGATGACTCTGGGTTCAGGCATGGTTTCGGGGCCTGAAACATCATTACCACTAACCCAGAGTGCCCCAGCAGTATCTCACGATACCACCAGACTTTGTCGGTTTGATGTCACATTGTAGGATTGCCATATCCACGCTGATGTGGTTAGAGCTTTATCCTGGATCTTTTTGATGTATTTACTCTTGTCTGGTGGAGAAAGTCCAAGTTTAGACAAAAATGCTATGGTTGAGTTTAAATATGTGTGTGTGTCTATGTCTATGATGACAATATTTTTTTTTAATAAGAAATTCTAAAGTGATCCTGAACATTTTGCAATGTACTGAATTAGCATTTTTTTTTTTGTCATTTTTTTACAACTATATCAAGTGTACCACAAATTAATAGATGATGATATTTCTATTAAAATCTAGAAGCAGAATTGTCTCATTAGAAGCCAGAGTGCATACACATCAATGCAGATGTATCAGCTGGCAAGTTCATTATTTGAGATAATACTTTGATAGACAGGCTACATCCAGTTAATACAAAACAATGTGTTCTTAATCTTTCATAGAGAAGAAATGGAGGTAACCAAATTATGAAAGCCATCATGTATAAAGAGTGGCAGTCTTTGTATGAACAGCAGCCATATTGTTCTATCAACAGCCATTTGCAATTTGCTATAAGAGGAAATCATCTCATTGAATGAAGAGCTTTTACTTTCATCAACATAATATTTACTCAATAATAACAAACTCTTAACACACTTTTCAACAAGGACACAACACCAATTAATCCACACTTCATTGAAATATCACTTAATTGATAAGTAAGTGTAAAATAATTTGAACTTTTAAGAAATCATTTGAATATCAACCTCATATGATAGAACAATAATAATAAGTAGTATCAACATCATATGATAGTATAATAATAATAATCTGGAGAATTAAATGCATAAAATTCTCTGGGACTTTGAGGTACAGATGGATCACTTAATCTCGGTCAGGAGATCGGACCTAGTATTAATCGACAGGAAGAAGAGAACCTGCCATCTTATGGATTTTACCATCCTGGCCGACCACTGAGTGAAAATCAAAGAAATCAAAAAGATAGACAAATACTTGGACTTTGCCAGAGAACTGAGGAAACTGTGGGACATGAAGGTGAAGGTTATACCAATTGGTGCCCTTGGAATGGCCCCCAAAGCTCTTGAAAAGAATTTGGGTAAATTGGAAATCATAGGAATAATGGAGACCATCCAAACTACACCACTGTTGGGATCAGCTACAATACTCAGAAGAGTTCTGGAGACTTGCTGTCACTCAGCCTCCAGTGAACCATCAGCTATGGCAGGTGTGAAAACCTCATAATAAGCAGAGTTATAGGGATTATTTGATTCTTGGAATTTCCCTGTGCCCAAAAGTTGTCTTGATGGATAATCAATTTGTGTGCACAAGCATAAGAGCTCACTGTAAAATGAAATTTCATCCAGAATCAAGGATTTAGATATACAATAAGATTTCCTTTTCTCCCAGAACAACCAAAGTTGATCTCAAAAAGAAATTCATGTATCTATTTATCACAAATTCAATTCGGAGCATTGGACAGAAACTTTTGAAATATACAACTTCTCCCTTGATATCTTATTCTAGTTTGTCGTCAAGAAATTTTTATGCTGTACAAAAATTCTAAGTTTACTCGATAGAGAGAAAAAGTTAAAACATATTCTGAGAATCTGTCCAAAAAGCAAAAAAAAATCTTTTTTACTTTTGAATAAAAAAAATAAAAAAATAAAAAAAAGAATATTCTTGAAGATACATTTCAGATCAATTTTGACGGTAATTTTGCAGAACATCTCTCATTGAAATTATTTCCTTCTTCTGCCAGAAGATGGATTCAGCCTGCAGCAACCATTCTTGATGGTGAGGAAGCAAAGATTAGAGAACCAATTTTCTATGTAAAAATGAAAAACAACCTGGATCTTAATTCCCTCATCATCTTAAGACACGTATACTTCATCATCCAGGATTTTAATCCCAATTTGTGAAACACACAAAAATCCCACAGCGTATCTTTGCTATTTACAAATAACGTATTATATAACTGATATTTCTTCAAGCCAAGCCAATATAGGGCAGAATATAATGAGAGTGCTTCCACTTAATCAAGCTAAAACCACCCAGAGGACCCCCTCCTCCCCCTCCTCCCTGTAGCTGAAAAACACTTTGGAAAATATTCTAAGAAAATTAACGTGTGTGTTGATCTATTTGGTATATGTAACTAAAATGTTTTTAAAATTCTAACTTGTAAATAAATGCTATCTGCAAAAGGAATATTAACTATACAAACACCTTTTTACTGATTTATATATACTCGAGAAACCAAATAAAATACAGCCCTCTCGGCTGGGGCTTTAAATTCTGACTGTACCTCTGCAGAGGGGTAAGATTCCCTCAATGGTGACTCCTGATGCTTAAGGATGAAACCCAGGTGGCTGAGCTGTTCATGATATGCAACACTCCATTTTGGTCCTTACTTATGCTCGATGGCTGGTCGGAGAGGCAACTCTACCTGATGGTGAAGTTCCAATTCTGGAGCTCTGGGGAATGTGGAGTACCCCTTCATCACCATTGCTTCCAGGTCCACTCTAATCTGGAGGGGTAGTACATGTTTGGTTAAATAGAAAATGAGTTTGCAAAAATGTTGTTTTTTTTTAATTGAGTACCCATGAAGAATGAATAAAACAAATGTCTTCGGCATAAAATGACCAACAAGGGTTGACATGCCGTAAAATCCAACCAACCAACCAACAAAAATACAATTTAATACATTGTGATACAATTAATAAGGAAGAATATATTAATTGAAATAACTTGTGGAATGGGAGTGTGATATATACGGCTAAGGGATATATTAGTAGAAGTAGGTAAGTATGAAGCTGGTGCGTTTTTAGTAGTAGTAATAGTAGGCATCAGAGTAGTAGGTGTTGTACCTCTACATTGTTCAGTATTTATGGATGACATCAACCAATCATATTACTGTGAGGAGGGTACCTAGGTATATGCATATTCATTACATCACCTCCCCTAGAGTGATGATTTATTTTAGATTTCAGACAATATTTACATACATCATA
>CM042152.1:16437775-16491908 GCA_023376005.1 Doryteuthis pealeii
TTTTTTAGTATTTTTTTTTTTCAGCGGGGTGATATACAATGGTGGAATTTATGTCTGTTAAGTAGGATTTAACCAGATTTGTCCTGTTTTTTATTTTGCTTATATTTTTTGAATTAAAAAAAATTGATCCATGCTTCTTGGGGCATGTCAACTCAATTCATATGTTTAAGTTTAGCCACAAACTGATCACCCTTAATGACAGCTGTATATCCTAATATTAATATTAATATCTTAATAACAGCTAAAAGGAAGTCTATTACTGACCTGGAGTGGTAGTACCTGCTAGGGTACCAACTATGAGTCAAATAGATCCATTTAACAATTATTAGTATTAGAAGGAAATATGTAAAACCATATAACAAATTATTTGTATTAAATTAAATTAAACCTGATACCTTTTTATTATAACTGTGCAAACTAATGATTATAATAGACAGATAAAAAGTGCAATTTAAAAAGAAAAAAAAAGAAAAAAGTATGATTGCAATGGAACATTGAAAATATAAATGTTTAGGATCAAACATTTACAAATAGATTAAATTTTGACATTAAGTAACTCATAAAAAGTTTATATGCTGTTAAAAAAAATAAACCAACTAAAATAAAATGTTAACAATATCTCTATGAGAATAGTTTAAACAGCTGTATACTCTCATTTACAAATGAAACAAATCCCATGTGCTTCCTATGTTAAAGGGTATTTAGTAATGATGCTATAAAACTTGCAAAGATAAAAGACCACCTTCAAAGAATGTACACTGATAAAGAAAAAGAAAAATGAAAAGAAAAAAAAAATAGTAACGATTTGAAAAAGAATAAGAACTGTTTTTTTTTTCTATTTGGTAGACCTATATTCAATTTTTTTTCTATTTGGTAGACTTATATTCAAAATTTAATGATACACCAATCTGTTTGCAAGGTAGAGATGTGATAAATTTAATTTTCTATTTAAAAGAAAATTTTAATCCATAGTATAAATAATCCATGATTATGTTTAAAATAAATCCATAATTATTTTAATTAATTTTAATTTAAAATAATTTTTAATCTATAATTTTAGTAACATTATTTAGTAACATAATTTTATAATAATCAAATGACTATCTTTAAAGTAACATAATTTTATAATGATGATTATCTTTAAATAATAATTTAATTAAATATTAATTGATATCAATTAAATTTAATTGATTAATTTAATTAATGATTATCTTTAAAGGATATTTTTATTATCAAATTATATAATAATAAAATCCATAATTTAGTAACATAATTTTATAATAATCCATATAATTTTTAGTTAATTTTAATTTTATATAGTTTTTTTTTTTAATGAAAATTTTCTATTTTAAATTGATTTAATTTTTTCTATTTGGTATACCTCTATTAAAAATTTAATGATACACCAATCTGTTTGCAAGGTAGAGATGTAACAGTTATTCAAAACCTGAACAATCCTGTTACGTTTCAAAGTCACAATAGACACAATTGGCCTTTTTAAATGATAATTGCTATGAAGAGATTTTCAGACTTTTCCAACTTACAGCAGGTGGAAAAAGAAAATCAAATTATTCCTTATGATGATTTGGATATCTACACAAAGTATTTTGAGAAATTGAATAAAGTTGGAGACTTTGAGAAAATACTCATAACTGACTGAATTGTTAATTTAGAACTGGAAAATAAATCTAATCTACAAGATGACCTTGTTGAACTGTCTGTGGATCTCTAAACTAAATCACTGTTCAAGACTCTCAGTAAATTTTGTGATTCCATTTTACTTGCATTACCAAATTCCTTTTAACCATAGAAATTCAGTTCTTACAGAACAAAATAACAAACCAAACATAGAAAAACATGGTGAATTGTGATTAAAACTATTTCAAAATCAAATGTCAATGCTCTTATCACATAAAAAAAAGCAAATGTTGGTTTATTAAACTTTGTAATAATATCTTACTATTATTGTAGGTATCTTTTTGTTATTCTACCTTTAACTATGACTTATGTTTTTATTAACTAAAAGAATTCCGCCCTGTCGGCTGGGGCGTTAGAATGTACCGACTGCACCTCTGCAGAGGGGTAAGACTCCCCCAATGGGGCCACCTGTTGGCAGTGGGTGGCGACCCGTGATGTTTAAGGATAGAACCCAGGTGGATGAGCAGTCAATGACTTGCAATACTCCACTTTGACCCTATCTTGGGCTAGACGGGCAGTTGGAGAGGCCCCCTCCGATCAATCGGCTGGTCACGTCAAGCCCTAGCACCTATATGATTTTCCCAACCCTATTGCCCTTATGGCAAGCCCCAACCCCTTTTTATCATATGGGTGCTAGTAGGCGGTGGCTGCAGGTCTACATGTCCTGGGAATGACGTTAAATTCTATCTGATAGTGAGGTTCCAGTTCTGGAGGTTTGGGGAATGTGGAGCACCCCTTCATCACCATTGCTCCCTGGTCCACTCTGACCCGGAGTGGTAGTACCTGTTAGGGTCCCATCGATGGGTTAAATAGAAAAATGTATTTATAAAAAAATGTATTATCCATTAAGAATTGATTTATTTCAAAACTTTATCAGCATTAAATAACCCACTGAGGTTGATATGCCGTAAAACAAAACAAAACAAAACTAAAAGAATTAAGGAGTTGTTGATAAAAAGTCAACAATTAATCAGTAGAAAAAGTTTTGAAACCCCTGCTCTACATCTATTTTGCTCATGTAATCAACTTTGAGAGGAAAAAGCTTCAGTTACTTGAAAAGCTAAAATGATATAAAGGACAATCTCCAAATTCTTAACTAAAATCTTTCAAGATTCATCAGATCTCTTTTCTTCTTCTATGAATTTATAAATAGAGAATTAGATGATTGTCGTATTATATCTTGGAAAAATAAGGAACCAGTAAACATTGGCTGAAACATTGTGTATATAACAATAAAGATGAGAACAACAGTCCAAAAATCTAAATAATACAAATTGTAATTTTTTTACCTCCACAGATTAAATATGAGTTTGTTGAAAGAAGAAAGAATTAAACTTGTACTTTTCAGTGGATGAGAAGAATTTTCATATCAAAAGATAGCAAATGTTTTTAATGTCATTGCCGAAGAGGCTCAATTGGCTTTTTAATGGTATTGTTGTGTTTTAATTTTTTTTTTTAATTTGGCAGGAGGCTAAAAACAAAATGAATTCTGGGATTGCAAAAATAGAAGATGAAATAATTAATAAAAAATTTAGTTATGACGTTATGATTATTTATATTATAAAAATGCACATGCATACTCATCCACATACATACACACACACACACACACACACACATATATATATGTGTGTGTGTATGTATATATATATATATATATATATATATATATATATACATACATACATACATACACAGCAGATGTTTTAATACAAAACAGGAAATAAGTTGATTAGAATTTGGAAAAAACAGAAACAGGAATCACAATGCATCTATCTATCTATCTCTTTCTCACACCCTCTCTCTCTCTCTCTCTCTCTCTATCTATATAAATATATATATATATATATATAATATATATATATATATATATATCTCCATCAGTAGTTAAGAAAGTTTAATGTGGAGTTAATGCATTAGTTTCATATGAATTTTGCAATACATCAAACTTTGCATCACAAATGGTGGAAATCCTATTGAAAATGTTATTAATATTCCAATTAATTAAATGTTATTGAAATATTTATTTATTAAAAATTTGTATTTTGCCATTTTGTGTCCAGACTTAAGGGAAACACTTTATTGATATTTGTATGTCATCTTGAATTAACTTTTATTTTGACATTGCAGAATTCAATCTGGGCAACGTCACTTAACCTTGCTCTTTCCTTCTAAAGTCACTCTGATATAATTTTCTATATTTGTTTGTTTGAGGTTTTTTTTAAAAAGTTTTTAATTTATTTTTCTTACAAAATAACAGTTTCTTATTGATTTCTAAAATATTTTAAATGTTTCCTTTTTTTCTCTTTCTTTTCAGGTAAGTTTTAAAGAATTTGTTTTGGAAAATATTTTGGTAAGACAAATGAGATTTTTTTTATATTCTTTTATTTTCTCTTCCAATCAACAAAACCCCCAAAAGTTCAGTTTTTTGACAGAAACAAATAAACAATGAAATAAAGTGTAAAATAATTGAATGAAGTTGTGCAAAATGTAATTCATGAATGGGTTTATGTGAAAAGATGTCTTAATAGAAAGATGAAGATTTCCAATTGGAACAAACAATCAAGACTCAAAGGGATTACCAAAAAGAAATTCATCAATCACTAAGACAAAAAGATAGAAAAAAAAATTGTTATTTTTACTACAATAAGAAATCTTTACAAAAGAAAGTGAATGAAAAGAAAATATGATTTCTTTTTTTAATCAATCAATAAACTGGCAAATTAGAATTAATTTTGGAATCAGCCATTTTCTGAAAAATAGTTTTGCATGCCAAGACCCCAGTAGATGCACAGCTTTCCACGATCCAAATCATTCAACATATTTCGTCTCATATCTTCTATGTTTCTAAAATGAAATTATATATACTAGCAAATATATGCACCCTCCGAGTGCAAGTATTTAAGTTTTAATATAATAAAATATCATATTAAATTAGAAAGGCTTATGAAACTGAATAAGAATGTAGATAAAAAGATTTTGAACAGAGGTGGTATGATTGAAAGATAGAACAACTTTGAAACTAACTCTTCCATCATTTTCCGTTACTCCCGTCTTTCATTGGTAAATTTTCCTAATTTAACTATTTAGTTAAAATAGGAAGTAAAGATTAATATTACAGTTATTTCTTCTTGTTAAGGGATTTCTTTTAAGATTTATCCCTGAGATTTTTGCTCATATTCAATAAGATAAAGCCAAACAATCAGAAATCAATAATACTAAGCACATATCTATTAAAATCAATTTTTTAAGATTAATATGCAAGTGAGCCTTCCCCTGTAAACCGCTATTTTGTTGTATATATAAATACAATTGCATGTTATTAGTATGTAGATATAGTCAATAGTCTTAATGATGTAAAACAATTTTATTAATAATTGAGGTTTAAATAAAAATAAAATCATAGAGAATATGATGTAAATAACTAAGGGAATTGTGACTTGAATGGTAATATAGTTTCGGTTACAGACAGACAAACCCACAATCTCCATTATAATTAAATATTTTTATCTCACTTATAAGAAATATTCTTAATCCATTTTGCTCTGATGAATTTCAACTTATATATTTACCAATCCCTCCACACGAGCAGGATGTGACACAAGGTCAATTTTTTAAGCGGAGTTTAACAGGTTTGAATTCAGGGTTTTTCTTTCTCCTAGGCTGGTTACCTAGTCAAGGTTAGAGAACCCAGTCTATTCCACTATTTACCCATAGCTGGAGGGAGAGTAGTTGGATGTATACCTTTCCCAAGGCAAACTGCCTCGTCCAGGATTTATATTTAATAAAATTGTAAATCATCCTTTTTTTTTAAATTCTGTGCAATTTCCATGGGTCCTGCTAGTATTTAATAATACAAAATTACTCTTTATTACCAACTCCTCCGCACAAGAAGGGTGCAAGGTCAATTTCTTAAGTGGAGTTCAACAGGTTTGAATTCAGAGTTTTCCTTCTCGTAGGGTGGTTACCTAGCCATGGTTAAAGAACCCAGTCTATCCCACTATTTACACATAGCTGGAGGGAGAGTAGTTGGATGTATACCTTTCCCAAGGGTATTAGCCCTATGTGAAATGCAAACTGTCACGCCCAGGATTTATATATAATAAAATTGTAAATCATCCTTTCTTGCTAAAATAACTCCTCATTTTTTAAAAAATTATGTGCAATTTCCATGGGTCCTGCTAGTATTTAATAATACAAAATTATTATTATTAGTGTTATTCGGACTATTGTCCCCATCTTCATTGTTATTTGTACAACGTTTCGGCCGATATACCCCCCGGCCTTCTTCAGGTATTTCTTGTCGGACTCGGGAACCTTCTTGAACTTGGGAACCTTATTTTCGAACTCGGGAACTTTCTAGTTGTATTTGGAGGGTATATTGGCCGAAACGTTGTACAAATAACAATGAAGATGGGGACAATAGTCCTAATAACACTAATAATACTAATCTTCAAGCCTCATCTCAAACATTCAGAGAAATAGTACAAAATTACTCTTTATGACTACTGCTCTATATGTATGCATGAGTATATAATTTTCATAGCCACTTATACACAAATGAAGATTTTGTTTGTTTGTTTGCTGCAGCCATGAACATTGTAAGCTGCTACTTAACTGTTCATAATTGTGTGCATTATATAAACTTGACTTGTACCCTAAGAGATGCAGGCACATTTATGGCATAACATTTTATTCTTTTAATTTCATGTTAGAAAGTGCTAGAAGGCGGTGGCTGCGGGCCTACATGTCCTGGGAATGACATTAAACTCTATCTGATGGCGAGGTTCCAGTTTTGGAGGTTTGGGGAACGTGGAGCACCCCATTCATCACCATTGCTCCCTGGTCCACTCTGACCCGGAGTGGTAGTACCTGTTAGGGTCCCATCTATGGGTTCAATAAAAAATTTTATTATCTATTAAGAATTGATTTATTTCAAAACTTTATCGGCATTAAATGATCCACTGAGGTTGATATGCCGTAAAACAAAACAAAGCAAACAATCATGTTAGAAAATTTCATGTTTGTTAAATAAATTCTTTTGTTAATGTGACAAATGATATGTTAAATGAATTTTTACATTTTCATTTGATTTGTTAATTTGAATTCAAAGTATGAAAGATGGAGCCGGACTGGAATATGAACAGACTTATATTATAAACTGACAGATAGATCCGCACAGAATCATACAGATGTATAAAGTAAAGTTAAGTCGTCGGGGTGGCCTAAAGTCAGTATCAGCCAGACAGCGAGAGAGTCTATCCCCTTTTCATTAGTGCTAGACCAAGGAGATTGTTTTTGGCATCTTAGTCGGAATGCTACACCTATCATCAGCTCCTCACTTTACCGCACAGATCTCTGAGCTACTCATACACAGAGTTTGCAAGGGCTGGTATCGAACCCAGAACCTTGTGGTTCCTAGTCAGATGCTCTACCAACTGAGCTACACCAGCCCTAAAGTGAATATTTTTTATTAGTGATAAAAGCTTTTCAGATGTTTTTCAAATAACGCAGATGAGGTAATGATTAGAAAAGACAAGAAAGCAATTTTGAGACTTTAACTCTTAACATCCTATACCACCTCATTCCACCCGGCTGGAAATCACATTTGTTTTCCTAATGCATCCCAAACGATAGCCTGTATAAATGTAATATTAAATATACTTAGAAGTCTTTGATTTAAGGGAAATAACAGGTAACTTTAAATGAAAAGGCCATTTTTAGCCATTTTTTTATAAATCCTTATAGGAATGAGGATCTGCACTTGGGAAATAACAGGTAACTTTAAATGAAAAGGCCATTTTTAGCCATTTTTTTATAAATCCTTATAGGAATGAGGATCTGGACTTAGAAAATTCTCAACAGGATTTTAAGAGTTAAACACAATAATTCTCTGAATCTTTAACCCCCCACCGAAAAACAAAAAACAAAACAAAAGACAAAAAACAAAGGAAGGGTATAGTTACTGTTGAATAGAGTAGCATTGCTAAAACAACAACTTGTTACCTTTAGGAACAGAGCTTCCAGCATAACAGATAAATTTCTTCTTTCTCACCCCCCCCCCTCGTCCTGCTTCTGCTTGATTTACCTCAAATAATTAAAGTCCCTTTTGATTCAACTCTTTTTTATCATTGCATATTATGGTCACTTGTTATCTCTGATTGCCTGTGTGATTCCATGTGAGATTTCTATTGAGAAAATTACAGTTGATTTCTTTTCTAAAGTTTTATTTTCGTGCATGTTTTGTGGTTGACCTATTTTTATCCTTTACAAAAGGGAATCTTCTAGAAAGGACTTTAAAAGTCGAAACTACATGTGGTGTTTCAAGTTGCTAGACAGTCATCTTCAGGATTTTTGACCAGTAAATTAGTACTAGTAAAATTGGGAGTCTTCTTGGTGTCTGAGGTAATAACATTTTTTTGTGACCAATATTCAAACTGAGATAAAATCTAGAATCTTGAATGACAATTTACAAAACAGGTAGGTCTCTATCACACAGTTCAATTTTCCTTCATTAGAACCTCTAAGTTATTCTTTGTAAAAATATTCTCTCTCTCTCTCTCTCTCTCTCTCTCTATATATATATATATATAAATATATATATATATATATATATAATATATATATATAACATAAGTTTTTTCAAAAAAATAAATTGTTGTTTATTCACACTTTTGTAACTGCTTCATTACTGTCAACATTATGCATATATAATATATATATATATATATATATATATATATAAGTTAAAAGAAAGGAAATGAATCCGACAATATGAGTAAGAAAAGGTGGAATGAAAACATCACACAATGCTGTTAAAGAGAAAACAATTTATAATATAATCATAGCTGATACTGATCAATATTTCGATTTTACAAAAATCATCATCTGAGCTCATTCACTCCGTGGTTGCTTGGGTCGGAGAAGAATGTCAAATCAGTTCACAAACAAAAAACCCTAATACTGCAAAATATTGATCAGTATCAGCTTGTTTTCTCTTTAACAGCATTGTGTGATGTTTTCATTCCACCTTTTCTTACTCATATATATATATATATATATATATATATATATATATATATATATATAGTTTTCTAAGTTGTATATGTAAAAAGTGCTCAATACATTAAGTAGAGCATGATATATATATATATATAAATATATCTCAAGCCATGAAACATATTAATACTGAGGTTGAACACATTGAGCAAATTAATTCAAACTGATATAAAATCTAGAATCTTGAATGACAATTTACAAAACAGGTAGGTCTCTATCACACAGTTCAATTTTCCTTCATTAGAACCTCTAAGTTATTCTTTGTAAAATATTCTCTCTCTCTCTCTCTCTCTCTCTCTCTCTATATATATATATATATATATATATATATATATAACAAGTTTTTTCAAAAAATTAATTGTTGTTTATTCACACTTTTGTGGCTGCTTCATTACTGTCAGCGTTATGCATATATATATATATATATATATATATATATATATATATATTCTAAGTTGTATATGTAAAAAGTGCTCAATACATTAAGTAGAGCAAGCATGATATATCTCAAGCCATGAAGCATATTAACTCTTAACATCCTATTGAGATTTTTCTAAGTCCAGAGCATTCCTATAAGGTTATATAAAAAATGGCTAAAAATGACCTTTGCATCTAAAGTTACCTGTTATTTCCCTTAAATCAAAAGATTTCTACATACGTTTAATATTAAATTTAAACAAAGGCTATTGTTTGGGGCTGATTAGTTAAAACGAATGTGACTTCCAGCCGGGTGGAATGAGGTGGTATAGGACTTTAAGAGTTAATACTGAGGTTGAACACATTGAGCAAATTAATTCTCAAGTTTCTTTAACCCATCAATAAAATAAAAATTAATTAAAAGAAATTGTTCTTCCTTTTACAAATCATCCAAGACTTTGCAACTGTATCTTCATAGTATACATCGTATATTGAACTTTTACTTTATACTTTGAGATTCTGTTCAGACTGGAAGACTCCCCCCCGCCCGCCCCCAGGAAAAAAATCACTGATTGATCAGCGAAAATACCTGACTGAATAAAAAGAAAATCACTGTCTTCAACTTATTATTAAAAAAAAGTCTTTTTCTATCATAAGTTACTCAAATAGCAACGTTGATCCTGAAAATAAACATTTAGGTTAAAAACAAAGAAGAAATGAAAGAATACTTAGGGAAGAAAAGGAAAAAAAAGTGTATTTCATGTGTAAGCTTTTGAAAGTGAAAGATTTAAGATCCTTAAGCTTTTTATAATCTTGTTAGTCAACAAGTTAGAGAAAAGCAGTGAATAAGAATGGAATGTCACCTGTCAGGATTTCTCAGTTTTATACGTTGTGAGTTTTATTTGCTTTGTCATAATCAAGAGGCTGAAATAAGATTGTGTGGTCTTTGTTTAATATTTTATACACCACTCTACAAACATGGAAAGTTATGAGGGAGAGGAATGGGTGTGAGAGATGAGAGAGGGGGATGGAGGAGGAGAGAGTGAGGGGTGGAGGAGGAGGAGAGAGAGAATGGGATGGAGGAGGAGAGAGAGAATGGGATGGAGGAGGAGAGTGATGGAGGATGAGAGAGAGAGTGATGGAGGATGAGAGAGAAGGATGGAGGAGAGAGTGGGATGGAGGAGGAAAGAGAGAGAGGGATGGAGGATGAGAGTGAGTGAGATAAAGGGTGAGAGAGACGGATGGTGTGAGTGAGATGAAGGGTGAGAGAGAGGGATGGAGCGAATGAGATGAAATGTGAGAGAGAGGAATGGAGTGAGTGAGATGAAGAGTGAGAGAGCAGAGGGCAAAAAGATTTCTTCAGCTCTCTTTGGTTTATTACTTTTTTTAATCTTTGATGTTTCAAAATAGTTTTTATCATTGATTCTCTGTTAAATATTAATTGTATTCAGAATAAAATACTTTGTGTTTCAAATTTGTGTATCGGGTAAGAAGCATTCATTTCTTCATAAGTTTCTAAATATAAATCAAAGAAATTTAGCTTATTAAAAATAATATAATAGAAAATTAATAGAAAATTAAATTTAGGCATTTGAAGGAAAACTTCTTTGTTTTGTAGGTAATTTAAAAGAGAATATAATGATTTGATTTTAACTAAAAAGAAAAAAAAAACTCTAAATTTTTTTGATAATTTGCTTGAAGCATTGTTAAGTATATTATTACTTATTTATGTTAAGAAAGCAATTACAATGTGTATAAAAATAAAATAATGTTCAGTCTTATCGATTTCAAAGAAACTTTATCATCAGAGACTTTTTCTGAAATGGACGCGGTCTTGTGTGGTTTTTGTTTTAGACGTTATAAACACGCCTCGTGGGGATTTTTTTTATAACGCCACGCGGAAGGGTCGTGATAGCCGTTGTTCAATCAATTTCAATTTCATTCATTTATTTATTTATTTATTTATTTATTTTTAATTTATTTAATTTGTGTATATATATATATATATGTGTATATATGGAATGCGTAAATTTTTTTATATCTATTTATATATATTATATTATATATTTATATTCCATATTGTAAAATATTTTAGCCCTGAAGAGCTTTATGCGAAACTAATAGTAGGTTCGTCTGACTCAGTAGATTATCTTTATTACTTGGCTCTACTTAGGTATCGAGCACTTTTTACAAATTAGCTTCTCCTAGTGGTTATATGAATATATATATATCTTATATACATATATATACATATAAATTGTTTTTTCTTTTGGCCAAATACTATACCAATAGATTATTTTTTGTTGGTACGAATATCTTGGTCTTTTCTTTTTTTCAAAAAAAATTTTTTTCTTCCTGGTTGATGTTTGGTAGTATATTTTTACAATCAAACTCTCTGCCGGGTTTTTTCTCTCCGCAAGGATCTACCAACACGCTTGGTATATTAAATTATATTCCATATTGTATAACAGTAAAATTTGTCCAGTAGCAAAAGAAAAATTAGAAACCGTTTTTTAATCTTGTTTTTTTTGCCAAAATTGTTTTATTTCTTAAAAGTTAAGTGTAAATGAGTATTAAAAAAAACATTATTTTTTTGTCATTTTAATTGGTTTGATAAAGGGACGGTTTAGCTCAGTCGATAGAGCATCTGCCTAGGAATCCCAATGTTCCTGGTTTGATACCAGCCCTTGTCTACTCAGCGTACGAGTAGCACAGGGAACTGTGCTGTAAAGTGAGGAGCTGATGGTAGGTATGGTTCTCCATCTCAGATGCTAAAATGATATCCATGGTCTAGCACTAGTGAAAAGGAGATAGACACCCTTGCTGCCTGGCTTATACTGATATTAGGCCATCCCACTGGCAATACTTTTTTTTTTTTAAATTGGTTTGATACATTGGAACTTTCAAAAAAATATTGCCGTCCTGCCAACTTTACATTTTTGTTTAATTGGTTTGATATATTGGAACTTTACAATAAAAGGGGAAAAATTTTAATTTATGTATCTTATATTGTGATGAGGTAAAAATCTTAAAGATTTTTAAAAAATAATTTGTCATCTATTAATAATGGGGATTGTCTGTATTTCTGTCTGTAACAAAAACTACGTCATAGCTCTACGTCACAGCTTATGTCACAATATTCTTATGCTATATAAACTCAAAATTTGAGTAAGCAATTTTTAAAATTGTTTTTTACTCTCGTCCTTTTTTTTTTACATTAACAAGAAGTTAACCAAAAAGTTTACAAATAAATAAATACCTACAATTTTTTGTAAAATTGATGTGGAAAATATTCAAAATAATTGTTTGATTATTACATGCACGCAACATTTTATTTGAGAGGGACGGGGCTCAGTTTTCATTTCAAATTGTTTTATTTTTTTTACTCCTTTAATAAATATGAGGATTTGTCTTACTTATGATATGAACCCTCTGACATTTGATTTTTAACTCCCACCCTCTCAGGCAATGTCTTTCAAAAATTAATTTTTACAACGCCCGGAAGGTGTTTTCTGTTGCTAGTTGAAATAATAACAATTTCTCATCTCATATTTTCGTTTCATACTTTTTGTACAAGTGTTTAAAATATTCTAAGTCTAACTTAGAAGTTATTGGAGAAGTTATATATATATATATATTATTAAAGAAATGGATACAATAGAAACCTATTCGAGTTTCACCATAAGGATCTTCAGGGTTAAATCCACTGAATTAATTGAGATAGCGATTAATTGCAGCCGATTGCACGTGTGTTCATTGAATAAGATATTTCGTAACGAAAAATCTTATTCAATGAACACACGTGCAATCGGCTGCAATTAATCGCTACCTCGATTAATTCAGTGGATTTAACCCTGAAGATCCTTATGGTGAAACTTGAATAGGTTTCTATTGTATCCATTTCTTTAATAAATTTGCTCTATTTTGTATTGAGCACTTTGTATTTGTTTTATCGTGGACTTAACCCCTGGATTCTGTGCACCTCCAACGATCGTGCCCATATTCACCAGTAAGCCACCTTTTATCTATATATATATATATATATATATATATATATATATATTTAAAATGTTTTTTTTAAATTAGGCGTTATTGTGAAGCATTAAAAATAAATAAATGAATGAACTCGATACTATGGAGTATTGGATTCACTTACTTTTTAATTATTTTTTACATAAATTTTCAGGTTCGTTAGATACCCTTTGTCAAATGTTACTGTTCAACGGTTTCTTTGTCTCTGTTGTTATCGACAGTGGCAGCGTTTGTAAAATATTTGTAATAACGGAGAATTCCGATATCTGCGTTTAATCCCATCACGTGCGTTTGTAATTTTAGAATCCATTTAGATTCTGATTGTTTTCTAGATTGCGTTGTTGGAAATGCGTGTTCTAATAAGATGCATTTGAGCTGTGTAAGGTTGTGTGATAAGGTGTTAAAATGAAGTGCTATTGTACTATGCGGGGATTTGAGATTTATAGTGGATTTGTGGTTATTTAGTCTTAGTCTAAAGGGTGTTGATGTTTCTCCCACATATCCACTATTTCTACATTGTGTGCAGTATAAATAGTATATAATGTTAGCGCTATCGCATGTTAGGTGTGGCGGATGGATTGTTATGTTTGTGTAGGGTATTTTTATTTCGGTTTCCGTATGTATGTGGCTGCAAACTTGGCATCTAGGCTTATTGCATCGTTTATTATTTAATTTATGTAAAAAATAATTAAAAAGTAAGTGAATCCAATACTCCATAATATCGAGTTCATTCATTTATTTATTTTTAATGCTTCACAATAACGCTTAATTTAAAAAAACATTTAAAAAATATATATATACCGAGAGAAGCATACGGAGACCACTAAAATACAACATGAATATATATATATATATTATATATATATATATATATATATATATATAGATAGATAAGTGAAAATTCCTGGTGACGAGCAGTCATTAAGGATGACACTCAGAAACCATTGGTAGAACAAAATCTTAAATGTATTGTACACTATAATAAATTAAAGTTGTGGATTAGAAGGATCCTCATCAAAAAGTAGAAGGAACTTCAGATATTTTTTTCTTTAGATTGGAAACATTTGCCTGATTTGTAAATTTACCAATGGCTATTTACCAACTGTTTTTTTTTTTGTTTTTTTTTAAATATTTTTAAAATTCTATTTTGGTGTGTTTGAGTTGGGATGGATTTTAAAGAAATTGGAAAATAATTACTGGGAAATAGCCGGTGGCAAACTTTCAAAAAGATCCTATCTGAAAGGTTTATACACCTGAGAAGCAAATAGTTCTCTTCATTTGTATTAAACCTAACAAATCAGACTGCCGGAAAAGAAACTTGAAGCTCTGCTCCCCCCGCCCCCTCCTCTTGCCTAAACCAGACTTTTAAGTGTGTAGCCATTGTAATCATTCAGTGGAGCATTTGTTACCTTTTCAAAGTGAGAAAGAATCAAAATCTGACTATTTATAAAACATCTTAATGAAAATGTGTCCTGAATTTCCAAAGAAATCTTTCCTGCCAATTGATTAAAATCTGTTTATCCCTCAGGGTGCCAAAGAATTTCTACACCCCTCCCCCCCCCCTGACAAATCATCTCTTTGACTTTATTTCTAGGTTTTAGCCCCAGCCAGGATTTGCAGTTTTGTAACTAAGGATCTTTCTTTTTCATCTATTCTTTTTCTATTATTGTTCATTTCTTCTTCATCAGGTTTCACTATCTTAATTTGTTCGCCCCCCCCACACACACACACACTCTCCCAATTTCTTTCTCTCTATTCTCATTCTCTTCCTATCCATTTCAATTTCTTCCTTTCTCTACTTCTCTCTAAATTTCTTCCTCTCTCTCCTTCTCTCAATTTCTCTCTCTCTCTCTCTCTCTCACATTCTCTCTCAATTTCTTCCTCTCTCTTTCTCTTTCAAGCTCTTTCTCTCTCTCTCCTTCTCTCTCAGTTTCTTCCTCTCTCTTTCTCTTTCTTTCAATTTCTTCCTCTATCTTTCTCTTTCAATTTCTTCCACTCTCCTTCTCTTTTCTTCCACTCTCCTTCTCATTTCTTCCTCTCTCCTCTTTATCTTTCTTCCTCTCTCCTTCTCTTTATCTTTCTTCCTCTCTCCTTGTCTATCTTTCTTCTTCTCTCCTTCTCTTTCTCTTTTAATTTCTTCCTCTCTCCCTCTCATTCAACTTCTCTCTTTTACCTCTCTCTTCCTTCTCTCACTATCTCCCTTTCTTCCTTCTCTCACTATCTCCCTTTCTTCCTTCTCTCAGTATCTCCTCTTCCTTCTCTCGCTCTCTCCTTCACTTCCTTCTCTCGCTCCTTCTCTTTCTTCTCTCACTATCTCCCTCTCTTCCTTCTCACGCTATCTCCCTCTCTACTTCTACCCAGTTTCTTTTTATTATTAACTTTTATATTACTGTAATATTCTTTGCTTCTTTTGTCACATGCTCTGTTTTATTTATTTATAAAACTAATTCATCTCTGGCAAAACACAATTGTCTTTGATGATGGTTATTCACTATAAATCATAATTGTCATTTAAAAATGCAGAATTTTATGAATTTTTGTCCTCTTTTTGTTTATTCTATTTTTATTCTATCTTTTTTTAAAAATGGATTGATCTTATTTTTATCCCTTTAAATCTTCCATAGAAATCAGTGGGTGTAAAAAGAGTCCCATTTCTAAAAAGCATTTTACTGCTATCCTTTAATAATAAATGCACAGGCATTGTTAATGAAGGAGAGAGGGAGAGGTGTTATATTTGCACTTGAATTGTCTCAGCCACTTCATACTCTTACCACCCCCACATCATGCTTCTAACCACCCCCACTCCATACTCTTACCACCCCCACTTCATACTCTTACCACCCCCACCCAGTCATCACTGGCTCTGACTGGCTTCTTGAAAATAGAATTTGGGTAGCAAACAGAAAAAAAGATTCTCAAAGTATTTGACCAAAGCCAAAAACCTGTTGATTGCTCGGTGAATAATGTTCTTGCCACAAGGCTGGTCCCCCGGGATAATGATTGACAGGCTTACTTATTGATTTGTGGGGAGGGGGGTGTATGTGTTATGGACAGTGCTGGCCCTGTTGCCAAAATGCTGCTGCTGCTGCTAAAAAAGGGTGGAGTTAAGGGGGGACAGAAAGAGATATGGTGCTTTTGGTCTTGCCAATGCCCAAGAGAGGAAACTCCGAGTCTGGTTGACTTCAAGAGGAGAAGTGGCAAAGATGTTTACTAATGAGTTTATTGCCATCAAATATTCAAAAAACAAAAACAACAAAAAAACATTCCAGTAGGTGGGGCAGATAATGATGGTAAAAGAAAGATAAAAATACATACAAAAACCAGAGTAAAGAAATAGAAAAATTATATCAAAACAACAAGAATAAAGATAAAAATAAAAACAAAATGTTATGTATAAAGCCAAATGAAAAAAAGTAAAAAGAAAAAAAAAAGTCTTAAATAGTGTTATTGAAGGGGAAGGGATGTGTATTGATTGAACATGATATATCACCCCACACCCATCCCCCAGTAAAACATAAAACTAACTCCTCACCACCCACCACAAACTGGGGCTAACAAAACCAAAAAGAAATGATTGTGGATGTTTTCATTAGAGACGACACTAATCCAATGGAAGGTTGGTTTTTAGTCCGGAGAAAGAAAAACCTAAAGAAGAAAAGTCTGAAAATCTAATGATGTCTGTCACAATATTGGAAGATTAGCTTGATTGAAAGTAACATCTTGTGTTGATTTCCATTGGAGAAAATTGGGTCCTACAGAATATATATTCAATTTGGCATAGAGAGGACTTCTCACAACTCTGTCAATTAAACCAGCTTTTATATTGACATTGATATCAAGATATTACAAAAGATATTTACTAGCACATTTCGAATGTTGAGGAGAGTAAGAAAGAAATGCCTGCCAACATGAACAGTATACTTACTGCTGAAAGTATGTCTTGAAATTTATAGTTTGATTGATATTAGCTTTGCAGTATCAGGTCAAAAGTAGAAAGAAGCAGGAAGATTATCTTGTGTCAATTTCTCAATTAGGAAGAACCCACTTGCCCTTGAATTCAAAATCTTATTTAGATTTGAAACCCTCATCACCGGTTCCCGTGGGAAATACCCAACAATCTACTCCAGGAAGCAGACATTAACATTTTCATGATTAAAAGATCTGAACTTTCTTGTGCTATTTTTTTTTTTTATTCATCATTGATTTAAAAAAATATGATTTGATTCTCTTTTGAAATTGAACATTTTGCAATCCCAGCTCTTTCAATACATAGAAATAGCATTGAAATTCTTCTTAAAATGTCCAGCATTTGTAAATCTCTAAAGTAAACAAATCAATACACCCACTCAACCCAGGCAACACTGGGTAGCCACTTCTAGTTTTATTATAAAGTGTGCAAAAACAATTTAAAAAAAAATTAATTCTTTCTCCTTGAGTGGTTGCTTAAACATAATATACTAAAAAAAATATTTTTTTAAAAATGAATCTTTTTGTAGCAGAATTTTATTTTAAACATTTTGAAAAATGAAATTCTCCTAGAGAGGTTGCCTAAATTAATGTTAAAGAGCTGTTACCATTTATAGACCCCAACAGGCACTATCACTCTGGGTCAGAGTGGATCTGGGAGTAATGGTGATGAAGGGGTAATCCACATTACCCAGAGCTCCAGAATTGAAACTTCACCATCAGATAGAGTTTAACATCATACTCAAGACAATAACACCTTCAGCCACCGCATTCTAGCACATATATGATAAAAAGGTCATAGGGACAATCATATGGGTGCTAGGGCTTGATGTGACCAGCCGATTGATCAGAGGGGGCCTCTATGACCACCTGTCTAGCCTAAGTAAGGACTAAAGTGGAGTGTTGCATGTCATGGACTGCTTTGCCTCCAGGGTTCCATCCTTAAGCATCATGGGTCATCACCCATGGCCAATCAGGTGACAGTTGGTGTGTATGTATGTATGTATAGACGAAACTATGAATTAAAACAATTAATGACAAAGTAAATATATATACACATTCTTGTTTTTTTTTTGTTATTTTTAAAATCTTTGTTGTTGTAATTATCCGATTGGGAATGATGTTAGTCTTAGTGTATTAGAAATCAACCTCTAGCCACCTATTGATTTTAAGTGGACCCTTTTTATAGGTTGCTTCTACCATGATTTCCCTTCAGCTAGGCCCCTAACAGACAGGAAAAACCTCTAAGGGAGATAATAGTTTATTGTATCCTAACCCAAAGACATTTTTGAGGACCCAAAATATAATAATCACTTTAAACTGAAATGTATAGTTAAGTTTTTATTTAAAATCCTGTAAGCTTTTTCAGCAAACACTTATTCAAGTCAATGATGCTCCTATCAAAGTCTATGTTGTTCAAAGAAACAGGAGGAAGAAACCAATTTCAGTAGAAAGTAAAACATCCCTTTTCTCAGATAAGGTTGTAAAATTACAAACTTGGGGGTGATAGGAGGATAATTTGTAGGTAAGAACAAAATATAAAATAAAAAAAAATGAAATGATGAGAATATTTGAACTTAGTAAATGGATACAGAATAAAGAAATGAGTTTAGGAAACATTAATTTCTTGGAGTTCTGTTAGTCGTTCATCTTAGATTCAATTTCATATCCATTTTTCACAGAAAGTATAAAATTGAACTTAAATGCCTAAATGTTTATTTTGGGGAGAATTATTTAGGGCTGGGTTAGCTCAGTCGGTAGAGTGTTCTGCTAGAAACCACAAGGTTCCTAGCTCCATACCGGCCCTCACCAACTCAGCTTATGAGTAGCACAGGGATCTGTGTGGTAAAGTAAGGAGTTGATGGTAGGTATGGCACCTCAGATGCTAAAACAATCTCCTTGGTCTAGCACTAATGAAAAAGAGATAGACTCCCTTGCTGATTGGCTGATATTGACTTTAGGCCACTTTTTTATTTAGTTAAAAGGGTTAGGTGCTTATTTCTTAAATAATGCCCAGTAAATTCATCTTTTAGTATTGTCATTTGCATAGAAAAAAAAGAGAGTTAATCAGAGTTGGTGTGAGCCAACTTGGGTATTGCCTTCTTTGGCACATCATGGGGATTGACCAAGGCCAAGCCAATCACGTTAATTGTATTTTGAGTCTCAGATCAGAAAAGTGATAGTCTTTCTACAACCCTCTTTTTATACAACAGTTTTTTTTTTGTTTTTTCCAAATGGAAACAAAGCAGAAGTTCTCTCTATAGGCCAGAGTAGATAATCATGTGTCTTTTGTGGAATTTTTTAAATTATTTTATTTCATGTTTTTATTTTATTTCATATTATTCTACTTTATTTAGTTTTTGGGTTACCCCAATCACTTCTGACAAATTCTCTTCCCAAGTTTTTATTTTAAACATTTTAGTTCATTTTTCATTTCTTATGCAAATTGATCAAAAGATATTTTGTCAACTCATCCTTTAGTTATTGTTTCACACACACACACACACACACACACAATGTGTGTGAAGAGGTGTTGAAAAGGTCTTGCCCCAAAGAGGATTGGAATCACTTTTTTGAGGGTTAAAAACTTAAAAAAACACTGTTACATTTGCTCTCTTGGTCAATAAAACACTTTGTTTACACTTTCTTGTATTTAACACATAGAGATATTTACTCACAAGGTAACCCATGATATTGCAGCTAATATTCATTATAGAACTTATTTTCTCAGATTATTACATTTATAATAATCAAACAAATATCAAAAATATATATAATTTTATATTATTATTTATATTTTTGCTTGAAGGCAATTACAATGCATATATCACATAAAATTCGATAATTATAGAAGATAATAATGACAAGTGAATTTCGGTAAAGAATTATTTGGTGTGTAGAACATTGTACAGACTGTTTCAACTTTATTAAGTCTCATCAGCGATGTATACTAACGATTTCCCTCTGACAGAAATCGAAACCGGGACTTCAGCAGGATAGTCAAAAACCATACTGCCTCGGCCATGATACAGTACGGGACAATCCTTGCGAAATTAACCTGTCAATGATACTGATACGTCTCTACCATATGAGGTAAGGGGATGTTGAGTGAATAATAACAAACCTGGGCCTTATGCTCTTCGGCGAAATGTCCCCTTACCTCATATGGTAGAGACGTATCAGTATCATTGACAGGTTAATTTCGCAAGGATTGTCCCGTGCTGTATCGTGGCCGAGACAGTATGGTTTGAAACAGTCTGTACGATGATCTACACACCGAATAATTCTTTACCGAAATTCACTTGTCATTATTATCTTCTATAATTATTGAATCTTATGCGATATACGCATTGTAATTGCCTTCAAGCAAAAACATAAATAATAATATATACTTTATTCAACAATGCTTCTAATAAAAAAAAAACATGCAAAAAAATCTTATATATAATTTTGTATGGGAATGTATAATATGGATTCAAAAAGCTTATCACTAAACCTAGGAAACTTAGACTAAATATTAATTTGAAAGACACAATTAGTGGATAGATATTGTACATTTTACACCTCCCCCCCTCACTTTACAGAACCATTTCTAATGCTGGTGAGTTTTTGTCTTGGTGAAAAATTTTAAAAAAAACAAAAAACATCAGAGTAATATTAACATTTCAATGTGTATTGGATGATTTTAACATTTAAAGATCAGAATTCTTCATATAAGTGTTTGAAATTTTGATATACAATCTGTATATTTTGCATTGAAAACTTGGAAGTATACATAAATATATATATATATATATATATATATATATATATAGAGAGAGAGAGAGAGAGAGGGGGGGGAGAGAAAGCATATAACAAATAATCTCCTCCAGCATAGAATTGTCAAATTATAGAAATTTCGATATTATTCCAAAAATTATTTAGAGTAATGTTGCCATGTATATTGTTTGCAAAGATCCCAATCGACAGAAACACAACAGATGAACTTTGCAGATTAATAATTTCGCAGGCAGATAAAACAACAAAAATATCCTGTGTACTGTTAGTGAAAAAAATATTACTCTGCCTGCAAAAGGTTAATAAAAGTAATGCTACTAATATTTATAAACAAATATGGTCATATGACAGTAGAGTACACAGGATAATTTTGTTGTTTTATCTGCCTGCAAAAGTGTTAATCTACAAAGTTCATCTGTTGCTGGAACCTTATTTCCAATCTATGGTGCTCACTAATGACTTTATAATGAGTGTAGGAGTTGAATTAAAAAGCAAATCAAATTAAGATGTACTAGATACTAATCTAAGGTATATGAGTTCAAGTCTTGTCTCAAGTTTATTCTTAATCTTTCCAGTATAATCTGATTAGCTATCAAAAATTCATCACACTTGACACATCCTTTAAAAAATTAAAACAAAAAACAAGGTTATTTTTTGTTGTTGGTCAGGCCAATGACTGTTCAGCACCCTCTCATATATATATATATATATATATATATATAATATATATATATATATATAAAATGTTGTTCTGGTTCCAATGGGAGAAAATTTAATATTTTATAAAAAAGAAGGTCCGCAAAATGTATTATGTTCTCAGAAAAATTTTTAAAATTCTTTTTATCTTACATATGCGACACGTGTTTCTGATCTGTTGTCTTCTTCAGACATTGAGTTATTATTTTGGCAGAATATGTCCAATATTTGATAGGTTGTGTGTGTTTCTGCAACTTTTCTATTATAATGGCTGTGTAATAACGGTTGAACGCTACATTATTTTTTTCAATCCTTGCGTGCAATTTGCACATGACTTGCGTGCGATTTGCGCACAAAAGTTGAGAAAAAAATGATGTAAAGTTCCACAATCTTTGTGCGCAAGTCACACGTAGGTCACGGCTTGGTAATAAATTCATTAACTGAGCTTTCATTATTCTTTTATTAGATATAGTTCATCAGATGTTCCTTTGATATGTTAGGTGTGTGTGTTTGAAATTTGTTTTTTGATCTAGAGAATTTCTGTGTTATATATATATATATATATATATATTTCTCTGTTATATATATATATATATATATATATATATATATATAAAAGGATTTTATAATTTGCTTGAAGCATTGTGTATATATTGGTTTGGAGGTTGGTTTTGAAGGCTATCACAGATTAACAAACACCATTGTTACCTTATTTTTTCTTTACACCTGCATTGTGATAGCCTTCAAAACCAACCTCCAAACCAATATATATATATACATATATATATAGGGCCTGCAATGATGAATAAACTAATTGTATATTTCCCCACTTGCATCATTCTTCAATATTTGAGTCTAAAGAACTCAAATAATAATTTTCTTAACAGGCAGGTAGACCCTTTTCCCGCAGAAGATATGATACCACACAGACTTTCCTGTCTCTTATTGCCATTATGCTAGACTAAGTTAAGCCTAATATATATAAAATTCCTTTTTATATTTGGACACATGGTGCAACAGATATAGGAGTTGAGTTAATACATTTCTAAGTGACAATCATCTGTAGGTTAATAACATTGCGATAATAAAATAGAATACTTAACATAGCTTAACACTTGTACCCGGTCATGGTTAACGAAATGAGAACAGTCTACCTCGGTGGATTTGTTGAGATTTTTGTGTTATAAGGTGTGTGTTAAAAGCCCACTCTTACTTATAGACTTGCCGATAACCATGTGACCAACCTATTGGCCAATCACTGGCAGTACTCTGCTGCTGATATTGTTATTTATACCAGCTGTTCTGGTCATACCTACACACATTGCTTTGAACCTTTGTGGACGACGGAACATAGGATTATATCACTGGACCTTTGATACTACTTAGGATTCCATAACTCAGGACTTATTCACTTACCAAAGGATTCTATAGCTCAGGACTTACTTACTTTAAGTCCTTTTCAACTGGCCAAGGATGGTGGTCAGAAACTTAACAGGGTTGAATAAAGGGTTTGGTTCAAAGTTCCGGAAAGATTCCGGATTATGACATGAAGGTTCCTGAGTTCAACAAGAGACAACTGAAGAAGGTTGGAGAGCACATCAGCCAAAACGTTGTGTATATAACAAAGATGAGGACAACAGTTTGAAAAACTAAATAAGAAAAATATCAAGCTTCTTCTTTAAAAATTCAGACAAATAAAAATTGCTGTATCTTTTATGTTTTAGTCCTTTTATTGAATAATCATTTTATAGTTGGATAATTTGCACAAATTTATTGAAGATGTTTAATTTTTCACTAATATTCTAATGGGAAAGGCATGAATCTATCTCTCCCTAGGTATGTGACATACTCATGCCCTGAAAAAAAAAAATTTTACTCAAGCATTTGATTCAGTGTGTATGTATTTATCAGTAAATATAATGTACATTTGAATAAAACCCAAAAAACATTGAAATATAACATTTTAGGATGTTAGAGGGTTTTATTTCAGAATTCTATGAAATGTCTCTTTTATATATTATGAATTCTGGCGGTTTTGTACTCTAATTTGTTACTCCAATATATGTGTCATACGCAACGCCTACTATAAATTTGTAATTTCTTCATTAAAAATCAATTCTAAAATTAATTCTAATCAGTGTGTGGGGTGGGGGGGTGTCACAGTCAAGTCTGACTCAAGGTTCCAATCGACAGTCTAAACACTCCCAACTGTATCACGCTCCAAAATCCAAAATTATTTCTTTGTCCCGCTCCTCTCGACAGCAAAATACTACTGCAGTCATTCTCCCCGGTCTGTGAGAATAAGTCCTTTAAATACACCTCAATTTCACCACATCCGGGCTCCTCCTATGCTATTTCTTATTTCACTGATCATCCACAGCTGTCACATTCTGAAGGAACCGGGTTTGACTCTAGGTCAGTCCTACACGCCAGGCAAAGCCTAGCCTGCTTATATTTAATAACAAATTAAAGTTCAGGTATTACTGAATTTTTCAGTATTTTTAGATCCTTAAATTCTGGGTTTTTTTTAATGTAGGCCAGTTATAGTTGATCTGCAGAAACTGATTTTATACTGAAATTTTAGCAAATTATTTATACAGGCTGTCGTTCCTTGTATAGTTTATACTTTTTCTTTGTGTTAGAGAAAAGACCAACAGGTTCTACACTCTGTGAAACAATGTTCCCCTTTTTGATAGAGTTAATTGGCCTGCCTAGCAAAGTGATGAGAGAAAAAAGATGATTATCATTTGGATGAAGGCAGAATGAGATGTGACTTGTAATAGTCCACTTTGGCCCTTTCTTGGGCTAGCCGGGCGGTCAGAGAGGCCTCCTCAGATCAATCGGCTGGTCACGTCAAGCCATAGCACTTATATGATTGCCCCAACCCTATTGCCATCATGGCAAACCCAACCCTTTTTATCATATGGGTGCTAGAAGGCAGTGTCTGTGGGTCTATATGTCCTGGGAATGATGTTAAACTCTATCTGATAGTGGGGTTCCAGTTCTGGAGGTTTGGGGAATGTGGAGCACCCCTTCATCACCATTGCTCCCAGATCCACTCTGACCCGGAGTGGTAATACCTGTTAGGGTCCCATCTATGTGTTAAATAGAAAAATGTATTTATGAAAAAAAAATTAGTATCCATTAAGAATGACTTTATTTCAAAACTTTATCGGCATTAAATGACCCACTGAGGTTGATATGCCATAAAACAAAAGAAACCAAACCAAACCAAACTAAAATGAGATGTTTTGTACAATAAGATTGGTTGTGAAATACCCAATTTCAATTTATTCTTGATTTTCATACCTACACTTTTCTCCAAATGAGATGGAAAGAAAAATCATAGCATTTTGATAAGAATTATGAAAATAATATACATTTCCTTATCCAAACAGAAATTCTACTAATCCATTACAAATCCTCATGAATGATGAACAATGATTTTAGGGGAACCAATAAAATGCCAATAAAGTCCAATGAATGAAGCATAGGAAGTGCACAAGAATTTGGAAGTCTTTCCCATTATTATAAAATTGAAAAGTCCCAAATTGAAGAGATGTTCAATAATTAGGGAAATTGAAAAGGAATGAAATGATGCCAAGGAACTTTTGAAATTGTGCCATTGAAATCAATACATCTTTCCTTTTTCTACTTAACTCTTTTAGACTTGCTCTTCTCTTATGTTTTTCAAAATGATTTCTGGAATTTTATTTTATTTCTAGAACTGAGTCCATCCATTAAGAGGTATTATTAATTAACTCATTTGATGTTTTAATTTTATATATGTTTATTCAAAAAGAATCTTTGAACAAATAGTACTAATGTGACCAATAGTGAGACTCAAATTTATAATGTAATTATGGATATGATTATATTCAATAAACAATCTCCAGTATTGACTCTGAGTACATAAATCCTGTTATAGTTTAGGTACTGAATTTAGCTCACATTATATTCTGTGGAAAAAATTGGTAGTTTTTTTCCCTAATTGATCAATAAATAATACTTTTTTTGTCTTTCTGGGCTTTCATAATGTTTGCTTTCTGAGTTTACATATGTGCTGATGTAATGCATGTTTATTGAAATACAAACCATTGTTTTTAACTTGGAGAATCACTACAAATAATTTGAATTTTAATGGTTCAATGTGTGTATTTTTAAAATTTTAAAAGTTGTTATGAGTCTAACTATTCTCCCATCCGCTATAGATAAATATGTTACATAATTATTAGTTTCCTAATATTTATGTATATTAGTGTAGAAACAAGATGGCGTTTTAAGTGCAGCTGACAGCCTTGAAGATTGAGTGACAAGCTTGACCTCAGTCCTAACCCTATCTTCCGGGGATAGCCGTGAGAACTGGTAGAGAGGACCCTCTCTTCCGGTTTAGATAGTAAGTTTCAGTCAATTAGAGACTAGCAGCCGAGCTCGACGGAAGGGTAAGTTGCGTTACACGCACTCCCGTCTTAATCTGCGCAGATGTCTGGTTGGGGATTTAAAAATAAAGTAAGATCAAAGCAAATCGGAGTCTTGTGTTATTACCTCTAAAAACTAACAATGACACAGGGCTTCTGATAAAGAAAAATCCCCAATAGAAAACCAGACCCAAAGTCCCCAAGAAAGTCCAGACGTTAGAAGAGACCTAGAAAAACTAAAGATGTCAGAAGAACAGAAGAAGAATAGAAGTAAGAAGTAAGTAAAGAAGAAGGGTATGCAACAAATAGTCTGCCGTGTCAGCTGGGGTGTTAGAATACACCGACTGCACCTCTGCTAAGGGGTAAAACTCACCCCAATAGGGCCACCTGTTGACTATGAGTGGCGACCTGTGATGCTTAAGGATAAAACCCAGGTGGCTGAGCAGTCCATGACCTGCAACACTTCACTTTGGTCCTTACTTGGGCTAGACAGGCGGTCAGAGATGCGCCCCACAATCAATCAGCTGGTCACGGCAAGCCCTAGCACCTATATGGGAAGCCCCAACCCTTATCATGGGTGCTAGAAGGTGGTGGCTGAGGGTCTTCATGTCCTGGGAATGGCGTTAAACTCTATCTGATGGTTAGGTTCCAGTTCTGGGGAATGTGGAACACACCTTCCTCACCATTGCTCCCAGATCCACTCTGGCCCGGAATGGTAGTACCTGTTAGTGTCCCAGCTATGGGTTAAATAGATAAATGTATTTAATAAAAAATTGAGTATCTATTAAGAATGAATTTATTTCAAAACTTTGTCGGCATTAAATTAGAGGTTGATATGTCGTAAAACAAATCAAACCATAGATAATAGTAGGGCAGAGTGGGTTCTTTAACTTTCTTTCTTTCTTTCTTTCTTTCTCTTTTTTCTAGTTTTCTTTCTTTCTTTCTTCAAGTGTTCTATCATTCTTTCTTACTTTCATTATTTCTTTATCTCTCTCTCTCTCTCTCTCTCTCTCAGTGTTCTTATTTCTTTCTTTTTGTTTCTTTATCTCCCTCTCTTTCTCTTTAAGTGTTCTTTCTTTCTTTCTTTCTTTCTTTTTGTTTCTTTATCTCCCTCTCTACCTTCAAGTGTTCTTCTATGCTTCTTTTTTTCTTTCTTTCTTGCTTTCTTTCTAACAATGTTAAATACTCAAAACAAAACAAAACTAAACTGTTTGATGACATTTAAACATTTCTTTTGTTGTTCCTTTTATCAATCTCAATGTATTTTCACATTTTAGTGAAACTGGTCTAGGAGAAAGAAAGCTCTGAATTAAAACCTGTTAAACTCTACTTAAAATTGACCGTAATTCACATCCTGCTCGTACAGAGGGGTTAGGTAAATACATATAAAAGTTGTTTTTGTTTAAATTTCATGAGAGAAGCTAAGTGACAACTTTTTATTCATGGGTAAATACATTAAAAACATAACTTGCCCTTGTCAAGTATGACAATGGCTGAGACAAGTTATGGCATCAGAATGACTTTTCCAAATGTCCACTTACCCATGTGTTTTTGTAAACCATTGAAACTTGCCAATTACAAGTCTTTTATCAAGATATCTTGTAATCTGATTGACTTCACAGAGAAATAGATTTATACCTTAGAAGTATTTGTATCCAATATGCCAATTAGATTTCTGATTGTGATACAAGTAGGAGATAAGGGGGATCACAGGAAACTCTTCTAAAAATCAACTGAAATAAACTAACTGTCCGATTTTAGTAACACTTTCGGTATATGAAGCAATAAAAGAAGAACTTTTATTCTAAGTAAATGTGTACTCTAAATTGAAAAGGCTAATTAGTTTTTTGTTATTCTTGTTTCGCGTATTGATCCACAGTACAAGTTTCTTCAGTTTTTTTTGTTGGGTTTTTTTTTTGGTTTTTTTTTGCAAGAAAATGAATTCTACATTTTTGGAAAGATGATTCAATGACGGAACATATGTAAAAAAAAGTCTCATCTTAAATCTCGTAAATAAGAAAAATATTTCTAAATCATTAGCTTATTTCTGAAGAAATGTTATATTAAAAGGTCCAGTTGTCTCCTTTTTTAAAAAATTTTTAGGGATTTTTTAAAAATCTATTAAATATAGAATAAATACTCCCGTTCACTGCAAGGCAAAAAGCCTATATATTTAATTAAAGAACATATTGTATTAAAAATATGTAGAAAAAAATAATGAGATTCCATAATGTGGCTAATGTGCAGAACTGCAACATTGTGTTGTATACCCTTTTCTTACTTCTTACTTCTGGTCGTATTTTCTTCTGGATGGCTTTGCTATTTCTTCATCAATCTTGGTCTGGTCTCTTCTAAGGTCTGGACTTTCTTGGGGACTTCGGGGTCTGGTCTTCTATAGGGATTTCTCCTTATCAGAAGCCCTGTGTCATTGTTAGTTTTTAGATAATAAACACAAGACTTCGATTTACTTTGATGTTACTTTATTTTCAATCGCCAACCCAGACATCTGTGCAGGTGAGACTTACATCCTACGAGCTCGGCTCCTACCTTCTAACTGCCTGAAACTTACTTACTATCTAAACCAAAAGAGAGGGTCCTCTCTACCGGTTCTCACGGTATCCACCGAAAGGTTAGGACTGAGGTCAAGCTTTGTCACTCATCCTTCAAGGCCGTGGGCTGTAGCTTATAACGACCATTTTGATTTCTACACTATTGCCATAAATATTAGGTACTAATAAGTATGTAACAATTGCAGTAACCGAGTTTAAACTCCAGTCACACTATTAGATTTAGTTTCAGACTAATTGGGAAATTTATAAATCCTTTCGTCTTCCCAGTTATGGGTTAAATAATACCTCTACTGTTCTTCTACAAGGATGAGTTTGGCATTAACACAGTAAGGGTGATATGCCATTAAACAAAGAAACCAAACCATTGTGATATGAATGACATAGCCACCACTTCCCCATAAATCTCTCTATGTCTTCCCCCTACTCCCTTTCTTTCTATCTCTCTTTCTTGTTATATTTTTCTGTGTAGAATGCCATTTTTCTTCCATTTCTTACTGTATCATAAAAACAGAATTGTCCCTTATTTAGCTGAGGTAATGACACTTATAAGAAATAAGAATTTGGTGGATTTAGATTTTTGTATTTCATCTTGGAATATTTGGACGGTCTCATTTTTAACCAGAGTGTGTTGTAAGATGATAACGGATGGATTATATATTTCACTTTCAATGCTATCTAATGACAAATTACTTAATAATTGTTAAATATGAAAACTTAAATAATCACTGACAAGAATGATAAAATCAGTTATTAACTGTTTGTGCATCTTTTTCTATTCAAGAAAAAAAAACTCCCTACACTTTTTAAGAACATTTATGAGATATTATCCAAGGATTTTTTTAAAAAGAGCATCTTCATTTTTATTGTTTTGGCCAGTGTGTATTTTTAACCTTCTTTGTGTTTACATTGCATTTGGTAATCTGCTGCCTTATAATTTCTAACTGTCTGACTATCTTTTTAATATCTGGGTGGAATTGGTGTAGCAATCCACCAAAGGTTCTTTCACGTCTTTGTGCCATCATCAGGTGTAAAACTAGTGGAATGTTTCCGTTGTCCCGCTTTTAAAACAAACAGTAGCAGTAGGAATTAGTAGTAGGAGGGGTTTACAGGTTCCGTTTAAACGAACAATGGCAGTAGAAATTTGTAGGAGGGGGGTCACAAGTTTGTAAGAATGTAAGGGGAATAGCGGAAGAAATGTTGGTAAACAGGAGATATTAAACTGGATGGAAGTTCATAACTGCTGATGAGGTGGTGTGAATGTTTAGGAAGCAGTTGACCAAATCATGACCCCAAGACACTCGTCAGTAAGAGAACTGAAGCCTTTGTGAACCTTCTTTGTGTCTACATTGCATTTGGTAATCCACTGCCTTATAATTTATTCAGTTGTTAATATTCTTGTATAAAACCTTGTCTTTGTTTTGATACTAATGGGAGAGAAAGAGTGAAAATGACACTGTATAAGTCTACTATGCTATAATTCAATGAAAATAAAACTTGTGATCCCTCTGGGAGGATTGATGTCTTCATCTGAAATGAAGGATGCCTCAATGAATTCAACACCAAATGTTTAGGTAGGATTTTTATTTGCTTTTAATGTCATTGCTATTCAAATGGAACCGCTGCTATCCAGGAAGAAATCGGAAGCTGGAATGGTTTTGTCCAACTGGGCACCTGCCCATCATCAAAGAGAATCTAAACAGAACTGCTTCAAGATAGAAATGAAAGAGATGAAAATGAAAAGAACAAAATTTGGGAAAGCTTTCACTGAGCAGAAGATACAAATAGAATAAGAAAATCAATAAACAAACAAAATATAAACTATAAGAAAACTAAAATCAATGTTTCTCAGATTTTTCAACTCAGAAATCTGTGTAACAAATTAGGAAATGATTTTTATTATTAATTTTTTGGGGCTTGAATTTTATTTGATTAACAAAGAAATGTATAAAAAATAATACCTTTGGTTCCAGCTTTAAACAGTCCAGTAATGCTAATGACTGGAAAAACTAATGTAGATATAAACAAATACTTGATGATATATACATTTATATATTTTTTATCGTATATATATATATATATATATATATATATGAGGTAAGGTAAAAGGAAAAGCGAACAAAAAATAATGACTCAAACAAGTAGAAGTAGGAGAGAAATATTTTGTCCTTCTTATGCAAAAATCATCATCAGTCTAACATTCTTGAAAAGGAGATAGACTCCCTCGCTGTCTGGCTGATACCAACTTTAGGACAACCCAACGACTTTACTTTTTTTTATATGAAAGACTGGGGATACAGAATATCCAAATTCAAGTTAAGAACTTGCGTGGGACCTTATGTTGATTTAAACAAATTTTTTATTGTTTTTGATTCTATTTTTAGTTTTAGTTTTAGTTTCAATACAAATAACCTTTTCAATATGTTACACTTGACTTTCACAATCTCAAGTCAAACTAAATTTGAACAATCAAGTAAGGTAATGCTGTGATCAATTTCAAGCACGTTCCCTCGCACAATTTTAAAACAGAATGCTAAACAATGCTAGATTCTGCCTCTTTCATATTTATTTTATTTTCTATTTGAATCACACTCAGTTTGTCTACAAAAGCCTTAAAAAAGGGTTGAGGCCACCCAAAATATTGGATAAAATAAAGAAGACCAAAAGCAAAACAACATTTATGTATTAGAATTCTGTTTTTTTGTTCTCTTTATATTTCCGATATTTCTAATATCACCCAAAACATTCACAAAAACAAATATATATATATATATATATATATATATATATATATATATATATATAGTCATCAAGTTATGCTGACAGCATGGATTCCCTTGACCCTCTCTCACCACCCAATGTACATACAGTTAATGGCATTACTGACTTTCAGTTTCTCTCCTATGTAATCACGAGGCACTTATAGTGTTTATTGTTGTTGGAAATGGACGTGGTTAAAACTTGGATAAGGCTGTTTGTATTTCACATAGTGCTAATACTCTTGGGAAAAGTATGAATCCAACTATTCTCCCTCTAGCTATTGATAAATAGTAGGAAACTCCAATTAAAAATTTGTGCAGAGGGGTTTGAGTAAATACATATTCAATCGTTAAACAAAGTCTTGCATAGGTGAGAAACTGACAGTCAGCAAGCGCTATTGACTCTGTGACTATGCTATCTTAACTTGGATACACATCACCAATATTGAGCACTATTTATGAATATAGCAAACTATATATATATATATATATACATATATGTGTGTGTATGTGTGTGTGAAGAAAAAGTGGAAGTGAATCCGACAGTATGTAATATTATGAAAAATTGAAAAAACACAAGTTCATAAAACGAGTAATGTTTATTTTACCTACACTGCAGTGTTTCAATCTGTTTCAATAGATCTTCATCAGGGCTTTCGTTAGTTTGAGGAAAAATAAATGTATCACAGAAAATAAAAAATCTGCAAGACTCTTTTGCTTTGTTGTTTAGTCCATTTAATATATATATATATAATATATATATATATATAATATATATATATATAAACATATATATATATAAACCTCTTTATGATATGGTTTGAGGAAACTACTGTGTCTCTTTCATCATATGTTCAAGGTCACAAATAAAATTACAAAGATTTTTTTTTCTCTAAGTTTAAAAAATGAATAAATGAAATTTAAAAAAAGTATAAAATGCATCTATTGAATTTCCTCCAACTGTAAAGAATGCAATTTTACACATTTGACATTTTCCTACTGGTTCACAAGGATGTTTCATATTCAATATTGATTTTTTTTTTTTTTTTTTAATTTGTGGGCACCAGCAGAGTAGAAGAAAAATCTGGACTTTTCTAAAACAAAACCAACACTCTGATTTCTACCTTAAATGGAATTTAAAGATCTGCTGTTAGAAATGGCAAATGCTGTCTGACATCTTGGCAGGGGTTAGGATTCAGCTCCAGCATTTCCACTTATTGTCAAGCACTTAGAGAATAAAGAAAAAAAATAAATAATAGAGGGCAGGATACAGGGGTAGGGGGAGGGTACACAGAGAAAAGCATTTTTTTTAAGTACGTCACTTTAAAACATGGATTTTCCATCCAAAGTCAGTGTTTTCTTGAAGGCTTAATTCTTTTTTTTTTATTCCAAATTTTACCCTTGCTGATTCTTTTTTAACATTTTGTCACTTATTCAATGGGTCACTTCATTTCTCTTTGGCAAATTCTCCAAAACTTTCTGAAAAGCAGTCTGAATTTCTGCTGGGCATTTAGTGATATAATTAAAACTGATCAACAATCACATGGCAGTCATTTTAAAAGAGCAGAAAGTATTTAATCTTTAGAAATTAGATTTATAATAATTTCTGGGGGAAAGAAATAAGTGCATTTTTTATTTTATTTTAAAAAGATGACAAAATACTTATGTCATTAAATAGTTTCTTTTTTTTAGGTTTACTAGCAAGAATATACGCCCTCCGGGCATAAGTATTTAATGGTTTGGTTTGGTTTGTTTTGTTTTACAGCATATCAACCTCAGTGGGTCATTTAATGCCGATAAAGTTTTGAAATAAATCAATTCTTAATGGATAATACAATTTTTTTATAAATACATTTTTCTACTTAACCCATAGATGGGACAGGTACTACCACTCCGGGTCAGAGTGGACCAGGGAGCAATGGTGATGAAGGGGTGCTCCACATTCCCAAACCTCCAAAACTGGAACCTCACCATCAGATAGAGTTTAACGTCATTCCCAGGACATGTAGACCCGCAGCCACCACCTTCTAGCACCCATATGTTAAAAAAGGGGTTGAGGCTTGCCATAAGGGCAATAGGGTTGGGAAAATCATATAGGTGCTAAGGCTTGACGTGACCAGCCGATTGATCGGAGGGGGCCTCTCCGAACGCCCGTCTAGCCCAAGATAGGGCCAAAGTGGAGTATTGCATGTCATGAACTGCTCATCCACTTGGGCTCTATCCTTAAGCATCACGGGTCGCCACCCACGGCCAACAGGTGGCCCCATTGGGGGAGTCTTACCCCTCTGCAGAGGTGCAGTCGGTGCATTCTAACGCCCCACCGACAGGGCGGCATAAGTATTTAAGTCTTAGTATAATGAAATATAACATCCCCTCAAAGTCCATATGCTCTTTGAATCAATAAATTCTCTAAAGTGCACACGGAATTTATGGACACAGTGTTAGAAAGACTAACAAAATTAAATAAGAATGCATATAAAAAGATTCCTTATTTTAATTATATGTTAATTGGTTTCTATATAAAATCATCCATAAGATTGATTCAAATACGTTGGAGAATAAAACAATATTAGAGATCAATAGCACTAAGTAATTATTTATTAAACCCGGTTTTGTTAAAACCCGTATGCCATTTAACCACACCATATATTATGTAATCCTTTTATTTCTTTATAAGACACATTGCAGTATTTTAAATGTACTAATAACATGGGCTATTTTAAGACAAATCTTATTCAGATTTTTTATAGAGACATCGTTGATAAATAAGATTTATTATTCTTTGTATATTAATGATTTTGACTATAGATTAAATACTCATTGATAAAAAAGAAAGAAAAATACAATTTTGGGAATTATCAAAAATTTATACTCATAAATCATTATTAGTTATAGATTCAAATCAAAATTCTTAAATTAAATTCTTCTTACTACAAAAATAGAAAAATTATATTTTCACTTTCACATAGCTGTAATCCATGCAAACAAGATTATCTATCTATCTCTCTCTATATATATATATATAAAGGGTAGTTGGTGTGTATGTATGTCCAGATGAAACTATGAAAATAAAACAATTAACGACAAAGTAAATATACATACATTAAATATCAGTGGTTCTTGGTTTTTGCGCAAAAATTATGAAAATTTGATTTATATTCAAAGATATTTAAAAGTTAAAATACACATAGAAATAGCATTCAAATTCTACTTAAAAATGTTCAGCATTTGTAAATCTCAAAAGTAAACAAATTAATACTCAAGGTTTTCTCGCCTCTACCCTGGTGATGCTGGGTAGCCACTTCTAGTGATTTAATAAAGTAAATGCTTGATCAGAAAGTTCCTTGCCTGATATGTAATTAACTTGATTTTGATCTGAAATTTTCACTTTATTATGTTTGATCTATGTAATAAATAGAGAAACATTAAGTGCATTGACAAGGAAATAGTAAGTAAAGTCATCGGGGTAGCCTAAAGTCAGTATCAGCCAGACAGTGAAGCAGTCTATCCCCTTTTCACTAGCACTAGACCAAAGAGATAGTTTTTTGCAAAAGTTTTAATTTGACATAAATAATTACCACACAAAATATTTTTCTTTACAAATTTGCCTTCGTTTGAGGAAATAGATTTCAATCTTTTAAAATGTTATCACTGTTACAGCTTAATAATTAGGTAAAAACCAGCGGAGGTAATGGGGGCATATTTTCAATTTAAATTCTAGTTATGATATTTTATTCATTTTGTTTAAAATGGTAATTTTTCTGTTTTAAATATTGAAATTGCTAAATTTTTCAAACAAGTATAGGCTAAATGTTGTGAAAATGAGAATTCTTTAGCAAGTAAGGGATTTAGTTTTTGGTATCTATTTATACAACATAAAACTTTCAATGTTTGAGAGAATTTGATTTTTCTTTTAAAAGTTAAAAATTAACCTACCCTAGTGTACATAGTGGTAGTGTTTTCTTTTGTTGCCTAAAATAGATTAAATTTATTCAAATATTCTGTCTCCTCTGCAAAAATTGAAAAGTTTTCAATGAAAATTAAAAAATTAAAATGAAAGTGGCACATTTGATGATGATGAAGATTGGCAATATGGATAATGATAATGAGAGAAAATTTGTTTTTTTTTTCTTTTTTTAAAGTTGAACTAAAATAACAGATAAATGTACCCGAGAAAAATGTTTATTGCATTATTGAAATTAATTTAACATCTTGGCTTCAGATTTGATTGAATTATCCTGTTTAATGTCAAAATTTAAAGGCAAAAGTAGTTTTATTATTTTTCACGTGAATATCCTGCAAAAATTATGCACCTTGGGAGAAGAAAAAAAATATTTTCTTTTGCTGATCTATTTTAATAATAAGTCCATCAAGTTGATGCATGTCTTAAATTTAAAAGGAAATATAATATTCTCATTAAGTAAATATATTTACTTGGTGATGAATATCTATTTATGGTTTTGCTTATTTGTTAATCAGCTTTGCCAGGGGCCAAGTTCCAAAAATGCTTCTTTTTTTTTTGTCTTCTTTTGTATCTAATGTGTCTGTCAAACATTGTTTTCTCTTGGCTGTTGATCAAAGTTAGCTTCATAATTAGCAATAACATTTCCCTCCCCACAAAAAAAAAGTGACAGCTGTAGAAAATCGATTTTGTTAACTAAAAATCTGTTAGAATGCTATTAATAGTGATCTAGAGTTGAATTCTTCTTCAGTAATGAATTGTCTCAAGACAATAAAACCCGGTCAAGAATATCATTTCTAGTTAGAATTTTTTTTTATGAGAATATTGAGATTTATTAACAAGAAAAACATATTCATCAATTGTGTTTTTAAATTATATATGTTTTTTAATTGTATATTTTTTCTTTTGTAAAACATTAAAAATTAGCATATGTACATTTATTATTTGTATATGATGAAATTTTGTGTATATGGCCCTCATTTTCTGTAAATAGACATTGATTGAATATATAATACTTACAAGTTAGAAATTTCCTTTTTATGGGTATATTTTAGCTTGTTTTTATATCTTTGGTATATGGTTAAGAATATGACTAGAAAAAATGAAAAACATTGAAAATAACTGTTTTGTCATATGATATTTCATTTTCTTTTTTCAACTGTTATTTTCAACAAGTTCATTCTACAGTCATATTCTTAAACATTTTGTTGGATATCTATTCAAATATATTTATAAAACATTATTATGTATAATATGGATGTTTATTTTTGTGACATTATGGCACAGTATTGAATCTTCAGTTTATTGGAATACCAAAACATGACTATTCATTAACAGTTCCCATTACTTGATGAATGGAACTAGTTAACTAATCACACTTTGTGATACATGAAATTTACAGGCAACATCAACATCTCTACTTCTTATCTGGACCAAGTAACCAATAAGCACCCTAGCTGGGAGCTGTTTTGAAAGGAACAAGATTTGCTTTTCACCATAAATTCCCAAGTTGTTTGTTTTCAAACAACAGATGATTTTTTTGCATTAGAATTTCACTGTACGATTTTTTAAAAGTTTGTTCATATATATTTACAACCCAAAGACACATTTTTTATATTAAAATAGTTTTCGATTTTAGTTAAAAAAAAAAATTGGTTATTTCATGTTGTTGTTAATTCAATAGGAAATTTTTTTTTAAGTTTTAAAAATTTTAAACGAAAGACATTTTTTTATATTAAAGACACATTTTTTATATTAAAATAGTTTTTATTTAATCAGAAGGGAAATGCAGATATATTTATTGAAATGAAAATAGTTTTTATTTACAAAATATTTTTTATGTTTATTTAAATAAAAGTATCTTGGGACCAAGTAACCAATAAATAACAATTTTTTTTATTAAAATCGAAAACTTATTTTAGTATAAAAATGTGCCTTTGGGTTGTAGATATACATGAACAAACTTTAAAAAAATCTTACAGTGAAATTCTAATGCAAAAAAAAAAAATTGTCTGTTGGGAGTTTATGGTGAAACGCAAAAGGTGTTCCTTTCAAAACAGCTCCCAGCTGGGGTGCTTATTAGTTACTTGGTCCTCTTATCTGAATTCAGGTAAGTGCTATGTGGAGTTATAATGGTACATCATGGTCATTTAAATCTGGGCTAATGGTTTTCTGAAGGTACTTTTTGCCTTTTATCATAGAAAAAAATAAGTGTATTGTTATGTTGTTGATGATACCATGGTCATCCACTGTTTTCAGTTACTTATATTACGTTCACTGATGATATCAGTAATGAGACAAAATTTAAATACTCAAATTTGTTCATTATAAATCATTGCTTTTATTTTTATATGATCTGAAATCGAGCAAAAATGTGCGAATTGCTTGAATTTCTAAAAATAATTTTCTTTGTATATTTAAAATCCTTAAGGAATAGAAAACAGATGTAAGATTCTGTTTTTTTTTCTCATCAAAATATACTGTCAAATTACTTTTTACAAAAATGACTTCAGTTGTATACTTATTTAATTTTACTGTTAATAGTAAATTTCAAAGATGCCATTCCAATTCATTCATTAATGAATCACAATATCCACAAAAATGATAGATTAATAAATGAAATCTAATTAAAATATATTGTACTTGTTTATAAAGCCAAATGATTTACATTGCCATGTTAGTGCAAAAAGTATGAACCTGTCTTTAAACAGTATCAACTTAATGTTTGTGAACAATATTACCTAATTCCTTGTTGTGTGTTGTTGATGCTGGGACCAACTATTTATTTGTTGTGTTCGTCTCATTTGGCATGAGGTGCTGCCTTTTAATGGCATATCAACCCATCTGGGGTTATGTCATGCCTAATGGTTAGGAAGTTATACATATCGTGTATTTATATTTATACTTTTTAGTAATTGGTTTTAAAAAATGTGTTAGGATTATTGGGGATTATGTCGTATGGTGTTGATTAGTTTCATGTCAATATTCTATGGTATAATTTTATTTCCTTCAAAAAAGAGAAAATATTCTCCATGTTGACATTTTCAAACAGATCTTTCATATTGTTTGCTTTAAAATGACGGTTTCTGATGTCAGCAAAAACCTGCATTCCATTAATAAGTGTTTAACTGTCAAAGGTGTTTGACATGTTCCACATTGTGGTTGTTGTTCTTGTTTGAGTATATTGGAGTGCGTTAGTCTTGTATGACCAATGCGTAATCGGGACACAATGACTTGTTCCTTTCTAGACTTCATAGACTGCATTAGTGTTTAGGGATATTTCCAAGCTTTATTTTCGGGGGTGGGGGGTCAAGCGGTGTTTACCACTTGTCAATAATAACAGTCAGCTGTAACTTTCCACTCAACTCTCTGATTTGAATTTTTAATGAACCCAATTCAAATTATATCTATACTACTTACATAATTCACAGGATACCCATGAATTATGTAACATTTGATCACAAAACAATTTGGAAGCTATAACTCCCTCCTATTGCACAAAATGAGAGCAAATAAAATAAATACAATATCCCCGCCCACACCTTGTATTTGCTAAACTCCTCTGTATGAGTAGGATGTGACACAAGGTTAATTCTTAAGCCTAGTTTAACAAGTTTGAATTCAGAGTTTTCTTTTTTCTAGACTGGCTGCCAAACTAAGCTTCAACAGCCCAGTCTGCCCTACTATTTACTCATCACTAGATGGAGAATATTTGGATTCAAATCTTTCCCAAGGGTATTAGTGTTATGTGAATTTTCATCCAGGATTTGAACTCTGGTCACCGTGTCTACTTCCTATGTCAATAATCGTTATGCTATGAGCACACCCACCATGTACAGATATGTGTAACTACACAGGATTGAATATTCAGGATAAATAAACATTGAGCAAAAACAGACACACCTTAATCTCAATATTGTGAGTAGCATATTTCTACATATAAATCCTGGATGTGTATATTGATTAGTGATGGTCTAGTTATATGTTTATTGTAATAAAGAAAAATACCTTTGAGGTGATTGTGGTATAATGGCTATTGTTATACGAAGTGGACTCTGCTGAGTTCAAATCTGGAATGAGACTGTTTGCATTTCACATTGCGCTAATACCCTTGGGAAAGGTATGAATACAACTATTCCCCCTCCAGTTATAGGTAAATAGTAGTACAGGAAGGGCTTTTTAATCTTGGTGTGGCAACCTGTCTAGGAGAGGGAAAACTCTGAATACAAACTGGACCTGGAGAGGGATGGGCTCCATCAGGCTATTCCTGCCCAAGACATGCTACATAAGTAGATCGCCCACAACCAAAACCAGGTTACAGGATAAGTCTCTCATATGAGAAGTAAATTAATATTGTAATTCAAGCTAAACAAACAAAAGTAGGCATAAGAGCTACATAGGCTATTTATATAAAGGTGCTGTATAATATGGCCACTATATAGGATTTTTACTTTCTCATTGGTCTCATAATCTAGTTTTGGTTAAACATATTGATGAGAAACTATATGTGCTGTGTGGATCAGAATTTTTATAGAGTTTAAATTTTATACCATACATCATCACACTGAAAAAAACTTTCTTCACAAACATGCAAAAACATAAACTATTTTTCTATGGCACTTGGCAGAATAATTTTCATGACTAATATTTTTCTGAAACTTGGTAATTTTTTTTCCCTTGCCCTTGATTATTTTTTCCCCGCAGAGAAGGCTAGAATATAATTAGGAGCTCTCTTCTTGTTAGTCAAAACTACTTTGAGAACTCTTCCTCCTTATTGTTATCTTATCTTGCTCATGCGCTGAGTTGGCAAAGGCTGGTATTGAACCCTGAACCTTTTGATTCTGAAGCAGATGCTCTAACAAATGAGCTACTAATAATGTATTCAGGCCTGGGTGCCAGTATTTAGTCATGGGAATTGGAGGAAGAATAATTTGATTCATACCTTTCCCAAGGTTATTAGCACTATGTCAAATTCAACCAGCCTCAATTTTAAAATCAGCCAGGGTATGACCATGTTTCTCCACAAAGATGGGTAGAATATACTTCAATATTTCAGTTGCTTTCAGTTCAAGATCAAAAGCTGAAAATTAGAAATAACCCAATTTTATATAGATTAAAAAAACAACATTTTTAATAAGAACAGGAGTGAAATCTGCATTGGCTTGTTTCAAAGGTAATATATGTAATATATCGTTGTGTCTATCTATCGTTAATTGTCTGTAATAGATATTGTTGGAAGTAATATATGTTGTGTATCTTGGGCAGGAACAGCCTAGCTGAGCCCATTTCTCTCAAAGTCTACAACTGGTTTGAACTCAGTTTTTTCTTCTTTTAGAATGGTTGCTATACCAAGATTAAAGAGCCCAATCTGTCCTATTTATCCATAGCTGGATGGAGAATAGATGGATTCATACCTTTCCCAAGGGTATTGGCCTTATGTGAAATGCAAATAACCAAGTTCACTTTCTATGCCAATAACCATTATGCAATGAGTGTCTCCTTGTGATATGCAGGTCAGTTAACTTTGAACCACGTATCTTTTAGAATCTGTGTTACGCCTCAAAGATACATGGTTCCAAATTAACTGATCTGAAAAAATGTAAAAGTTTTTTTTAAAAATAACTGGTGCATTATATCTTTTATTCATTAATATATCAACACTGAAAATTTAATTAAATTCAGTTAATTCCCTGATTTTTGGTATTTTTTTCTCTTTCGGCGGGGTGACATACGATGATGGAATTTAGGTCCGTTAAGTTCAATTTAACCATAAAGTCTTTCTTTAAAGTTGTCAGTGGTGTAAAAAGAGATCTCCAGCTTGACCTCAACTCATTAGCATCAAAGGAACCAAAAAATTGTAATTGATTTTTTGTTTTTACAAAAGCCAACAAGACATATTGGTCAGCAAAATTTCTTATAACAAATGTAAAATCAATTGCAGAGTAATTTTCAAGATTAAGAAATCAAGATTGAAACAAAATGTACTTTGTGTCCTACTAATTCATATTTGTATAACTAGGTTAATAGCCTTTCTTCTTTTTTTCTTTATGTTTGTTTGATATTTTAGTCTGGGCAAAGAAATGGCATCTTTGCGGAAATTGAACATTCTATGAAGATGATCTTTCCAGATGTGAAAAAAAAAAAAAAAAAAAAAAAATGTTAAAAAAGAAATGAAAATTCTGTTTGCATTTTCTTTTAATAATCTTTTCTTTTTATGAGTTAATCTTGATCAATAGCAATTATGTAATTTTTCCTTCTTCTGCGTTAAAATCAAAATGAGTTGAAAAACAAAAAAACAACAGAAAATCTTCAGTTTGTGTATTGGTTGTTCTCTTAATTATGAAAAAAGATTTGATATGTTTCCATGAAAGGAAATTACTGTCATAGATGATATCACCGGATATACAGCCCCTCAACTTCCATATCGTTCTTTTAGGTTTTTAAGAAATTAAACCATTGTGTTCAGGAGAAAATGAAGGCAATAATGAAAACTCTTTTAAAAAAATTATCAACTGAGGTCAAATAAGAAGAATTAAATAAGATAATTCTAATTTGTATGACTGTGAAAACTTCTTTGTAATTAATTAGATATTTTATTTAATTAATAATTTTGAAAGGCTCTTCCATTGCACTAGATTAACAAAACTATACACATTCATTTACAGAAGTAAATTTATTTGGTTTGGTTTCTATATTTAATGGCATATCAATCTTTGTGGTTTATTCAATGCCAAAGACATTCATGTAGAAAAACATTGGTGGCACCTTTCCCTATGGTATTAGATTGAAAGTGATTGTAATAACACGGGTGCAAAATTGCTTACTACTAGTACAGCACATTATCCATTTCACATGGAAATAGAGTTGAATTTTATATTGTATTTCTGGTTCGTATTTTCCACCCAATGTGGAATTTTATAGAGTTTAACAACATTTTTAATTATTTTTACCTTAATGTTTATTCAGATTGTTAGTATGGAAATTGGTAGACATAAGTAATATCTGGTTTGAAAATAATGTTTTTTGTTGCTTTTTTTTTTTAAACAGTAATTTTTTGTGAAAAATGGAGGTGTATAGTGTAATGGTTAGAGTCACAGGAAATGGACTCATCGACCTGAGTTCAAATCCTAGACAAAGCTACAGTTCACATAGCGCTAATACCCTTGGGAAATGTATGAATCCAACTGCTCTCTCTCTCTCCAGCTATGGATAAATAGTAGGGAAGACTGGGTTCTTTAACCTTGATTAGGTAATCAATCTAGAAGTAAAACTCTGAATTCAAACCTGTTAAATCTGCTTGGGGTAGTCACTACTAGAATAGGCTCAGTCCTAATTAGTGATCTATTTCACTAATACTAACACAGTATTTAATGATAGAACATTAAAACAATTTAAATAGGAACAGAAAATCACCTGCAAGAAATCTTGTTCTTTTCTCTTATAAACTTTAGGACAACCTTTAAAGTTTTATGATCAAACATTTTTACCTCATTCATTTTTTGTCTTTCATTCTTTTATTGTAAATTTTCTGTTTTTTAGTGCTTTGTTAAATGTTACATTATGTTTGCTTATGTAATGTTGTAAGTTGTACTGAAAATAATTTAGCTTTTTGACCTGCATAGGTCATTTCCAACTGGTATGTTCTGACTGATTCTATCTTACATATTTTCTGACTAGATGATTAGGTTATTGCTAATTTCACCTGAAGAATATGGAAATAACTAGAAATATTTAGAGAAAGATGGAATGTTCCTTTTCAAGAGTTATTTGGACTGTTGTACTAATTCTTTTTGTTACTATATCAACATTTAATAGTTTAGTATTATTTGGATTATTCGGACTATTGTCCTCATCTTCATTGTTATCTGTACAACATTTTGACTGATGTGCCCTCCAGCCTTCTTCAGGTATTTCTTGTCGGACTCAGGAACCTTCTCGGACTCAGGAACCTTCTCGGACTCAGGAACATTCTTTTCGTAATCGAGAACTTTATTGTCATAATTGGCAGCCATCACAGAACTTTGAACCTAACCTAACCCTTGATACAGTCCACGGGGGTATCCTGTTCTCATCCCGAGTCTGTCTAAGAAATACCTGAAGAAGGCTGGAGGGCACATCGGCTGAAACATTGTACAGATAACAATGAAGATGAAGACAATAGTCCGAATGATGCAGATAATACTAATCATCAAGCCTCATCTCAAAAATTCAGAGAAATATTTAATAGTTTCTTTCAGGTGTTTTTCAGTCTATATGGTAAAAAATGGTGCAAATCAAAAAATGTTAATATAGATATGAGAATATCTATATTATATAGATATTATATAACCATGTTATATGATATGGTATATCTATATTATATAGATATTATATAACCATGTTATATGATATGGTATATGAAAGAATATATATATAACAGATTATATATATAGAGTGAACTTATATATTATATGTGAACTTATATATATATATAGGGGCCGGGTTAGCTCAGTCGGTAGAGCGTTCGGCTAGAAACCACAAGATTCCTAGTTTGATACCGGTCCCCGCCAACTCAGCATATGAGTAGTACAGGGATCTGTGCAGTAAAGTAAGGAGCTGATGGTAGGTGTGGTGCTCCACCTCAGATGCTAAATACAATCTCCTTGGTCTAGCATTATTGAAAAGGGGATAGACTCCCTTGCTGACTGGCTGATACCGACTTTAGGCCACCCCGTCGACTTTACTTATATATATATAGAATATATATATAAGAATATATATATAGAGGATGATGATATATTATATAACCATGTTATATTAGATATGAGAATATCTTGAATATTAATATATATGAGATTAAATGTTAATAGTTTCTTTCAGGTGTTTTTCAGTCTATATGGTAAAAAAGAGAGTACAAATAAAAAAATGTTAATATACACACAAGAAATGGTAGTCACTATATTGAGTGTACAAACCCCAAAGTGTGGGAATCCGCTCCAATCATCTTTCCAGTTCACAATGAGGAAAGAGCATATTTTCTTATACTACTGTAACTTACATAAATGGTTGTTTTATCATTTGTACATATAGAACGCTAACATATATCGAGTTTGTTGTATATGGTAAATGAACCCCTATTATTAGCCTCGTCTCTAATCAATAAAGAGTTTCCTCTTTCTTCATGTTTTAGACGAATGCCACATTCCATACTGAATAAACATACACTAAATCTTATCCGCTGTTTCCGTTTTGATAATTGGAGATAAGTGTTATACCTGAATTTTAATTCCATTTAATTCTTTCTGCATCAAGAAAGTGACACCTTGTTGCTATCAACATCAGCCAATGATGATGATGATCATCATCATCAGAATATAAAGAAAGAATGAACACATATAACTTGTACTTCTCTCAAAGAATAATTCTCTATTTGAAATGGGAGATAGGAGATTAAAAAAAATTGAAACTTCATGACCCAAATCTAAAAGTAGTCAGGATAAGCATGATTCAAAATTTCATTTCCTGTCCTAAAATTGTGGGGATTAAAATAAAATTCAAATAAAAGAAATAACGAACTCCCATGAGCCTTCACCAGAAAAACCCTCCGAACATATGCGGGGAAAAAGGACCCACTTCCGACCTCCAAGAGAATTTCTCAGCCATTCTGACTTAGGCCTTAACTGTGTCAAGACACTACTATTGGCCAGGGGGATATTTCCTTGCCACGTGGTGGCTATGACCTGTGAATAAAGCCTAAATCATAAAACCACCTTTTGTCTTTGTCCCTTAACTTTTTCTTTCCCTGAATTCCTTTTTCAGCACGACCACCAAATAAGATGGGGTTAAAAGCAAACCCTAGGAACATGCATCAAGAATATCCAGCTACCTTTTAAAACTAAAACCTAAAACCAATTGCTACCCCTAAAATACAGATTTTATTAAAAGTTTTAAAATTTCATCAAATATTAAATTAATTTAAAGACAGTAGAAACTTAATTGCTAAATTCTTTGGGTTTTTTTCTTTAACAACATTTATTTTTGTTTAGTTTGGTGTAAAAACATTAAATTTCAAAGAAAGTTTGTTGTACAAATTTTAAAGTTTAAGATTTCACATTTTTTAAATTCTTTATCTTCTGAAAAACCTAAACAGTCGATCATGCACTTAAGAAAAAGAATGGAAAATAAAATTCTGTCAGTAAGTTTTAGTTAAGAAAGATCTTTGAGAAAGTAGATGTCAAAATTGTGTCTGTAGAATTCTTGCAAAATAAAAAATTCACTCCAGTGATTTTATTCCAAAACATTTATTGAAATATGAACAGGTGCTTCTTTATGTTGATGTTTTTTTTTTCAGTTTTGAAGAAACAAGTAAAAATTTCTCTTTGCACAAGGATGGACAATGTGGCTCTAAAATAACCTTTGTTGAGTAACAATGGCTTTTGTCTGCTTTTATTCTATGAAATTAATTATAATTACATCTTTTCTGCTGCAAACTTTAGCGCATACATGACCATAAAAACCATCATTAAATAAATATATACATATATATACCCTCATATATATATATATAGTGTCTGGGTATTTTAATAGAAAATCATGTTGAGCTTAAAAGTTAATAACTTTCTATTTTTGTAAATCCTCAGTTCAATTTATCCAAAATGTTTTCTTTCGAGATTCAAAGTGTTTTCTATTCTTTATCAACTTACATATGCTTTTTTCTCTATAAAATATTCCTATAAAAATCTTTACCTGCATCAATATTTTATTTCTGCTCCATTTAAATTTTCATGTCTTCTCTCATGCACCATTTAGTATGCATTATTTAGATAGGGACGATGATGAAAATGTATCTATTTATGTAGTCTGTAACATCTAAACTACATATAACTTGCATATATGTATTTATGAAAATACATACATACACAGGATATATTCATATTTCTATACATGTGTACAAATACTAAAACCATATATCCACTCACACATATATATATATATATATATATATATATTTGTGTGTGTGTTGTTAAAGAAAGTTATTTCTGAAACATACTGCTCTTAAGAATGATGGTGATTGTACCATGATAGAAAAAGGGTTAGTTACAGTTGTTTTTTTTACCTTTTTAGATTTTATAGGGAAATGGGTCAATTCAAAGTTTGTCTTTAAAAGTGACATTCACCATTCTTGCTCTGTGAAAGAAGAAATTTGTTCTACTTTTATTTTTTTATTTTTTTTATTGTTGTCTTCCTGTAAGTTTTTTCACTGTTTCTTTTTCCTTCTTTCTGTTCCCAATGCAAATCTTTCCAACCTGTTTATTACCTTCTCTCTTGAAGGAGAAAATAGTGAAGGAAGAAAAGACTCTAAAAATATTTCAATTAAAATGCTAAATAGAAATATTGATTTAAAAATTCTTGCTTTGATTACCTCAGGCATTTCTGTAAATGAAAGCAGGGAGAGAGCTTGAAATGTCACCCTAGTTTCCCTTCGGTACAGGGAGAGGGGCTTAAAATAGATGAAAAATAATAATCATACTAATAGGGTAATATGTAGATCATTTTCCCCTGAATATATTTATGTGTGTGGTTGTCTTTTTAAACTAGATGCTAATTTTTTTTCTTAATGTTACAGGTTCGCTTATGAAGAAATTGTATTAGAGATTTTTTTTTTAAATTAAGATCTTGAAATTAAAGTTGCCTTTCTGTTCTTTTACTCTAAAAGAATAAATTTTTATCCAATAAAATGATGACGGACCACTTTGCATATTTTTTATGTTGATTATGTAAATAAACAGTTTATCTATTGAGTTACCTCCATTTTGTTTCATAAGCCATTCACTCAATTAGTTGTTTATCAACAACAACAACATTAACAGGAGTAATTTACTAACAATTCCCTTGGTCCTGACCCTATTGCCCTTATGGCAAGATCCAAACCTTTTTATCATATGTGCTAGAAGATGGTGGCTGAGAGTCTTCATGTCCTGGGAATGGCATTAAACTCTCTCTATCTGATAGTGAGGTTCCAGTTCTGGCGATCTGGGAAATGTGGAGCACCCTTTCATCACCATTGCTCTCTGGTTCACTCTGTTAGGGTCCCATCTATGGGTTAAATAGAAAAATGTATTTATAAAAAAATTGAGTATCCATTAAGAATTAATTTATTTCAAAACTTTGTTGGCATTAAATGACCCACTGAGGTTGATATGCCATAAAACAAACCAAACCAAACCAAACAATTCTCTAATATCATCATCATAGATAAATGGTGATCTGATGACTTGAAATTATGAGGAGATCATCATCATCATCATCATGTTGTGCAATTAGCACGGATATCCATCCTTTGCCAACCTTCTCTATCATTCATTGTCCCAGGGAGGTCCTCTGCCCAGCATCCAGTATCTGTGCAGAGCTGGTCAATTTAGGTCCTTGCTGGGCGTCCCACATTAGCATGTCCATGTGTTGGCTTCCACAGGGGAACATCACTTATGAGTTTGTCCTTGCTTCTCCAGCAGTGTCCTGCATGTCTTTAAAAAAAATGAGGAGGTAGACAGCTGAAATTTTGATTTGTCCACTTTAACTTTGTTTCTTCAAGTTGCCAAGATTTGATTTTGTTAGAGATGAATAAATAAAAGAAAGAATCTCTGGAGATTGTCATTTGTAGTTTTTCTTTAGCAATTTGTCAACAGCAAAGGGAATTTCATTGATGTGCTGGCGGAGGAGGAGGGAGAAGAAGAAAGGAGGAGGAAGAAGAAAAGGAGGACGAGGAGGACGAAGAATAGGAGTAGGAGGAAGAAGAATAGGAGTAGGAGGAAGAAGAGTAGGAGTAGGAGGGAAGAGGGGGAAGAAGAAGAAAGGAAGAAGAAGGAAGGGGAAGAAGAAGAGGAGGAAGAAGAAGAAGAAGAGAAAAGGAGGAGGAAGAAGAAGAAAGGAGGAGGAGCAAGAAGAAGAGGAAGAAGAATAGGAGGAAGAAGAGGAGAGGAAGAAGAAGAAAGGAAGAGGAAGAAGAAGAAGAGGAAGAAGAAGAAAAGGAGGAGGAGCAAGAAGAAGAGGAAGAAGAATAGGAGGAAGAAGAGGGAGAGGAAGAAGAAGAAAGGAAGAGGAAGAAGAAGAAAAAGAAGGGAGGAGGAGGAGGGGGAAGAAGAAGAAGAAAAGGAGGAGGAGGAAGAAGAAAAGGAGGAGGAGGAAGAAGAATAGGAGGAGGGAGAAGAATAGGAGTAGGGAGAGGAAGAAGAAGAAAGGAAGTGGAAGTAGAAGAAGGGAGGAGGAGGGGGAAGAAGAAGAAAAGGAGGAGGAGGAGTTCTCATTGTTGTTATTATTTATTCAGTTAAAACTTCAATCATGAGAAATAAAATAAAAAATAAATAAATTGCAAAGATGTGATTAATTAAGAAAGAAAATTTCTGATTGATTTATTTGTTAAGAAAATTTCTTTGTGACCTAAAATATTTCCAAATAATAAGATCATCTCATATCATTTCCTTTTTTTAATCAAAACATAGCAAATATATCAATTCAGTCATGATAAAGACCTACTTTCCATAATCACACACACACACACACACACATTCATATAACATTTTCATTGACCATAAATGGTAAGGCAAATAACACCCTTCAAAGATTTCTTACACATATACTTAATCAAGATTTTAATATCATTGCGAAAGGTATGAACCCCCTCATCCCCCCACCTATGGGCTAAATAAATAGTACCACTAGTGTTCTTTTACAAGGATGACTTTGTCATTAAATAACCCGTGAAAGTTGATATGCCATTAAACAAATAAACCAAACCAAACCAAGATTTCAAAATATTATTTACTATATTTGCATATAAAACTTGGACCAGTTGGGCAATTCATGTGTATCCCTTCCTAACCGTTAGGCATGACATAACCCCAGATGGGTTGATATGCCATTAAAATCAATAAACAAACAAACAAGTAATTTATGATTCACTTAGTAAAGTCAGAGATTGATTCTTCAAATAAATGCAAATTGAAGTATTAATTCAACTATATATAGTATATATATAATATAATTTTGTCACTTCATATAGACTGACTGCCCTGTCGGCTGGGGCGTCAGAATGCACCGACTGCACCTCTGCAGAGGGGTAAGACTCCCCCAATGGGGCCACCTGTTGGCCGTGGGTGGTGACCCGTGATGCTTAAGGATAGAGCCCAGGTGGATGAGCAGTTCATGACCTGCAATACTCCGCTTTGGCCCTATCTTGGGCTAGACGGGCGATCAATGGGCTGGTCACGTCAAGCCCTAGCACCTATATGATTTTCCCAACCCTATTGCCCTTATGGCAAGCCCCAACCCCTTTTTATCATATGGGTGCTAGAAGGCGGTGGCTGCGGGTCTACATGTCCTGGGAATGACGTTAAACTCTATCTGATGGTGAGGTTCCAGTTTTGGAGGTTTGGGGAATGTGGAGCACCCCTTCATCACCATTGCTCCCTGGTCAACTGACCCGGAGTGGTAGTACCTGTTAGGGTCTCATCTATGGGTTAAATAGAAAAATGTATTAATAAAAAAAATTGTATTATCCATTAAGAATTGCTTTATTTCAAAACTTTATCGGCATTAAATGACCCACTGAGGTTGATATGCCGTAAAACAAAACAAACCAAACCAAACCATATAGACTGAACTTAATGCTCTGATGAAAAGGGTGTTGTTTTATTTTTGTTAGTTATATAAGTGATCATGTAAATGTAAATAGTAAAATGAAACCAATCTCCCTGCTATCATAATTTCTATTTAGATAATGTTGTTAGGAAGTCAACAAAGTAATTAAAAGTGACCTTGTAAAATGATATTTAAGACTAAACAGTGTTTTTTTTCAAAGCTAAATAGAGTAATGTAACCCAATTTCTTTTTCTTAAAGAGTAAGTTTATATGTTGGAAGATAGAATAGATTTGTTTAATAAAATGTGAATTATGAAAAATATTGAATCTCATTTTATCGTTCAAAAAACACTTTCTAGAATTATCCTATAATTTTCAATAAAAATTGTAAAAAATAATAATTGTTTCTATAAATTTGATAAAGAAAAAAACTTTCAGTTAAGTGAAAATTAATCAATAAATTTAGATTTTTTTGAAGCCATTTTAGTATAGACAAAGAAGAACAAGGTATTTTTTTACAATAAGTGCTTTCAATTTATTCATTAATACACTTTTTATTTACTATCTGTGATGATTTTAAAAAGAAACCCTATAGATTCAAACCGAAAGATATTTTTGTCTTTTAGAAAATTGTTAGTCTACAATTTCTTTCTATTTAATATTTTGTTGATCTGATCTGAGTAAATGTCTCTATATTTTTTCTGTCTTTTTAAAAGGAGATGAAATGCAACAACTATTTGTACTCCTATTACCTTGTAAATGCCAATGAAAGGAAATGTCTTTAAAAAATTGTCCCCTACCTGGCAATGTATCCTTCTCACGTGTTCTTCATCTTTTGACAGAGGTCAAGTTATTTTCTATTTTTCCCAGAGCCTTTCTAAAACATAAAAGGAAATCATCTCGGTGTGGAATAAAAGAAATGTGGAATAATATTTGGGTTGATTATCCAAAAAAAAAGGTTCCATTATTGGAATAAAAGAAAATGATGTACAGAAAATTGTTCCATTTATGTGGCATAAGAATCTTTGTTTCTCTCATAACCCGTCCTCTGTAAGAATTTTTTGAATCTCAAAAAAAAAAGAATGAATTGAAAAGGTTTGTAATGAGGAACTTGGAAAATAACACACAAACATATGTAACAGCTTTTTGCTTCTTTCTTTTCTTCTTAAATTATTGAAAAAAATATCTTTGTTTTTTTATAGCATAACATTTTGGCTTAAATATTCTTGAAATTGACAAAAGATATCTTGCTTCCAATAATCATTAAAAAAACCAAAAAAAACTGCAGCACTTTTCAAAAATCCAGACATCAAAACATCTTGTACATATTTCTGGCCAGATTCAGTGTTTGCTTTTTTTGTATGGAAGACCTGAATGGCTAAATGTTGTTATAAAGGCTGATAATAAAAGTGACTTATTGTAGCTAGATGTTTTGCTCACCTAGGAGTTTACAACTACTTTTGATGGAACATGTGTGTGTGTGTGTGTGTGTGTGTGTGTGTGTGAAAAGATGGATTTGTTTAGGTGACCAGGAGGTTCATCTGCTTTGTGAATCTTGATGTCAACATGAAGGAGCATGTTAAAAATTTAAAAAATGTCCCCATGGAATTAACCAAAAGACAGCAATATTCTCAATAGTATTTCATGTGAATGATTGGCAATGTTTTGAAGGAATTAAAAAAAACGAAAAACAAATGTTTTGAAAACTTCTCTGCTCATTTACACATGAAGTTTAATTTGTGAAGGTTTCTGCTGGAAAATCAACAGAAAAATATTGCAAGTATGTTATTTATATGGCTTAAAAAAGAAAGTTTTATTGAGACACGATTGCTCAGATTACTAACAACATCCCTTTTTGATAAAGTTACATTACAGACTTTCTATTGTAATTTCCTGTCAATTATTTTAATTTGATTCCAAAGGAGACAGTATGCTTCCTTTTACTTTTCATGTTAAAATGTAATTATAAAGTGAAAAACACTGCTGTTCAAGTTATTATTGTATAAATGAAATGCATATACAATTGATGTAATTTCCATATTTTTATTCAGGATTTCTTTAATACTCCTTTTGTCTCATTAATCTTGTTTCCAAGTAAATGGAAAATGCATTGTATCTTTTGGGTTCTCCTATGTTTGATGTCTTTCCTTTGTGTTTGTATCATATCTTTAGATATTCCCATAAAGAATTTGTTAAAAATTCATTGCAACAAATTAAAATTATTTTCCAGACAACAACTTTTTAATATAAATTCTAAAAAGAGACAACAACAACAAAAAAAAAAACAAAACATCCTTTATATAGAGTTTTTCTATGCATCTGAAATTCAGAATCCTCTAGAAAGAAAATCTAATTTAATTATTACTGATTGGAGAAGCCATAATATATTCTTGCATATTTCATTCTCTATTTTCTCACAACTATTTATATTTTCTTATTAGTCTGATATGCCAACTTTTCCACCTTCATATACAGAAGATTTTATCAAATTAATCAAAACCATTGTATGCTTTTGGTTCTGATTTTTTCTCAGGCCGACCAGTTAATTTTAGATGTTATTTTAAAAGAAAATCAATCATTTGATAATCAATACATATAATATACATAAGATCTGTGCAACACTTGGGTGTTAAACCTTTGCTTTTCTTGCTTGTAGCTAGTTGTATATTCATTGTGTGATTATTTTGTGCTTAGGAACTAACTTTTCTTAGGACATTTGAATTTTCTTATTTGTTTATTTTTCTATATATAGATACTAGGGTAAGTCAAAATTTTTGCAATATTTTGATACGTGCTAGTTTGTGGCACATATATCACATGACTGAAGTAGTTCAAGACATAGAAGGCACCCGCTGTAGTTGGTAGTATTGTGGTAGTTGGTGTGCTGACATATTCTGCATTGTTACAGATGAACATGCATGTAGTCTAATTTGGGAAATTATGCTTTACAAGTTCATGTTGAGCCATAACGCTGCGGAAGTAACCAAAATATTTGTGTGAAAGGCGCAGTTGATCACAGTACGGTAACCAGATGGTTCAATAAATTTTGCTCTGGTTTGCAAGAATCTTGACTATCAGGAAAGGTTAGGTAGGCCTAAAACTGTAAATTCCCAAGACTGTACTCCAAGCTGTGGTGGCAAATCGGTGAGTAGCACTTAGAGAGTATCAGGCGAGCTTGGCTTCTCCCAATCATCACTTTCACAAACTTTGCAAAAGCATCAGGAGCTGCTGAATTGTGCCTCATATTACCAAAATATGAAGAACTTGCAAACATAGGTACCAGATTTGACATGGAATTGTAAGAGTTGAACATTTCACATTACAAGACACCTGAGAAAGGTTAGTGAGTATATCAACAAAATATTGCAACATTTTTAACTTTCTCTTGAATATAGCAATTTTTTTAATTTGTGATGGTTCTCTTAGGAGATTATAGAAGGTGAAGAAAAATGAAATATTCTGTTTAGGGCATGTTTTTTATTCTTTCATATCTGGTTGGCTTAATCCTACGTATATTTGTTTAACCATAATGGAAAAAAGGGAGTTTCTTGCTAACAGAGCTTGGATTTAAAAACAAAAAGATCATTTCTCTTTATATGTGCACTTGTATGTAATTTTAGAAATACAATGATAAGTTAATGTTTTTTCATCAACTATTTGCTCATTATGGTAATTGTATTTGTTTCTTTACCTCAAAATTAATATTCTCTTATCATCTTTATGACAAACTCTTAGATTTTCAATCCCTAAACATTCTAGACCAAATTTAATTGACTATGAATTTTTGTCTTTATAATTTGAGTTGTATAATGGAAGATGTAAAGTTGAATTTGGATTTGATTTATAATTTATGTGAGATTTCATTATATAGGCCATGCTGACAGCACAGATCAAATGAATCCTTCTCACCACCATCCCTATTGAACAGAATTTCCATTGTAAAGATCCTTAACTGACTTTGCATTTGATTTATAAATTAAATCCCATCACAAAATGGTAACAATTTTCATAAACTCTCTTCTTATTAATAAGACATATGCTCTGAAGAAGATTTTAACAGATTGAAATACTGCAGTATCAGCATAATAAAAAAAAACTTTATTTGAACACCATCTGTGTGCTTTTTATATTATCTTCTCTATATATATATATATATATATATATAAA
>CM042152.1:16492108-16584608 GCA_023376005.1 Doryteuthis pealeii
TTGTTAATGAAGGAGAGAGGAGAGGTGTTATATTTTGCACTTGAATTGTCTCAGCCACTTCATACTCTTACCACCCCCACACATGCTTCTAACCACCCCACACCATACTCTTACCACCCCCACCCCAGTCATCACTGGCTCTGACTGGCTTTTGAAAATAGAATTTGGGTAGCAAACAGAAAAAAAAGATTCTCAAAGTATTTGACCAAAGCCAAAAACCTGTTTGATTGCTCGGTGAATAATGTTCTTGCCACAAGGCTGGTCCCCGGGATAATGATTGACAGGCTTACTTATTGATTTGTGGGGAGGGGTGTATGTGTTATGGACAGTGCTGGCCCTGTTGCCAAAATGCTGCTGCTGCTGCTAAAAAAGGGTGGAGTTAAGGGGGACAGAAAGAGATATGGTGCTTTTGGTCTTGCCAATGCCCAAGAGAGGAAACTCCGAGTCTGGTTGACTTCAAGAGGAGAAGTGGCAAAGATGTTTATTAATGAGTTTTTGCCATCAAATATTCAAAAACAAAAACAACAAAAAAACATTCCAGTAGGTGGGCAGATAATGATGGTAAAAGCAAGATAAAAATACATACAAAAACCAGAGTAAAGAAATAGAAAAATTATATCAAAACAACAAGAATAAAGATAAAATAAACAAAATGTTATGTATAAAACAAATGAAAAAAAGTAAAAGAAAAAAAAAGTCTTAAATAGTGTTATGAAGGGGAAGGGATGTGTATTGATTGAACATGATATATCACCCCACACATCCCCAGTAAAACATAAAACTAACTCCTCACCACCCCCACACAAACTGGGGCTAACAAAACCAAAAAGAAATGATTGTGGATGTTTTCATTAGAGACGACACTAATCAATGGAAGGTTGGTTTTTAGTCCGGAGAAAGAAAAAAACCTAAAGAAGAAAAGTCTGAAAATCTAATGATGTCTGTCACAATATTGGAAGATTAGCTTTGATTGAAAGTAACATCTTGTGTTGATTTCCATTGGAGAAAATTGGGTCCTACAGAATATATATTCAATTTGGCATAGAGAGGACTTCTCACAACTCTGTCAATTAAACCAGCTTTTATATTGACATTGATATCAAGATATTACAAAAGATATTTACTAGCACATTTCGAATGTTGAGGAGAGTAAGAAAGAAATGCCTGCCAACATGAACAGTATACTTACTGCTGAAAGTATGTCTTGAAATTTATAGTTTGATTGATATTAGCTTTGCAGTATCAGGTCAAAAGTAGAAAAGAAGCAGGAAGATTATGTTGTGTCATTTCTCAATTAGGAAGAACCCACTTGCCTTGAATTCAAATCTTATTTAGATTTGAAACCCTCATCACCGTTCCCGTGAGAAACCAACAATCTACTCCAGGAAGCAGACATTAACATTTTCATGATTAAAAGATCTGAACTTTCTTGTGCTATTTTTTTTTTATTTCATCATTGATTTTAAAAAATGATTTGATTCTCTTTTGAAATTGAACATTTTGCAATCCCAGCTCTTTCAATACATAGAAATAGCATTGAAATTCTTCTTAAAATGTCCAGCATTTGTAAATCTCTAAAGTAAACAAATCAATACACCCACTCAACCCAGGCAACACTGGGTAGCCACTTCTAGTTTTATTATAAAGTGTGCAAAAACAATTTTTTAAAAAATTAATTCTTTCTCCTTGAGTGGTTGCTTAAACATAATATACTAAAACAATATTTTTTTTTAAAATGAATCTTTTTGTAGCAGAATTTTATTTTAAACATTTTGAAAAATGAAATTCTCCTAGAGAGGTTGCCTAAATTAATGTTAAAGAGCTGTTACCATTTATAGACCCCAACAGGCACTATCACTCTGGGTCAGAGTGGATCTGGAGTAATGGTGATGAAGGGTAATCCACATTACCCCAGAGCTCCAGAATTGAAACTTCACCATCAGATAGAGTTTAACATCATACTCAGGACAATAACACCTTCAGCCACCATTCTAGCACATATATGATAAAAGGTCATAGGGACAATCATATGGGTGCTAGGGCTTGATGTGACCAGCCGATTGATCAGAGGGGGCCTCTATGACCACCTGTTTAGCCTAAGTAAGGACTAAAGTGGAGTTGCATGTCATGGACTGCTTTGCCTCCAGGGTTCCCATCCTTAAGCATCATGGGTCATCACCCATGGCCAATCAGGTGACAGTTGGTGTGTATGTATGTATGTATAGACGAAACTATGAATTAAAACAATTAATGACAAAGTAAATATATATACACATTCTTGTTTTTTTTTGTTATTTTTAAAATCTTTGTTGTTGTAATTATCCGATTGGGAATGATGTTAGTCTTAGTGTATTAGAAATCAACCTCTAGCCACCTATGGATTTTAAGTGGACCCTTTTTATAGGTTGCTTCTACCATGATTTCCCTTCAGCTACTAACTATAAGACCACTTATTCAAGTCAATGATGCTCCTATCAAAGTCTATGTTGTTCAAAGAAACAGGAGGAAGAAACCAATTTCAGTAGAAAGTAAAACGTCCCTTTTCTCAGATAAGGTTGTAAAATTGCAAACTTGGGGGTAATAGGAGGATAATTTGTAGGTAAGAACAAGTTAAAATAAAAAAAAATGAAATGATGAGAATATTTGAACTTAGTAAATGGATACAGAATAAAGAAATGAGTTTAGGAAACATTAATTTTTTGGAGTTCTGTTAGTCGTTCATCTTAGATTCAATTTCATATCAATTTTTCACAGAAAGTATAAAATTGAACTTAAATGCCTAAATGTTTATTTTGGGGAGAATTATTTAGGGCTGGGTTAGCTCAGTCGGTAGAGTGTTCTGCTAGAAACCACAAGGTTCCTAGTTCCATACCAGCCCTCACAACTCAGCATATGAGTAGCACAGGGATCTGTGTGGTAAAGTAAGGAGTTGATGGTAGGTATGGCACTCAGATGCTAAAACAATTCCTTGGTCTAGCACTAATGAAAAAGAGAATAGACCCCTTGCTGATTGGCTGATATTGACTTTAGGCCACTTTTTATTTAGTTAAAAGGGTTAGGTGCTTATTTCTTAAATAATGCCCAGTAAATTCATCTTTTTAGTATTGTCATTTGCATAGAAAAAAAAGAGAGTTAATCAGAGTTGGTGTGAGCCAACTTGGGTATTGCCTTCTTTGGCACATCATGGGGATTGACCAAGGCCAAGCCAATCACGTTAATTGTATTTTGAGTCTCAGATCAGAAAAGTGATAGTCTTTCTACAACCCTCTTTTTATACAACAGTTTTTTTTTTGTTTTTTCCAAATGGAAACAAAGCAGAAGTTCTCTCTATAAGCCAGAGTAGATAATCATGTGTCTTTTGTGGAATTTTTTAAATTATTTTATTTCATGTTTTTATTTTATTTCATATTATTCTACTTTATTTAGTTTTTGGGTTACCCCAATCACGTCTGACAAATTCTCTTCCCAAGTTTTTATTTTAAACATTTTAGTTCATTTTTCATTTCTTATGCAAATTGATCAAAAGATATTTTGTCAACTCATCCTTTAGTTATTGTTTCACACACACACACACACACACACACACAATGTGTGTGAAGAGGTGTTGAAAAGGTCTTGCCCCAAAGAGGATTGGAATCACTTTTTTGAGGGTTAAAAACTTAAAAAAACACTGTTACATTTGCTCTCTTGGTTAATAAAACACTTTGTTTACACTTTCTTGTATTTAACACTTGGCTACATAGAGATATTTACTCACAAGGTAACCCATGATATTGCAGCTAATATTCATTATAGAACTAATTTTCTCAGATGATTACATTTATAATAATCAAACAAATATCAAAAATATATATAATTTTATATTATTATTTATATTTTTGCTTGAAGGCAATTACAATGCATATATCACATAAAATTCGATAATTATAGAAGATAATAATGACAAGTGAATTTCGGTAAAGAATTATTCGGTGTGTAGAACATTGTACAGACTGTTTCAACTTTATTAAGTCTCATCAGCGATGTATACTAACGATTTCCCTCCGACAGAAATCAAAACCGGGACTTCAGCAGGATAGTCAAAAACCATACTGCCTCGGCCACAATACAGCACGGGACAATTTTTGCGAAATTAACCTGTCAATGATACTGATACGTCTCTACCATATGAGGTTAGGGGATGTTGAGTGAATAATAACAAACCTGGGCCTTATGCTCTTTGGCGAAACGTCCCCTTACCTTATATGGTAGAGACGTATCAGTATCATTGACAGGTTAATTTTGCAAATTCACTTGTCATTATTATCTTCTATAATTATCGAATTTTATGCGATATATGCATTGTAATTGCCTTCAAGCAAAAATATAAATAATAATATATACTTTGTCCAACAATGCTTCTAATAAAAAAAAAACATCCCAAAAAATCTTATATATAATTTTGTATGGGAATGTATAATATGGATTCAAAAAGCTGATCACTAAACCTAGGAAACTTAGACTAAATATTAATTTGAAAGACACAATTAGTGGATAGATATTGTACATTTTACACCTCCCCCCCCCTCACTTTACAAAACCATTTCTAATGCTGGTGAGTTTTTGTCTTGGTGAAAAATTAAAAAAAAACAAAAAACATCAGAGTAATATTAACATTTCAATGTGTATTGGATGATTTTAACATTTAAAGATCAGAATTCTTCATATAAGTGTTTGAAATTTTGATATACAATCTGTATATTTTGCATTGAAAACTTGGAAGTATACATATATATATATATATATATAATATATATATAGAGAGAGAGAGAGAGAGAGGGGGGGGGAGAAAGCATATAACAAATAATCTCCTCCAGCATAGAATTGTCAAATTATAGAAATTTCGATATTATTCCAAAAATTATTTAGAGTAATGTTGCCATGTATATTGTTTTCAAAGATCCCAATCGACAGAAACACAACAGATGAACAGGCAGATAAAACAACAAAAATATCCTGTGTACTGTTAGTGAAAAAAATATTACTCTGCCTGCAAAAGGTTAATAAAAGTAATGCTACTAATATTTATAAACAAATATGGTCATATGACAGTAGTGTACACAGGATAATTTTGTTGTTTTATCTGCCTGCAAAAGTGTTAATCTACAAAGTTCATCTGTTGCTGGAACCTTATTTCCAATCTATGATGCTCACTAATGACTTTATAATGAGTGTGGGAGTTGAATTAAAAAGCAAATCAAATTAATATGTACTAGATACTAATCTAAGGTATATGAGTTCAAGTCTTGTCACAAGTTTATTCTTAATCTTTCCAGTATAATCTGATTAGCTATCAAAAATTCATCACACTTGACACATCCTTTAAAAAATTAAAACAAAAAACAAGGTTATTTTTTGTTGTTGGTCAGGCCAATGACTTTTCAGCACCCTCTCATATATATATATATATATATATATATATATATATATATATATATATAGAATGTTGTTCTGGTTCCAATGGGAGAAAATTTAATATTTTATAAAAAAGAAGGTCCGCAAAATGTATTATGTTCTCAGAAAAATTTAAAAAATTCTTTTTATCTTACATATGCGACACGTGTTTCTGATCTGTTGTCTTCTTCAGACATTGAGTTATTATTTTGGCAGAATATGTCCGATATTTGATAGGTTGTGTGTGTTTCTGCAACTTTTCTATTATAATGGCTGTGTAATAACGGTTGAACGCTACATTATTTTTTTCAATCCTCACGTGCAATTTGCACATGACTTGCGTGTGATTTGCGCACAAAAGTTGAGAAAAAAATGATGTAAAGTTCCACAATCTTTGTGCACAAGTCACACGTAGGTCACGGCTTGGTAATAAATTCATTAACTGAGCTTTCATTATTCTTTTATTAGATATAGTTCATCAGATGTTCCTTTGATATATTAGGTGTGTGTGTTTGAAATTTGTTTTTTGATCTAGAGAATTTCTGTGTTATATATATATATATATATATATATATATATTTCTATGTTATATATATATATATATATATATATATATATATATATATATTAAGGATTTTATCATTTGCTTGAAGCATTGTGTATATATTGGTTTGGAGGTTGGTTTTGAAGGTTATCACAGATTAACAAACAACACCATTGTTACCTTATTTTTTTCTTTACAATTGCATTGTGATAGCCTTCAAAACCAACCTCCAAACCAATATATATATATATATATATATATATATATATATATAGGCCTGCAATGATGAATAAACTAATTGTATATTTCCCCACTTGCATCATTCTTCAATATTTGAGTCTAAAGAACTCAAATAATAATTTTCTTAACAGGCAGGTAGACCCTTTTCCCACAGAAGACATGATACCATACAGACTTTCCTGTCTCTTATTGTCATTATGCTAGACTAAGTTAAGCCTAATATATATAAAATTCCTTTTATATTTGGACACATGGTGCAACAGATATAGGAGTTGAGTTAATACATTTCTAAGTGACAATCATCTGTAGGTTAATAACATTGCGATAATAACATAGAATACTTAACATAGCTTAACACTTGTACCCGGTCATGGTTAACGAAATGAGAACAGTCTACCTTGGTGGATTTGTTGAGATTTTTGTGTTACAAGGTGTGTGCTAAAAGCCCACTTCTACTTATAGACTCGCCAAGAACCATGTGACCAACCTATTGGCCAGTCACTGGCGGTGCTCTGCTGCTGATATTGTTATTTATACCGGCTGTTCTGGTCATACCTACGCACATTGCTTTGAACCTTTGTGGACGACGAAACATAGGATTATATCACTGGACCTTTGATACTACGTAGGATTCCATAACTCAGGACTTATTCACTTACCAAAGGATTCTATAGCTCAGGACTTATTCACTTACCAAAGGATTCTATAGCTCAGGACTTACTTACTTTAAGTCCTTTTCAACTGGCCAAGGATGGTGGTCAGAAACTTAACAGGGTTGAATAAAGGGTTTGGTTCAAAGTTCCGGAAAAATTCCGGATTATGACATGAAGGTTCCTGAGTTCAACAAGAGACAACTGAAGAAGGTTGGAGGGCACATCAGCCAAAACGTTGTGTATATAACAATAAAGATGAGGACAACAGTTTGAAAAACTAAATAAGAAAAATATCAAGCTTCTTCTTTAAAAATTCAGACAAATAAAAATTGCTGCATCTTTTATGTTTTAGTCCTTTTATTGAATAATCATTTTATAGTTGGATAATTTGCACAAATTTATTGAAGATGTTTAATTTTTCACTAATATTCTAATGGGAAAGGCATGAATCTATCTCTCCCTAGGTATGTGACATACTCATGCCCTAAAAAAAGAAATTTTTTACTCAAGCATTTGATTCAGTGTGTATGTATTTATCAGTAAATATAATGTACATTTGAATAAAACCCAAAAAACATTGAAATATAACATTTTAAGATGTTAGAGGGTTTTATTTCAGAATTCTATGAAATGTCTCTTTTATATATTATGAATTCTGGCGGTTTTGTACTCTAATTTGTTACTCCAATATATGTGTCATACGCAACGCCTACTATAAATTTGTAATTTCTTCATTAAAAATCAGTTCTAATCAGTGTGTGGGGTGGGGGGTGGTGTCACAGTCAAGTCTGACTCAAGGTTCCAATCGACAGTCTAAACACTCCCAACTGTATCACGCTCCAAAATCCAAAATTATTTCTTTGTCCCGCTCCTCTCGACAACAAAATACTACTGCAGTCGTTCTCCCGGGTCTGTGAGAATAAGTCCTTTAAATACACCTCAATTTCACCACATCCGGGCTCCTCCTATGCTATTTCTTATTTCACTGATCGTCCACAGCTCTCACATTCTGAAGGAAGTGGGTTTGACTCTAGGTCAGTCCTACACGCCAGGCAAAGCCTAGCCTGCTTATATTTAATAACAAATTAAAGTTCAGGTATTACTGAATTTTTCAGTATTTTTAGATCCTTAAATTCTGTTTTTTTTTTTTTAATGTAGGCCAGTTATAGTTGATCTGCAAAAACTGATTTTATACTGAAATTTTAGCAAATTATTTATACAGGCTGTCGTTCCTTGTATAGTTTATACTTTTTCTTTGTGTTAGAGAAAAGACCAACAGGTTCTACACTCTGTGAAACAATGTTCCCCTTTTTGATAGAGTTAATTGGCCTGCCTAGCAAAGTGATTAGAGAAAAAAGATGATTATCATTTGGATGAAGGCAGAATGAGATGTGACTTGTAATAGTCCACTTTGGCCCTTTCTTGGGCTAGCCGGGCGGTCAGAGAGGCCTCCTGAAATCAATCGGCTGGTCACGTCAAGCCATAGCACTTATATGATTGCCCCAACCCTATTGCCATCATGGCAAACCCAACCCTTTTTATCATATGGGTGCTAGAAGGCAGTGTCTGTTGGTCTATATGTCCTGGGAATGATGTTAAACTCTATCTGATAGTGGGGTTCCAGTTCTGGAGGTTTGGGGAATGTGGAGCACCCCCTTCATCACCATTGCTCCCTGGTCCACTCTGACCCGGAGTGGTAGTACCTGTTAGGGTCCCATCTATGGGTTAAATAGAAAAATGTATTTATGAAAAAAAATTTAGTAACCATTAAGAATGACTTTATTTCAAAACTTTATCGGCATTAAATGACCCACTGAGATTGATATGCCATCAAACAAACCAAACCAAACCAGAATGAGATGTTTTGTACAATAAAATTGGTTGTGAAATACCCAATTTCAATTTATTCTTGATTTTCATACCTAGACTTTTCTCCAAATGAGATGGAAAGAAAAATCATAGCATTTTGATAAGAATTATGAAAATAATATACATTTCCTTATCCAAACAGAAATTCTACTAATCCATTACAAATCCTCATGAATGATGAACAATGATTTTAGGGGAACCAATAAAAATGCCAATAAAGTCCAATGAATGAAGCATAGGAAGTGCACAAGAATTTGGAAGTCTTTCCCATTATTATAAAATTGAAAAGTCCCAAATTGAAGAGATGTTCAATAATTAGGGAAATTGAAAAGGAATGAAATGATGCCAAGGAACTTTTGAAATTGTGCCATTGAAATCAATACATCTTTCCTTTTTCTACTTAACTCTTTTAGACTTGCTCTTCTCTTATGTTTTTCAAAATGATTTCTGGAATTTTATTTTATTTCTAGAGCTGAGTCCATCCATTAAGAGGTATTATTAATTAACTCATTTGATGTTTTAATTTTATATATGTTTATTCAAAAAGAATCTTTGAACAAATAGTACTAATGTGACCAATAGTGAGACTCAAATTTATAATGTAATTATGGATATGATTATATTCAATAAACAATCTCCAGTATTGACTCTGAGTACATAAATCCTGTTATAGTTTAAGGTACTGAATTTAGCTCACATTATATTCTGTGGAAAAAATTGGTAGTTTTTTTCCCTAATTGATCAATAAATAATACTTTTTTTGTCTTTCTGGGCTTTCATAATGTTTGCTTTCTGAGCTTACATATGTGCTGATGTAATGCATGTTTATTGAAATACAAACCATTGTTTTTAACTTGGAGAATCACTACAAATAATTTTAATTTTAATGGTTCAATGTGTGTATTTTAAAAATTTTAAAAGTTGTTATGAGTCTAACTATTCTCCCACCAGCTATAGATAAATATGTTACATAATTATTAGATTCCTAATATTTATGTATATTAGTGTAGAAACAAGATGGCGTTTTAAGTGCAGCTGACAGCCTTGAAGATTGAGTGACAAGCTTGACCTCAGTCCTAACCCTATCTTCCGGGGATAGCCGTGAGAACTGGTAGAGAGGACCCTCTCTTCTGGTTTAGATAGTAAGTTTCAGTCAGTTAGAGACTAGCAGCCGAGCTCGATGGAAGGGTAAGTCGCATTACACGTGCTCCTGTCTTAATCTGGGATTTAAAAATAAAGTAAGATCAAAGCAAATCGGAGTCTTGTGTTATTACCTCTAAAAACTAACAATGACACAGGGCTTCTGATAAAGAGAAATCCCCAATAGAAAACCAGACCCAAAGTCCCCAAGAAAGTCCAGACGTTAGAAGAGACCTAGAAGAACTTAAGATGTCAGAAGAATAGAAGTAAGAAGTAAGTAAAGAAGAAGGGTATGCAACAAATAGTCTGCCGTGTCAGCTGGGGTGTTAGAATACACCGACTGCACCTCTGCTAAGGGGTAAAACTCACCCCAATGGAGCCACCTGTTGACTATGAGCGGCGACCTGTGATGCTTAAGGATGGAATCCAGGTGGCTGAGCAGTCCATGACCTGCAACATTTCACTTTGTTCCTTACTTGGGCTAGACAGGCGGTCAGAGATGCACCCTCCAATCAATCAGCTGGTCACGGCAAGCCCTAGCACCTATAAGGGAAGCCCCAACCCTTATCATGGGTGCTAGAAGGTGGTGGCTGAGGGTCTTCATGTCCTGGGAATGGCGTTAAACTCTATCTGATGGTTAGGTTCCAGTTCTGGGGAATGTGGAACACACCTTCATCACCATTGCTCCCAGATCCACTCATGCCCGGAATGGTAGTACCTGTTAGTGTCCCATCTATGGGTTAAATAGAAAAATGTATTTAATAAAAAATTGAGTATCTATTAAGAATGAATTTATTTCAAAACTTTGTCGGCATTAAATTAGAGGTTGATATGTCGTAAAACAAATCAAACCATAGATAATAGTAGGGCAGAGTGGGTTCTTTAACTTTCTTTCTTTCTTTCTCTTTTTTCTAGTTTTCTTTCTTTCTTTCTTCAAGTGTTCTATCGTTCTTTCTTACTTTCATTATTTCTTTATCTCTCTCTCTCTCTCTCTCTCTCTCTCTCATTAAGTGTTCTTATTTCTTTCTCTTTGTTTCTTTATCTCCCCCTCTTTCTCTTTAAGTGTTCTTTCTTTCTTTCTTTCTTTCTTTATCTCCCTCTCTACCTTCAAGTGTTCTTTTATGCTTCTTTCTTTCTTTCTTGTTTATTCTAACGATGTTAAATACCCAAAACAAAACAAAACTGTTTGATGACATTTAAACATTTATTTTGTTGTTCCTTTTATCAATCTCAATGTATTTTCACATTTTAGTGAAACTGGTCTAGGAGAAAGAAAGCTCTGAATTAAAACCTGTTAAACTCTACTTAAAATTGACCGTAATTCACATCCTGCTCGTACAGAGGGGTTAGGTAAATACATATAAAAGTTGTTTTTGTTTAAATTTCATGAGAGAAGCTAAGTGACAACTTTTTTATTCATGGGTAAATATATTTAAAACATAACTTGCCCTTGTCAAGTGTGACAATGGCTGAGACAAGTTATGGCATCAGAATGATTTTTCCAAATGTCCACTTACCCATGTGTTTTTGTAAACGATTGAAACTTGCCAATTACAATTCTTTTATCAAGATATCTGGTAATCTGATTGACTTCACAGAGAAATAGATTTATACCTTAGAAGTATTTGTATCCAATATGCCAATTAGATTTCTGATTGTCATACAAGTGGGAGTTTCTATGGCCTAGTGGCTAACGTGCAGAACTGCAACATTGCAGTAACTGAGTTTAAACTCCAGTCACACTTATTGAAGTCAGTTAGTCTACTGTTGGTTTTAATAACAGCAGCTAACTAAGTACAACTCAAGCAGTGTCCAAGACAGCTGGTATAAATAGGAATCAAGAATGATCCATCCATGAATCTGGGTGATTTGGGTGATTCCATTCCTTGAGTTCTGATTGGCTGCTTGACTCCCAGTTCGACGGTAATTGGAACTTTAATTAATCTTCAACTATTAGATTTAATTTCGGACTAATACCCTTGGGAAATTTATAAATCCTTTCGTCTTCCCAGTTATGGGTTAAATAGTACCTCTACTGTTCTTCAACAAGGATGACTTTGGGATTAACACAGTAAGGATGATATGCCATTAAACAAAGAAACCAAACCATTGTGATATGAATGACATAGCCACCACTTCCCCATAAATCTCTCTCTGTCTTCCCCCTACTCCCTTTCTTTCTATCTTTCTTTCTTGTTAATTTTTTCTGTGTCATTTTTCAGAGAGAAATAGATTTATGTCTTAGAAGTATTTGTATCCAATATGCTAATTAGATTTCTGATTGTCATACAAGTGGGAGTCTCTATGGCCCAGTGGCTAATGTGCAGAACTGCAACATTGTGTTGTATACCCTTTTCTTACTTCTTACTTCTGGTCGTATTTTCTTCTGGACGGCTTTGCTATTTCTTCATCAATCTTGGTCTGGTCTCTTCTAAGGTCTGGACTTTCTTGGGGACTTCGGGGTCTGGTCTTCTATGGGGATTTCTCCTTATCAGGAGCCCTGTGTCATTGTTAGTTTTTAGATAATAAACACAAGACTTCGATTTACTTTGATGTTACTTTATTTTCAATCGCCAACCCAGACATCTGCGCAGGTGAGACTTACATCCTACGAGCTCGGCTCCTACCTTCTAACTGCCTGAAACTTACTATCTAAACCGGAAGAGAGGGTCCTCTCTACCGGTTCTCACGGTATCCACCGGAAGGTTAGGACTGAGATCAAGCCTTGTCACTCATCCTTCAAGGCCGTGGGCTGTAGCTTATAACGGCCATTTTGATTTCTACACTATTGCCATGAATATTAGGTATCTAATAATTATGTAACAATTGCAGTAACTGAGTTTAAACTCCAGTCACAATATTAGATTTAGTTTCAGACTAATTGGGAAATTTATAAATCCTTTCGTCTTCCCAGTTATGGGTTAAATAGTACCTCTACTGTTCTTCTACAAGGATGAGTTTGGCATTAACACAGTAAGGGTGATATGCCATTAAACAAAGAAACCAAACCATTGTGATATGAATGACATAGCCACCACTTCCCCATAAATCTCTCTCTGTCTTCCCCCTACTCCCTTTCTTTCTATCTTTCTTTCTTGTTATATTTTTCTGTGTAGAATGCCATTTTTCTTCCATTTCTTACTGTATCATAAAACAGAATTGTCCATTATTTAGCTGAGGTAATGACACTTATAAGAAATAAGAATTTGGTGGATTTAGATTTTTATATTTCATCTTGGAATATTTGGACGGTCTCATTTTTAACCAGAGTGTGTTGTAAGATGATAACGGATGGATTATATATTTCATTTTCAATGCTATCTAATGAAAAATTACTTAATAATTGTTAAATATGAAAACTTAAATAATCACTGACAAGAATGATAAAATCAGTTATTAACTGTTTGTGCATCTTTTTCTATTCAAGAAAAAAAAAAACTCCCTACACTTTTTAACAACATTTATAAGATATTATCCAAGGATTTTTTTAAAAAGAGCATCTTTATTTTTATTGTTTTGGCCAGTGTGTATTTTTAACCTTCTTTGTGTCTACATTGCATTTGATAATCTGCTGCCTTATAATTTCTGTCTGACTATCTTTTTAATATCTGGGTGGAATTGGTGTAGCAATCCACCAAAGGTTCTTTCACGTCTTTGTGCCATCATCAGGTGTAAAACTGGTGGAATGTTTCCGTTGTCTCGCTTTTAAAACAAACAGTAGCAGTAGGAATTAGTAGTAGGAGGAGTTTACAGGTTCCGTTTAAACGAACAATGGCAGTAGAAATTTGTAGGAGGGGGATCACAAGTTTGTAAGAATGTAAGGGGAATAGCGGAAGAAATGTTGGCAAACAGGAGATGTTAAACTGGATGGAAGTTCATAACTGCTGATGAGGTGGTGTGAATGTTTAGGAAGCAGTTGACCAAATCATGACCCCAAGACACTTGTCAGTAAGAGAACTGAAGCCTTTGTGAACCTTCTTTGTGTCTACATTGCATTTGGTAATCCACTGCCTTATAATTTATTCAGTTGTTAATATTCCTGTATAAAACCTTGTCTTTGTTTTGATGCTAATGGGAGAGAAAGAGTGAAAATGACACTGTACAAATCTACTATGCTATAATTCAATGAAAATAAAACTTGTGATCCCTCTGGGAGGATTGATGTCTTCATCTGAAATGAAGGATGCCTCAATGAATTCAACACCAAATGTTTAGGTAGGATTTTTATTTGCTTTTAATGTCATTGCTATTCAAATGGAACCGCTGCTATCCAGGAAGAAATCGGAAGCTGGAATGGTTTTGTCCAACTGGGCACCTGCCCATCATCAAAGAGAATCTAAACAGAACTGCTTCAAGATAGAAATGAAAGAGATGAAAATGAAAAGAACAAAATTTGGGAAAGCTTTCACTGAGCAGAAGATACAAATAGAATAAGAAAATCAATAAACAAACAAAATATAAACTATAGAAAACTAAAATCAATGTTTCAGATTTTTCAACTCAGAAATCTGTGTAACAAATTAGGAAATGATTTTTATTATTAATTTTTTGGGGCTTGAATTTTCTTTGATTAAAAAAGAAATGTATAAAAAAATAATGCCTTTGGTTCCAGCTTTAAACTGTCATTTTAATGCTAATGACTGGAAAAACTATTGTAGATATAAACAAATACTTGATGATGTATAAATTTATATATTTTTTATTATATATATATATATATATATATATATATGAGGTAAGGTAAAAGGAAAAGTGAACAAAAAATAATGACTCAAACAAGTAGAAGTAGGAGAGAAATATTTTGTCCTTCTTACACAAAGAACATCATCAGTCTAACATTCTTCGTGTAAGAAGGACGAAATATTTCTCTCCTACTTCTACTTGTTTTAGTCATTATTTTTTGTTCACTTTTCCTTTTACCTTACCTCATACTATCATATTTTACTCCAACCCTCCTATCTTCATATATATATATATATATATATGTTTGTGTGTGTGAAATGTGAGTCAAATCTATTTGCTTCTCTCTCTCCAATATATATATATATATATATATATATATATATATATATATATATATATATATATATCAGTCATCCACAGATACGTGTTTCAAAGTTTACTTCTCATCAGTGTGGCTCAACTTTTTAACAGCAGCCTCTAGCTGGGATCAAAACCCGACAGAATTTTCATATGCCAAGTTCCTTAACCTTGCTGCCATCAGCGGCTGTCAGTCTGGGGTGAACAATTAATTGATACATACTTTACGGCGGTATGTTTTTACAATCACCAGAGAACTCATGTCTGTAAACAGTGACAGTCGAGTAACGGCTTACGCTAAATGGTGAAATTTCAATTAATGTCCCCCCCACAGTGCTCTACCCTACCATAGGAGTGGGAATATATATATATATATATATATATATATATATATATATATAAACAAACACAAAACCCCCAATGACCACATCCCAATGATCTTTCACCATGGACAACATATGCACAAACTTACCTGCAACTTAAAAGAATTCTAAAATCTACAATCGGACCCTAAAATCAAATCTACCTTCCACAACATCATATACTTAATCTTCTGTGCCAAATGCAACAACAGTGGATATGTAGGGAAAACCCAAACACCTTGTAGATTCAGATTCAACAACAACCAAATTAACCATTCGGCAAAAATCACCTTATTCACTACATTACTTACCAACAGGTAAACATTTTAACCAACCAGAACACACAGTAGACAACATTAAATGTATTATAATAGACAGCAACTTTTCAACAATACAAACACGCAAATAAAAAGAAATAAAATGGATACTTAACCTCAATACACACAAAAAGGCTTGGACACTGATCTAGGCATATTAAATATATACAAATACTTTCACACACCCCACTCATAATAGCCCTCAGAAAGACAAACTCTAGACACAATAAGAGGAAACCTTCCCCCCGCACTTATACTAAAGATATGAATTCTCATTCACAAGACAAGGACATTAAATACAACCAGCCAGCAGATCACTCAACTGATACATGACCCCAAAGAAGAGACCATTATTAATTATTATAAAAAATACATACAAATGTATGTGCATGTATTCATAAAATATGGAAATGTATACATAAATATATAATCTGCATAAATTCATATATATATATATATATATATATATATATATATATATATTATATACCAGGAAAAGTGGAATGAAACCCAATATATGTGACTATATGAAAGACTATGGGCCGGTTTAGCTCAGTCGGTAGAGCATTCGGCTAGGAACCACAAGGTTCTGGGTTCAATACCGGCCCTCGCCATGTGGCACTCTGCCTCAGACACCAAAACAATCTCCTTGGTCTAGCACTATTGAAAAGGAGATAGACTCCCTCACTGTCTGGCTGATACCAACTTTAGGACAACCCAACGACTTTACTTTTTTTTTATATGAAAGACTGGGGATACAGAATATCCAAATTCAAGTTAAGAATTTGCGTGGGACCTTATGTTGATTTTTAAAACATTTTTATTGTTTTTGATTCTATTTTTAGTTTTAGTTTCAATTCAAATAACCTTTTCAATACGTTACACTTGACTTTCACAATCTCAAGTCAAACTAAATTTGAACAATCAAGTAAGTTAATGCTGTGATCAATTTCAAGCACGTTCCCTCGCACAATATTAAAACAGAATGCTAAACAATGCTAGATTCTGTCTCTTTCATATTTATTTTATTTTCTATTTGAATCACACTCAATTTGTCTACAAAAGCCTTGAAAAAGGGTTAAGGTCACCCGAAATATTGGATGAAATAAAGAAGACCAAAAGCAAAACAACATTCATCTATTAGAATTCTGTTTTTTTGTTCTCTTTATATTTCCGATGTTTCTAATATCACCCAAAACATTCCCAAAAATAAATATATATATATATATATATATATATATATATATATATATATATAAAATCATCAAGTTATGCTGACAGCATGGATTCCCTTGACCCTCTCTCACCACCCAATGTACATACAGTTAATGGCATTACTGACTTTCAGTTTCTCTCCTATGTAATCACGAGGCACTTATAGTGGATATTGTTGTTGGAAATGGACGTGGTTAAAACTTGGATAAGGCTGTTTGTATTTCACATAATGCTAATACTCTTGGGAAAAGTATGAATCCAACTATTCCCCCTCTAGCTATTGATATAAGTAGTAGGGCACTCCAATTAAAAATTTGTGCAGAGGGGTTTGAGTAAATACATATTCAATCGTTAAACAAAGTCTTGCATAGGTGAGAAACTGACAGTCAGCAAGCACTATTGACTCTGTGACTATGCTATCTTAACTTGGATACACATCACCAATATTGAGCACTATTTATGAATATAGCAAACTATATATATATATATATATATATATATATATATGTGTGTGTGTGTGTGTGTGTATGTGTGTATGTGTGTGTGTGTGTGTGAAGAAAAAGTGGAAGTGAATCCGACAGTATGTAATATTATGAAAAATTGAAAAAAAAAAACAAGTTCTTAATGAGTAAGGTTTATTTTAACTACACTGCAGTGTTTCAATCTGTTTCAACAGATCTTCATCAGGGCTCTTGTTAGTTTGAGGAAAAATAAATGTATCACAGAAAATAAGAAATCTGCAAGACTCTTTTGCTTTGTCATTTAGTCCATTTAGATATATATAATATATATATATATATATATATATATATATATATATATATAAACCTCTTTATGATATGGTTTGAGGAAACTACTGTGTCTCTTTCATCATACGTTCAAGGTCGCAAATAAAATTACAAAGATTTTTTTTTTCTCTAAGTTTAAAAAATGAATAAATGAAATTTAAAAAAAGTATAAAATGCATCTATTGAATTTCCTCCAACTGTAAAGAATGCAATTTTACACATTTGACATTTTCCTACTGGTTCACAAGGATGTTTCATATTCAATATTGATTTTTTTTTTTTTTTTTTTTAATTTGTGGGCACCAGCAGAGTAGAAGAAAAATCTGGACTTTTCTAAAACAAAACCAACACTCTGATTTCTACCTTAAATGGAATTTAAAGATCTGCTGTTAGAAATGGCAAATGCTGTCTGACATCTTGGCAGGGGTTAGGATTCAGCTCCAGCATTTCCACTTATTGTCAAGCACTTAGAGAATAAAGAAAAAAATAAATAATAGAGGGCAGGATACAGGGGTACGGGGGAGGGTACACAGAGAAAAGCATTTTTTTTTAAGTACGTCACTTTAAAACATGGATTTTCCATCCAAAGTTAGTGTTTTCTTGAAGGCTTAATTCTTTTTTTTTTTTATTCCAAATTTTACCCTTGCTGATTTTTTTTTAACATTTTGTCACTTATTCAATGGGTCACTTCATTTCTCTTTGGCAAATTCTCCAAAACTTTCTGAAAAGCAGTCTGAATTTCTGCTGGGCATTTAGTGATATAATTAAAACTGATCAACAATCATATGGCAGTCATTTTAAAAGAGCAGAAAGTATTTAATCTTTAGAAATTAGATTTATAATAATTTCTGGGGGAAAGAAATAAGTGCATTTTTTATTTTATTTTAAAAAGATGACAAAATACTTATGTCATTAAATAGTTTCTTTTTTTTAGGTTTACTAGCAAGAATATACACCCTCCGGGCATAAGTATTTAATGGTTTGGTTTGGTTTGGTTTGTTTTGTTTTACAGCATATCAACCTCAGTGGGTCATTTAATGCCGATAAAGTTTTGAAATAAATCAATTCTTAATGGATAATACAATTTTTTTATAAATACATTTTTCTACTTAACCCATAGATGGGACAGGTACTACCACTCCGGGTCAGAGTGGACCAGGAGCAATGGTGATGAAGGGTGCTCCACATTCCCCAAACTCCAAAACTGGAACCTCACCATCAGATAGAGTTTAACGTCATTCCCAGGACATGTAGACCGCAGCCACCACCTTCTAGCACCCATATGTTAAAAAAGGGGTTGGGGCTTGCTATAAGGGCAATATGGTTGGGAAAATCATATAGGTGCTAAGGCTTGACGTGACCAGCCGATTGATCGGAGGGGGCCTCTCCGAACGCCCGTCTAGCCCAAGATAGGGCCAAAGTGGAGTATTGCATGTCATGAACTGCTCATCCACTTGGGCTCTATCCTTAAGCATCACGGGTCGCCACCCACGGCCAACAGGTGGCCCCATTGGGGGAGTCTTACCCCTCTGCAGCGGTGCAGTTAGTGCATTCTAACGCCCCACCGACAGGGCGGCATAAGTATTTAAGTCTTAGTATAATGAAATATAACATCCCCTCAAAGTCCATATGCTCTTTGAATCAATAAATTCTCTAAAGTGCACACGGAATTTATGGACATATTGTATATTAAATTAGAAAGACTAATGAAATTAAATAAGAATGCATATAAAAAGATTCCTTATTTTAATTATATGTTAATTGGTTTCTATATAAAATCATCCATAAGATTGATTCAAATACGTTGGAGAATAAAACAATATTAGAGATCAATAGAACTAAGTAATTATTTATTAAACCCGGTTTTGTTAAAACCCGTATGCCATTTAACCACACCATATATTATGTAATTCTTTTATTTCTTTATAAGACACATTGCAGTATTTTAAATGTACTAATAACATGGGCTATTTTAAGACAAATCTTATTCAGATTTTTTATAGAGACATCGTTGATAAATAAGATTTATTATTCTTTGTATATTAATGATTTTGACTATAGATTAAATACTCATTGATAAAAAAGAAAGAAAAATACAATTTTGGGAATTATCAAAAATTTATACTCATAAATCATTATTAGTTATAGATTCAAATCAAAATTCTTAAATTAAATTCTTCTTACTACAAAAATAGAAAAATTATATTTTCACTTTCACATAGCTATAATCCATGCAAACAAGATTATCTATCTATCTATCTATCTATATATATATATATATATATATATATATAAAGGGTAGTTGGTGTGTATGTATGTCCAGATGAAACTATGAAAATAAAACAATTAACGACAAAGTAAATATACATACATTAAATATCAGTGGTTCTTGGTTTTTGCGCAAAAATTATGAAAATTTGATTTATATCCAAAGATATTTAAAAGTTAAAATACACATAGAAATAGCATTCAAATTCTACTTAAAAATGTTCAGCATTTGTAAATCTCAAAAGTAAACAAATTAATACTCAAGGTTTTCTCGCCTCTACCCTGGTGATGCTGGGTAGCCATTCTAGTGATTTAATAAAGTAAATGCTTGATCAGAAAGTTCCTTGCCTGATATGTAATTAACTTGATTTTGATCTGAAATTTTCACTTTATTATGTTTGATCTATGTGATAAATAGAGAACATTAAGTGCATTGACAAGGAAATAGTAAGTAAAGTCATCGGGGTAGCCTAAAGTCAGTATCAGCCAGACAGTGAGGCAGTCTATCCCCTTTTCACTAGCACTAGACCAAAGAGATAGTTTTTTGCAAAAGTTTTAATTTGACATAAATAATTACCACACAAAATATTTTTCTTTACAAATTTGCCTTCGTTTGAGGAAATAGATTTCAATCTTTTAAAATGTTATCACTGTTACAGCTTAATAATTAGGTAAAAACCAGCATATAGGAGGTAATGGGGGCATATTTTCAATTTGAATTCTAGTTATGGTATTTTATTCATTTTGTTTAAAATGGTAATCTTTTCTGTTTTAAATATTGAAATTGCTAAATTTTTCAAACAAGTATAGGCTAAATGTTGTGAAAATGAGAATTCTTTAGCAAGTAAGGGATTTAGTTTTTGGTATCTATTTATACAACATAAAACTTTCAATGTTTGAGAGAATTTGATTTTTCTTTTAAAAGTTAAAAATTAACCTACCCTAGTGTGTACATAGTGGTAGTGTTTTCTTTTGTTGCCTAAAATAGAGTAAATTTATTCAAATATTCTGTCTCCTCTGCAAAAATTGAAAAGTTTTCAATGAAAATTAAAAAATTAAAATGAAAGTTGCACATTTGATGATGATGAAGATTGGCAATATGGATAATGATAATGAGAGAAAATTTGTTTTTTTTTCTTTTTTTAAAGTTGAACTAAAATAACAGATAAATGTACCCGAGAAAAATGTTTATTGCATTATTGAAATTAATTTAACATCTTGGCTTCAGATTTGATTGAATTATCCTGTTTAATGTCAAAATTTAAAGGCAAAAGTAGTTTTATTATTTTTCACGTGAATATCCTGCAAAAATTATGCACCTTGGGAGAAGAAAAAAATATTTCTTTTGCTGATCTATTTAATAATAAGTCCATCAAGTTGATGCATGTCTTAAATTTAAAAGGAAATATATATTCTCATTAAGTAAATATATTTACTTGGTGATGAATATCTATTTATGTTTTGCTTATTTGTTAATCAGCTTTGCCAGGGCCAAGTTCAAAAATGCTTCTTTTTTTTCTTCTTTTTTGTATCTAATGTTCTGTCAAACATTGTTTTCTCTTGGCTGTTGATCAAAGTTAGCTTCATAATTAGCAATAACTTTCCCTCCCACAAAAAAAGTGACAGCTGTAGAAAATCGATTTTGTTAAACTAAAAATCTGTTAGAATGCTATTAATAGTGATCTAGAGTTGAATTCTTCTTCAGTAATGAATTGTCTCAAGACAATAAAACCCGGTCAAGATATCATTTCTGGTTAGAATTTTTTTTTATGAGAATATTGAGATTTATTAACAAGAAAACATCATCAATTGTGTTTTTAAATTATATATGTTTTTATTGTATATTCTTTTTCTTTTGTAAAACATTAAAAATTAGCATATGTACATTTATTTATTTGTATATGATGAAATTTGTGTATATGGCCCTCATTTTCTGTAAATAGACATTGATTGATATATTTATACTAACAAGTAGAAATTTCCTGTTTATGGGTATATTTTAGCTTGTTTTTATATCTTGGTATATGGTTAAAATGACTAGAAAAAATGAAAAACATTGAAATAACTGTTCTGTCATATGATATTTCATTTTCTTTTTTCAACTGTTATTTTTCAAAATTCATTCTACAGTCATATTCTTAGACTTTTTGTTGGATATCTATCAAATATATTTATAAAAACATTATTATGTATAATATGGATGTTTATTTTTTCGACATTATGGCACAGTATTGAATCTTCAGTTTATTGGAATACCAAAACATGACTATTCATTAACAGTTCCCATTACTGGAAACTAACTGACTAGTTGACTAATCACACTTTGTGATATATGAAATTTACAGGCAACATCAACATCTCTACTTCTTATCTGGACCAAGTAACCAATAAGCACCCCAGCTGGGAGCTGTTTTGAAAGGAACACCTTTTGCTTTTCACCATAAATTCCCGGTTGTTTGTTTTCAAACAACAGATGATTTTTTTGCATTAGAATTTCACTGTACAATTTTTTAAAAGTTTGTTCATGTATATTTACAACCCAAAGACACGTTTTTTATATTAAAATAGTTTTCAATTTTAGTTTAAAAAAATTAGTTATTTCATGTTGTTCTTAATTCAATAGGAAATTTTTTTTAAAGTTTTAAAAATTTTAAACGAAAGAGATTTTTTTATATTAAAGACACATTTTTTATATTAAAATAGTTTTTATTTAATCAGAAGGGAAATGCAGATATATTTATTGAAATGAAATAGTTTTATTTACAAAATATTTTTTATGTTTATTTAAATAAAAGTATCTTGGACCAAGTAACCAATAAATAACAATTTTTTTTATTAAAATCGAAAACTTATTTTAGTATAAAAATGTGCCTTTGGGTTTTAGATATAACATGAACAAACTTTAAAAAAAATCTTACAGTAAAATTCTAATGCAAAAAAAATTGTCTGTTGTTTGTAAACAAACAACTGGGAGTTTACAGTGAAAAGCAAAAGGTGTTCCTTTCAAAACAGCTCCCAGCTGGGGTGCTTATTGGTTACTTGGTCTCTATCTGAATTCAGGTAAGTGCTATGTGGAGTTAAATGGTACATCATGGTCATTTAAATCTGGGCTAATGGTTTTCTGAAGATACTTTTTGCCTTTTATCATAGAAAAAAATAAGTGTATTGCTATGTTGTTGATGATACCATGGTCATCCACTGTTTTCAGTTACTTATATTACGTTCACTGATGATATCAGTAATGAGACAAAATTTGAATACTCAAATTTGTTCATTATAAATCATTGCTTTTATTTAAGATTTTCAAAACAACTTTTATTTCTATTTGATCTGAAATCGAGCAAAAATGTGCGAATTGCTTGAATTACTAAAAATAATTTTCTTTGTATATTTAAAATCCTTAAGGAATAGAAAACAGATGTAAGATTCTGTTTTTTTTTCTCATCAAAATATACTGTCAAATTACTTTTTACAGAAATGACTTCAGTTGTATAATAATATAATTTTACTGTTAATAGTAAATTTCAAAGATGCCATTTGAATTCATTCATTAATGAATCACAATATCCACAAAAAATGATAGATTAATAAATGAAATCTAATTAAAATATATTATACTTGTTTATAAAGCCAATGATTTTACATTGCCATGTTAGTGCAAAAAGTATGAACCTATATTAAACCGTATAACTTAATGTTTGTGAACAATATTACCTAATTCCTTGTTTGTGTGTTGTTGATGCTGGACAACTATTTATTTTGTTGTGTTCCGTCTCATTTGGCATGAGGTGCCTGCCTTTTAATGGCATATCAACCCGTCTGGGGTTATGTCATGCCTAACGGTTAGGAAGTTCATATTATCTATTTATATTATATACTTTTTAGGTAATTGGTTTTAAAAATGTGTTAGCATTATTGGGGATTATCTTGTATGGTATTGATTTGTTTCATATTCATATTCTATGGTAATTTATTTCCCTCAAAAGAAGAAATATCCTCCATGTTGACATTTTCAAAACAGATCTTTCATATTGTTTGCTTTAAAATGACAGTTTCTGATGTGAGCAAAAACCTGCATCTCCATTAATAAGTGTTGTAACATCTCCTGTCTTTCATCTACACGTTCCAGTGGTCCCCGTCGGTCTGCAGTTGCTAGGACAGATGCTGTGCGCGTGCTGCCGTGTCCTGCGCCTCCGTGTCTGAAGCTCTGGATCTGGATGTCCGATGGTAGATGATTCGTTGCCCCGTGCCTCTCTCCTCTGGTGCCGTGCCGCGTGGTCTCTTCTCCTGCTTCGTCTCAGTAGGTATAGGAGTCTCTGTGGATTATGTCAGAATGCTCGCGTGTAAGGAGGGTTTGCGTAGTGGGGAGTTCTGCGAGGAGGAAGTGGCTAGAGTCCTTAGCTGTAGCGGGTCGACCTCCGTTCGGTCTTGCGGGCGCGGCGCTCTCTCATCTATACGTCCCCTCCGTTCGCTTTCTCATCGTCGCGCATTGTGTATGTTAAAGATATATTTTATTCAGATTGTACATAGACACCAATTGGGTTTAACTTTATATTTATTGCATTAGTTGGTGTGTTTTTCTTTGGCAATACTTTTTTGTATCGTTCTTATTCGCCATCTTTTTTTTTGACTTAGTTGTCGGTAGTGTGTATTTATGTTTTGGAGATGGAAGTTTAAACTGTTGGGTCTTTGATTTGGAATAATTTTTAATGCGTATTTTTGCTCGGTCGTTCTTTCTTGGTTCTCGCGGCATTTGGTGCATCAGATGGAATATTTGGTTTCTGCCATAATGGCTACAGAGAGCAGCTTAGGGCATATGGATGCAAATCAAAGTTATGGAACATTTTGGAATTCCTACATAATTCTCTGGTGTGTTTCGGTCTGGTTCATTGGGGTTATTTGTGAGTATATTGTCAGAGAGTGCGTTAGTACCCTTGTATGAGATCATTGGCCCGCACCTCGGAGAGTAGACACCAAGATGACTTGAATTTCCTCTTTCCTAAGACTTCAATAGACTGCATTAGTCGCTTTTGGTGATATTTCCAGAGCTTATCTTTCGGTGGCGGGGGGGTCAAGCTGTGGTTTACCACTTTGTCGAATGCAGGTAAAGTACAGACCCACCCTGAACTTTCGCGAGACTCAGGAGCCTCTCCTGATTGAACTTTCCTTAATGAACATCCAATTCAAATTATATCTAATACTAGCTATATCACTACAGTATCACAGGATAACCATGAATACTTAAATATTGTGATCAACAAAGACAAATTGGAGAGACCATATAACTTCCCTCTATGTGCACAAAGGGATGCAAATAAAAACTGAAATCAGTATATCCCTCGCCCACACTTTGTATTGTGCTAAAAATCTCCTTCTGTATAGTGAAGTAGGATGTCTGACACAAGGTTAATTTCTTAAAGCTATTTTACAAGTCTGGAATTCCAGGAGTTTTTCTTTTTCTAGACTGGCTGCGCGAACTAAGCTTCAAACAGGCGCACAGGTCTGCCCTAGTCCTATTATCTCATCCGACTAGATGGGAATTTGGATTCAAAATCTTTCCCAAGGGGTATTTTAGTGTTAGTGAATTTTTTCATCCAGGATTTGAATCTGGTCAGTCCTATGTGTCTACTTCCTATGTTCGTTCAATAGTGATTCGTATGCTATAAGCACAACCCACCATTGGGTACAGATATGTGTAACTAACACAGGATTGAGATTATTCAGGATATATATAACATTGACAAACCAGACAACACTTAATCTCAATATGGAGCTAGCAACTATTCTACATACAAATCCTGGATGTGTAATAACTTTGATTACGAGTTTGATGGTGCTAGGGTTCATTATGTTATTGTGATATAAAGATAAGATACCTTTGGAAGGTGATTGTGGTGTAATGGCTATTGTTATATGCGAAGTGTGTACCTGCTGAGTCAAATCGTGAAGATGAGACTGTTTGCATTTCACATTGCGCTAATACCACTTGGGAAAGTATTGAAGTAGGGTCGACTATTCCCCCCTACCACAGTGTATAGGTAAATAAGAATAGCAAGGCAGGGCTGTTTAAATCTGTGTGTGTGGCACGTGTCCTAGGAAGGGGAAAGGCTCTGTAATACAATAGAACGCTGGAACCTCGGAGAGGGATGGCTCCTCATCAGCTATTACTTGTCAAGACATGCCACAGTAAGTTAGAAGTCTGCCACACACAACAAAACACAGGTTAGCGGATAGAGTCATCGAGTATGAGAAGTTAAATTAATGATTATTAGTCAAGCTAAAACTAATTAAATCTCAAACAGCCGTAGTGCCATGACCAGAAGGCTGCGAGTGAGGGCTATATGTATAGGATAAAGGTGCTGTATAATAATGAGCACATATAACATAGGATCTTTTACTTTCTCATTGGTCTCAATAATAACGTTATTGGTTAAACAAGATAGGACGTGCGAGGGAGACATTATGTGCTTGTGCGAGTCAAGAATTTTATAGAGATTTAATTTTACTATACATCATCACCTGAAAAAAACTTTCTTCACACAAAACCATGCAAAAACATAGAACTATTGGTGTTGCTATGCGCGACTATGGCCGAGATAATTTTTCATGACATAGATATTTTGCTGAAACGTGAGTAATTTTTTTCCCTTGCACGCTTGGATTATTTTTTTCCTGCCAGCGAGAGAAGGAGAGATATAATTAGGGTAGCTCTCTTCTTTGTTATCTGCAAAATCATTGAGAACTCTTCCTCCTTATTGTTTATCTATCTTGCTCCAGTGCGCCTGAAGTGGCCAAAAATGGCGCTGGTTTGGAAGTCCAATTATGAAGCCGTTTTGATTCTGAAGCCCACAAGTGTGCTCTAACAAGAGACTACTAATAATGTATTCATGGCCCTGAGGTGCCAGTATATTAGCATGGGAATTGGAGGAAGAATATATTTGATTCATACCTTTCGCCAAGGGTTACTTAGCACTATGTCAATTTCAACCAGATCCTCAATTTTAAAATCAGCACCCCAGGGTGTGACCATGGTTTCTCCAACAAAGATGGGCAGAGATATGCTTTCAATTATTTGCGTTGCTGTTCAGTTCAAGATCGAAAAGCTGAAAATTAGAAATAACTCCAATTTTATATAGATTAAAAACACACATTTTTAATATAAGTCGGGGAAGCGAGAGGAATCTGTGCATTGGCTTTCCGCGTTTCCAAACGCGTAATCATACTTGGACTATAAGTCGTTGTGTCTATCTATCGTAATTGTCTGAAGAGATGATTTGTGTGAGAAGTACATATGTTCGCGTATCTTGGGTTTTAGCCAATCAGCCTAGCTGAGCCCATTTCTCTCAAAGTCTTGTACAACTGGTTGTAGAACCACAAGTTATTTCTTCATTTAGCAATGGTTGCTATAACCACGCAGATTAAAGAGCCAATCTGTCCTATTTATCCGAAGCCTGGATGAGAGAATAGATGGGATTCATACCTATTCCGCAAGGGTATGCCTTAATGTGAAATGCAAAAACCAGTTACTCACTTTGCTATGTCCAATAACCATTTATGCGAATTGAGTGTCTCCTTGTGAATGCAGGTCAGTTTAAACGTTTGAGACCACGTATTTTTCTTTTAGATTTGTGTTATCTGCTCAAAATACATGGTTCCAAACATTAACTGATCTGAAAATTGTAAAAGTTTTTTTTTAAAATCACTGGTGCAGTGGTATATCTTTATTCATTAATATATCAACACTGGAGAAAATTTAATTTAAATTCAGTTAATTCCCTGATTGTGGTATTTTTTCTCTTCTCGGCGGGTGCACAGTACGATGCAGTGGAATTTAGGTTCCGTTTAAGTTCAATTTAACAAAGAGCTCTTTCTTTAACGTTGTCACAGTGCGTAGATAAGAGATCTCGCAGCTGAACCTCGAACTCATGTAGCATCAAAGGATACCAAAAAATTGTAATTGATTTTTGTTTTCAAAGTCCAACACAGACATATGTGGCAGACAAAATTTCTTATCACAATGATAAATATCAATTGCAGGTATGAATTTTTCAAACGATTAGAAATCAAGGATTGAAACAAAATGTACTTTGCTGTCCTACTATCTCATATTTGTATCATCTAGGATTAGATAGCCTTTCTTCTTTTTATTTTTATGTTTGTTTGATATTTTTAGTCCTGGCAAGGAAATGGCATCTTTTGCGGAAATTGAACGATTCTAGAAGATTGATCTTTCCAGATTGTGAAAAAAAAAAAAAAAAAAAAAATGTTAAAAAAGAAAATGAAAATTCTGTATTGCATTTTCTTTTAATATTTTCTTTTTATGAGTAATCTTGAACATTCACATAGCAAATATGTAAGTTTTTTTCTTCTTTCTCGTTAAAACTCAAAATGAGTTGAAAAACAAAAAAACAACAGAAATATCTTCAGTTTGTGTAGTTGGTTGGTTGCTCTATTATGAAAACAAGATTTTGATATGCTTTCCATGAAAGGAATTATGTCATAAGATGATTATCACCGGATATACAGCCCCACTGCAGACTCCATATCGTTTCTTTTTAGGTTTTTAAGAAATTAAAACCATTGTGTTTCAGGGAATAATGAAGCAATAATGAAAACTCTTTTAAAAAAATTTATCAACTGAGTCATAAGAAGAATTAAATAAGGATAATTCTAATTTGTATGACTGTAAGAACTCTTTGTAATTAATTTAGATATTTTTATTTAATTAATAAGTTTTGAAAGGCTCTTTCATTGCAGCTAGATTTAACAAAACTATACACATTCATTGAACAGAGTAAATTTATTTGTGTTTTGGTTTCTATATTAATTGGCATATCAATTCTTTGTGGTTTAATTCAACTGCCAAAGGACATTCATGTAGAAAACATGTGGTGGCACCTTTCCGCTATGGTATTCAGATTGAAAGTGATTGTAATAACACGGGTGCAAAATTGCTTACTACTAGTACAGCACATTTCCATTTCAACATGGAAAAATAGATTTGGAATTTTATAATTGTATTTCTGGTTCGAATTTTCCACCCATTGGGAATTTTATAGAGTTAACAACATTTTTAATTATTTTTAACCTTAAGTTTATTCAGTATTGTTTAGTATGGTAAATTGGTAGACATAAGTAATGGATCTGGCCTTTGAAAAAATAATGTTTTTTGTTGCTTTTTTTTTTAAAACAGTAATTTTTTGTGAAAAATGGAGGTGTATAGTGTAATGGTTAGAGTCACCAGGAAATGGATCATTCGACCCTGAGTTCAAATCCTCTAGACAAAAGCTACAGGTTCCACATAGCTTGCCTAGCGCTAATATACCACTTGGGAAATGTATGATCCAATGCTGCTCTCTCTCTCTCCAGCTATGGATAAATAGTAGGGAAGACTGGGTTCTTTTAACCTTGATTAGGTAATCAATCTAGAATATTAACTCTGGATTCAGAACCTGTTAAATCTGCTTGGGGTAGTCACTACTAGAAATAGGGCTCAGTCCTAATTAGTGATCTCTTTCACTAAATACTAACACAGTATTTAATGATAGAACATTAAAACAATTTTAATATAGGAAAGAAAATCACCTGCAAGAAATCTTGTTCCTTTTCTCTTATAAACTTTAGGACAACCTTTAAAGTTTTTATGATCAAACATTTTTACCTCCTTCATTTTAGTTTGTCTTTCATTCTTTTATTGTAAATTTCCTGTTTTTTAGTGCTTTGTTAAATGTTACATTTATGGTTGCTTATGTAATGTTGTAAGTCTGTACTGAAAATAATTTAGCTTTTTGACCTGCATAGGTCATTTCCAACTGGTATGTTCTGACTGATTCTATCTTACATATTTTCTGACTAGATGATTAGGTTATTGCTAATTTCACCTGAAGAATATGGAAATAACTAGAAATATTTAGAGAAAGATGGAATGTTCCTTTTCAAGAGTTATTGACTGTTGTACTAATTCTTTTTGTTACTACAATCAACATTTAATAGTTTAGTATTATTTGGATTATTCGGACTATTGTCCTCATCTTCATTGTTATTGTACACATTTTGACTGATGTGCCCTCCAGCTCTTCGCTCAGTATTTCTTGTCGGACTCAGGAACCTTCTCTAGGATCAGAAGACCTTCTCGGACTCAGGAACATTCTTTCGTAATCGAGAACTTTATTGTCCATAATTGGCAGCCATCACAGAACTTTGAACCTACCTAACCCTTGATACAGTCCACGGGGGTATCCTGTTTCTCATCCCGAGTCTGTCTAAGAATACCTGAAGAAGGCTGGAGGGCACATCGGCTGAAACAATTGTACAGATAACAATGAAGATGAAGACAATAGTCCGAATGATGCAGATAATACTAATCATCAAGCCTCATCTCAAAAATTCAGAGAAATATTTAATAGTTTCTTTCAGGTGTTTTTCAGTCTATATGGTAAAAAATGGTGCAATCAAAAAATGTTAATATAGATATGAGAATATCTATATTATATAGATATCATATAACCATTTATATGATTATATGCTCTATATTATATAGATATTATATAACCATGTATTGATATGGTATATGAAAGAATATATAGTTATAACAGATTATATATATAGAGTGAACTTATATATTAATATGTGAACTATATATATATATTAGGGGCCGGGTTAGCTCAGTCGGTAGAGCGTTCGGCTAGAAACCACAAGATTCCTAGTTTGATACCGGTCCCCGCCAACTCAGCATATGAGTAGTACAGGGATCTGTGCAGTAAAGTAAGGAGCTGATGGTAGGTGTGGTGCTCCACCTCAGATGCTAAATACAATCTCCTTGTCTAGCATTATTGAAAAGGGGATAGACTCCCCTTGCTGACTGGCTGATACGACTTTTAGGCCACCCCGTCGACTTTACTTATATATATATAGAATATATATATATAGAATATATAGAGGATGATGATATATATATATAACCATGTTATATTAGGATATGAGAATATCTTGAATATTAATATATATGAGATTAAATGTTAATAGTTTCTTTCAGGTGTTTTTCAGTCTATATGGTAAAAAGAGAGTACAAATAAAAAAATGTTAATATACACACAAGAAATGGTAGTCACTATATTGAGTGTACAAACCCCAAAGTGTGGGAATCCGCTCCAATCATCTTTCCAGTTCACAATGAGGGAAAGAGCATATTTTCTTATACTACTGTAACTTACATAAATGGTTGTGTTTATCATTTGTACATATAGAACGCTAACATATATCGAGTTTGTTGTATATGGTAAATGAACCCTATTATTAGCCTCGTCTCTATCATAAAGAGTTTCCTCTTTCTTCATGTTTTAGACGAATGCCACATTCCATACTGAATAAACATACACTAAATCTTATCCGCTGTTTCCGTTTGTATAATTGGAGATAAGTGTTATACCTGAATTTTAATTCCATTTAATTCTTTCTGCATCAAGAAAGTGACACCTTGTTGCTATCAACATCAGCCAAATGATGATGATGATCACATCATCATCAGAAGATAAAGAAAGAATGAACACATATAACTTTGTACTTCTCTCAAAGAATAATTCTCTATTTGAAATGGGAGATAGGAGATTAAAAAAATTGAAACTTCATGACCCAAATCTAAAAGTAGTCAGGATAAGCATGAATTCAAAATTTCATTTCCTGTCCTAAAATTGTGGGATTAAAATAAAATCAAATAAAAAAAATAACGAACTCCCATGAGCCTTCACCAGAAAACCCTCCGAACATATGCGGGGAAAAAGGACCCACTTCCGACCTCCAAGAGAATTTCTCAGCCATTCTGACTTAGGCCTTAACTGTGTCAAGACACTACTATTGGCCAGGGGGATATTTCCTTGCCACGTGGTGGCTTGACCTGTGAATAAAGCCTAAATCATAAAACCACCTTTTTCTTTGTCCCTTAACTTTTTCTTTTCCCTGAATTCCTTTTCAGCACGACCACCAAATAAGATGGGGTTAAAAGCAACCCTAGGAACATGCATCAAGAATATCCAGCTACCTTTTAAACTAAAACCTAAAACCAATTGCTACCCTAAAATACAGATTTATTAAAAGTTTTAAAATTTCATCAAATATTAAATTAATTTAAAGACAGTAGAACTTAATTGCTAAATTCTTTGGGTTTTTTTCTTTAACACATTTATTTTTTTTGTTTAGTTTGGTGTAAAAACATTAAATTTCAAAGAAAGTTTGTTGTACAAATTTTAAAAGTTTAAGATTTCACATTTTTTAAATTCTTTATCTTCTGAAAAACCTAAACAGTCGATCATGCATTAAAGAAAAGAATGGAAAATAAATTCTGTCAGTAAGTTTTAGTTAAGAAAGATCTTTGAGAAAGTAGATGTCAAAATTGTGTCTGTAGAATTCTTGCAAAATAAAAAATTCACTCCAGTGATTTTATTCAAAACATTTATTTGAAATATGAACAGGTGCTTCTTTATGTTGATGTTTTTTTTTCAGTTTTGAAGAAACAAGTAAAAATTTCTCTTTGCAGCAGAGGATGGACAATGTGGCTCTAAAATAACCTTTGTTGAGTAACAATGGCTTTTGTCTGCTTTTATTCTATGAAATTAATTATAATTAATCTTTTCTGCTGCAAACTTTAGCGCATACATGACCATAAAAACCATCATTAAATAAATATTACATATATATACCCCTCTATATATATAATAGTGTCTGGGTATTTTAATAGAAAATCATGTTGAGCTTAAAAGTTAATAACTTTTCTATTTTTGTAAATCCTCAGTTCAATTTATCCAAAATGTTTTCTTTCGAGATTCAAAGTGTTTTCTATTCTTTATCAACTTACATATGCTTTTTTCTCTATAAATATTCCTATAAAATCTTTACCTGCATCAATATTTTATTTCTGCTCCATTTAAATTTTCATGTCTTCTCTCATGCACCATTTAGTATGCATTATTTAGATAGGGACGATGATGAAAATGTATCTATTTATGTAGTCTGTAACATCTAAACTCATATAACTTGCATATATGTATTTATGAAAATACATACATACACAGGATATATTCATATTTCTATACATGTGTACAATACTAAAACCATATATCCACTCACACATATATATATATATATATATATATATATATTTGTGTGTGTGTTGTTAAAGAAAGTTATTTCTGAAACATACTGCTCTTTAAGAATGATGGTGATTGTACCATGATAGAAAAAGGGTTAGTTACAGTTGTTTTTTTTACCTTTTTAGATTTTATAGGGAAATGGGTCAATTCAAAGTTTGTCTTTAAAAGTGACATTCACCATTCTTGCTCTGTGAAAGAAGAAATTTGTTCTACTTTTATTTTTTATTTTTTTTATTGTTGTCTTCCTGTAAGTTTTTTCACTGTTTCTTTCCTTCTTTCTGTTCCCAATGCAAATCTTTCCAACCTGTTTATTACCTTCTCTCTTGAAGGAGAAAATAGTGAAGGAAGAAAAGACTCTAAAAATATTTCAATTAAAATGCTAAATAGAATATTGATTTAAAAATTCTTGCTTTGATTACCTCAGGCATTTCTGTAAATGAAAGCAGGGAGAGAGCTTGAAATGTCACCCTAGTTTCCCTTCGGTACAGGGAGAGGGGCTTAAAAATAGATGAAAAATAATAATCATACTAATAGGGTAATATGTAGATCATTTTCCCCTGAATATATTTATTGTGTGGTTGTCTTTTAAACTAGATGCTAATTTTTTTCTTAATGTTACAGGTTCGCTTATGAAGAAATTGTATTAGAGATTTTTTTTTAAATTAAGATCTTGAAATTAAAGTTGCCTTTCTGTTCTTTTACTCTAAAAGAATAAATTTTTATCCAATAAAAGATGACGGACCACTTTGCATTTTTTATGTTGATTATGTAAATAAACAGTTTATCTATTGAGTTACCTCCATTTTGTTCATAAGCCATTCACTCAATTAGTTGTTATTCAACAACAACAACATTAACAGGAGTAATTTACTAACAATTCCCTTGGTCCTGACCCTATTGCCCTTATGGCAAGATCCAAACCTTTTTATCATATGTGCTAGAAGATGGTGCTGAGAGTCTTCATGTCCTGGGAATGGCATTAAACTCTCTCTATCTGATAGTGAGGTTCCAGTTCTGGCGATCTGGGAAATGTGGAGCACCCTTTCATCACCATTGCTCTCTGGTTCACTCTGTTAGGGTCCCATCTATGGGTTAAATAGAAAAATGTATTTTAAAAAAAATTGAGTATCCATTAAGAATTAATTTATTTCAAAACTTTGTTGGCATTAAATGACCCACTGAGGTTGATATGCATAAAACAAACCAAACCAAACCAAACAATTCTCTAATATCATCATCATAGATAAATGGTGATCTGATGACTTGAAATTATGAGGAGATCATCATCATCATCATCATGTTGTGCAATTAGCACGGATATCCATCCTTTGCCAACCTTCTCTATCATTCATTGTCCCAGGGAGGTCCTCTGCCCAGCATCCAGTATCTGTGCAGAGCTGGTCAATTTAGGTCCTTGCTGGGCGTCCCACATTAGCATGTCCATGTGTTGGCTTCCACAGGGGAACATCACTTATGAGTTTGTCCTTGCTTCCAGCAGTGTCCTGCATGTCTTTAAAAAAAATGAGGAGGTAGACAGCTGAAATTTTGATTTGTCCACTTAACTTTGTTTCTTCAAGTTGCCAAGATTTGATTTTGTTAGAGATGAATAAATAAAGAAAGAATCTCTGGAGATTGTCATTTGTAGTTTTTCTTTAGCAATTTGTCAACAGCAAAGGGAATTTCATTGATGCTGGCGGAGGAGGAGGGAGAAGAAGAAAGGAGGAGGAAGAAGAAAGGAGGACGAGGAGGACGAAGATAGGAGTAGGAGGAAGAAGAATAGGAGTAGGAGGAAGAAGAGTAGGAGTAGGAGGAAAGAAGAGGGAGAGGAAGAAGAAGAAAGGAAGAAGAAGGAAGGGAAGAAGAAGAGGAGGAAAGAAGAAGAAGAAGAAAAGGAGGAGGAAGAAGAAGAAAAGGAGGGAGGAGCAAGAAGAAGAGAAGAAGAATAGGAGGAGAAGAGGGAGAAGAGAAGAAGAAAAGGAAGAGGAAGAAGAGAAGAGGAAGAAGAAGAAAAGGAGGAGGAGCAGAAGAAGAGGAAGAAGAATAGGAGGAAGAAGAGGGAGAGGAAGGAAGAGAGGAAAAGGAAGAAGAAGAAGAAAAAGAAGAGAGGAGGGGAAGAAGAAGAGGAGAGAAGAAGAAAAGGAGGAGGAGGAAGATAGGAGGAGGGGAAGAAATAGAAGAGGGAGGGAGAGGAGAAGAAGAAAGGAAAGTGGAAGTAGAAAGAAGGGAGAGGAGGAGTCTTCATTGTTGTTATTATTTATTCAGTTAAACTTCAATCATGAGAAATAAAAATAAAAATAAATAATTGCAAAGATGTGATTAATTAAGAAAGAAAATTTCTGATTGATTTATTTGTTAAGAAAATTTCTTTGTGACCTAAAATATTTCCAAAATAATAAGATCATCTCATATCATTTTTTTTTTAATCAAAACATAGCAAATATATCAATTCAGTCATGATAAAGACCTACTTTCCATAATCACAACACACACACACACACATCATATAACATTTTCATTGACCATAAATGGTAAGGCAAATAACACCCTTCAAAGATTTCTTACACATATACTTAATCAAGATTTTAATATCATTGCGAAAGGTATGAACCCCTCATCCCCCACCTATGGGCTAAATAAATAGTACCACTAGTGTTCTTTTACAAGGATGACTTTGTCATTAAATAACCCGTGAAAGTTGATATGCCATTAAACAAATAAACCAAACCAAACCAAGATTTCAAAATATTATTTACTATATTTGCATATAAAACTTGGACCAGTTGGGCAATTCATGTGTATCCCTTCCTAACCGTTAGGCATGACATAACCCCAGATGGGTTGATATGCCATTAAAATCAATAAACAAACAAACAAGTAATTTATGATTCACTTAGTAAAGTCAGAGATTGATTCTTCAAATAAATGCAAATTGAAGTATTAATTCAACTATATATAGTATATATATAATATATTTTGTCACTTCATATAGACTGACTGCCCTGTCGGCTGGGGCGTCAGAATGCACCGACTGCACCTCTGCAGAGGGGTAAGACTCCCCCAATGGGGCCACCTGTTGGCCGTGGGTGGTGACCCGTGATGCTTAAGGATAGAGCCCAGGTGGATGAGCAGTTCATGACCTGCAATACTCCGCTTTGGCCCTATCTTGGGCTAGACGGGCGATCAATGGGCTGGTCACGTCAAGCCCTAGCACCTATATGATTTTCCCAACCCTATTGCCCTTATGGCAAGCCCCAACCCCTTTTTTATCATATGGGTGCTAGAAGGCGGTGGCTGCGGGTCTACATGTCCTGGGAATGACGTTAAACTCTATCTGATGGTGAGGTTCCAGTTTTGGAGGTTTGGGGAATGTGGAGCACCCCTTCATCACCATTGCTCCCTGGTCAACTGACCCGGAGTGGTAGTACCTGTTAGGGTCTCATCTATGGGTTAAATAGAAAAATGTATTAATAAAAAAAAATTGTATTATCCATTAAGAATTGCTTTATTTCAAAACTTTATCGGCATTAAATGACCCCACTGAGGTTGATATGCCGTAAAACAAAACAAACCAAACCAAACCATATAGACTGAACTTAATGCTCTGATGAAAAGGGTGTTGTTTTATTTTTGTTAGTTATATAAGTGATCATGTAAATGTAAATAGTAAAATGAAACCAATCTCCCTGCTATCATAATTTCTATTTAGATAATGTTGTTAGGAAGTCAACAAAGTAATTAAAAGTGACCTTGTAAAATGATATTTAAGACTAAACAGTGTTTTTTTTCAAAGCTAAATAGAGTAATGTAACCCAATTTCTTTTTCTTAAAGAGTAAGTTTATATGTTGGAAGATAGAATAGATTTGTTTAATAAAATGTGAATTATGAAAAAATATTGAATCTCATTTTATCGTTCAAAAAACACTTTCTAGAATTATCCTATAATTTTCAATAAAAATTGTAAAAAATAATAATTGTTTCTATAAATTTGATAAAGAAAAAAACTTTCAGTTAAGTGAAAATTAATCAATAAATTTAGATTTTTTTGAAGCCATTTTAGTATAGACAAAGAAGAACAAGGTATTTTTTTACAATAAGTGCTTTCAATTTATTCATTAATACACTTTTTATTTACTATCTGTGATGATTTTAAAAAGAAACCCCTATAGATTCAAACCGAAAGATATTTTGTCTTTTAGAAAATTGTTAGTCTACAATTTCTTTCTATTTAATATTTTGTTGATCTGATCTGAGTAAATGTCTCTATATTTTTTCTGTCTTTTTAAAAGGAGATGAAATGCAACACTATTTGTACTCCTATTACCTTGTAAATGCCAATGAAGGAAATGTCTTTAAAAAATTGTCCCCTACCTGGCAATGTATCCTTCTCACGTGTTCTTCATCTTTTGACAGAGGTCAAGTTATTTTCTATTTTCCCAGAGCCTTTCTAAAACATAAAAGGAAATCATCTCGGTGTGGAATAAAAGAAATGTGGAATAATATTTGGGTTGATTATCCAAAAAAAGGTTCCATTATTGGAATAAAAGAAATGATGTACAGAAAATTGTTCCATTTATGTGGCATAAGAATCTTTGTTTCTCTCATAACCCGTCCTCTGTAAGAATTTTTTGAATCTCAAAAAAAAAAGAATGAATTGAAAAGGTTTGTAATGAGGAACTTGGAAAATAACACACAAACATATGTAACAGCTTTTTGCTTCTTTCTTTTCTTCTTAAATTATTGAAAAAAATATCTTTGTTTTTTTTATAGCATAACATTTTGGCTTAAATATTCTTGAAATTGACAAAAGATATCTTGCTTCCAATAATCATTAAAAAAAACCAAAAAAAACTGCAGCACTTTTCAAAAATCCAGACATCAAAACATCTTGTACATATTTCTGGCCAGATTCAGTGTTTGCTTTTTTTGTATGGAAGACCTGAATGGCTAAATGTTGTTATAAAGGCTGATAATAAAAGTGACTTATTGTAGCTAGATGTTTTGCTCACCTAGGAGTTTACAACCTACTTTTGATGGAACATTGTGTGTGTGTGTGTGTGTGTGTGTGTGTGTGAAAAGATGGATTTGTTTAGGTGACCAGGAGGTTCATCTGCTTTGTGAATCTTGATGTCAACATGAAGGAGCATGTTAAAAATTTAAAAAATGTCCCCATGGAATTAACCAAAAGACAGCAATATTCTCAATAGTATTTCATGTGAATGATTGGCAATGTTTTGAAGGAATTAAAAAAAACGAAAAACAAATGTTTTGAAAACTTCTCTGCTCATTTACACATGAAGTTTAATTTGTGAAGGTTTCTGCTGGAAAATCAACAGAAAAATATTGCAAGTATGTTATTTTATATGGCTTAAAAAAGAAAGTTTTATTGAGACACGATTGCTCAGATTACTAACAACATCCCTTTTTGATAAAGTTACATTACAGACTTTCTATTGTAATTTCCTGTCAATTATTTTAATTTGATTCCAAAGGAGACAGTATGCTTCCTTTTACTTTTCATGTTAAAATGTAATTATAAAGTGAAAAACACTGCTGTTCAAGTTATTATTGTATAAATGAAATGCATATACAATTGATGTAATTTCCATATTTTTATTCAGGATTTCTTTAATACTCCTTTTGTCTCATTAATCTTGTTCCAAGTAAATGGAAAATGCATTGTATCTTTTAGGGTTCTCCTATGTTTGATGTCTTTCCTTTGTGTTGTATCATATCTTTAGATATTCCCATAAAGAATTTGTTAAAAATTCATTGCAACAAATTAAAATTATTTTCCAGACAACAACTTTTTAATATAAATTCTAAAAAGAGACAACAACAACAAAAAAAAAACAAAAACATCCTTTATATAGAGTTTTCTATGCATCTGAAATTCAGAATCCTCTAGAAAGAAAATCTAATTTAATTATTACTGATTGGAGAAGCCATAATATATTCTTGCATATTTCATTCTCTATTTTTCTCACAACTATTTATATTTTCTTATTAGTCTGATATGCCAACTTTTCCACCTTCATATACAGAAGATTTTATCAAATTAATCAAAACCATTGTATGCTTTTGGTTCTGATTTTTTCTCAGGCCCGACCAGTTAATTTTAGATGTTATTTTAAAGAAAATCAATCATTTGATAATCAATACATATAATATACATAAGATCTGTGCAACACTTGGGTGTTAAACCTTTGCTTTTCTTGCTTGTAGCTAGTTGTATATTCATTGTGTGATTATTTTGTGCTTAGAACTAACTTTTCTTAGGACATTTGAATTTTCTTATTTGTTTATTTTTCTATATATAGATACTAGGGTAAGTCAAAATTTTTGCAATATTTTGATACGTGCTAGTTTGTGGCACATATATCACATGACTGAAGTAGTTCAAGACATAGAAGGCACCCGCTGTAGTTGGTAGTATTGTGGTAGTTGGTGTGCTGACATATTGTGTATTGCTACAGATGAACATGCGTGTAGTCTAATTTGGGAAATTATGCTTTACAAGTTCATGTTGAGCCATAACGCTGCGGAAGTAACCAAAAATATTTGTGTGAAAGGCGCAGTTGATCACAGTACGGTAACCAGATGGTTCAATAAATTTTGCTCTGGTTGCAAGAATCTTGACTATCAGGAAAGGTTAGGTAGGCCTAAAACTGTAAATTCCAAGACTGTACTCCAAGCTGTGGAGGCAAATCTGGTGAGTAGCACTTAGAGAGTATCAGGCGAGCTTGGCTTCTCCCAATCATCACTTTCACAAACTTTGCAAAAGCATCAGAAGCTGCTGAATTGTGCCTCATATTACCAAAATATGAAGAACTTGCAAACATAGGTACCAGATTTGACATGGAATTGTAAGAGTTGAACATTTCACATTACAAGACACCTGAGAAAGGTTAGTGAGTATATCAACAAAATATTGCAACATTTTTAACTTCTCTTGAATATAGCAATTTTTTTTATTTGTGATGGTTCTCTTAGGAGATTATAGAAGGTGAAGAAAAATGAAATATTCTGTTTAGGGCATGTTTTTATTCTTTCATATCTGGTTGGCTTAATCCTACGTATATTTGTTTAACCATAATGAAAAAAAGGGAGTTTCTTGCTAACAGAGCTTGGATTTAAAAACAAAAAGTTTATTTCTCTTTATATGTGCACTTGTATATAATTTTAGAAATACAATGATAAGTTAATGTTTTTTCATCAACTATTTGCTCATTATGGTAATTGTTTTGTTTCTTTACCTCAAAATGAATATTCTCTTATCATCTTTATGACAAACTCTTAGATTTTCAATCCCTAAACATTCTAGACCAAATTTAATTGACTATGAATTTTTGTCTTTATAATTTGAGTTGTATAATGAAAGATGTAAATTTGAATTTGGATTTGATTTATAATTTATGTGAGATCTTCATTATATGAGGCCATGCTGACAGCACAGATCCAAATGAATCCTTCTCACCACCCATCCCTATTGAACAGAATTTCCATTGTAAAGATCCTTAACTGACTTTGCATTTGATTTATAAATTAATCCCATCACAAAATGGTAACAATTTTCATAAACTCTCTTCTTATTAATAAGACATATGCTCTGAAGAAGATTTTAACAGATTGAAATACTGCAGTATCAGCATAATAAAAAAAACTTTATTTGAACACCATCTGTGTGCTTTTTATATTATCTTCCTCGTATATATATATATATATAAACAAAAGGCACATCTCCTGTTTAACAATTTTATTTTTTATCTTTTCTAATTTTCTGGCCAACTTTTTAATGTTTGAGTGGAATTGGTGGATAAGTCCACCAAAGTTCAGTTCCCGAGTACTTTCGGCACTTTGAAGTGCCATCATCAGGGGTGATGTATTCCAGTTTTTTTTTAATTATATTAATGTGGCCAGAAAATTAAAAAGATAAAAAATAAAATTGTTAAACAGGAGATGTGCCTTTTGTTTAATTCTACATGTATAAATGAAAGAATGCTGCCCAAATTTACATATATACATATACATATATATATATATATTATATATATATATATATATATAAACAAGATTAGGCAATAAAATATCCAGGTGGGTTAAACACCAACCAACCAACCAATGACATACCTTGTATTCTGCAAAAAATGAATGTTCTATTCATTGTTCCTTTCTGTTTTGATAAATACACCTTCAATCTCGATACTTTCATGACCTTGTACATATAACTGGAATTAGATATATAGATAGATATAAATTATGTGAGATAGATGTTGAGAATACAATTCCTATTGATAGATAATTTTTTAAAGTCTGAAACTAACATCTTTTAAATACAATAGATAAATTTAAGTTTACTCATTTCTATAAATCTTTCTTTTTTTGTGTTATTGTTGTTGTGATTGTTGGTTTGAAAATTGACTCAACTTTAGCTTTGTTGTTGCTTGAAAGAACCAAGCTTAGAGCAGAATTTCCATCTCTTCACTGATTTGCAGAAAGAAAAATAATTCAATGTCAAGTAATCTAAGTTCCCTTGGCCAGAACTATTAAACTAAATTTACAATGTCAAAGTTTGTATTAATAAATCATGTTTGCGCTTTGCATGGATCTCAAGATCAATGCAAAAGTGACTTTGTGTATCTATCTCTATCTAAGAATTTGAGGTGAAAGTTTTTATTCTTTTGTATGTAAATATAAGAGGAAACAATATTTGTAAGTGGTCCCGTGCTTCACAGATCGCTCATCAAAGAAAACATGACCAAGAATTCTGTGCATTCCGTGCATTTGTGGTAGGGAATACAAAATCGATGCCAGCTGCCTACTAAGGAACTTGAGGACTTGAAGAATATCTGTAATCTGTGGAGACACTTTAAAATCAGGGCATGGATGGAGGGCAGACTAACCTTTATGGAATGAAGTCAAAATGATACACAGGATTGGTGAATGAGAAAGTTGAAGGATGTACTCAAATAAATTTATCAGCAGGCCAAGCCTAGAAATTAATAGCATATGGGAGCCACTAATCAGGAGGGAATAAACTATAAATGTGGGGATGTGAAAGTATAACCCTTCAATACAGTAACATTGGTGAGGTTATTCAGTTCTCTGGAAGGTCATAGGTCCAGAATAAAGGTCACAAGAAGATCGTTTAAAGAACTTGCAAACATAGGTACCAGATTTGACATGGAATTGGAAGAGTTGAACATTTCACATTACAAGACACCTGAGAAAGGCTAGTGAGTATATCAACCAAACAGTAGTCTAAACTAACCAAAATACTACTACAACAACACACCTTTAAATTCTTGAAATGTAAAATAATGTTGTTCTATTGAATAATCAGCCGGCAACATTGTTTTTAATTGGATTTCTTTTTTGATTAAATTATTCTTGAGTTTTTCACTCTTTTAATTTTTTTATAGATTTTCTTTTCATAGTTGTTCATTTTTGTATCATGAAAAATTATTGCTTCTCTGATATCTTTTTTCAAGATGTAAAAACTCTGTGATACTTTTTGATTCTGACTTTAGACAGGTTGTAATTTCTAGTTTCACTATAGTAAATTAGAATCCCTCTCTCTCTCACACACATATGCACACACACACACACACATCTCTCTCTCTCTCTCTCTCTATATATATATATATATATATATATATATATATATAAAGGGTGGCTTACCGGTGAATATGGGCACGATCGTTGGAGTGCACAGGATCCAGGGGTTAAGTCCGTGATAAAACAAATACAAAGTGCTCTATACAAAGTAGAGCAAATTTATTGAAGAAATGGATACAACAGAAATCTACTCGAGTTTCATCGCTAGAATCATCAGGGTTAAATCCACTGAATTAATCGAGTTACCGATTAATTGCAGCTGATCACACGTATGTTCATTGAATAATCTTATTCATACGTGTGATCAGCTGCAATTAATCGGTAACTCGATTAATTCGGTGGATTTAACCCTGATGATTCTAGCGATGAAACTCGAGTAGGTTTCTGTTGTATCCATTTCTTCAATATATATATATATATATATATATATATATATACACACACACACACACACACATCTGGTGAGCTCAAGTGGGCAGTAAATCATAATGTTTATTCAAAATATGGACCATCTACTTATGGCTCATCTGTTATTGTGTGAGAAATGATTAAAAGTTAAAGTAGTTTCAAAACTCCAGTTGTTTTTCCAGCTTGAATAAAACACAAGATTTCAAATGCTGATTTTTAATGCATGCATGCTCTCTCTACTTAGAAGATTAATGTAATAAAATCTTCTAATTTTTCATATGTGATAGACATAGTTGAACTCACACACACAAACACATATATGCTTTTAAAGCACCTGGAGATATAGTTCTTAGTCTTAAAGGATTTGTTTTTAAAAATTTGGCAGCAAATAAATCACAGATATGATTCAAACAATTTGGAATTTTCTGGATTCATGAAATAAACTACAAATCAAATTAAAACTGTGAATATATTTTTCTGATAGAGACTTTAATTAGATGTTGAATTGAAAAGAAATAGTCAATGAAAACAATGGAAAGGATTATCAAACTCATTTGAGAATGAAATACAAAGATGGTTGTTCCGAGTCTTTTGAACAAAATAGAAAATTTATAAAAGGAAAACATCTCAGTCAATCTTAGAAGATGTCTAAGTAACAAAACTCAGATTCTTGAGAATAGAAAATGCACAACAAAGTAAATGAAAAACAAATCATTTAAAACAGGAGTCAAATAAAGTGGGACTTACATAGAAAAAATCCAAAGAAAAACCAGTACTAATTGTTGGGAATTTATAAACTTAATCCCACATAAAAAGAGACATACCTTTTTCTCTCGGGCAAGTGCAGTTATTCATTGAGACATATTCCAATTGAGATACCTTCCATTAGATTAACGAGGCAACACGTTAGGACTGATTTTCATAACACAAGGTGTTTAATTTATTTAAAAACAACAACTCAAAACAAAAGGTCAAAGGGCAAGTAACTCACCCGTACAATAAATGGATTAGGGCAGATAACTTCTGACCCTTATTATTATTAGTCTGTTAATGTTAATTTGTACTGACTAAAGTGAATTTCAACACTAATATCTATTTTCATTGGTTAAAGTGATGATCAACATTCTAATAAAATATAGAAAGATGACAATCTGAATAAAAGAAATCAGTTGAAACAGGAGTCAGTTTTTCTGATAGAACTGTAAGAAATTATCTAGACAAATAGAGACTTACATAAAAAAAAATTCAAATAAAAACCAGTACTAATATCTAAATAAGAAAACAAAGTAGTGTGAGCTACAGAGAAGCAATCGTAGAGTGTTGATGATTGGATGAAAGTGAAATTCAGTGATGAATCATGAATTTTCATTGGTTAAAGTGATGATGTCAGAACTTTTGTCTAGTATCATTCTAATGAAACATAGAAAGATGACAACCTGAATAAAACAAGCAAAGTTCCTTACTCATTTATAGGCCGCCCTGTCGGCTGGGGCGTTAGAATGCACCGACTGCACCTCTGCAGGGGGGTAAGACTCCCCCAATGGGGCCACCTGTTGGCCGTGGGTGGCGACCCGTGATGCTTAAGGATAGAGCCCAGGTGGATGAGCAGTTTATGACATGCAATACTCCACTTTGGCCCTATCTTGGGCTAGACGGGCGGTCAGAGAGGCCCCCTCCGATCAATCGGCTGGTCGCGTCAAGCCCTAGCACCTATATGATTTTCCCAACCCTATTGCCCTTATGGCAAGCCCCAACCCCTTTTTATCATATGGATGCTAGAAGGCGGTGGCTGCGGGTCTACATGTCCTGGGAATGACGTTAAACACTATCTGATGGTGAGGTTCCAGTTTTGGAGGTTTGGGGAATGTGGAGCACCCCTTCATCACCATTGCTCCCTGGTCCACTCTGACCCGGAGTGGTAGTACCTGTTAGGGTCCCATCTATGGGTTAAATAGAAAAATGTATTTATAAAAAATTGTATTATCCATTAGGAATTGATTTATTTCTAAACTTTATCGGCATTAAATGACCTACTGAGGTTGATATGCCATAAAACAAAACAAACCAAACCAAAATCATTTATAGGGTTGCATATCTGGGAAAAGACTAGTGTATATGGGAAAGATTATGTCAACAGACAATGTACAGGTGTACATTGAAACTTGAGTTCTCTTTCTATCAATAGAAAATAGGTTTTCTGATGATGACATTAATTTTTACAAGATGATAATGCATCTTGTCACAGAACAAATAGTGTTAAAGCTTTTCTTTAGGCATATCAACATAATGATGGAGATTATGTGTTTGTTTGTCTGTAACCGAAACTATATCACTACTCAAGTCATTATCCATTTAGTTATTATACATCACATTCTCCATGAATCATTTTTATTTAAGCCTCAATTATTAATAAAATTAATTTTCATTATTAATACTGCTGGGCATATCTACGTGCTAATAACATGCAATTGTATTTATATGTACAACAAAAAGTGGTTTACTGTGTGAACGGGAAGGCTAATTTGCATATTGATATTTAAAATTTGATTTTAATAAATATGTGCTTAATATTGTTGATTTCTAATGATTTGATTTTATCTTAATGAATATAAGCAAAAATCTCGGAGATAATTCTTAAAAGAAATCAATTAACAAAAAGCAATAACTGTAATTTTATTCTTTACTTCCTAATTTAACTAAATAGTTAAATTTGAAAAGTTTAGCAAGGAAAGACGGGGGTGATGGAAGAGGTTGCTACAGCTATTATATTTTTCGATTATACCCACCTCTGTTTCAAATCATTTTATCTGCATTCTTATTTAGTTTATTTAGACTTTCTAATTTAATATGATATTTTATGACATTAATACTTGCACCCGGAGGGTGCATATATTTGCTAGTCAACATAATGACTTAACCAACAAACACTCTCAATCTCAATGGAAATGTTTAGTAGAAATAGAGGAAAAAAAAAAAGGATCCATTTAAAGATTCCAACCCGTCAATCATTATTTAACAAAGTTGGTGCCAGCTTAATGGAGAATATTGTTTATCATTGGTTGTCCATATCAAAGAATCTAGCTTATCATCATTTTTTCCCTCTATAGTAAAAATCATTTTTAGTAAAAACTTGAAGAAAACAAAGAAAGAAATAGGAACATAAACACATTACTCCTGATGATGGCACTTTGAAGTGCCAAAAGTACTTGGGATAAGAACTTTGGTGGACTAATCTACGGATTGCATTAAAATATAAAAAAGTTAGCCAGAAAGCTTGAAAAAAATCATTTTAAAAGAGACCACACGCCTCAAGGAAGATTACTCTACGGTAATGAAACCTCACCATCCGGTACAATTTAGTGCCATATCCCGGACACACACTTTTATGGGGGAGTGGTTCTTCCTCTTTTTGCATGGGGTATAATTAGTGGATTTTAAGCCCCGAGGAATTGGAGAGCGAGAAAAGAGATAGAAAGAAAGAAAGAAAGAAGAAAGAAAGAAGGAAAGAGAGATACAGAGAGATATATATACACACACACACACAGAGAGAGAGAGAGAGAGAGAGAGAGAGACAGAATGTTCAATTGTTTATTGTAAATTGTTTTGTGTCATATCTGTAATTTTAAAAATTTGTTATGAGGCAAGAAAGTTTGACAAACATCCTCTAAGTATGGTGATTCAATAATGTTTGCCAGAGAATTGTATAAGATGAATTTGTATCTTATTAGTGCAATATATAGCAAATTAATAATTTTGGTAGAGTTCATCCTATATTTATTGTATATCTATTGCCATTGGAAGACAATTTTTTGTTCTTTATGTCATCCCATGAGACTAATTTATTTTATATGAATTTTATTGGCTAACAAATATTTTTTACTTCAAAATGTATTCTCACTATTAAATATACTATTTTGATCAGGGGATTCTCTGGTCATCATCAGGTGTTAAAAGTAATACTTAATTCTTATCTTTAATTATTTTTTATTCTATTTATTTATTTATATTCTATTTCAAAAAACTTGATGAACAAAAATACTAAATCTTATGGAGCAAATCTTCTGGAAAGCATTGTTCTCTATTTTGATTCACTCACAGAAAAATATCAACTCTAATATGAGTTTTGGCAATATAGTTTCTTCATGATAACATGTAAATAACACAACTTTAGAAAATCATGTTTTTATCTCTTGTTTTGTATGTAAAAGAAAGGAAAGAAAAAAAGCTTAAAATGCTACAAAAGATCTCAAAGGTTATTAATTAGTATGCATTAGAAAAACTGAGATTAAAATCTTCTGGGAAACAACCATCTGGGAAACATTAGCAAATAAATTGATGTTCATAATAATTTGTTTATTCTCAGAAACACAATAATGCTCAGTATTCTATTTTCTTCTTGATTTTGTGAAGACAAAAGAGGAAAAAGCAAAATCCGTGGTGAAAATATTCAAGAATGAATATAGCATGAAAATTCCAATGGCAAAGTAATAAGAAAACATCTGCTATTCTCCAGAATTTATTGTTCATCTGCTATTGTTACATAATTATTAGATACCTAATGATTATGGCAATAGTGTAGAAATCATAATGGCGATTAGTGCAGCTGATGGCCTTGAAGTGAGTGACAGCGCTTGACCTCACTCTCACCTTCTGGGGATAAATTGTGAGAACCGAAGGCATAGAAGACCCTGTTCCAGTTTAAGGATACTAAGTAACTCAGAGTTAGAGGTAGCAGCGAGCTCAAAGGGGTAAGTCATGTTATACACACGGTCCCTCAACTGCGCAGGTGTCTGGGTTGGGGATTTGGAAATAAAGTAATATCAACGTAAATCGAAGTCTTGTGTTTATTACCTAAAAACTAACAATGACACAGGGCTTCTGATAAGGAGTAAATCCCCAACAGAAACCAGACCCGAATCCCCATAGAAGAAATTCCAGACCAATAGAAAAGACCAGACCAAGATAGACGATCAGAATAGCAAAGCCGGTCAGAAGAAAATACGACCAGAGTAAGAAGTAAGAAAAGGGTATACAACGTTATATAGATTTGGTACTGTGAAAACCGTCAGTATATAACACTATTCTCCAGAATTTATTAGTGCTGCTTGTCAGTTGTTAGGATGCAAAGCACAGTGTCCAGGACTTCTGTGATCAACCTGCTCAGAGCATAAAATGAGGAGAGGGTGCATGTGAAAGTTAATAGAGCTTCAAAAGGAAACTGAATTTTCTATCACCAACAGATCACAGATGGGCACAATTTCATAAAGATCTGAGTATCATCCTGGACAGCATCCGGAAAGGAAATGCAATCAGGAAAGTAAAGACCATAGTGCAAGTTGTATATCAGGCAGATAAGGAAGTGTTTGCGGATGAAGGAAGACAGAACTGTCAAGCCACCAACAAGTCCCTGCAGGAAGCAACAAAAGATCAGAGAATTGCAGAAAGAACTAAAGATATTCAAGAAAGGGTGGCTAGAAGAAGATGAACAGGAAAAAGCACTGGACTAATTGAGTTCAGAAGTATAGGAAAATTTGTTTCAGTTTTGCAGGATAGGGACAATCTAAAAAAGGTGAGAGAGATGTATTGAGATAGTAAAGCCATCTTTAACAACCTCTTCTAGTTTATGGCTGACCACATAAATCATAAAAAATATGAGGATTGTGTGACATATGGAAATCCCAGAAAATATATTCTGCAAGGGATTTGTCCTTTCCAGTTTAATTAAGCTACAAACCCTTTCACAATCACAGATTTCATCTCTTGAAGTCAGAATTAGCTCCAGGACGATCAGGTACCAATTACAAGACCTGGGGGGGGTCTTGTAATTGGTACCTGATGCCCCCCCCCAAAAAAAAAAAAAAAAAAAATTCACAACTTTTATAGAAGTTTTTATGGACACTTTTGAAATAAACAACAATAACTTCTGCTCTATAAAACAAATTCACTGGCTGATATGCGAAAAAAAAATCCAATTTTAGGGAAGCATAAATTTAATCAACTATTCTTGTGCTTAATTAACCACCTTTTAACCCTTTAAAAAGTTTTTGACTTTTGCTTGCCAGATCAATACTAAGGTTATGAAGTGAATAAATAAACATCAAAGTTATGTTTGGAACAATGCATCTCATATTTATTTCACTTGGTTTGGATTATTAGAGAAATGCAACTGGCTTCTTACTGCAAATGAATGACAGTGTGTAGTTGGTTGTAGAATTTCTCTACTTGTAATTCTTTTTAAATAACTAGAATTCTAGATATATGTTTCTTCTTTCATATTCCACACTGAATATTCAGTGGTATGTCATTAATGTCTTTTATCAGCTCAATCTCAGTCTCATCACTAGTAGTACACTGCTTGTAAGATTATCAGGAATAGCAGAATCATACTAAGAGATCATTGGAATGGTCTATCAAAGATATTTGGGACTTGGAAAGCCAACATTTAGCAGAAATCACTACCAGAAGTTGTCTGTTTCCAAAGGGAATATAAGGCTCCTTAAAAAAAACAACTGCCATGAATATGCTTTCTATTGATATCAAGCTTCTGACTAAAACTAAAACTATTGCCATACTCTGCATTAACTAATGCATTTTCATAGTAAAAATCATTGTCCAATATATTTTTATAGTAAAAATCATTAGAGAATGAATTTTCTATAGTAAAAGTCATTTCCAATGCATATTTATTGAAAAATTATTTCCAATGCTATTTTATAGAAAAATCATTGTCCAATGCATTTTATGATAAAAATCATTTCTAATGCATTTTTATTATAAAAATCATTTCCAATGCATTTTTATTATAAAAATCATTTCCAATGCTATTTTATAGTAAAAATCATTGTCCAATGCATTTTTATAATAAAAATCATTTCCAATGCCTTTTTATAGTAAAAATCATTTCCAATGCCTTTTTTATAGTAAAAGTCATTTCCAATGGCTTTTTTATAGTAAAAGTCATTTCCAATGGCTTTTTATAGTAAAACTCATTTCCAATGCTTTTTTTTATAGTAAAGATTTGATTGATTAGACTCTTGTCAAAGGATGGTACATAGCCTCACTCTTCATTGAAGTTATCTTCCACTGCTTCCCATCAACATCAGAGTGATTTTTATTTATTTTTTTTATAGAAAATCAGTTTAGAACACAAACACTTGATAGAACTAAAGAGATCATTGTGGCAATGAGACTAGTTCTAAGTTGTTGCTATTGACAAAAGACCAAAGTTGAAACTCTTCTGAAGATGAGGGATAATTTAGTCTTCATTGCTTCACTCAGTAATGTGTACAGACTAAGGATGAAACACTTGTGACTCTAACATACCTACTGAGGATGTAGAGAATCAAATTAATGAAATAGATCACTAATTAGGACTGAGTTTATTCTAGTAGTGACCACCCCAAGCATATTTTTCCAGTTTGAATTAAGAGTTTTCCTTCTGGTAGGCTGGTTGCCTTACTATTCATCCATAGCTGGAGAGAGAATAGTTGGATTCATACCTTTCCCAAGGGTATTAGCGCTATGTGAACTGTAGCTTTGCCCAGGATTTGAATTCTAGTTGACGAGTCAATTTCCTATGATTCTACCCATTACACCAGGCATCTCCTAGAGAACAGTTCCCAGGAATACAAATGTTCTGAGCACCCTGCTATCAAGAAATGCCACCAAGAAGAGTAAATAAAATGCAGCACCATATCTTAAGTAGCCTCTGCTTGTGGTAAAGCATATGTTTTATATTTTATATTCATCTTTTAATTTGGAATCAGTGTGTAAGATTCAAAGTTAATTAATGAACATACAATTCCGACACGTTGTGAGACAAAACATTTAATATATATAACAGCACATGGAAACGATAAGATACATAATGTACAGGAGAATAGAACATGTAAATACATATACAATATTTAGGTATAAACAAGATACCCAAATGTACCTAACATATAAATGTTACAGACATGGAACTAAAGGATAGTCCATGCTGTATAAAGGACTTACAGTAATGTAGGGGGGGCAAAAGCCCCACCGAGAAGGGGGTTAGATAAACCCTAGCCCATAGCAGTTCTTGAGAAGATCCAGCTAAAAGAGGAAGACAAGTTCCAATGAACGCGCTTAAATACCAGAGGTCCCCTAGTGGGAACAAACAGCAACGCAGCGAGAAGATAACTCTTCCTGCAAAGGGAAGATAATCCCCTACAAGTGTTATGAATGAAATAAGAGGCTATGGGGGTTACATCTCTAAATAGAGGTAGATACTACATCAGTGCATACAGTATTGTATATTAGTGGCAATAAGTTAAATAATTGCTTATGTCTATAGACTTTTAATTTGATAGTAGTCACCGTGACAAATAAAATAAAAGGCTATAGTGGTTTCACCTTTCAGTTAGATAATATTTATTTTATATTTGTTGCTAGGCAATTAAATGAATAAAGTGACTGAAATATTCTGTAAGACTGGCTGACAGAAGAGAAATATGAATCATTCAAATATTTTGACAGCATTTTTAAAATCTTTTTTTGATAGTGCCTCATTGTAGCTCCAATATTTTTAGATTTACAGGAAATGTAATTACCTCAAATTTCTTTTCTTTTTTTTTTTTTTCTTTTAATGGTTGTGTTTTGCAAATTTGATATGATTGAGTTTCAATAAAAAAAACAATATTGAAGAACAAGAAAAGAAGTCTGAATGTCTGGAGAACGTTTTGTATATTTTTAGAATTGTTTCATCTTGATTCAAACACATTGCCACATAAGTCTTTTGTTTTTGCATGGCACCATTTATATTAAATGTGAAAGTCAAAGACTAGCACTCAACTCTAAAATGTTTTCCAAGTAAATGCCATAAATTTATAGAATTGTTATTTTATTGGAAAATATTTTATCGTTGTTAATAAAAATTGATGTAACCTCCGTCCTTTGCTTTAAAACTGAAAAATGCCTATATCCAGAAGTCTTTGTCTGTTAGGTAATGATAACTGCTATATAAATATTCAGAAGTATTTGTCTGATTAGGTAATGATAAGCTATATAAATATTCAGAAGTATTTGTCTCTGATTAGGTAATGATAACTGCTATATAAAATTCAGAAGTATTTGTCTCTGATTAGGTAATGATAACTGCTATATAAATATTCAGAAGTATTTGTCTCTGATTAGGTAATGATAACTGCTATATAAATATTCAGAAGTATTTGTCTCTGATTAGGTAATGATAACTGCTATATAAATATTCAGAAGTATTTGTCTTTGATTAGATAATGATAACTGCTATATAAATATTCAGAAGTATTTGTCTCTGATTAGATAATGATAACTGCTATATAATATTCAGAAGTATTTATCTCTGATTAATAATGATACTGCTATATAAATATTCAGAAGTATTTGTCTCTGATTAGATAATGATAACTGTTATATAAATATTCAGAAGTATTTGTCTCTGATTAGGTAATGATAATTGCTATCAATATTCAGTTGTATTTGTCTTTGTTAGGTAATAATTGCTGTGGTTATATTAGGTTATCACGTAAGTGACATCTAAAAATCTGAGTGTGATAAATAATGTATATAAACAGTGTTAACAACTGAATTCAAGCCAAGCTGCTTATAATTTGACAGAAGCCAACCACAAAGCCAAACTCTTTTTGAATGAGTCCTCACATTTGTGAACAGATTGGTGACTGGTAATGAAATCTATGCAGACAATGGCTTAGTGAAGAAAAACTGTGACGAAACTGAAAGGCAGCCCTATCAACAAGCGGATTCCCAGCCCCCACAAACAAAGTATGTCGGGATATGTTTGGCCTGTGCGAGGGGGAAGAGTGTGGCAAGCGGCTATGGATACTCAAACTCGCTACCTCCTCGTAGCTGAGGTGTTGTTAGTAGAGACTCAAATAAAGTATATCGGAATTTGCATAAGCGCAGCCAAACGAGCAGAAATAAAGACGGACTGTCGGTGACAGGGCGATGAGTCCTCACATTTGTGAACAGATTGGTGACTGGTAAGGAAATCAATGCAGACAATGACTTAGTGAATCAAAAAACAGGTTAAGGCAGAATTCAAAACTTGTGGGATTGCATAATGATGGTCCACTTTGAATTACTATCACTATAAAAAGTAAAGCTTGTGAATTGGCCTATTGTCGGTATCAGCCAACAGTGATGAAGTCTTTCCCCTTTTTTCTTTTTTCCCCACCCTATTGCCCTTATGGCAAGCCCCAACCCCTTTTTTATCATATGGGTGCTAGAAGGTGGTGGCTGCGGGTCTACATGTCCTGGGAATGACGTTAAACTCTATCTGATGGTGAGGTTCCAGTTTTGGAGGTTTGGAGAATGTGGAGCACCCCTTCATCACCATTGCTCCCTGGTCCACTCTGACCCGGAGTGGTAGTACCTGTTAGGGTCCCATCTATGGGTTAAATAGAAAACAGGAGTTTATAAACAAAATTGTATTATCCATTAAAAATGAAATTATTTCAAAACTTTGTCAGCATCAAACATTTTTTTTACCAATAGAAGTATTCGGCTTAAAATAACCCAAGGGTTTGACATGCCATAAAACCCAACCAACCAAACCAACCTTTTTTCTTTGCACTAGATCAGCTCCCAGATAAGATTACCCAAGCTGTGCTACTCATGCACTGACTTAGCAATGACCACTTTCAAACCTGGAACCTTGTGATTTCTAGACAAATACTCTACTGACTGAGCTAACCAGTCCTATAATTATTTAGGTTTTGATGTAATGAAATATTGTATCAAATTATAAACTATTTAGAAAATGATAAACCGAGGGGGTATAATCGAAAAATAGAACAGCTTTAAATCTAACTCTTCCATCATTTTTCATCACACCCGTCTTTCATTTTTCTTAATTTATCTATTTAGTTAGATTATGAAGTATTTAATAAAATTACAGTTCTTTCGTCTTGTTTATGGATTTCTTTTAATATTTATCCCCGAGATTTTTGCTCAGATTCGTTAAGAGAAAACCAAACAATTAGAAATCAATAATATTAAGCATATATTTATTAAAATCAAATTCTTAATATCAATATGCAAATTAGCCTTCTTGTTCACACTGTAAACCACTATTTTGTTGAATATATAAATATACTTGCATGTAATTAGTATGTAGATTAATCCACAGTATTAAGAAGATATAACAATTTTTATGAATAATTGAGGTTTAAACAAAAATAAATTCAAGGTGAATATGACGTCAATAACTAAGGGAATTGTGACTTGAGTAGTGATTTAGTTTCGGTTACAGACAGACAAACACACAATTTCCATTATAATAAGATGACAGGTATATATTGTCAACATTTCAGGGTTAAAACTTATTTTGAAGAAAACAGAAGCCCAGTTTGATCAATCACAAATGTTTGATTTATCATATTGATAATGCACAACTCCATACAAAACCCAATTCATTGTAGATGAAAAACTGAAAGAGAAATTTGATTCTAAAATCAATTTTTAGCTGTTTGCTGTCATATATACAAATTTTGAAAAATCACATTCTGAGGGTGAAAACAAATATGAGAAATATTACAAAAACCTTATTTTCTGATCTTTCAGATTTTTTTTTAGAAGTTTCTATTGAGATAACTTTGTTCAAAGTCATTCTAGATATTGTCAATTGTCATTTGAACACAGCATAAATTATGTATTGCATTTCCTTCATGTTTTTGAAGATTCTGAGAGGAAGACGCCTCAGCAAAGAGAAAAATGTTGGCTAAGGAGAAAAAGACATTACACATGAAAATTGAACAAATATAGAAGTATAATTATTTTGAAGATTTCAAAAACTAAGAAATGATCAGGAAAGCCAATTGAAATTGAATCCTGTAGGTCATTGTTGCCTTTAAGAAACATAAAAAAGTGAATTATACTCTATGAGCCTCTAAAATAAAATTGAGCATTATATTACTGCAAGAAGAGTTTGTCTATTAATATTGTGTTTCACTCAAAAAGAAGGTTCCTACTTTGTTGTTCACAAGGGAAATTGCACTAAATGGACTAAAGAGAATATGATCTGGTGTTGCATAGCGCCTTCTTCACTGCCACTAAATAATTATAATGTTATATATCTCTTTCTTTCTTCTATATCTGGTCGTATTTTCTTCTGGCTTGGCTTTGCTTCTGATCGTCTTTGGTATTTCTATCATCTATCTTGACCTGGTCTGGAATCTTCTAAGATCTTGCGTCTGGTGTTGACTTGTGGACCTCGGTCTGGTTTTCTGTTAGGGATTTCTCCTTATCAGAAGCCCTGTGTCATTGTTAGTTTTTAGATAATAACACAAGACTTCGTTTTACTTTTGATCTTATTTTATTGTTAAATCCCCACCAGACATCTGCTAACTAACATAGCGCACGTATGCAGAGTGAGTCACAGTTCGGCAGTACATCTTCACTGCCTGCCGTCCAACTGCAAACTGGCAACCAAACAGGTCCCACGTGACTTCACATATTTTGGCGGGCTTCTGTAATTTTCCATGGAAGGACCCAGCTGCATAGATTATGTAACACTGGACCAAGGAACAATGGAAGGTGGTAGTATTATTTGACAAAAAGAAATTCAACTTTGATGATTCCAAAAGAAAGCAATGTAAATGTGTTTCAATTCAAAAAGAAGACTCCTAATTTCACTGGAGTTCATAAGAAAAAGTGCATTGAATGGATTAAAGAGAATATTACCTGGACTAAAGGACAATGGAAGAAGGTGGTATTCTTTGTACAAAAAGAAATTCAATTTGGATGGTCCCAAAAGAATGCAATGTAAATAGCCTAATCTTTGGAAATAGGAGTAAGTTTTTTTTTTTTACCTAAATGTTTATTTGGTAGAGGATCTCTAATGGCTTGAGAAAGTTTTTGAAGTCAAAGGTAAACCTGAATTGTTGGTAATGAAAGACATTCAAAATAGACAAGTGTTATAAAGATGTAGTAGAGTCTTTTCTCATTTTCTGATCCTAATAAAAGGGATGTTGTATTTCAACAGGATATTCAAGCCATTCACATTACTAAGTTTATTAAGGAATATTTTGAATGCAAGGGTGTAATTTTTATAGATTACTCTGCAACTCCTGCCCCAACATTTGAGATACTTTTCAAAAGATATCTATAAGCAAGTTTGAAAAGAAGAACAGCTTAATCTCTTCTATAAAACATTGTTCAATTGAAATGCCACTTGCAAACTTAAAAACTATTGTATACTCATAATGTATAATAGGTGCATTCATATTTTACAATCAAGATAAAAGCTTTCTAATTATTCATTAGTCTTCCTATCATGTTTAATTAAAAAAGAATTATGTTTTCTTATAATTATTTCCATCTTCAGAACATTATTCTTTAAAATTTACATATAGCTATGAACTGAAAGCACCTGATTTAAGAATTGATTTTACAATTGAATCAAAGTGGGTTATGCTCTTTGATCAATATTTCAAATTTACATTTTAGGGGGATTTTATCATTTCTGTTATTTTAGATATTATCAGAGTACAAACTGTTATAGATCAATGGTTTTCAGAGTCAATGAGTTAGCGTAGCAAGTTCGATTCTAATTTGGAGTTTCACTATTTGGAATTTGCAAATGAAAAGGTTAAACTTTGTATTGTAATATACATTTATTGTGCTATAGTAAAAAGTGATTTACTATGAATTTCTGTAGTAAAAAATGATTTATTGTGGAATGTATTGTAATATTCATTCATTGTGCATTTCTATAGTAAAAAATGATTTACTATGAATTTTATTGTAATATTTATTTATCGTGCATTTCTATAGAAAAAGTGATTTACTATGAATTTCTTTAGTAAAAAAGGATTTATTGTGGATTTTATTGTAATATTCATTTATTGTGCATTTCTATAGTAAAAATTGATTTACTATGAATTTCTATAGTAAAAAAATGATTTATTGTGGATTTTATTGTAATATTCATTCATTGTGCATTTCTATAGTAAAAAATGATTTACTATGAATTTTATTGTAATATTCATTCATTGTGCATTTCTATAGTAAAAATGATTTACTATGAATTTCTGTAGTAAAAATGATTTATTTACAGTCTTAAAATGTTATTTTAACTTTGGGATACATTTACAATCTAAGATTTCCAATATTTCATCATTAAACATTTCAGTTCTTTGTACAGAAATCTTTTTTTTTTTTTTGGGCTCCATTTCACTTGTGAAAGAAAATCTTTAACTAAATTATTAGGTAATGATATTTGCATATGTATGAGGGTGGGTCAAAAACTAATGCCATTTTGTTTAGGACAGGTATAATTACCAACACAGGAACATGTATCATACATCAAAATGAAGCTGGTCCTCTGTGGATCACATCCCTACTTCTCCACATAGTCACCATTTCTCTCAATAGCAATTTTCCACTTTCAAATGAGAGCATGTATCCCTGCCCGTAAAATTTCTGTTGACTGTTTTTTGAGCCCTTCTTCACTACAGATTTCACTTCCTTGTCACTGGAATAATGTTTGCCTCTCTTCAGCCCCATGAAAGAGGGTTTGAGAGGCAAACATGAATGAGAAGTAATGAGAAGTGGCTCAAAGAACAGTCAACAGAATTTTATGGGGCAAGGATGCATGCTCTCATTCGAAGGTGGAACATTGCTATTGAGAGAAATGGTGGCTATGTTGAGAAGTAGGGATATGATCTACAGAGGACCAGCTTTGTTTTCATGTATGATAGATGTTTCTGTGTTGTTAATTATACCTATCCTAAACAAAATGGCATTACTTTTTGACTGACCCTCGTATTATAAGATATATAATAAACCTAGTATTCAAATAACTCTACTTTGATAACTGAGTAGTTCAACAAATGCTCAAAATTTCTGGAGTACATTTCACATGTGGACAGATCAAAGGGAATATAATAAATGAATTAAAAATGATAATTATCTAAATATCTCTGTTTTTGCTGTGAAATTTCTGCAAAAAATATTAATTTCAGAGTCTGTTGTGGGGTTTTAAGGGGTCAAAAAGAACAAAACGACGGGTAATAAATGTAGGAAAATGTATTAACAAAAGAGTAGACAATTACAGTACAGAGAAGTGGGAATTACATCCGACAATAGAGTTATGAGCTGACTCGCATTGGCTTACTCTACAAGCCATAATTGTCCCTGTTACTTATAGTAACCGTCGGCGCATTCCATTAGTCTATAGGGTATATCACCTATAACAGAGTCATACTTTGAGGATAGAAAGAGAAAATGATTTTCCCTTTCAAAGAAGAATTTATATCCTATTCTTGGTGAATAATACTCACAGTGGTTGTTATCCTACTCTGGGTGTTTGTATTTAGTCATAGGCAAGATATGATACATGGTCAATTTTTAAGTCAAGTACAGCTTATTTGAATTCAAAGTTTAACTTTTCTTAGAGCAGTTGCCATATCAATGCTAAAGAGCAATGTCTGACTTATTTACTTATAACTAAAAGAGAAGAGATGGATTCCTGTCTATCTCAAGAGAACAAGTGTCTTACTCATCATATTCTTTTTCTTGTTTGAAGAGGTGAATGAATGAATGAATTTATTTGAACAAGTTACTTTATATGTTGTGCATTCAAATTCAGGAAGAAAGAACTTGTCACTGGTCAGGAATTCTTGTAAATATTAATGACAGGCTAGGGTTGTTGTGTGTATAATATAAGTAGAGGTACAAGCTACAAAAAGCTGTTGTAAAGCTGACAATAAATTTTGGGTAGAAGACATTAAACGTTGTAAAAGAAAGAACCATTTGAGGAGTTACTTTTCCAAATAAAGTTCCTTGTTTTGTTTTTTATGGTTGCACAGACTGGAGCATTTCTGTAGATTTAGGACATTCTCTCACCTTTCCAGCTGAGATAACATTAACCACCTAATGTCCGAATCTTTTGATCTGGTCAGTTAATTTAAATAGATTTTATATCACTAAGAGTTCATTTTGAAGGAAATATTGACTGGGTACACTAGGTGCTGGTTTAGCTCAGTTAGTAGAGTGTTTGGCTAGGAATCACAAGGTTCTTGGTTCGATACCGACTCTTGCCAACTCAGCATTTAAGTAGCACAGACTGGAGCATTTCTGTAGATTTAGGACATTCTCTCACCTTTCCAGCTGAGATAACATTAACCACCTAATGTCCGAATCTTTTTTGGTCAGTTAATTTAAATAGATTTTATATCATTAAAAGTATTTTTAAAGTAAGGAGCTGATGGTAGAGTGAGAGACTTTTCTCTGCTTTTATTAATAACACTATTGAAGTCAGTTAGTCTACTGTTGGTTTTAATAACAGCAGCTAAGTAGAACTCAAGCAGTGTCCAAGATAGCTGGTATAAATAGGAATCAAGAATGATCCATTCATGAATCTGGGTGATTTGGGGCATTCCATTCCTTGAGTTCTGATTGGTTGCTTGACTGCTTGGTTTGAATGACATTGTGGAGTCTGATATATACTTTGTCATTTTGCAGTGGACTTTGTAGCATTCGAGTTTGTATTTAAGTGACAATCGCTTGCTGCCTTGTCTTCCCAGTTCGACGGTAATTGGAACTTGTTTTTCATCTCCCCTTCCTCTCCTGCGCTCATTGCACGGGTGTAGTGGCCTTTGAGGGAGAATTAGTTCCTTTTGACCCGGCTGATTACAGGGGAGTAATCTTGATAAATCACGGGGTATTTTTGATGGCATTGGCTTAGGGGTTGGAGTGACACTGGGTGAGGCTTGGTCCCTAGTTGATGTCACCATTCGAGTTTGTATTTAAGTTACAATCGCTTGCTGCCTTGTCTTCCCAGTTCGACGGTAATTGGAACTTATTCTTCAAACACTTTAACTTTCATTCATATCAGAATTTTAGATGATTAAAAAAGCTGAATTGATGTTGCGACTTATTATCATGAAAGTGACATAAAAAGGTAGTGTAAATAGTTGTGTAAAAACTGACACTAATTAAAGTGTTTGTGTGTATTAAGGCAAAAAGAGCTTCAAAATAATGCAACTATTGATGTAGGCACTCTCTACTGACTGAGCTGACCACAAGGTTCCTGGTTCTGATACTAGCCCTCACAACTCAGCATATGAGTAGCACAGGGATCTGTGCGGTAAAATGAGGAGCTGATGGTAGGTGTGGCACTCCACTCAGATGCAAAAACAATCTCCTTGGTCTAGTGCTAGTGAAAAGGGGATAGACTCCATTGCTGATTGGCTGATACCGACTTTAGGCCACGCCAATGATGACTTAGTTACGACCCATACATTTTCCCGGGGACTCATTCAAAGCAAATATGTACATCCCAGGATGCACTAAATCAAAAAAATGTGTATATGTTGATTTGTACAAACATTTACTTTGAGGGTCTAATTTAAGAAAAACTTTAATTACTTTAGACAATTGTATTGTAATTCTTTATTTACACTGTACAGCTATTTTGATGTAGGTTTTCTGAGATCAGCCACTTTTTTTTGCAAAATAATTTTTTTTTGTTTTTTTTGTTAAAATTGTGTTGCACCTGGTCAAATGTTCAAAGAGATTTTGCATCAAGCAAAAGTTATTCTTATACATGTAAGACAAGTTGTGTATATAGAAGTTGGAAATAGAGAGAGACACAAAAACATAAGCTAAGGCACACATAAACAAGCATATTTACTATGTTTATCTTAATTTCTGTTGATACCAGCCCTCGTCAACTCAGCATATGAGTAGCACAGGGATCTGTGCGGTAAAGTGAGGAGCTGATGGTAGGTGTGGCGCTCCACCTCAGATGCAAAAACAATCTCCTTGGTCTAGCATTAGTGAAAAGGGGATAGACTCCATCGCTGATTGGCTGATAGCGACTTTATGCCACCCCAACCACTTTACTTACTTACACTACTGAAGATCTGTGATAGCAATGCATACAAAATGGTTGGTCTACTATATATTTTCTATTGAAGTTGGATGCTGAGGTTTTATTAATAATTTGACCTCTACATTTCTGACTTGTCACTAGCAGAAAAATGGACCAAGAGGCTTCAAGATCTGGTAGAAGCTTCACCTTCAAGGATCTAGTATTCTCACACTGTAATGTAAAATGATAAAATCCCGGTGGTATTGTAAGTTACTGCTGGGGTGCCCTTGGTACAACTGTAGCTGATGTTGTCTGAACTTCTATTAAATATTTTATATAATTTGCTAGTTGGAAGAAGAAGTGTTTATCAATTAAATTAATAAAATGTTCACTCTAATCTCAACAACTAATTTGTTTGGTGGATTGAACCGTAATATGTTTTCTTTCTATTGGTTATTTTTTCATTACTTCATTCATGAAATCCAGTATCTCCTAGTAACCACTATATTTTAATATATATATATATATATATATCTTATTATAATGGAGATTGTGTGTTTTTCTGTCTGTAACCGAAACTATATTACTACTCAAGTAACAATTCCCTTTGTTATTTACGTCACATTCTCCATGATTTTATTTTCATTTAAACCTCAATTATTAATAAAATTGTTTTTAGATTATTAATACTGTTGACCATATCTACATACTAACAATATGCAATTGTATTTATATATACAACAAAATAGCGGTCTGTAGTGTGAATGGGAAAGTTAATTTGCATATTGATATTAAAAATGTGATTTTAATAAATATATGCTTAGTATTATTGATTTCTAATTTTTTGGTTTTATCTTAATGAATATGAGCAAAAATCTCTTCAATAAATCTTAAAAGAAATCCCTTAACAAGAAGAAATAACTAATATTATTCTTTACTTCCTATTTTAACTAAACAGTTAAATTAGGAAAATTTAACAATGAAAGACGGGAGTAAGGGAAAATGATGGAATAGTTTCAAAGTTGTTCTATTTTTCAATCATACCCCCTCTGTTCCAAATCTTTTTATCTACATTCTTATTCAGTTTCATTAGCCTTTTTAATTTAATATGATATTTTATTATATTAAAACTTAAATACTTGCACCCGGAGGGTGCATATATTTGCTAGTATATATAAAAAGAAAGGGGAAGAAAGAGAATGGGGATATAATATACTTATGTCTATGTTAATTTCATTTTCATCTTATATCATAATTTTCAACCATTTTTTCTCCATTTTCATAATATTGTTTGCAAAATTCTACAATGTCAAATGCATCATATCATCATCCATTATTATGCTTGTTAACATTATAGACCAAAAAAAAAACTTGGTAAAAAAAGTACAAAATATTTTTCTTTATGTTCACTCGTAAATTTTCCAGCCTCTTTAATTATGATGTTTTAAATGAAAAAAAAAAATAAAAAAAAACAAAAAAAAACAGAGGAAGTGTTTAAAAAAAAAAAGACTCAAATAAAATGTTTTTGCTAAGATTACTGCATTTGTAATGTAAAAGAAAAAAATAGTATTTATAAAAAAGAGAAGTTAAAAAAAAAGATGAAAATGAAAACTTTAAAAAACTAAAAAAATTTGAAAGATATTGCCTGATTGGGTGGGAGTTTAAAAATTCAATTGCAGAGATTTTGGAACTGTAAGTAAAGTCAACATATTTACGAGTGGCTTATGAAAAGTTTTCAACATCAGAAAAACTAAAAGTGATAAAAGATTTTTGAACATTCATTTTTAAACATAGTCTCCTTCAACGGCTGAACACTTGCTCCAACGGCGCTGAGGCGCTTTTATCCCAGTGTAGAATAACTCTTTTGTTTGGGACTCAAGAAACCCCTCGACACTCAGCTAACTCGACAAAAAGACCATTTTGCAGCAAAGATTTTCTCTTTATAATGATGTCAAAATAGAAAAAAAAAACTAAATTTTCCAGCCTCTTTAATTATGATGTTTTAAATGAAAAAAAACTAAAACAAAAAAAAAAAAACAGAGGAAGTGTTTTAAAAAAAAAAAGACTCAAATAAAATGTTTTTGCTAAGATTACTGCATTTGTAATGTAAAAGAAAAAAGTATTTATAAAAAAGAGAAGTAAAAAAAAAAAAAAAAGATGAAAATGAAAACTTAAAAAAAAAAAAAAAAACTATTGGTATTTGCAGACAAAAAGACCATTTTGCAGCAAAGATTTTCTCTTTATAATGATGTCAAAATAGAAAAAGAAAAAAAACTAAAACTCCACTAAAGGTCATTAACTTTTCTAAAATTGTCATAGCAATGTCGATGCTCTCATGTGTGGTTGTTCATGCCTAAACTGTGTTGTATACTGATTATCTGTTTTGCCAACAATCTAAACTGAAACTTATTAGAGTTACTAATTATTTTAAAGAGTGTTAAGGATTGATAGAATTGTTTGTGTGTACATAGCTTGTTGTCTGATGGGAATGTTAAAGTTTATCTTTGTGCTAAAATTTTGGAAATTCTCCAATTCAGATGTTAGTTCAGGAGAAACCACATAAATAAAATCAGTGTTGGTCAGAGAGAGAGAATGCTTTTAAACTCTGATTTTTTGTTTTATTGCTTTTTAGAATAATTTAGTATGAGTTCTAACAAGTTGTGGACACAAACAATTCATTTAGAATCATTGTTTGAAACATTTGATTGATAATTGTAAAGATGTTTGTACAGTTAACATGGAAAATCAGGTCCAGAAATCCAGGGTTTGATAATCAGATAGGTTGATTAAGATGTTGACTTAGCAGAATTGAACTTTCAAACTTGCTAAACTCCAGCAAGAAGATAAAGAAAAAAAGGATCATAACAGATGGTAATCCTGATTTGGAAAAAAAAACCTTTCCCTGCTAATTACGACAGGTTCACTTTATCTCTGAATTTTTTAGATGAGGCTTGATGATTAGTATTATTATTTGTATTATTCGGACTATCGTCCTCATCTTCATTGTTATCTGTACAACATTTTGGCTGATGTGCCTTCCAGGTATTTCTTCTTGGACCCGGGAACCTCCTTGTAGTAATCAATGGTGTAAAAGTAGAATATGACTAGCATGACCTGTGGATATACCACAGTATGATGAGTTAATTCAATTATTACAACATTTGATATATTTTACTTAAGAGCTATTTCAAATTAGTTCAATATTTAAAAAGTATAATAATCTTCGTGTAACTCTCACTCACTCTTTTTTTCTTTCTTTCCTTTTCATCTTTTCATTATGTTAACACTAGCAGGACCTGTATGATAATTCAGTTATTACAGCATTTGATGTGTTTCCTTAAGAACCATTGCAAATACTTCAGTATTTAAAAAGTATAATAATCTTTAGTATTATCTGCGTTATTCGGGCTATTGTCCCCATCTTCATTGTTATTTGTACAACGTTTCGGCCGATATACCCTCCGGCCTTCTTCAGGTATTTCTTGTCGGACTCTGGAACCTTCTCGCACTCAGGAACTTTCTTTTCGAACTCAGGAACTTTCTTGTCGTATTCGGGAGCCATCACGGAACTTTGAACCTAACCCTTTATTCAGTCCACGGGGTATCCTGTTCTCATTCCGCTAACCATAGTTGGGGTAGAGGCATTAAGCTGTGTTAATTATTATTCTATGTTACTGCTGCCCCTGACCAGGATTGAACCTGCAGTCTAGAGTTAACTGTCTCTTAGAACTGTCTTAACCTAACTCCTTTATCCACTAGACCATGTTTCCAATTGCAATGTTTTGATTTGTAGTGTTGGGTTTTGATAACAATAAATACCTTTTTATAATGAGTAATTGTAAATGACTAAAGTTTTGCATAAGTATTTAGCAAGCAAAAAAAAAGACACTTCACCAGCTCTGTGCAGACACTGGGTGCTGTCTAGCGGACTTACCAAATGTGATGGGATCAATGGCAAGAGAGAGTGTCAAAGAAATTTGTGCGGTCAAATATGAAGTTGAAGAATAAAATACTTGAATATTCTCTGGTCTAATGATGATAAAAATTATTTCTCAATATCCTTTATTTCCTTGTCAATGCACCTAATTCAGTAGTGATTATCACATCAATTAAATCTAATACAGTGAAATTTTCAGATAATTCATCTAATTATCATGTATAAGGCTTCAGTCTATCCACCCTGCATGCATGCATGCATATATATATATATATATATATATATATATTATATATATATATATATATATATGTGTGTGTGTGTGTAAAAATGGAATAGGAATTGAATACAAAAAAATAAAAATTCACTCTGATGAAGGTCGTAAAAAATCTCTCTGTGTACGGAATATTTTTACATTTTTCATATTATTATTATTATCATTATTTCAATTTCATCTGATTATTTTTTAATAATAATAATAATAATAGCGTAATCCGTATACATTTTGATAAACTGACCGAAACACATGTGTATGCGATATCGATTAAATTCATTTTTATCCATCTACATTTCTTTTCTTTACTCATTTTTCCTCATATATATATATATATATATATACAACCCCTACACACGAGCAGGATGTGACACAAGGTCAATTTCTTAAGCGGAGTTCAACAGGTTTGAATTCAGAGTTTTCCTTCTCCTAGACCAGTTGCCTAACCAAGGTTAAAGAGCCCAGTCTGCCCTACTATTTATTCATAGCTGGAGAGAGTAGAATTCATACCTTTCCCATGTGAAATGCAATTACCACATCCAGGATTTGAACTTGGGTGACGAGTCCATTTCCCATGACACCATTTTTACCCATTATATATATAACCTAGAAACATACATATTTAGCAAAAAGAAATGAATGAGTAATATTATTCTTCACCTTTTATCAGTTATCACAAACAGTCAAGGTTAAATCTCTATTTTCATATAAATGGTTATTTGTGCAGATTCCTGCTTTCCATCAATTTCTAATAGGTTTTCTAGCCTAAACCTTTTGTTTCCTAATATATAAGTAAATGGGAGAAATAAAATGTGTACACATGCACACACACACACATTTGTCAACTTATTGTTGAAATCATTTGCAATTACTGTTAGTCTTCTGCAGTCAGAAATAGTTCATACAATATGTTCAAACAACAAAACAAAAAATAGTTACTAATGATAATTTATATTAACCAGCAAACTGAATTTTTTCAAAATTGTCCTCAGAACAAAACAGATAACTAAACAAGTTGTTTTGAAGAGACGACAAACAGGATATTCACCTAAGAAAAAAAAAAAAATCAGAGACTCCATGATTAACGAGGCTTCATTTGTAAATAAACAACAAATAATTCTGAGAAATTTGATATTAAAATATTCAAATAAAGTATATATTATTATTTATATTTTTCCTTGAAGGCAATTACATCGCATATTGTATCGCATAAAATTCAATACTTATAGAAAATAATCTTGACAAGTAAATCCCGGCAAAGCATTTTTCAGTGTGTAGAACATCGTACAGACTGTTTTGACTTTATTAAGTCTCATCAGCGATGTATACTAACGATTTCCCTCGACAGAAATCGAAACCGGGACCCAGCAGGCCTAGTCAGAGACCATATTGCCTCGGCCACGGTACACACTGAACAATCCCTGCAAAATTAACCTTGTCAATGATACTTACATGCCTCTACCTTAATAGGTAAGGGATGTTGAGTGAACAACAACAAACCAGGCCTAATGCTCTTTGGTGAAGTGAATAAGATTAAAACAAACATCCAAAAATCTTATTCAAATACACATTTTTCTGATATTAATTCAGGCAAGACCTTGATTTTTTGTCTAATCACATACACTCACACACACCTATATATATGCACTAGAAGGAGTCAAATAGTTTGCAATACTTTGGTTATGTGAGGCTCAATTCAGCAGCTTCGGATGCTTTTGCCAAGGTTATGAAGGTGAGGAACCACATTTGACTGTCGAGCTTGTCTACTACTCACCAAATTTGCCTTTCTCACTCTGCAGCCTCAAAATCTATGGTTTTAAGCCTACCTGACCTTGCCTGGTTGTCAACGTTCTTGTAAACCAAGCAAAATTGTTTGAACCCTCTGGTTACTCTACTGTTATAAACTGCACCCTTCACCTTTGACACATCAACTTTTTTGGTTGCTTCCAAGTCATTATAGCCAGTTTGAACTCATAGAGTATGAGTTCCTGAATTTGCAAGTTCATCTGTCTTTCAAATCACACATTAAGTGAAGCAATGCACAAAATGTCAGGACACCAACTACCATGATATTTCCAACCACAATAGGTACCTTCCACAACTTGAACTACTTTAGTCATGAGATATACATGCCTCAAACTAACACATACCAAAATATTACAAAACATCAAAATCACCCTAGTTTTTTTGTGTGTGTATGTATGTATGTATGTATGTATATATATATATGGCAATAGCATAATCTTTACAGATCATTGCCGTCCCTCACAATCCCACAACTCCACCACCAGAACCCTTCCTTGCATGAGCCCGCAAATGACTCATCAAACCTGCTGCAGATCTACAAAGTTTCACGCAAATATGACATTGAAAAGACTTCTTCCCCGTTGAATGAGATGATTCAGATGAATCAGATGAGTCAGATGAATCAGATGAGTCAGATGATAAAATTTGATGCTTATGCACCACCATATGTCTCTTAAGACCAGAAGCCGACTTACAGACCTTGCCACATATATATATATATATATATACACACATATATATTTTACATGCCCCGACAGCATGCAAAACAAAACCATGGGTAGCAGCGTGGTGGATTTGAGATGCGGCGGAAGAGCCTAAATAGGCCAATGGCGTACATCATAAGATGCTGGGTGGAGGAACTCAAAACGGGTCAACGGCCAGGATCAACCAGTTCAGTTAGGCAACTACTGCTCCTCATCTCTAAGACCAGCGCCTATTGATGAGTCAAACAGCTACCGATAGATATATCCGTGCTAATAGCGCGACATGATGATGATATATATATATATATATACACACAAGGGTCAGCTGAAAAATTCATAGGCTGACCAAGATACTCTCATGAAATGTGACCAAATGAGGTTTATTTTTCTCCAGAGTTTCCCTTGCAGTCCACATACTTCTTCCATCGATGTTGCAGTGCTTAGATCCCATTTGTCAATAATGTCATCAAGAGCAGACATGATGTGATCATATGAACTTTTTAGCCCACCCTCATATATATCATTTTTTGCAAGACTACCCATTAATGTCTCTTAATTTGAATTCAAAATATCTGCTCATCAAAATACTCTGAACTAATCTAATAAATTTTTTTGCATAAAAATGCATTCTATCTATGAAGTATATTGAAAAATCATCAAGAAATTTTTTTTCTGTCTTGGTAAATATTGTTTTATATTTTGTCTTTGTAAACCAAGACAGAAAAACAAACAATGAATGAAATGTTAAATTTCTTTATAATAGTCCCCTTGCCCTTCAATATACTAATTCCAGTGAGTTTTTATTGGTTGAAGCACATCTTAAACTTCTGTTTTGAAAAGATGTTATTTTTTTTTTTTACTATACTCCACCCTTGAGATAGATTTTCAGTATAGAATCCAAGAAAATGTTGTACAGTGGAACTAGATTTTGTAAATATGGATGGTGCTTCTGTTGGAATATTCTGGTATATATGGTGTGCTACAATACACCACCTGAATTTATAGACTATGTAGGGTCACATGGTTTATTCCTCCACCAATCAACAGCCATAATGCATGGCTGGTTAACTATTTAAGCACATATACTGAGAGCCGTCGATTTGCAATCATTGATTAAGGACTTGCAATACTGAGGAGCACCATGGAACAACCAAAGGATTCTTTACCAAGGATTTTCGCTGGAGAAGCGCTCTTGCTTGAAGCCTAAAGGATGGCCCATAAAATTGTAACTGCTTCACTTGCCCAATTTTTTCAACAAAACTATTTATTAAAAAGTATTGGAACTGACTCCATTATGTTTTTTTTTTTCTTTTTTCCTGTTAACACCGACTCATATACACATCATTACTTAATTATATTAGTTGCTCATCTATGAGTAGATCTTTATTACTTATTAAATTTTAAAATTAAAAAGTTTAAGGATTCAGTTTCAATACTTTTTGATTGCATCTTGTAAGTGATGTGTCTTGTGAAGAACATTCCATGGAGATAAAATAATTTAAAAAAACAAAAAAAACTCATTCTTCCATTTGCAATTTTCCAATAGAAAATTCTATTCTATTAACATGAACATCTGAGACTTGGAGTTCCATTTTAGGAACTCATGGCATACAAGAATATATTTATTCAGTGCTCGTTTTTTTTCTTTTTTTTTTTTTTTTTTTTTTTTTTAATGTTACAACCAATCTGTGAAGTATTGGAGGCCAAGTTTAAACTCATTCAAGAAAATGATGCATAACTCTTTCATTTTCCTCTGAAGTTTGTGGCTCTTAAACATACAAGTCATTATATGTTGACATAATATATTATGAATGAAAATAATCACATACACTCAAACATAACTAAAATCTAATATTAAATTGAATGTGATTTTTTAAACAACCAAGCAGTCATTTTATTTTTTTTACATATTATAAAAAAAGTCTTGAATATAAAAGTAGATATTCAACTGGGTATTCAGAAATTATTTAGAATTATTGAAATTGAATCACAGAATGTATTGACTAGTCTGATTTGGCTTGATGATTCTTAGTAGATGACCCATGAACATGTTGGCTTCCCACTGTAAGAGAGATCCATGATGATATTGATGCTTCTATTTAGGAAGGAGTAAAGGATTCTAATTAGTATTTCATAGTTGTCTCTCTTGGACCAAGAATTTGGATGATTAAAAAATGACATTCAATATGAATACAATAAAATTCTTTCAGTTTCAGATTTGGCTGGAAATGGTTTTATTATCTAAGAACATTTAAAGCATATTACTCAAATAAAAATCTTGCTATGAGGTGCTTACATATATATGTACAGAGAAACAGAATGAGAATTTTCGTAATATATAGACTATTAAAGGTGCAAAATTGAATTACCTTTTATTTGATGTTTACCTGTATATCCTTTAAAATAAAGCACGTATCTGAACTCTTATTTTCATGATAAGTAACTTTCTAGGAAACTTGTTCGTGAGTCATACAGCCATTTGAAAGTAATAATGGATTGTAGAAATGTACAAAGCTTGAATTTATATATGTGAGTGTATGTGTGTACATACACATGCACGCACACACACACACACACACACACATACATATATATATATATATATATATATATATATATATATATTAATAATGGAGATTGTCTGTATTCTTGTAACAAAAACTACGTCAGAGCTCTACATCACAGCTTACGTCACAATATTCTTATGCTATATACACCCACAATTTGAGTAAGCAATTTTAAAAATTGTTTTTTACTCTCGTCCTTTTTTTTTTTTTTACAGTAACAAGAAGTTAACTAAAGAGTTTACAAATAAATAGATACCTACGATTTTGTGTAAAATTGATGTGGAAAATATTCAAAATAATTGTTTGATTATTACATGCACGCAACATTTTATTAGAGAGGGACGGGGCTCATTTTTCATTTCAAATTGTTTTATATTTTTTTACTCCTTTAATACATATGATTTGTCTTACTTATGATACAAACTCCCTGACATTGAATTTTTAACTCCTGCCCTCTCAGGCAATGTCTTTCAAAAATTAATTTTTACGATCCCCGGATGGTGTTTTCTGTTGCTAGTATATATGATAAAACTTTATAAGAGTTGACCAGCCAATTAACCAACATATATATATATATATATATATATATATATATATATATATGTTGGCTGATCAGCTCTGGTGGACACTATGAAATTATAACTTTGTTAAACTTGATTATGAGAGTCAATAAAAGGCTTCCACAATATAAATAGACTTTCCATTTCAGTTAGAATTTCGATATTCCCAAGATCTAATGAATCACACACAGACATAATGTGGTATCTTTGAAAAGCAAAACAAATGTACATTATCTTTCATTTTCAAATCTTTTATTGACACTTTTTCTTTCTTTCTTTCTTAATCTTTTACTGATAATCATTCATTCATTTAATACAATTTGCAATGATAAAACATTTGCATAAAGATTTTCAGAAAAAATAACTTTAAAAAGTCTTAATCATATTTTTGTTGTACCTATCATTATTAGATGTTTCAATGTCTTCTGCAAAGGATGGTCAGTAAAATATTCTTTTATTGACCATTGTGTGCTACAAGGAGTTTGATCCTCACTAAGTGCTCTCATTGATGTTAACTTGTGCCAGACTAAGATAACAAAATGTCTACCCTCACATATATGCAAATATAGATAAAAATACAGTAAAGATAACAAATTTTCAAATTCTAATTATATATTGGTGTTAATCACATTATTTCAAACTAAGGAGCTGATGGTAGGTGTGGCACTCCACCTCAGACGCTAAAACAATTTCCTTGGTCTAGCGCTAGTGAAAAGGGAATAGATTCCCTCGCTGATTCGCTGATACTGACTTTAGGACACCCTGAGCTGATGGTAGGTGTGTCACTCCACCTCAGACGCAAGTACAATCTCCTTGGTCTAGCGCTAGTGAAAAGGGAATAGACTTCCTCGCCGATTGGCTGATATCAACTTTAGGCCACCCCAACAACTTTACTTTTTTTAATATATATTTAACATGTCACGCCCCATCTCTGCACCCTGCCTCCTCTCCGCACCCATTCTAATGTTAATTGGCTGTGTTTGCTATTTTAAAACAAATCAACTCCGAACCACCCTTAAAACTGAGGGTGAGGCCTTTCTCTGAATGTCATGATCATAGATAGATAGTTTAATATAGTTCTATGTATATATATTTACCAACTCCTCCACATGAGCAGGATATGACACAAGGTCAATTTCTTAAGCGGAATTAAATTCAGTTTTCCTTCTCCTAGACTGGTTGCCTAGCTAAGGTTGAAGAGCCTAGCCTGTCCTACTATTTACCCATAGCTGGAGGGAGAGTACTTGGATGCATACCTTTCCCAAGGATATTAGCACTATTTGAAATGCAAACAGCCTCGTCCAGGATTTGAACTCGGGTCGATAAGTCTGAAAAATAATTAAAATTCCAATTACCGTCGAACTGGGAAGACAAGGCAACAAATGGTTGTAACTTAAATACAAACCCAAATGTCACAAATTCTACTGCAGAATGACAGGATATATATAAGACTCCACAATGTCATTCAAGTCAAGCAGCCAATCAGAACTCAAGGAATGGAATGACCCAAATCACCCAAATTCATGAATGGGTTATTCTTGATTTCTATATATACCAACTGTCTTGGACACTGCTTAAGTTGTACTTAGTTAGCTGCTGTTATTCAAACCAACAGTAGACGTACTGACTTCAATAAAGTCCATTTTCCATTACACCATGCACCTCCAACAATATATTTTTTATGTATATGAGTGTTGATTCTAGGTAAATTCATCATGTCAGATTAATTGTTCTTATAATATAGGATTTCTCTAACCCTAACCCTTTATCTCTTTTTATTAAATTCTTAAAAGCAATGATTAAATTATGAATTTAACTACAAATAATTTACCTGCAATAGATTTACCATACAATTAATTTACTGGACATAACGTGTGGCTGTGTGTATTTTGTTGTATACATACGGCCCATCTGGAAAGGATACAGCTATTTAATATAGATGAAAAAGTAGCCTACCTAGGACAGTGGTTCCTTAATTCTTTTTATCTTGAGATTTCATATCCTTCATCATCATCATCATCATCATTATGTCGCGCTTTCAGCGCGGATATCCATGACAATCTCTCTCCATCCGTCCCTATCGCTCATCATTCTCGGGAGGTCCTCTATGCAGCATCCTGCATCCGCACAGAGCTGATCAACGTATGTTTTTGCTGGTTGGCCCACACTGGCTTGTCCATGTGCTGGCTTCCACAGGAGGATGTCGCTTATGAGTTCGTCCTTGCTTCTCCAGCAGTGTCCCGTGTGTCTTGTCCATCTTACTCGGATGGTTTGGGTGATATGTGGTAGGTGGCCGTACAGCTGTTTTCTCGTAGGGTGCTGTTTCCACGTCTTGTTCATGATCAACTGCAGCATTCTTGTGCAGCTCCCATCTAGTTTATTCTCTAGTCGCTTAGTTAGGGTCCAGGTGGTGCAGCCATACAGCAGTACTGACACGACAACGGCCTGAAAGAACTGTCTCTTTAACTTGTCTCATTTCCAGTATTCTGTGAAATTATCTTTGGCTTATCATCTTTTTCTTGATCTCATTCCCACGGTTATTCAACATTTCCACAGGTGTTTTGCTTATTTGAAGAATTTACAATGGATCACCTTTAAAAAGGTTGAATTGTCAATATGAAAAGTTTATATAGGGTGACACCCCCCACCCTCAAAATGTATATCTACTTTTATTTTGTTAATTGCATTTATTATTCTTATTTTAATATTAAAACCTATAAAAATGATCTATATAATGAACAGTGTGACTTTTTGTGTGCTTTTTTTTTTTCTTCTTTTTATCTTTGCTTATCTGTCAAAATGAATGCTTTATGTATGCATCGTTCCTAGGTCAAAGTGCAATATAGAAAGGGAAATCTTATTATAATGGAGATTGTGTGTTTGTCTCTCTGTAACCAAAACTACATCACCACCAACATCACAATTCCCTTAGTTACTTAGAATTATATTCTCAATGGTTATTAAATCATTATTTAATCTTAATTAGCATCTTATTTATTAGCAATGTCTCTAGCTGAGATAGATTGGCCTCAAAACAGACATATTATTAATGGATATTTGCCTCATACCCCACTAGTATGGACTGGGCACAAGGCCTCGTTTTAATGTGGGCCCACCGACAAGCCGAAGCTCATGGGTGGGAAAGAACAAAAATTGTGTCAATCCCTTTGGCATTCTCCCTCAAGGGGGGGTGTCTCAGGCGCTGGGCAATAAACCCAGCCCTGCCCCTTTAAGTCAAGGGGGCAGGTATTGCCTGGGGGGAAAGCCCCCTGGGATTGACGCTATTAATTCAGCACACCAATCCAGTGGCCGAAGCACACTGGACCCCCATCCCGAAGGACGGGTTATCAATGTGTCTAAAATCCTGTGATATGTGTTATATATCATTAAGAAATAAATGTTTACTTAGTATGTGGTATGAATAATTTGCATACCGGTTTTAATAAAGCCATGTTTGATAAATAATTATATGGTGTTATTGATTTTTAATATCATTGTTTTATTCTGAAATGTATTAAAAAATGTATAATTTTATATTGAAATCAATTTGAATAAAGTAAAAATAAGTGTAATCTTTTTTGTTTTTGTATTTCATTAGTCTTTCTAATTCAATATAATACTTAATTATATGAAAATTTAAATACTTGTGCTTGGAGGGCGATTTTTTTTTTTTTTTTTTTTTTCTGTTAATCTGATTAAAGATGTTATAAAAAATTTGTTGCTAGTCTGTTAAAGATATCAAAAAATTAGAATAAATAATATATATTTATACATAATCTTTTTATTTTGTATTTCATTTTTAGAAAGAATAAAATCTACCTTTAGAAAGAATAAGCTGTTTTTATTTACACATCTCAGATTATTATCTTCATCTTTGTTGTTCCCAACATCGGCTGCTGTACTCTGCGGTCTTCTTTAGGTGTCTTTTATCATAGTCATTAACCTTTAGTGAATTTGAAACAGAACACTTTATATTCTGCCATCCATATTTTATATCATAGTTTTAGGGGATTTCTATCATTACAGATACTACACTCTGATCCTTATCTAATTATCATTATCATTAATCAATGATACTTGTATTAGAGTAAAGTTCAGAAAGAAAAATATTTGTTTTTTAAGTGACCTTTTGAATTTTTATTAAAGTTTTAGATTTTATATCTTAAATGACATTTAAAATTTTCAAAATGTTTTTCAAAATCAGTGCTTTTTCTTGTTCATTTTTTTTTCAGTCCAAAAGAATCTTTGCACAATTACAAAAAATGTTACCGCCCTGTCGACTGGGGCATTAGAATGCACCAACTCCACCTTTGCAGTGGGGTAATACTCCCCCAATGGGGCCACCTGTTGGCCGTGGATGGCGATCCGTGATGCTTAAGGATAGAACCCAGGTGGTTGAGCAGTCCATGACTTGCAATACTCCATTTTGGTCTTTACTTGGGCTAGACGGGCGGTCGGAGAGGCCCCCTCCGATCAATCGGCTGGTCACGTCAAGCCCTAGCACCTATATTATTGCCCCAACCCAATTGCCCTTATGGCAAGCCCAGACCCATTTTATCATATGGGTGCTAGAAGGCGGTGTCTGAGAGTCTACATGTCCTGGGAATGACGTTAAATTCTATCTGATGGTGAGGTTACAGTTTTGGAGGTTTGGGGAATGTGGAGCAGCCCTTCATCACCATTGCTCCCTGGTCCACTCTGACCTGGAGTGGTAGTACCTATTTGGGTCCCATCTATTGGTTAAATAGAAAAAGGTATTTATAAAAAAAAAATTGTGTATCCATTAAGAATGAATTTATTTCAAAACTTTATCAGCATTAAATGACCCACTGAGGTTGATATGCCGTAAAAATGAAACAAACGAAACGAAACAAAACAAAAAATGTTAGAGTTAATGTTTATTATAACATTATTTCTTAACAGTGAGGACATGGTTAGAGATTGTTTCAAAAGATATTGACATAAACCAGTTTCTCAGAAATGGTGATATGGAAAATACTAAAATTTGCTTAGTCTAGCACACAGGCTCCAGAATGCTTAAAGTGACTGTTGTTTTTAAGTAGCCACTCATCTAAATAATGGGCAGACTTAACACTGCTTAACTTTGTTAATCTGGTTGGAACCAGTGCTTTTAAGTGAGATTTGATTGCAAATCCCAGCAATGGTGATATAAGGGAACAGAAGTTCAAGATAACAACTGTAGTTTCATGTACACATCTGAGTTAAGTGTTAAGTTGTGATAGCAACTTTTGAAATCAATTCATTCTTGTTGATTATATTTCAATGATGTACCCTACTTTTGCCTTGAACTGATTCAGACATAAATTGCAAACCCCTTGCCTTAGGCTATGAGATAAATTCTAAATTACATCTCATTTTATGGTAATTGTTCTTATTGACTTTCAGTTCATTGGTGATTCTTTCTCTTCTAGTTTATCAATAAAAATTCTTTGAAAGATTTCCACGTGGTTATTTAATGAACAGGATAACTCTTAAGCTCTTGTATAAAAACCATTTCTTTTAACCATTTTGTGTGACAGTCATTAAATTAAGTTGATAAGTAAGATACTCTTTTCTTTCTTATTGTTGTACCGGCCGTTCCTACAGTGGAGAATATACACCGGTTCTCACTATAAATAGTGAGACACCGAGTGAAAAGGTTGTACTGTTACCGTTTAGCGGCAAGCTAGCCGTTCCTGTACCATTATTGTAAATACACTTGTCTTATTTTACCCTACCTCGACTTGACTTCTTTTTTACTGTTGGATTAACATCACAACACTTATCAATAATGAAAGAAGTAGTTTCATACTTTGATAAGAGAACATCATTGTTTTGTCTATATTTCATTTCTTATTTGGATACAGATTCTTGTATTATTTAGATGTTTTGGACTGTTGTCCTCATCAAGTTATCATGCCACATCTAAAAAAATTCAGACAATTAAGGATTCTTGTCTTTGTTGTTTTTTTTGTTGTTTTTTTTTTTTTTTTTTTTTTTTTATAAATTTAGCCACTGTGTTTTTCAGCTTTCTTCAATTCATTTATAATTCATCCAACATTTTTTCTCAATTGGAAATTCCAGGTAGAATTCTTTGATTTGTCTCACCTTATTGAATTACACATGTCTACAGGAATCTTTAATTTCAAAATCAAAAACAATTTGCAAGAGAAACAATATTTCAAACAGATTTATTCTACACTTGAGGAAGGCTGCATAGTGTAATGGTTTACACTATGGAATTGTAGATCTGAGTTAAAATTCTAGATGACACTGTTTGTATTTCACTATTTGCACTAATAGTTCTTGGGAAGGCATGAATCCATCTATTCTCTCCCAGCTATGGTTAAGTAGTTGGAAAAACTGTTATTTTGTCTTGGTTAATGTTGTGATGTTAATCCAACAGTAAAAAAGAAGTCAAGTCGAGATAGGGTAAAATAAGACAAGTGTATTTACAATAATGGTACAGGAAAACCGTTAAACCGTAACAGTACAACCTTTTCACTCGGTGTCTCACTATTTATAGTGAGAACCGGTGTATATTCTCCACTGTAGGAACGGCCGGTACAATAGTTAATATAAAGAAAACAATGACCAAAGAATATTTTCTGTTGGGATACTGAAAAAAAAAGAGGAGGGTCTAAAATTATTTTCAGGTAAAATATGTCAATATTATATTGCAAGTGAGTATTGTTTGAAGACTTAGATGTGCTATAAATAGTCTAATATATATGACTAAAGCAGTAATTTTTGTAGTAGAAATCTTATATTGTAAGTTTACATGAAAAGCAAAAAAAAAAGGATAAAAAAAAAGATAATAATTGATGGAGCATTGAGAAGGAAAGCTCAGTATTGTCAGGGTGAAGTACATACATATACTTGACAAAGACTGAAAAATATTGATAAAAATAACAAGGATGAAGATCCTTGTTTAAATAAACTATGCAATGAAAAAAATGTTAAAACAAATTATATTTTTCAAACCAAATATGATGACTGTCTTGATTTCTTGATTATGATTATCTGTTATAATTTGTTTAATTAATTATACATATTTACCATCCCCTCTGTACGAGCAGGATGTGACACAAGGTCAATTTCTTAAGCAGAATTTAAGAGGTTTTAATTCAGAGTTTTCCTTCTCCTAGACTAGATACCTAGCCAAGGTTAAGAGCCCAGTCTGTCCTGTTATTTACTCATAACTGGAGGGAGAGTAGTTGGATGCCACCTTTCCCAAGGGTATTAGCACTATGTTTAATTAATTATATGTTGATTTTTTATAGAAAGAAAATAAATTCATTAAGATATGTTAATCACTTTGGAAATTTTTTTTAATCTTCAGAATTGGGGGGTGCAGAGAAGCTTTCCAGTGGTGTTTCATGCCTGACAGTTTATGTATATTTGAAATTGGCCTTTTCTATTTCTGCAGATTTCTTTTGTCCTACAAAGAAATTTTTATTGATCATATGATGCAACTTTTGCTGCCATTTTTAGTCAGCTGCATCCTAATATCAAATTGCATCTGCTTCAACTTGATCTGTGGATTAATGAGATTCCATAGCAGTATGAGATTATCTTCTAAATCCTCTAGATAATCTAAAATACAATTGGAGATTATCATTTGCATTGTCTTATTTCTTTTTAAAGATATTTATCAGAAAAATCTGATTCTATCCAATGTGCTGTTAGCAGTGATAAACATAGATCTCACAAGACAAAGGTTTCATTTCTTCCTGTACGATCCTTCGAAATTATCTTGTCAAAAAAATATCCAAGCTTTGTATTCAGGGAATTGGATGTCCACAGATGATTTTCTTTAGTAAAGATTTGACCAATTCCAGGAGTTACTGGTTCCATTGCATTTTCTGAAATATTTCAAGAAGTTCTTTAGTAATAAGTAAATTAAAGTCGTCGGGGCGGCCTAATGTCGGTACCAGCTAATCGGTGAGGGAGTCTATCCCCTTTTCACTAGCGCTAGACCAAGGAGATTGTTTTTGGGTCTGAGGTGGAGCGCCACACCTATCATCAGCTCCTTACTTTACCGCACAGATCCCTGTGCTACTGAGTTGGCAAGGGCCGGTATCGAACTAAGAACCTTGCGGTTTCTAGCTGAACGCTCTTCCGACAGAGCTATCCCGGCCCCTTTAGTAATATAAGAATTGAATGTATGTGGTTTTGGCTTTAGTGGCCAAAACTGGTTATTATAATATATTGGAAGGCCCAGAGAAACCCTCCAACATAAGTGAATATATACATAATTAAATCTGAACAAAGAAGTACAAGATATAACAACAATACAGACTTTATTGTCTGAGCACATGAAACATGACATACATGAAAAGATACAAACAGAGAGGATGAAAGTCCTTGGGAAATTAGAAAGAGTTCATAAAGAATATGTGAGTCACTTACTGATAGTTGGAAGGGGGGCAAAGGCCCCTCCCTCAGTTAATGTACAGAGACACCACGCGTCTAGTCCATTTTTTGTGGATGCCAGACCAAGAGAGAGACAGGGAGCTTTCTGGGCTGAATTTAAATACGCAGCTAGTAGTGCCATCTAGTCACAAATTTTTTCCATCCCAAATGTTACATTAAAATTGTAAACAAGCGCCTAAAACCATTGAAAAACAGCCAAAATGGCGGATCGCGTCGAAATTGACCGAAACAAATAGTTTTAAATTTTTAAAAAAATAAACTGCATATGTAATTATATTTTTCTTTTTTTAATGATGGTTATTATGTTTCTACTTATCGATTTAGACAAAGTTTAACCTTAAATAATCTTCTTATAATGGAGATTGTGGGTTTGTCTGTCTGTAACCGAAACTATATTACTACTCAAGTCACAATTCCCTTTGTTATTTACATCACATTCTCCATGATTTTATTTTTATTTAAACCTCAATTATTAGTAAAATTGTTTTACATTATTAATACTGTTGACAATATCTACATACTAAGAACATACATTTCTATTTATATATACAACAAAATATCTGTTTACAGTGTGTACGGGAAGGCTAATTTGCATATTGATATTAGAAATTTGATTTTAATAAATATATGCTTAGTATTATTGATTTCTAATTGTTTGGTTTTATCTTATTGAATATGAGCAAAAATCTTGGGGATAAATATTAAAAGAAATCCATTAACAAGAAGAAATAACTGTAATATTATTCTTTACTTCCTATTTTAACTAAATAGTTGAATTAGGAAAATTTATCAATGAAAGACGGGAGTAATGGAAAATGATGGAAGAGTTAGTTTCAAAGTTGTTCTATTTTTCAATCATACCCCCTCTGTTCCAAATCTTTTTATCTGCATTCTTATTCAGTTTCATTAGTCTTTCTAATTTAATACGATATTTCATTACATTAAAACTTAAATACTTGCACCCAGAGGGTGCATATATCTGCTAGTAGATTTAATTATTCTTAATTCACTTTTAAAACTTGTAGTATCCAATTTTTTTTTGCTAGTCCCTAACTGGTTCCAATACCTTTTCTGAAATATTTCAAGAAGTTGAAAAATTACCACAGTCACAGTTCATCGTTTGATATCTCTTGGTTCCAGTGTAACATGTTGACTTGATAGATATGATTAAGTAATTACCTGAGCAAACGACTCTTCGATTAGTACCTTACTTGCACAGGCAGTAACAGCAAAAAATGGCTGTTATATCCATTGCTTGCATTGACAGGTAGAGGCCCGTGAGAGAATGATATATATAATTGAAACTATGTTATTAACATCAAGGAAATCAGAAATGTTTTGTAAATTTTTGTCATTGATTTTCTAAAGACAAAACAAGAAAGTGAAAAAGCAAACAAAACAAGTTGACATTGTCAAGATGTACATATGGCTGTCAAATATTCACGACAAATGGATCTCAAGTCTCCTTTTATGTTTCTGAGGAGAGTAAAACTTACTTTCTTTAAGTATATTTCAGGAAATTGGCTTCTTCAAAAATGTATTCCACAAGAGGTTTCTCAGAAAAACTTCTACTGATTTCCATAGCAAATGCATATGTCCAACAATCCTTCAAGTTTTATTAGAAGTAGGAGGTAAAAAAAAAAAAAAAACTCAAACAAAAAAAAACTCTTGCAAGTTTTCAACTATTTTGTATTTGTTTATTGTCTTCTGAGATTCGGCGGTTTTTACTTTCTCCACGTTTTTAGGAATATTAATGGACACTTTTCTTTGTGTTCCTTGCTGATAAAGATTTTCATGTTTTTCTGCTTAAAGATATTATTTACTAGCTGTTTAACTTGTGATATCAGAGATGAGATTTATCAAACAAAAATGTCAGAACTTTCATTCACTCTAATGATGATTATATGATGTCATAGCAAATGCGAGTGATAGAATTGGTAAAATAAAACAATACTCATGATTGTATTTTAGTAGTGACTATATTTGAATTATTTACAAGTGGGGGGGGGGGAGTCAATAAGTTTAAACCGCCCTGTCGGCTGGGGCGTTAGAATGCACCGACTGCACCTCTGCAGAGGGGTAAGACTCCCCCAATGGGGCCACCTGTCGGCCGTGGGTGGTGACCCGTAACGCTTAAGGATAGAGCCCAGGTGGATGAGCAGTTCATGACATGCAATACTCCACTTTGGTCCTATCTTGGGCTAGACGGGCGGTCGGAGAGGCCCCATCTGATCAATCAGCTGGTCCTGTAAAGCCCTAGCACCTATATGATTTTCCCAACCCTATTGCCCTTATGGCAAGCCCCAACCCCTTTTTATCATATGGGTGCTAGAAGGCGGTGGCTGCGGGTCTACATGTCCTGGGAATGACGTTAAACGCTATCTGATGGTGAGGTTCCAGTTCTGGAGGAATGTGGAGCACACCTTCATCACCATTGCTCCCTGGTCCACTCTGACCCGGAGTGGTAGTACCTGTTAGGGTCCCATCTATGGGTTAAATAGAAAAATGTATTTATAAAAAAAATTGTATTATCCATTAAGAATTGATTTATTTCAAAACTTTATCGGCATTAAATGACCCACTTAGGTTGATATGCCGTAAAACAAAACAAACCAAATCAATAAGTTTAAAGTCTGATACATTTGTTAACTGAATTTTGATCTGGAATTTTCATTGTATAATATTTTATATATATTATAAATGGAAAAATGTGTGGTTGAGTGCATTGCCAAGGAAATAGATTATATTGAAAAATAGTTGTGTGACAAAAGAGGAGAAAATCACCTACTTCAAAAAATAGGGGGGGGGGTTGTGTCTTGTGCAGGATCTGCTGAAAGAAAAAAATAAATCTTAGATACATGAAAAACATGTCCTTTCTTAATCGAGATCAAAAAGGGGTGCCTAAAGGTAATATGGTCCAATAAATCTTAGATACTTACCACTTTAAGTATAGCTCCAAATATGCTAATTTATTTATCAATTCTTGTGAAAAATCATAAATTTTGTCTTCTCAATAAAATCTGTTATTTTTGGAAAATGAAGTTACTTTGCTTGGATTACAAAGTTTGATTTTTTACTTCCTTTTTTTAAAAAATTTAGATTTTGTCTATAAAACATTTTTTTCAATAAAACAAGGATTGTTATATTTTTATAAGACGGCCATATTGTCTTTCATAAGTTCCATACAAATGTCATTTCAATACATCCATCACTGTTTGAACAAATATTTTCTTTTTTTTTTATATTAAATTGTCCCGAGGGAAGTTTAACATAAACCATAACGTTAATATACATAATATAAATTCATCGTTTTTTTAAATATCTGTTTTTCTAATTAAATATTGTAATTTATTAAGGAGCCGTCCACCAGGGAGAATGCAGAATATTGTTTACAAAACCAGCGCAAATGACCTTTCTTTCTTTAACTCTGTTTTCTCTCTCAAAATATATACCCTTCTGAATCTGTAACACCAGTACCTTCTAAAGCTTCTCTTGAACCACTTTTGACCTGTCTATTTATTGACACCAGAGCCTACGCAACTTTTCATGCATCTGTGTCAAGTTGTGTTTTTCATATACAAAAGGACGCAAGTTCAATCCAAGCAAGCAAGACCTAACCAGGTTCTCTTAAACTGCTGTATGGGTTATTTCCTATAAGTCTAGCATAAACAAAGGGAAACCACTCTTGACTGATAAATTATTTATTTATTTTCCCATTAAACTAACCCTAAATTCTAAACCCTAAACCCGTCTTCTTTTTTCCTAGTAGATCAATAAATAAATAAATACTTTATCAGTCAAGAGTGGTTTCCCTTTGTTTATGCTAGACTTATAGGAAATAACCACTGTATGGGTACTGTAGTGTTAGTTGTGCTACAGACATTAAATTTGTGATTCAAGATTTTTGGCTTTATTCTTTCTCCTTGAATTTGTGAACTGAACTTATTTACAGACCTTATTGTTGGCATACTTATTAAAATACAATTTCTGGTGTAAAATATATTTTTCAATATTAAACTATGGACATAGTGATATAGTTATGTGAAGAAAGGAAGTGAATCCAACAGTGTGTAGTATATTAAGAAAAATGAAAAAACACAGGTTTAAATGGGTTAAGTGGTGAGCTTATTGGCTGACGCTGCAGTGTTTCGATCTATTAGTTAGATCATCTTCAGGGCATTTGTTGGTATATGGATGGTGATAAGAAATTTTTTTATCACAGAATAACGAGAAAAGTGAGTGGTAGTCCTTGTTGTTCAATCTGTTTAAAAAATTTTTGAGGTTTGAAAATAGGGGAGACGGTTTGAAATATGACGTCAAATATTCTATTTTACGGCATGAGTATGGGACGGTGTAAATGTGTGTATCGAAAGGAAACATTGTGCATTTTTTAGGTGTGTGGTTCATGTGTGTGTGTATAAATCTTTTGCAATAAATGACAGCGGAAATAAAGATGATCTAATTAATAGATCGAAACACTGCAGCGTCGGCCAATAAACTCACCACTTATCCCATTTAAACCTGTGTTTTTTCATTTTTCTTGATATACTGATATAGTTATACATGTAATGTGTTACTTCCTATTGACTTTACTCTGCTCAATGATTCTCTCAATTTTCTACATAAGTTAAATAGTTTGATGATTAAACACTGAATTTTGTAATTTTAAAACTAAAATTTATATTTACTTTTAGCACTTAATCTATTAAATGATATGGTGCATTGAAAATGAGATAAAATGTCTGAGGTCAATTTTTTGTTTTAATCTGTTAGAAAGGAAATATTTTCTCTCTTGTGTGACCAAATAAGAATATCAGGCATATTAGGAGTTGGAGACACTTTAATTCAACCTGGCTTAATTTTGATATTTTTATCATCACATTCTTCTATTCAGATTAAAATTATTTTCTTAAGACATAAATATTGATAACAGAAAAAATCCATAATGATATAAATCTGAAGAAAAGTTTGATTTTAAAAAAAAAAAAAAAAAAAAAAAAAATAATTTTTTTCTTAATTATAACTAAGAAAAAAATTATTATTATATTTTTTTATTTTTCACTGATTCAAAATCAGTTTTATTTAAAATTAAAGATTTATTAAAAAAACAAAAAAACATCAGCTTTTTTAAAAATTTATTTTTTATCGTTGAATCTTGATTTATTTACATAGAAACACCATTTCATTCTTAATCGTGACGTTTATGTTTATTATTGAGAATCTTATGGATTAGAAAAATATCAATTTAGAATTTTATCCCTCATAAAATTTTCTACCTTTATACCTATTTGAACAAATTTCATTAAATGAGTTTTTTTTTTTTATTTCAATTTATCTTGTCACCCCCAAGATCTATTTTTGGGAAGAAGAACATTAGAATTGGCAAAATTTAAGAATTCTTCAGTTCACCCAAATTTTTCATTTAATTTTTTTTTTTTTTAGTGTAGAGTTGAGCACTATTTTCTGTTGACCGTATTGGCATTGGTTCAACTGACCAATCAGTTAAGTGTGGTATTTTAAGACCCTTTTTTCCTTTCCAAAATCAAACTTGAATGCTTTTCAATTTCTTGTTGATCAATTTCACTTATTTCCAAACAAGAAATCAAGAAGATATTTTTAATATATCAACCTACATAAACTGAATCTAAAAGATCAGAATAAATATGTTCAAAACTATTCACAAAAATGTTAAATTAGATTTGACTGGATTTTGGAAAAATTGTTTACTTGGAGGAAAATGAGAAGAAATCCCCCGTTTTTTTAATGATATCAGTGAAAAAAAACAAACTCCTATTTACTTTTTTTTACTGATATAACAGTTGTATTTGCAGCCACAGTTCTCAATCTGTCATAGCTGATAATGGATAGAGAAGCTGTTTTCTTTACAAAGCCTGGGCATATTGTTAATTATGATAAAGTTGATTGTCTCTAAATCTATTCATCCTATCTTTTTTTTCTTCTCTCTCTAGAGAGTCTATCTGCCAATGATACAGTCAAGGTCAAATTGAATTGACACAGAATGCAGGAAAAGTCTGATTTTTGTCTTCCCTAAAAAACATCATGGTCAAAATTTGATAAGCAGTTTGACTGGCAAAGTGGCCTATTGATGGTATTAATTGAACGGCAAGGGGAGTCTATCTTCTTTTCACTAGCACTAGACCAGGGAGATTGTAGTAAATATGAAGCCTACCTCAGCAAAAAACAATCTCCCAGATGCTGCTTTACCACACAGATCAGATTATCTAATTTGTGCTACTCATGTGCTGAGTTGGCAAGGGCTGGTTTTGAACCCGGAACACTGCAAATCTCAAGTGGCTGCTCTACTAAATGATTTAGATTTGGATATTATATACACAGAATCAATAGCACTTGGTGGTTCAGTTTCTAACCTATAATCACATAAACAAGAAATTACCATTCACCAAGCAACATTGACGCTGTAACTATGCTATCCTTAACTTAGATATATACACTCTATCACTGATATTGAGCACTTGTTATTCATAAATATAGCAAACTGTATTACATGTATGTGTATATATATATATATATATATATATATATATATATATATATATTCACAGACACACACACAAAAATGAACACAAACCACACACACACACCAATGAAGTCACCTGATGGCTATGGGTGGCAACCCATAATGCCTTCAGTCAGTGACCTGAGTCTAAGTGGTCATGTGACCTGCAATAATCCACTTCAGCCCTGATGAGCTAGAGAGGCCTGATCATATCAAGTCCTAGCACCTATTTTAAATTGCTCTCATGGCAAACAAACACCCAACCCTTTTAATCTTAAAGTTGCTAAAAGGAAGTGGCTGATGGTCAACTACAAGTTTATTACTACATATGAAGTTAATGAAATTTATTTCTACCAATTTACAAAGCCAAACCAAATAGAAATATTTACCTAAAAACTATTAGCTTACAAATCATATATAAAAAGAAAAACAACATTTGGTATTAAATAACCCACAAGGGTTGATATAGCATTAGACACTAACCAACCAACTAGTGCAATATTTCTGTGATGGTTTATTGAACTGAGATTCAGGACCTTGTCACTTACCACGCACTCTCACACTAACCTTTGACCAAATCTGAGAACTATTTTTCTGCAAGTAGAGTTCTGAGTATAATTTGAAGAAAATTGTCTTCACAATTTTCATCTCCTGAACTTTGGGTCATTGATGTTTTCTTCCTTTCTTCAATGATGTAAGAACATAACATTTTGTATTTGATTTCGGTCAAATATTTCAATGGTCTTTAACTGAATTACACTATCATTATTTCTTTGTATCATTTAAGTATTTATTTATTGTATCTTTTACAAGAATTTCCTTGAAATGAAAACCAGAACTCTTCTGACAATTTGTGCACTTACCAAAATCTTTTTTAGGAAGCATCACTTGTCAATGTAAACAGAATCTTTTTTTTTTTCCTTTTTTTTTTTTAGAAATTTAACAAAACAAATTGTTTCATCAAAATTTTTTTCCAGAAATGAAGTACTAGTTCTTCTTTGTGTAAGATTTGCTTCATTGAACTAAAGAGAATATTTAGGATAAATATTCCTTCCCTTTTTTTAAAAGACAAACAAAAACTGAATTGACTCCTCTTTCTGTTACCCTACTTTTTGTGTTATTCTTATATTTTTGTAATAAAAGAAAATTATGATAGGAAATATAATTTTATGATTAAGCACTTAATTATTTTCCTTTGTGCAAGTCTCAGCACTCTGTTACATATAAGATCTGAAAAAAAAAGAATTATCATTGGTCAGGAATTTAAGCAAGTATTTCTCGGAGAATAATGTTATAATGATTATAAACATATTATCCACTTTGCTGTCCTATCAGCAACACATTTCATTTTTTCAAAAATATGTAAACATTACACTGCATTAATTCTATGATTTTTTGGGGATGAAGCTTGATAATTTGTGTTATTTAAATTTATCGGACTGTTGTTCTCATCTTTATTCTTATATACACAATGTCTTGTCTGATGTGCCTTCTTCAGGTGTTAACGAAATGAGAACTATCTACTTGTGGATTAAATTTTATTCAAATTTCCGTGAAGGTTCCAATTTTGAAGAAGGCCAAAACATTGTGTATGTGATAATAAATGTTGTGATGTTAGTCCCAACAGTAAAAAGAAGTCAAGTCGAGATGGGGTAAAATAAGACAAGTGTATTTACAATTAATGGTACATGTACGACTAGCTTGTCGTTAACGGGAACAGTGCTCCCTTTTCACTCGGTGTCTCACTATTTATAGTGAGAACCGGTGCATGTTCTCCACTGTAGGAACGGCCGGTACAACAATAAAGATGAGGACAACATTCAAAAAATTGTAAATAATACAAATTACACTGCTTACCTAAAAAAATCATTAAAGACCAATAATCTACTTGTTTGCCTTTACATGACCATTATATTGAAGTTGCTGTGTCAAAAATGACAATTCATCCTTCCATTTATTCAAATAAAAAGATTTCCCTTCAATCATAAACATTGTTTAGCAAGAGAATTTCTCTCATGTAATTTGTGAATCTTCAAACTGTTTCGCTGTTGCATAAATTGCTCAGAGAAAGAAATTTGAAATTTCAAACAGTTTATCCGCAACCTTTAATTATTCCTTGGATCTGCATTTATCAATTGTTTGAGATTTTCCTTTGCTTCAATCAACTCTGGTTGAAATGACATTTTCAATATTATTTCTGTTTCCAGTCAGAAAATGAAGAATCATCAAAAATCTTTGCCCATTTTCTTGTTTCACGGACAAAATGTTGCAATTCCTTTATCCAGAGGAATTCGTTTCCTGCAATGATTTTTTAAAACTGAATTCTGGAATTTATGGTTTGCATTTGTTGTACAGATAGATTTATTTGAATAAGTTATATTTACAAATATGCTTACTTAAGTTGGAGTTTTATCATAATATGATACTAACATAATAATACTAACATTTTATCATAATATGATATTACTAACATTTTATCATATATGATACTACTAACTTTTTGATCATATATGATACTACTAACTTTTTGATCATATATGATACTACTAACTTTTTATGATATATAATACTACTAACATTTTATCATATATGATATTACTAACATTTTATCATAATATGATATTACTAACATTTTATCATATATGATACTACTAAAATTTTATCATATATGATATTACTAACATTTTATCATAATATCATATTACTAACATTTTATCATATATGATACTACTAACATTTTATCATAATATTATATTACTAACATTTTATCATATATGATACTACTAACATTTTATCATAATATTATATTACTAACATTTTATCATAATATTATATTACTAACATTTTATCATATATGATACTACTAAAATTTTATCATATATGATATTACTAACATTTTATCATATATGATACTACTAACATTGGAGAATAATAAAGTTGTCTTGAAGTTAACAGACAATTATATTACTCATTATAAAAAATAAACAGATTATTTTTTGGAAATTCAATACATTACTTTCTTCTATTTCATTTCAGTGAGTAACGATCAGTCATTTTCCCATTGGTCATTTACCAAGATGTACAGTAACTCACCAATATTTCTGGTTTTGAGATTGCAAGTGTAAAAATAGTGACTTCAACTCAACCATTATCTTTTCTCTGATTAAATAGAAAGTGGACTTTTAGATTAAATAAATATTAGGTTTAAAGATTTTAGTTCTTTAGAATCTCAGCTGGCACTTGATTCCTATATTATGACTGGCTGTGAATAAAGAAACATTATCATTGAAAAACTGTTTATGTTGAGATCATATTACTTTATTCAAATATATATGTATTAGTAATGTGTAGAGAAGTGAGATAGTTATGTATTTCCTATCAGTGCGACTGGCTAGGGTTTCAAATACAAATCTTCATGACAGGAACAGAAGCCATCTTTACAAGGAATATTTGTGCAATACAATCTTCCTCTATTTTCTATTCTTGATAGAGGGTATTTTTTTAAATAAATGACTAAAAATGCTAATTACTTTAAATTAAAAAAAATGCTTTAGAATTAGATTTTTAGTGGATGTGCTCATGGCGTAATGGTTACCATTATAGGGAAGGAACGCAGTGACTTTGAGATGAAGCTATTTGCATTTCACATAGCACAAGTGCTCTTGGGAAAGGTATGAATGCAATTATCCTTCCTCCAACTATGGGTAAATAGTAGGGCAGACTGGGCTCTTTAATCTTGTTATAACAGTTGATATAGGAGAAAAAAATTCTGAAATCAAATCTGTTGAACTTTGCATTAAAAAATTGACCTTGTATCACATCCTGCTCGTGTGGAAGGGTTGGGTAAATACATAGAATTAGATTTTTTTTCTTACTTAAATAATATAGATAGGTGTCCAACTGGAATATTTTCAAAGGAACTGAGATTTCATTGATTTAGTTTGGCTATTCTTATATTAATATTAAATGACTGGATCATTTCCAGATGGATATTGTGTGTGTGTGTATACACACACACACACACACACACATATATATATATATATATATATATATATATATATACATAAGGTAGTGTGGACATGAAGTCAAAGATGCTTTGTTACTGACAATTTCTCACCAATGCAATTCTCAAACCAAGCCCTTGGTTTGAGATATATAATGTTAGCTATACTTGGAAGAGAAGTCATACATAGTGAGCTTTCCTTAACAAGATATATTGTTGAATAAGAATTCAGAGATTGTTTCCAAGAGCTGTCAAAAGACTTGAGTTTTTCTCATGTCATTTACCATCAGACTAACATTTACTCTGGTTGTACATAATTTAAATACATATAAATGAGTTGTAGTTTGAGAAACAACATAAATCTGCTATGTTTTCCAGTTGAAAGGAAATCTCTTATTCTTATATCATCATCAGAAGATTGCTAACTAAAAGGTAAAACTATTAGTTATGATTATGATATTACTTATTCTATTATTCTTTAAGTGTCCTTTTACTTATTCTATTATACTTAAAGCTTTGTTTTACTTATTCCATTATTCTTAAAGCCTCTATTTTACTTATTCTATTATTCTTGAAGGTTCTATTTTACTTATTCTATTATTCTTAAAGCTGTTGTTTTACGTATTCCATTATTCTTAAAGCCTCTATTTTACTTATTTTATTATTCTTAAAGCCTTTATTTTACTTATTTTATTATTCTTGAAGGCTCTGTTTTACTTATTCTATTATTCTTGAAGCCTCTATTTTACTTATTTTATTATTCTTGAAGGCTCTGATTTACTTATTCTATTATTCTTAAAGTGTAGTTTACTTATTCTATTATTCTTAAAGCTTTTGTTTTACTTATTCCATTATTCTTAAAGCCTCTATTTTACTTATTTTTATTCCTGAATGCTCTGTTTTACTTATTCTATTATTCTTAAAGTGTCTCTTTTACATATTCTATTATTCTTAAAGTGTCTGAAGTCCTATTCTATTTACACTGTGTTTATAACAGACATTTGAAGTGAATGCTTGATGATTATGAATTACTTGAGCCATCAGCACATTTGTGGACAACCAATTAATGTTCAATCATTTAATACACATCCTCTTCTAACTCTTCTATTATTATTTGATTCTTACATTTGTAGTGGATCTGAGGCTGATCATATTTCAAATTCTATTTCCTACTTTTGTTTATGAAAGTAATGAAGTTAATTACCATTTCTGTTTATAGTGTCATGCAATTGTCTCTTTTTTTTATAACAACTTTTATTGTCTGTTTTGTCTTTCTCTTTTTTTTCTCTCTCTTTATAAGCAGCAATTATTACCTTTCTATTGAAACTCCCACCTTTTCATTTACATAATCATGCAGCATTTAACCTTAAACCAACCTTCTATTTTTTTTTTTTTTTTTAGAATTAAAATTTGATGACCCAACCTGTTTGTACCATTTTTTTTGTTAATATTTTATTTAAAAAGTTTTATCTCAATCTCCAATGATTTTATTTATTTATTTTTCACATGCGAGATGATTATCTGCCTAACTTCACATACCTTAGCAGACAATCATTTTACAGAAATAAAAATAAACTATTTGTTCATCTTTTATGGTTCATAAAATGAAGCAATGTTTTAAATTATGTCACTGGAAAAAAATGGAAACAAAAGACTTAGAAAAAAAAAAAGGCAGAAGAAAATGATTTTACCAGCTTAGTGTCAGTATCACCTGCTCATCATAGACAGAAATGTAGTTGAAGAAAGAAAAAAGATTCTTATCAATTTATTTGTGTCATATAAAACAAACAATAAGTCCATCTTTTAAGCAGCAGTCGTAAACCTCCTCAGCTTCCAATACATTAAGTGTAATAATTGGAAGAAACTTGCAAATACTAAAAAGTATTTTGGGAAATGTGTTTGTTTGTTTTTTTGGGGGGGAGGTTTTTTTTATTTTATCATTATCTCTACTTTCATGGCTCAGCAACTTTCTCTTTCTTTTTTTTTTTTTTTTTTTTTTTTGACTCTCATTTTGTAGAATCATCTTTCTAAAGCGTGAACTCTTGTGGCTATTTAAAAACACAAGTGCAATCTTTGCCACAGGGCATCTTCAGTGTCTGCTTTTGCAAATAGAAAAATTTGCTCACCATTTTGTTATTGTAGAATCAAATTTGCTTTGACACCCTAAGAGATTAAGTTCTACTGTTTTTATCCGAACAAACTACATCTATGAATGTTGAACCTTTCTTATATAATCTTTTTTTTTTCTCCTTCTGACCTTTTAGGTATTTCACAATAAACAAATCAAATCTGATACTTTTTTTTTGTTTTGTTTCCCAGACAGAAATCATTGTTTCTCTTGTATAAAGAGATGCTGATAGGTATGCGTTCTGCATCTCTGATGTACACAAATCTAAAAGGACGCAGTAAAATCATATCCATGCATCCCAGTATTTTCTTTTTTTCTTCCTCACCATTTAAAACTAATTGTAAATACATTTCAATAATTTCTTAGAAAGGAATTACATAGGATAGGTTACAAGTTAGGAGTTAGACGGCTTTTTTAGGGCCGGGTCAGCTCAGTCGGTAGAGCATTCGGCTAGAAACCACAATGTTCCTAGTTCGATACCGGCCCTCACCAACTCAGCATATGAGTAGCATTGGGATCTGTGCGGTAAAGTAAGGAGCTGATGGTAGGTGTGTCACTCCAGCTCAGATACAAAACAATCTCCTTGGTCTAGTGCTATTGAAAAGGGGATAGACTCCCTCGCTGATTGGCTGATACCGACTTTAGGCCACGCCAACGATGACTTAGT